>JAQFVV010006426.1:0-1200000 GCA_028023455.1 Epiperipatus broadwayi
TGAAGCAATGGATCTGAAGCCCGATCCATGCTTCACATCTTCCTATAAACTTAATTAGTATTGTAGACCTGAATTAAGTTTATAGTTCAATATCAGCAGGGTTTTGCATTAGAGTTAAAAATAATTATGCTTATCAAATGTGTATTACATTTAAATATTTTGTTTTAAATAAATTTCATTCTATTAATAAAAATTGCTTAACCTATTAGTCAAACATATATATACATCTAGCGTATATATATGAGTTAATGCAAAATTCTGCTGAAATAAAATGCTTATTCTACTATAAAAAAATAATAATATATTGTTGTTAAAATTTTGTTAAAATATTTAGTATGATTTGATTTTGAGATAAGCCCGCCAACATTTTCTAAAAGAATGTATAGTTTTGATTAGTGAGCCATTCAAGTCTAATTAAAGATGGCCTTCTCTTTCTTTCTTTTTAATTAATAGAATTCAAACTTTAAAGAAAGAAATCTAGAGTAAAAAAGTAAAAGTTATTTTTAGAAAATGTTATTTTGAAACAAAGGAGCATGGGGAGGCTTATCAAGATCTCAGATCATACAAACAATAGAAGGTAGCTGACAGAGAGGGTATAAATAGAAGTGAGAACAAAAGACTAGATTATTCAGATTTTTCTTTTTGAAGGATTCAGATTTTTCTTTTTGAAGGATTCAGATTTTTCTTTTTGAAGGAGTCAGATTATTCAGATTTTTCCTTTGGAAGGATTCAGTATTCAGATTTTCCCTTTGAAGGATTCATTTATTCAGATTTTCCTTTCGAAGGATTCCGTTGATTCAGATTTTGCTTTTGAAGGATTCATTCAGAGTTTTCTTGCTGGTTATTCCAAGTTTCCTTGAGAGTGCATTCATATTTCTTTTTGGAGAACTCTCTCCGATTTGCTTCACATTTAGCTTGTGCTCCAAAAAGTTATACAGCTGTCGTTTTCAAATAATGGAGAAGTTTGAACATGCTCCAGTTAAAAGCCATAGTATTTTGAAGGAAATGAATATGCTCGGCTAGGCAAATAAATAGCTTTGCCTATCGCCGAGGTTCCTGAATACCATCCAAAATGCCATAGTATCCACTCAATAGTCATCTGAACTCTGTGCCGTGTCTGGAGAACTTTTCGTGAAACCATACTACATATTTTCATTGTCCGGACAAATCCCTAATCGACGGTCAGATCAAGCCACGAACGCCGGAGGGAACATGACCAAGGAAAAAAAGGACGGTAATCGTATCTCCTCTATTGAACTATTTCTTATGCTACCTTTTTGTTCATATTTTTTTAATTGCTTCATTGAATTATATGTATTTGTTGATGTAACCATTTTTATTAGACTAGTCTTAATTATATATATTGTGTGATCATCTATCTATATTTAACCTTTTCTCCTTCGCTATTCTTCCTTACTAACCTGTGTAAATATTTAATATTCCATTGCGGTTAAGTTTAATAGTTAATTTTTGTTCATTTAAAATCTCTTTCCAGTTTTATTTATGTTTGTTAATTAAATACGAGTCAGTTTCTTTTGTGTGCCAACTTGATCTCTATGATAACGCCTCTTTTGTCCGCCATTAGCTTTACGTATATCTGATTTAACTATATACGTTTTAAATAATTTTTAAACACTGTTTGTAGCGCAAAGCAATTAGAAATGCTTTGCGAAAGATTCTTTTTTTATCGTACTTTATCGAGAAGATCGAGTTGACAATTTTTAATAAAATTGGGAAGAAAAGAGTTAGACCGCAAACCTATTAATCTGTTTTTATTGTCTAATTAGTTTGTTTCATTAATTTAGAGGAATAGCGGAGGCCATTAAATCATTATTCATATTTTAAAGCCATTAATTAAACATATTATTTAACTATCAAAAGCTTGAGTTTCCTAATTTTATTATAATGCTTTATTTTACTTTTCTAATGATCCAGGCACGCAAAACACATATTTCTTAGTACTTTTGCACATTTAACTATTTAGTTCCGTAAGTTTCCTGTCCATGTTTCTTTCCGCTGATGCTAAGCTGTCGCCGGTTGAAAAATAATTTATGCATGGCTCAGATAGTGTTGTTTGTTTGTGATCAGGCCTCGAGAATAGGCGAATGGGCAGAGGTCATAGTATTCTTGATTTAATATCTCGCGTATGGGTGGCCTCGAGGTACTTTCGCCTAGTATTCGAACTGGGTTAAACCAACATACATCATCTGACTGTCACAATAAATATACCCATGTTTATACTCCTATTTAACTTAACCATTTTTTACAACCCAGAATTCATTTATAAACAATTTTCTCTTTATACATTTATCTATATATCTTACTTAATAACTATATCTATACAAATCTCATCCTAATCCCAGAATCCCTATTAAATTTTTGTTTTATCTTTCTTATTAGTATTGCTTCTTTTATTTTCCTTTCTTTAGTATTTTCTGTATGTAATCTCAATTTTATTGAACTTTGTCTAAATATGCACCCTGCTTCTTTCATATGTATAAATATATCAGTGATTTATTATCTGACATAGTGTTTTAATCTTGTTTTTATAGAATTTTTTGTTTCTTCCACATATTTGTTTTATCAATCCCACTATCTAGATATTGTTGCATTTTATCATATATACTCCGTTATTTCTTTATTATATCCTATGTATTTGTTATCTATCAAATTTAATAGGTTTTCTCTTTTTTTATTAATTATTTTTGTAGTAATTATTCTTTTGCATTTTTTATTAATCTTCTTTATAATTTTGTTAAACTTATTTGTTTTTATTCCTATATATCTATTTTCACCTTTCTTTTTTCCTTAACTCTTTTCATCTTTATTTATCTTATACTCTATTTTTTCAATACTTCTTTTAATTATATGTACAGGGAAACCATTCATTTTTAACTCGTTGATTATTAAATCTTTTTATTTAATATAGTCTTCTTTTTTGAACAATACATTACAGTCCTGTATATTCTTGAATATATACAACTAATTTTATATTTCCTATCAATGTTGGAAAACCAACTTATTTTGTTACCAATATTGTTCTTCTTATAAATATTTGTCTCAACATACTATTTTTTATCTATCAATTTCTTTTGAAATATTATATCCAGATATGCAATTTCATTATTTTCTTCCTTTTCAACTGTAAAACTTTATATTCTCTTCTATTTTATTAATATCATTAATAAATCAGTTTATTTGTCTATGGCTTTTATTAAAAATCATCAAATAATCATCTACATATCTGTTAAAAAACAAAGAGCATTTCTATTTTCTGTCATATTTTTATCAAACTCATTCATATAAATATTACTTAAAATTGCACTTAGCGCTCTTCCCATTAATAATCCTTTCTCTTTGTATTTTATTTTATTCATTATATCATAGCTCTGAAGAAGACTGCATGACACTCAAAATGTAAGTGTACCTATATACATATATATATATAAAGGGTTTACTAAAAAGTGTTCAAAGTGATTTGGATAAATTGTATTGGTAGTTTTATAATAGCATGTTGGAACCGCCTGAGGGCGTTATTTCTATGATAGCGCACAGAAATATGCCGTTTAGGCGGCCTCCGCTATTGAACGTTCTATTTCTAATGCGTAAGCCTAGAAATAGTCCGTTGGATGTGATGGCTGTGTCTATTTTTATGCTAATGCACAGAAACATAAAACTACCATTGTATTTATGTATAAGATATTTAAGAAAAGGGTAATTTTGGTAATATTTCTAAATACATAAGACATTGAGGTCTTTACTAATGCATCTTTTTAAAGATCTTTCCTTCTGTAAATAAGAACAATATTTTTTTTCTCTCTTTTTGTTGATATGCAAAATAGTATGTCAATGTATAATAAAAAATTAATCAAATAACAAATCTATAAAAAAAAATGCTAATATGGGTAGTGCATCATACATGTATATTATGTAGGCTAGAAACTCACAATATTTAGTAAGATTTTACTTTTATTATTACTCTAAAAAAAAGTTCTGTAATGAGTCGACAAGCAAGGGTTCAGCTAATATGACAACCTTTGATAATTCTACTCAATTCATAAATAAAGGTACTACAAATGTCTAGCAAAAAGACAGTCATAAACTATATATTCATACATAGATGCATAACAAAGTTACATATATATATAAGTAAAAAAAAACTATTCTGATACAGCGATTGAGCTAGTTTGACTTATATAAAAATTTGATAATTTTTTTTAAGTAGCTATCCAATAGTTAATCTAGCTATTCTTTGCTGGAGAGTTAAAATGGAACCCAAAATAATCTGTGATAGCCAAATGAGTGGCATACTAAACATAATTGTAAGCAGTTAAGTGATTCAGTTCTGATTCACTTAACACAATAAAATATGCAAAACTGAAGAAAATTCATAAGGCTTATGCATACAGAAATAGATAATGATTCCAAATGTATATCTGAAATTCAACTTGATCATGAAAATATTTGATTGGTTGTTCCATTTTGAAAATTTTCTGGCTTTATGAATTTTCTTTTTGTGAATTTTATTAACAATGCTTAATCTTTTTTTGTAATTGAAAAAAAATCATTGATGAGTTTCAATTTTTGCTTTTCTTAATTTAAATATAAAAGATTCTGCAAGACAAAATTCGTATTGAAACATCAATATTAAGCTTCCCCTACACTTGTACAGGATTAATATATAATCAAGAACTTTGTGAATACACACATTAAAATTCCTGTCTGATAAAATTGTAATTTTTTATAATTTTTTTATGATCGCTACTTCAAAGATCAATGAAACTAACAAAACTTTTGCAATGTGGAGAATTTTCTTTCAAGTATTTAGAAATATTAAGAATAATTTGTCTGTTTGATAAATAGTAATGGTTTGTAGATTGTTTGAATTCTTTTCCTTTAAATAACATCTTTATTACTAATCGTATACTCTACCATTTTGTCTTTAGAATTCAATTTATTAATCAACTGACTATTAGAGATGATTTCAAGCTTTTCCTTGATTTCCTCTCAAAAAACCGTTTTGAAATGAGAAGACAGGATTAATATTTCAAGTCTCCTCTATAGATGATATTTCTAACTAAAATGCAAATGATTAACTACTTATTTTATATCTTATCTATTCTCACACTTCTATGTACAACAATTTGCATATGAATATAAACTACTTAAGATCATTTTGCTGACTGCAATGGAAAATTCTAGTGCAACTAACATATAATGCAAGATAAACTTATCTAATATTCTGAAAAGTTATATGCATATCAATCATCTGCAAAAAATATATAATAAATTAATAATGAGCAGTTTAAAAAAAAAGATTAAATAGCATTTTGATTTTAAATTTTCAGATTAGTAAACATTCATTTTCATTGTCCATCTAATAGATCTATATGATTATGAGCACCTTTACTTTTTTTATGGCAGTTTGTTCAACAGTAATTTCATGCTTCATTCCTTTTTATATGTTGTAATTAGATTTGTTCTATAAATGAAATAAATCAATCTCTTTCAATTTTTAGGCTAATTCACTTCTGCCAAATACATTTATACAAATTTGTATTAATTTTATCACTCTAGCTTTTTTTAATAATTCAACAGAAATCTCATTTACAAATGCGTTTTCCCTTTTGCCATTTCTTTCATAGTCCATCTTACTTTAGCATCAACAGTTCATAAATGAAGTTTTTTTAATGAAAGTAACCACTGTCAGTTATATCCTTATGCAGCTTTTGCATTATTCCTTTTAGCACTTTTAACTTCATTGCTTAAAAACTGATTCGTGTTTTTAACATTCGTAATAGTTCCCAATGAAATTGGTTAATTCTGAATCTAATTTTTTTAAAGACATATCTTGTTTTCCCTATCAATAACACAGCGTGTTTGAAGAACACTATTTTAATTAAATTTGATAGGATTCAATCTTGAGCCCTGTAAATAAGCAAATAAGACCTATAAATAAAATAAGCATATTTCAGTTTACTAAAAAAATATTCCATAAGAAAACAATGGAACTGTTGCTTTGGATACCTATGATCGCCTATTAAAAGAGTTATTCTTCATAAAAATGATGTCTAAAGCTTCTTCCACTCTTAATCTATTGCTTCTATTAAATCTTTACAAATAAACTAAGCTTCTCAGAATGCAACTTTTCATAAGACTTTTATTTAAAATACTGCAATTTTGACTGACTAGCTGTCTTCTTCAGATAAGTGAAAAGACTGCTAATCAGTCAAAACTCCATATTTTAAATAAAGCTTTGTAAAAAGTACATTATGAATAATGTGCTTTATTGGTAAAGGCATTCTTAAGAAGATAAAATAAATAAGAATATTAAAATAGTAAAATATGAATAAAAATATTTTCCTCTTTGAAGAGATGTAAATTCAACAATATATACTTTGTAATAAAATAGTTATATTTTGATTATATCTATTACTTTTTAATTATATATATAAAAAAAGCATCAACATTTTATCTAACATATATAAAAAAAAAGCTTTAACAAATTCTTACAAAAGCAAGAATTTCTAAACAAACATATAAATTTTTAATTTTATAATTTAAGATTTACTTCGGTGAAACTTTGTAATCAGGAAGATGAGGAACTCCAATATCCCAGCAATGAACATATCTGTCAGAAGAGCCACCTAGGAATTAAAAAAAAAAAAAATTAAGGGTGATAAATACTACAGCGCAAACACATATTAGTTTCAGGTTTTCCCATAAGAATAGGTAGAAAACCATTCACTCAAAAAAAAAAAGATCAGTAAGTGGTAGTTTTGATGGTCTCTACTAATATAAACAAAATTACTGACATATTACTCAATCATCAAAAAGAAATTTTAGATATCACATGTAAATAATGATGACTCTTCTACTTATTGATCTTTCACAGCATGATGATATAATTTCTCACCTGCTTTTTTACAGATCAGAGTTATTTGAAAGAACATTTGAAATATTTTATCCATAAAAACATTCATATCAACATATACATTTATTTAATACACAGCAAATATATAAATAAAAACAATTATTTTCTTTGATACAGTCTTCACAATTAATTATTATCCATGCCCTATGCTGTCTCATGTATTGGAACAGTGACAAGCTCGAGAGCTAAAGTTCCTTGAATTAAAATTCAACCTGCCAAGCAATTAATCATTCAATTATTATTTACTCCAATGCTTAAATACAAATATTTTTTAATGTTTTCATTAACTATACTTCAGTAGAATGATAAAACAGAAAGGAAAACTGTAAATTATCATCTGGCATTTGACTAGTTGGATGATTATTAAAATTCTTTCATTGATTCTCTTTTAGAAGTATGCTGAAAAGATCATTATTTTAAGCAAGCTATTTAAATACTGATTTACCTTATAATTATGAAGCCAGTAAATATTAATAGTCAAGATAATTTATTAAATTAAGTTTTAGATGAATATTTTTTTGTAAAAATCATTAGTTATGTTTTTAAAAAGATATTTTTATAACAAAATTATAAATAACATTCAAACACTCTCTATTAACTCATCATTTAACTACAACAATAAAAGGCTCATATGATCAGTTACCTAGGAATCAATTTCAACGGCTCTGCCACACTCCAATATCACTAATCACAAATCAGAATCATATTTATATTAAACATATTTCACTTGTTTATTTCAAAGCATGACCTACAATAATTAAAAATAACATGTGAGGAGACCACTACTGTGCTGAACAGTTAAAATTTAATGCCATAGAATATAAATGAAAAGCAAATGTCTTCTCTTATTAAATAAGATTAATACATTAATTGCTAGATATTATAAGTTTGTATTTAATTTTAAGTAATTACATTTACATTTAATTCCAATTACATGTTAATTTTTTATTTTTTATAACAAATGCATACTGAGAACATTTCAATATTTAATAAAACTTCCCATTTTTTCTGCTCAATTTTCTTAACTGTTCATATTTCGGCTCCCATTTTATAATACTCCAAACAAACTATTTAATAAACTTCCTTTTTAGTAAAAGCTTGTTTAATAGAAAAAAGTTTATTGAGAAATATGTATATGAATCGAAATACATGTGTACAACTGAATAATCTTTTTCATAAGAGATAGATATAGGAAGTTTATTTAATATATATATTATCATTGCAATTCTTGCTCTAATTTCTTTACGGCTACTTTCATCAACAATTAACCAATTTTCAAGTTATTTAAGAGCACAAACATGCTACTATAACAACCCATCTTTATGCTTAATTTTTTTCTCTCTACCTATTTTCATTGCTCTAATTTTAACATTCATTTTTCATTTCAAACTTTCTGAAAGTTTTGTCAATTATACAAAACGTTCTACTGAGCCAACTCTCACTTTTCTGCAAGTGTTATGTCATCAGCAAAACCAAACATGGCCAACATTTGCCAATTAAAGTGGTTGTTAGAATGAATCTCTATAAAATGAATAGAATAAAGTCAGTATATTGAAAATATATGTTAAATAACTTTATGTTAAAATATGCATCTATTTATTTCAAAAAAAGAAAAAAGGCTATAAAATTTTCAACTTACTAAAAAGCCAGGTAGGATGTTTGGGATGGAAGAGAAGAGCATTAACAGGATGAGAGTGAGCAATGAAATCCTTGTAACAGGTGAGCTGCGAAGGATGGATCAGAAGAATAGACTTCAGTTTTCCTACATTTTAAACAAAATTAATATTACAGTATTTTCATATTCCAAAAAAAAAAAAAACTTGATATGAGTAATGTGAACAATCATCAAAACCTTATATATCATTCTCTGCATATTTCAAACACATGCTTTTGGAAGCAATATTTCACTCTAGTTACTTTACTCCAATCATGTGAATTATAACTTCAAGCAATCAGTGGACCTTAGTTGCAAATATTATATAATCCATATCACCCAGACAAGCATTTGGATAATGACTCTTTGTCAGTGAAGGTGTATAGACCACTTACATCCAATAGTTGCCTTTCATGCAATAAAGCTGATTCAAAACACTCTAACATTACGAATTGATGTCGCTGCCTAAGTGATCTCTCTATATCTCCAAATATTTTTTAGAATTTCAGGATAAAAACAAGAGTTAAAAGTGGCTCCTGGCTGTGTAAATGCAAATAGTCCAAAGTTCTCACAAAAGTCATTAGCCAGAATCAAATCTGGGGATATGAATTACATAGTACTAAGAACCAATATCGATATTGATGGCTCTGGAATAAAATATATCGAGTGAATTACTGCTCCTAGAAGCATAATATATACAATACTAACATATATATGTTTATTACTTTAAAAATCTGTTGAGAATATTTCTTAAGAAATCTACAGATAACCATCAAAGAAAAGGATATCAAAATAAATGTAAACCTACTATATTAAAAAATACAATTTGCCCAAAATCATAAAAAAAAAATTACTGAAGAATTCAAAATATAACAATAATAACAAACTATATATAATAACTACATTATAAAGACAAATACTAATTATGACTAAATATCTTTATGTGTATGTTCTGGCTTAACCTGTGGTGAAATTCTTTAGTCAGTCAGTCAACGCTATGAGACAACTCAAAACATCCAAGAAAATTTATTCAGTTTGCCATTAATTGGCTGTTTAAAAAAAATTCCTATTTCTAGTCTGGATTTGAACAATAAATTATTTTTAGGCAATTCACTAATCACTATGCTATTAAATCTATCAGATCAAAACATTATTTGATAATAAGATATAGAACCTGAATAGATACACAAGTTAATGACTAATGATAAAAAAGAATCTTTCAGGATGAAGTACAACATTAAAATTACTTCAGGATATGTGCGGAATAAAAAAAAAAGGTAATTATAATTTAAATGTAATCTTTTGTAAACAGTTCTAGAATGAGAACCCCACAAATAAGCAAATAATCATCATGTGAATAATTATTTCAAAAATTCTTATGACATTCAAGCATCGAACAGACATATTTAGTATTTGGGTCTAAGTTTTATAGACAGGTAGATTATCATTAGTCCAAAATCCTTTAGTTCTATGGCTTTGTTGGATTTTAACAAATCTCCTACACAAACTAACTCAGCATCCACTTCCAGAGTTTTCTATATCTTCTTTATTTATAGAAGATTTCAATTTTAATAATGGTCTTTGAGTACATGTAAAGAGGATCAAGCCTATCGCCAACTTTTAGAATGGATTTAAGCAACATGCATTTATCAATTTACAATGCCAAACATGGATGAACATTTTAAAATGGCAAACTCAGGGCAAGCCAGAGTAATCAATAAATGCAAGAAGGGTTTGTGCATAAATTCCCTATCTAGTACCAACTAATATCCCCAGACTAATTTCTAATTTGTGACTTTCATCAGTAAGGAGCCTAGGATCTAAGAGCTTAGATACATGTGGAACATGGCTTTACTTTGACAAAAAATAGTTCATAGTTAACTGCTGAACTAATGTCATTTGATCATTCCCCCCATAGTCATGAACCAAGAGTAATCACTCTTGGAATTCACATTCCTCTAGTTGAAAGTTATCTTGCTCTGAGATGCAATTTTAAAAAAACTAACTGGAGTCAATACACTGAATATCTTAAACAGAAATATTAATATAATCTTTCCAATTATCTCTTGTTATGATATGTTTAACAAACTCATAGCAGCAGCTACCAAGGAGTCCATTCCTCATGGATATCAAAAGCAATTCATTCCTGGTTGGAACAAAGCGGGCAGAAATGCTCTTTATAACCAATTTTTGTCTATCAAAAATCCAGAAATTGCTGACAAACTTGTAAAATTTCTAAATGATACCAGGAAAGAAAAATGGGGAGAGATCACGGAGAAGCAAAACTTTATAAGATCTAGTCACTAGGGCTGGTCACTTTTACAAAAACTTCGTGAATGTAAAATACTTATAAAGGAATTATTATTGTCAATGATAATGGGGTTGCCAATCTTATTTTTACATAAAGCTTCCAAAACCCACGATAGATGAAACAAGAAAAAGCATAATCAGAACAGAATTGTAATCTTCTCTTTCAAAATGTTCATCTAATACCAATCTAATAAAAACATGTAGATGTTGGTAAACTTATACTTGCTCTTGACTGTCTTAAATCAATAAAGGCCCCAAGGAGGAGATCACATGCTTCAAAGTTTCTACGAAATTTAGCACATAAAGTTAAAGCAATGTTGGGAAAACTATTTAATAACATTATTCACACAAAAACTATTCAAAAATGTGACACAAAAAAAAAAAAGCAGACTTAAAAACAAATAAAATTAGAAATGATCCAAAAAAGTATCCAATATCATTAAGCATTTACCACAAGCTTTTTAACAGATCATATTAAACAAGATTTTTGCCAATAGTAGAGAGCCATCTATGGTTTAGGCCAAGAAAAAGCTACTGTGAATAAGTTTTATCTTAACAACTTGGTAAAAGGCTTTCAAAATAAAAACAGATGTTATTTTTATTAATTAACTGCAGCTTATGATTCTATTCAGAGAAATAATCTTCTAAAATTTTTATATGCAGAAAAGCCATTAAAATACTTAACAAAATGCTCTCCATAACAAAAATTCAATTGATATTAAATAATTGCAAAAAATATAAAACATTACATAACGATCTATCACAAGCTTCAATTCTTTCACTACTTAATTTTAATACATTCATCGAGTAACCTTCCAGAAACAGAAAATATATCTATACTAATAATATTGCTTTGATTTTTCTAAACAAATTCTTTCTCTGAAATAGAAGTCTCTCAATCCAGAATATGAACAGATTGGAAATCTTTTAGATTTTATTCCTAACCTAATAAGACAACAGGAAAATACCTTGTAATTTGAATATAAACTTCTGCACTAATAGAGTGAAACCCAACCCCATTCCATGCTATTTATGATTAATCTAGAATCATAATCTTATTTCTCTCATTTATCTAAAGTTAGATCAAAATTAATTTATAGAAGTAATCTCCTTAGAAAACAGGTGGCCAGTACTTAGGATTACAATGCAATAACTTTATGGACAGTTTCCTTAGTTCTAGCTTATTCTGCTTGTAAATACTGAGTGAGTGTTTGGAGAAAAAAATGCCTATAGTAAACTTCTGGATATTCAATTAAATATTATCATGAGAAATATTAGTGGCACACTCAAGTCTATTTATTCTTTTACAGTGGCTTCCTGCTCTTTCTCATATTCCTTCACCAAATATCAGAAGAGAAGTTGCCCTGTGTATAAAAATTGGTTAAGTAGATTATACTTGCCAATAACTCCAGAAGATTTATGTCAAATCAAGATTCCTTTTTTGGAAATTCAAGAATCTACAATAAAAGAATTATGGCATACAAAGCAAATTTTTATGAAAGTTCAAACAAATTTCTTTTTACAGATCCAATAGCAAAGTAAGTGGATTTGGTCTTTCTATAAGCAGGTCAAAACTCTTAACAGTTTCAGAAACAACCTATGGTTGTTACTCTCATCTACTTCATAAATATAATTTAACAATCAATAATCTATATAAATGTGGACAAATACAAGCCATGAACCACATAGTTAATGATTGTTGAATCTATGGCTATACTGGAAAAATTGAAGGACTTACTATTAGTAAATCAATAACATGATTGGAACATCTATGGATTCTTATATGATATTTGGTAGTAATTATAACAGGTAATAACAGACCATTATTTTGCCACTCTTTTAGCATAAATCACTCTTGCAGTTCAATTTTAAAGCCACATCATATTAATAGATTCAGTGATATCTTAATATTTCTGCTAACTATGAATTTTTTATATGAATTAACTATTATTATAAATTTTGATAAAAGTAATGCATTTCACATCCACTTATTCATGACATTTCATGGTACTAGTATTTCATTTTTGAAATTCTTAATTATTACTTGAATTAAATGATTTCTTAAAAAAATGGACTGAAAATCCATTAGCTAATTTTAAAATCTAAATCCAGCCTTTCTAAAACTCATCAAATATAATAAATTTTCTGCATTTACAAGTTAATAGTCATCTTCTACCCATGATACTCAGTCTCAAATTTTTAGATAAATTTATAAAATATGTTCTTTAATGCACATGTATGTGAGTTAAAATATATACATACATACTGTATCCACAACACACTTAAAAATAAAAATTAAAGGAAAAAAACAAATTAGGCAAATGCATATAAATTAATAAGCCTAATTGCAGTAAGTCCAATACCTTTATTTAATTCGTGATCAATGCTGTAATTAATTCAACTACAATCACTGAAAAAGAAAGAAATTCTATTGTTGATTATAAGATTCAGGATTTGTTTTTAGATTTTTTCTTTTAATTAGAATTAAAGCCCATAAACTCAGGATCAACTTATGACACATTACTATTTCTAATTATCATGTATAAATGAGATAATTTTTATTATATTTAATATTTCACTTTTTCAAATTTTAACTTTGGTGTTTAAATGATCAATTACTATTATTAGTTTATGACATTTTACAATCACAGTACCAAACTATATTATGAATTTAAAAGAAGTTATAACTCAGAAATTAATGTTTTTTTTATTTATTAATTTATAACTTTTATTTTTCATTTAAATTTTTTTTTTTTTAATTTTGGATATGTGGAAATATTGTATTTATGTATATTGTATAATACATTTTTACAATATCTTAAAGTGAATAAATCTGATAGACACTTGCTAATTATTATATCTATAATATAAAAATTGTAATATAAGTTAAACTAAATTGAGTTTTTCACAATATGCCAAATCTACATGGACATTTTTTTAATCTAGAAAATACCTAAAGCCCTTGGAAATAATATTACATGATTAACTATTTGTAACTTAGCTGCAAATATTTTAATAATATAAAAATAATAATTGTTTTTTTTTTAAAATGCCTTGCAATTTAGTATTTAAAAAGTTCTCCAAAAACAGACATAAATAAGTAAACAGTGTTAATAATAATAATTTATGATTATCTTATATATAAAATTCGTAATTTCTCTGTTGTCTGATTGGTGAATGTATGTTTGTTCGTAAGGCTGTCACATGTCAAATTCGCAACCAATTAAAAAAAAAATTTCGTCATTAATAAAAAATGCTCAGAAAAAGCAGTACATGTGCTTTTAAAAAACTCCAGAGATTTAGTATTTAAATTATGAAGAAAATGTGATTACAGTACATAAATTCATGTTTGAAATGTGATATTTAGTGAAGGGGGAAAATAGATGCTATAGTACCGTATTTACATTCAGTTTTGGTTAGCATATAATTAAAGTCAAAATGACAGCCTTTCAGGCCGCCTACATTGTTCACATTTAATGTATAATAGTAAAATCTTGTTTAATTTACATTAAATCTTAAAAGTTTTGGTTAGCGTATAATTGAAATTGAAACAACGGTCTTTCAGGCTGGCTACATTTCTCATGTTTTAATTTTAAAACTAATATACCAAGATATACAAATTTATGAATAAATTTTAAATTAATAAGTTTAAAATTACTTTATATTTTTTGATAATTATTTATATTTTATTAGATTTATTGTTTTTTTATGGTACCTTAGCTTTATGAAGCATTTAATATATATATTTTATGATGTATTATTAAGTTATTGTGAAAATTGCATCTTCAACAGATGCATAAAAAATATTCAATATGGTGTTGCTAGAAAAAAAAAAACAATTAAAAGTCATCAGGTTATAATAAAAGATTAATGAAATATAGTTTTAAGATGAAAGAACCATTAAAATTTAAATATTCTCAAACTAAATCATTCTGATGTAAGAGAGCAAACAAATATCGAATGTAATTCTGGAATAACACAAACTAAATAAAAAAATTGCTAACTAAAGTCAAATAAATGTCGACATATTGGGAAGAATTATGGACTTTCACAGTATTTAGATTATAGACTTGTAATATTACGAATGACTAAAAGCCACATGATAAAATTTCTTGAATAAACAATTCATGAAATCAAAAAAGTATCTTTTAAGCAGGAGTCTGCAATGACACATTTATGACAAAGGGTAAATTAATCTTGCAGATCTAATTCATATTTATTTTAAGTCAATTTATTAATTCAAAATTAGTACTTAACAGATTCACATTTAATTAAAAACTTACACATCTGATTTTTAAGAAAACATTAGTGTGATACTTGCCATTACACATCTTTGGTTAATTTATTACAATATAATCTGGCGAGTAACTAATTTCTGAACAATGATCTAAATAAAAATCAGTAAGATGAGCTTGATATATGAATTTTAAATAATTCATATTTTAAAAAAATGATTCATAAAAATATATTGAAACATATTAAGATACATTTTTAGAGCATATTTTCTTAATAAAAAATAAATATTTACATCAATTACTTTCCTAAATGTTCTATTATTCTGATTTCATCTTAAAATTCTAAATACATCAAATTAAATACACCCTATTCACAATTAAATCACCATAACAGCAAAAACACAATGGGGGGTAGGACAACTTGCCAAAAAAATTGCTGAGAGCATGTGCCTTGAAAAAATTGAAGCTTATATGATCTGCTACACGGATG
This sequence comes from Epiperipatus broadwayi, assembly GCA_028023455.1. Taxonomy (NCBI): domain Eukaryota; kingdom Metazoa; phylum Onychophora; class Udeonychophora; order Euonychophora; family Peripatidae; genus Epiperipatus; species Epiperipatus broadwayi. Next base: position 15,624 of record JAQFVV010006426.1, read on the forward strand.
GTTAGTGGCAGGCATTTTGAAAATATTTCATAGGCACCAATATATCCTATGAATGTCACTGTCTACTCCAGCGTTTTGTGCATATACATCTTTTATATAACTCTATATTTAAACAGTTTTGTGCGTTTAACAACAAAAGATTATAATAATCTTTTATGCACAAAACGCCATTTCAATATAAAATTGATCTTTTTTTCAAGAACAATAATAACAATAAAATCAAGTGACTCACAAAAAAATTCAAAATAAAAGTAAAAACTATTTATAATATTAAAAATTTGAAAAAAATCTTTTTTACCTGCGACAGCCAAAATATTTGTTCTGAACGTGCCTGTGCTGCTACTAGTGAGGGCAAGTGTAGTCCAGGCCAGGCAGTAAAACTCCTGAAATAATACATTTAAAAGGTTTAAATGTTGTTCTAGAATAATTAGTGGGTAATTACGGTTAAGGATATAATACCTCGTTAACTTGGCTATGCTTATATCGCTTCATTAATATTCCAGTTGAGCAATCAATTAGTGAAACGATGCATCCACCACACGTAGCAACAATACTTGTAGTCTTTCCTAATAAACAAAAAAAAAAAGGAATGTTAAAAAAACTATATATATTAAAATTAAAGATCACAAAATGCAAAATAATAATCCAGTGTTTCCTTGTGTCAATTAACAAGTTTTCTTTCAGATAACCAGTCCACAGTTAACTTGGCTATTATACAATATCGGTCAGTAAAAAACAAAGAAAAGCATTCATTCTTGTCTGATAGGTACTGCTTTCTTCATTATTAATCTGTGAAGGGCTTTTAAAGAGGCTTTTTCCAGACAAGAGCTACTTAAAGAGTGTTTTATCTTTATCTATTGCTGATTCTATCAAGGCTAATACACAAGTCATTTTACAACAACAACAACAAAAAAAAAAAACTGAAAAAATATTTTACAGAAAATATTATTTAAAAAAACTTTTATTAATGATCATTATATACAATAATAATAATAAAAAAAAATCTACAGTGAGAGAAAAAACGATTAAGCTTAAATAATATTTTGATATAAAAAAAATAACCATATGATTAGTTGATTAAAAAGTCGAGTAACATTCAAGTAACACAGAAGCAAATTGAGCACTATAATTCCATCCCCTCAAGCAACAGATGAAAATTGATTTAGTAATCTTTTTTTATTGGATTCACCATTTATCCCTACAATATGGTATATGAGGAAATGTTTTTATACAGAAAGTTATATGATATTACAACTCAATACTTTTACCTAGCTAAAAAAAAAAATTAATTTTGTATTTTCTTTAAGTGGAAATTGATTCATAAACCTTAATACCATTTTTCTATTATTGTGCTAAACCACATAGGATATTAATTTCATCAGGACCAGAAAATATAGACTAAACAATCTTAGGTATGTTCTATTTATTCTTTGCAAGAATGATGAGCAAATGGAAATCAGATTAACACTATTCTTAAATTATTTATCTTATGTGAAGTTTTGATAATAAGAGAAACACCTTTTTCAGGCATAATGCTCTGATAATTTCTTTTATATGTTTATCAAAGTATTAATTATCAAGAAAAAACTGTCCATTTTGAATAAAAAAAATTTAAAATAATTTGATAAATTATTTACTGATTTAAATAATTAATAATACTCAATTAATTCCTTCCTTCTCACTAAAGAATATTATAATTAATTTTTATATCTAATTACTTAAATAAATACAGCATAATCAAAAAATGCAAAATTTGCTTATGCAGCTTGACTTTTCAAATAAAATAAATTTAAAGATAGACCTTACTCTTTTTAAAAAGGACTAACAAATGGTATTTATCCTTAGCCATATGCACTGCTTGATGGCATTGTATTATGTGAAAAATCACATAAAAATGTTCTTTACGCGGCCCAAGTTACGGCCTATAGAACAGTTCTATTCATATTATCTGTTGCAGGCCTATATTTCATTACACAAAGATAGTACATCCCACTGATGTGCTTCGTGATACTATGCAGAATGTGCACATTTCAGATATCGTTACCGTATCATGTGAGGGTCTATGTAATTCAACTGACCATAGCTGTTGTAATCTGCATTCAAAGTATTGATCTTACACCCTACCTGATGTAATATTACATACTAATAATTGTAAGTCCCGTCATCATGCTTCTCTACACAGCTTGGAAGGTGTAAAAAATTTCATAAAGTAGGGACAAGCACAATTTGACAGAATTCACGCAAAAAGGCATGTTTGCGTGAGACCAGCTACAAGACAAATTAAACATCTGAGGTTGCATGTTATTTTGTAAATCATAAGTTTGGTTTGATCAGAGTAGTGCATCTATTGGACGATCCTTCGGATTTAAAAAAAAATTAATAAAAATTAGAAATTAAAAGAAAAAGACATCTCGTTAAGCCAAAAATATAATTACAAAAAAATAATAACATTAAGAAATCCAAAAAAAGACAGCCCAGTAACATTACATTTTATATGATTTTGCAAATAAACAACGCTATCAAGCAGCGTGCACGGCTAAGGAAGTAATACCACTCCCATTGAATAGAAAAACACAAAATTATTTAAAACTATATAGAGATAATAACAGACAAAAAAAAAATTAAATAAGAGGTGCTCAAAGAGAATTAAAAATCACATGACTACATCACATTACAACATAGGATAGGGATTTATTAAGCACTATCTGGTATCTATTAGTTATTAAAGCTTAAAGTAATATGTATGCTGCTAAAATTAAAATATTGTTGAAATGATTTACTTTCACTTGTTTAAACAGCATTAAACTGTTGCACATGCACTTTGGATTTTAACTATAATATGAATGAATACTAACACTTCAAACACATGATAAAGTCTTTGGAAAATATAGAATGGCCATCTATCTTTAATGCTGTTTAAATATTACAGTTTATAAAAAACATCACGCTATATAAAATAATTGACTTTATTTTCACTTGTTTAGGAAATTAATTCTAAATTAAAGCTTTATTTGAATATTATATGTATATTTAAAAATATTATGTTATTATTATGTTTACTTATATTATTTTACATTAAAAAATATTACAATAAATAAGATAAACTGACATTTTAACAATATTTAATAAAATTTGAATAAAAAAATAAATAAAATACTAACGTGATTCCTGATAATAAGACCTGATCATATATTAATTTTTGCCCCAAAAGACACTATAGAGCTTACTTTCAAAAGATTTTTTTTTTTTTTTCATGTACAAAAATGTACATTTATTGAAATACTTTTCTTTACAGAAAGCTGTAAAATTCTTATTCCAAGAGCCCTTCCATAATTCCTTTCTTGTACTCGCTGGAATAGCTCTTTCTTTTTGCACTCATCTTCTTATCTGGTGATCAGAATATTATTCCATTTAAATTTACCATTAAATCAAATATTAATTGAAGATTTGCAAGACAGTAGCGATAACAAGAGTGATTACAGTTAAGAATGGTTTGTTCACATAAAAGCAACAAAATAATGCAAGCACAAAAATTCAGAAAATGTTTCTGTATTACACACGTGCACATTAAGTATATGCATTATAACATACAGCATATTGAATTAAAACAATTCACATATTACAAAACTACAACCATTCGTTATCAAGTGCGTATATTGTAAACACATCCATATTCTTTTTTAAAAGCTTTTCTTTAGAAGAAAGATTGATGATTTAACTTGAGCTAAACTTTGATTATTAAAATCACTTCTATTATTTTAATAAAGTCTTTTAGGAGGAAAAAAAAAGTTTAACAAATCAAACTAATTTTTCTTTTATTTTGAACACTTAAAAACTAACTCTAAAACTAAATCAAGCATTCAAAATCTAAGTATTAAATATAAATAAAATAAGTACCTAAAATATATATAAACGAAATTATAAATTGTCCAATACATTGACTTGTGATAAATTGTTTCTCTATATAGGTAGAATACGTTGTCAAATATTGTCAATGGAAATATATAAAAGAACCATATAATTTATATTACCATTTATTTAAAGCATTAATGTTAATAATATTATTAATTTATACAATTCTTTACTTTATAATTCAATTCATCAATCGTGTGTTTTAACGAGATGACGATCTTAACTAGGCTTTCTTTTGATTAGGTCTTATTTTTCGGGAAGCACGGCATTATTAATATAACCGTTGTTTTTCTAATTTAACTTGTATAACCATTTGTAATGCAACTGATTAAAAAACAGAATAATTAAACAATAGAATCCTATAATAAAATAATACTCGAGTATTGCCGGTGGCAATTAATCATTTCTTCACACTCTCTAAACCTAATTTATTGTAACATCTCAATTTTAAGCTAAATTATAAAATGTAATTAATCCTTACATAATAAAATGGCATTATCTTAAATTTTAAAATATCAACATTGCTATCTTTAATAGTCTTAAAAAAAAAAAAATGAATTCAGTTATCTTAATTATTTTATGCTAAAAGGGTGAAAAAATAAATAAATAAAGGGATGAAAAATGCCATCTATTTATATTATTTGTTCCAAAAATTAATGTAAGATAAAATCACTTTGTAAAAGGCTTTTTTATTCATCAGAAAAAAGAATTTTAAAGTGTGTGTAGCTTTGGTAGAGTTGTAATATAGTTGTTCAATTCCCAAAAAACAAATTTTTCACATAAATATGTATATATTTGGCTATCTATAGTGAAGAAGTATCAAGTTTTGATATCAAATTACAAAAAAATTATTCAATTCCTTGACTTATATAATGATAAACCAACAGCTTTCTAATTTAATACTATCTATAGTAAGTTTGAGGAATCGATAATTACTAAATAGCTGTGCATTTAAATCCCCATCCTGATTTCTGGCTTTTGCCTTTATCAGTGAAGTTTGATTTCAAAACTTGAATAAAAAAATGAGTCTAAAACTATTCTAGTTTTGTCTATCATGATTATAAATATCTATAAGAAAAAAAAAAAAAATCAGGATATTTCTTAATTTTAAACTTAAAAGTAAAAAGCCAGTAAATTCACCAATACTGTTTGGTGCATGTTGGTGAGCAGACCATCCATGTTTGTTTACCATGTGAATAATCACATAGCAAGAAATAACAGCTGCAATGACAAGAAGAATGTATGGAGTGGTCATTGAGAATTTGTCTTGGTTCCTTAAGGCCTCAAAAAGGAATCAGGGATCTCTTTTCAGTTAACCACAAACTTCTTTCTGCATTAGTACCTCTTCATAAATAAATAAATAAAAAAACACTGACAACATTAAATACAACTTTAGTACATTTTTGGTGCTAAAAACCCTCATCAAAAATAGCCCATTATATTTTTTGTTTTTTATTGAGTATAATATTACTTTTGCCCAAAAATGCATGAAGATTGTATTTATTCCTCTATGAATGAAGAGATATTGATATTGCCTTTAATTCATCAACTCTATACTATCTTATAATCATTTACATAATAAAAATAATGTAATGAAAAATATCTATTTATTTAATTTCTTTAATCTAATTAATTATGAATAATTATTACTTTAGCCAAATTTAATTTAACACTTTTAATGAATAATGAGTATTTAATTCTGCTATATGTTAAGACTTTGTAATATATGAAATATTTGAGAATGAAATGTAATATTTTTCTTTAGCAAAAACCTACGAGAAAGCCCTGATATTTTCTGATTTAGATCTCTATTAGTTTTTGTTTTGATTTTTGAGAGTTAACATAATTTAACAAAATTAGCCCGTTTTATTGAATAATATAAACAAATAATAATAACATAATCTTCTAGCACTTTACACAATGCAAACACAATCCTTTATTACTCCATATTTCTGAACTGCTGAGAATTTTGACTGATAAATAGTTTCTTCAGTGTTGTAGCATATTCTAAACTACTTAAATCTTGTCACTGATTAATAAATATAAAATTATCAGAAAAACTTTGCAAGCATAAATAATTTGATCAAGGAAAGTCCTTGTATTCTTTCCAAGCCATTTCAGTTCAATCTCATAATTATACTGGTAAAAGTTATTTATATAAATAGCTGGCCATGATCAATGATATGGATTAGGCATGTTATACATTTCTGAACCAGTCCCAATTCTAACTAATGAATATTTTATTGCTAAGTAAATCATCAAATAGTGAAAAGAAGGATAATTCATAAGGTTTACACATCTCTAGGTTAATAAAATAACCACTACACAAAGCAGATCTATTAGAAATATAAATCAAGAGATTAAGTATTATTAAAAAGCAAAGCAGAAGTGGTGATATAGCAATTTAGTATTCAGTGGTTTATAATTTTATTCATTTTCCTCATCATTCTAGAAATATTACAAGTAGTAAAAAAAAAAAAATCTATTGAATATTTTATTATAAAGATTATCTGATTATATTAATAGTGAAGTTGGAAGAGTCCCAAGTAAGCTTTCTGTAGAAATTATTTGATATGAAAAACTTTAAGCAATTTCAGACTATATTTTACAAGGTTTTTTTGTTTCACAACATAAATTGTATACTGTAAATAAAAACAAACTTCAAATATCTTACTGCAAAACTTTGACTTGTCTAACAGCTTTCACAGAAGAACAATAAAAGAGAAGGCATTACTCACCAGACTTGCCAAATATTAGGTGGAGTTTAAGCAGATTTCCATTATTGTTTTATCCTATAGCTAAGTTATATTTATCTATATATTTATTAGACAATATGGAATGGTTCTCAGGAACTGGCTGAATAAAAAAAATCCAATTCTGACTTGAATCCAGATGGTAAGCACAGCAGATAGATATACTATAGTTGCATCATGAGGTTCTTCCAGATACAATATATGTGTGTTTATTTGACCTTAAGATAATAGTATTTCAAAAAACTTTAAATCCTTATTCTTTGTACTTTTCTATCATTCTGAATTTATTGTCACTAATTTCTAAGAATTCCTAATATAAATTTCTTTTTTTTAGTTGTAAAAAAAATTTTTTTTATAATATGCTAATAGTAATCAATTAAAAGGATTTGAACTCAGACTTTAAAGCTCCCTACAGTCATCTACTCTATCCAATATAACCGATACATATGACCACATACATGTGAAAAAGATAAATGATCTCCAATATATGTATTTCATGCTGAACCAGCACTCATCAGTTGGTTTGAATCATCTCCCACACATATATATAATCAGTGCTCAATTTATAATAAGATAGCAAATCTATACATTTTGATGAACAGATTTGCTATCTTAATAAAAACCGAGCACTGATTATATATATATGTGTGGAAGATAATCCGGACCAACTGATGAGTGCTGGTTCAGCATTAAATATGCATATTGGAGATCATTTATCTTTTTCACATGTATGTGGTCATGTGTATCGGATATTTGGATAACTGTAGAGAGTTTAAAACTTTGGGTTCAAATCCTCTTTAATTACATCTAGGTCAAGTATATACATTATACACCTGGGTCTCATTTTATGTGGTAGATAGGTTCCTCAGAAAACACGCACAAAAAAATCGCACAAAAATAGACTTAACTTACCTTGAAAAATGGGGATAGGGGTTGTAATTTTCAGAAATCACATAAAAGCAAAGTATGACTAATAAAAAATTTCAAATATTTGAAAAAAAATAATACAAGACAAACTTTTTTTACTTTTTTTCTTAACTACAGTATTTAATTTTACATTTTTTCATACATATTTTAATCATTAACGGTTATTTGGCTATTTGACAATATGCGTTTGTTTATGAAATGTTAAGAAATCAGATTCATCATGTGACATACAACTAGCACCACTTTCAGTCTTGAGCTGTGTTAATGTTTTTTTGTTTCTATATTAAAAAAATGAGATCGTAATCAAAACAAAAAGATTATAGATTATCATTAGAAAGATTATTTTCTGTTTATAAAATCAATAAAATCTTCGTTATTATTTATTTTAAAAATCAAAAAAATTATTTATTTCTGTTACAATTAACAAAATATGTTTTAAAAGTTTAAAATGTTTGAATATTTATTGCGACATTTTTATATGTAAATATAAATCTATTAGTATTATTTACTCATTAGTATAAGTAGATTATTTACATAAAAGCTAATATTCTAAATACAGCTTCAGGCCATATTCACGTTAGCTGCTAATATAACGTTATATTTTTGAAAAAAAAAAAAAGTATTTCAAGTCAAAATAAGTTATTAATAATTTAAATTTCTTGATATCTAATAAATATAGTGAAATATGAAAGATATTAAGAAGAAACATGAATCGCATAACTTCAAAATCGCATTAAAATAATCCGCATAAAACAAGACCCAGGTGTAACTTGTATTTCAATATTTAATAGTAATCAAGTAAATTAAATGCTCTATGTGGTTTAGTATAGAACTGGAAGATTCTACAATTGATTCTCAGTTGAATAATTCAGTAAAAAAAAAATTAGCTCAGATTGATTGTTAAATGCTAAATCTGTCATTAGGGTGCTCGAACATAGTATATCCTCTTAAGCAATTAACCATATGATTATATTTTTTAAAAGGAATTAAATAATGTGTTTAAAATAAAATATTAATTTGAAAATCTTATAAACTTTACCTTCTTGCATACAATCAGGTTCAAATGCACATTTCCATACTTGAGTTTTACTGTCATTAGGATCACCCTGTGAAGAATGGCAGCGAAGAAGATGCTCTAACTCATACTTGGAAACTTCCGGCTGAAAGATGTATATATATATTATCTACAAGAAATGACTTGCTCAAAAAAGTAAAATCTAAAAAATATTTAAATATACATATCTAAAATTAATATTCACTGCATGGCAAAGAAAGTACAGATATTAGTATTTTTCTCATACTATATGGTAAAAAAACAAATAATTTAATTGAAAAGTTTAGTTTCATCAAAATAAGATCATTTCAGTTTGGCCATTTGTATTTCAGACAAAATTCAGATGTAATTGGATTATATATCCACGTGCTTAATTTGTTAGTCATGTTAATCTTTCCCGAATTTGCCATTCCAAATACCTTGACACATTTCTCATCATGTTCAATATTAAAATCTGTAGAATCATAGAAACTTTGCTGAAAAAGCTTTTATGTAACTATTTTTCTAGACATTTGTTTATGTTTATGTCAAGTATCAATAAGCAGCAAATCTCTTTACTGTTAAATTATTTGTTATAGAATGATTTGAGGAGTTAAAGATCTCAGCAACTTTAATCTTTATCACCAATTTTAAAGTCAGTTCTCATATCTATTTTGTTTATATTTATTCCCTGTACTATTTGAATATTGGTTTTTAATGTTATTAATAAATCTTTTGATATCCATTTTCAGCAATAAATATGCATTATCAATTCTGAATATCCAATCTTTCTAACTTGTTTGATATTACAATATGTTTGTTTTTCCAAAACCTGTTTTAATTATAGTTTGGTACTATATACATATATCTCAAAAGAATAAGATGATTTTGCCAATTTACCTATTTTTTTGAATTTCCTAATTTAGCACAAGAATTTCTTGTAGACAATATTGTGTATGTTCAATTATGTCTCATGCCTGGTATAACTAGCAATTTCTCTTTAATGCAAGGCTTTACTTTGTGTTAAATGATCTTATGCTTATCATAGAATAGCAAGAAAGTTTTTTCAATCTATTACTTTTTTTTAGGTATTGAAATATAAAGTGAGCTCTTTCTTTCTATTGCCAGCAAGTGATTTTTTTTTGCCATTTGGTTTGGTAACTTGGTCAGCATTTTGATTTCTTTTTCAGTTTCTTATAAAAAAATTTCTATATAAAACTATCAGTTCCAGTATCTTTTAATTTTAACTTCATCTACTCAATCCGCATCAAATGCTTTTTAATTGTCAATATCTTATGTGGTAAAATTATTATGTATCTAATTCTTTCATTTTTGATGTTTGTTGCTTCAATTTTCAGGATATCCATTTGAACTAGGTCTTAATGTTTAATCTTACAAATTTGAAAGCCATGCCTGTTAGTTTCAAAATTCTCATGACTTTCCTGGAAACTAATTAAAATTACGAATTTAGTTTTTTTTTATAAAATTCTTATTCTTTTTTAATTAACAATTCTTTTCTTTGCAGTTACCACTGTATTATTTGATTTATCTGGCCATTCCATATAATTAATCTACATCCTAAAATAATTTTTTTGAACATTTTCTAATATTATTCATAAAAATGATGTGTTTGTTATTTATACTATATTTAATTACTCTGTAATATTATATTTCCATATGAATTATTTAATCTGTTCTATGATCTACTGCAAGGTATGCTTTCAATTTTTAAAATAAATTTTCCTATTATCTGGACAAAAGAATGTAATCTACGTCTTAGCTTCACTTGGTAATATCCGTGAGTAAAGGTGACACATTCATTATTTTGAAAAGTGTACTACTGATACTAAGATCAATGAAATCTCATAAAAACATATAAGTTATTCCATTACTAAGTTCACAAATTTTCCAAATTCTAGTCATTCATTTTACATTTTAGTATTCCACTATTGTGTTTTAATTTCTATGTAAGATTATAAGTCTTTTCACTTTCATCCCTACTTCCTTGATTTGAACAAACTTTTATACTATCAAAATCTTTCTGACAAGAAAAGCCAGATAGTACTCCATGGTTAACACTAGACAGCATACTTTGAGATTTCAAGTTTACAGATCCAGTTCATTTAAGTTGGATAATAAGTCAATGTTTAAAAAATGTATTTTCAAAGTCATGACATTCAATTTTCTTAAGATTCATTATCTAGACATTTTAATTCTGATGTTGTATTAGTAGCTCTACTTTCTTAGATAGCTTCATCAATAACTAACTTTCCAAATGATTTTAATCTTTAGCTTCTACTTCAGAGCAGACTGAGAAACTTCATCTACCAGGACTCATTTTCTAGCATTAAACTACAGTTTAAATTTTTACTATTTATTTGGATTCAATAGTAAAACAAATGAAAAGTTTGTGTTATATCCGCACTTACGACTGCCAATGTTATATCTGCAAGTCATACTGTGCGGTCAGCAAATAACGTTATACAATTCCCACGCTGTTCTTTTCCAACGAGTGCTCTCCAATGAATCGGTCTGCAACGAAGCTCTCCAAAGAATTGGTCTGCAATGAATGCTCTCCAACGAATTGGTCTGCAATGAAGCTCTCCAACGAATTGGTCTGCAATCTCTCCGCTGAGTTGGTCTGCAACGAATTGGTCTGCCACGAAGCTCTCCAAACGAATTGGTCTGCAACGAAGCTCTCCAACGAATTGGTCTGCAACTAAGCTCTCCAACGAATGCTCTCAATATCTCCACTGCGGTTCTCCACTGCGGTCTCTTTCAGCTACAACTGTGAACTACATTTCCACTGAACGCTGATCATTAACCGCCAGCACTGACGCGAGATATCTCTACTTAAATACTGCTTGACTGCTCTCTATGTTACACTGCTAGATGTTACCCAGTCTTCTTATCGCTCTCTGACAACTGCAACGATCAATCAATGCACTGACCAATAAGGTAACGTCTCTTATCTAGAAACATTTGTAATTAGCAAATATTTCTAGGAATTGTCGATCGCCATTACGTCAATGCACTAATTAAATTCCTCAGCTATCAGAGTGCGATCTAAAAACAGCCTTACGAATAAATTCTAGTTTTTTCTGGAGTGCACAAACATGTCTGCCATTTTACAAAACACTACAGTTTGTACTTGCTTTCTTCTATGCAGTGTGAAATAGTTTTAATGCTGTACATATAATGTAAACTTCAATTTTCCTGACATTTAAATAATTGAAATGCAATGCAGATTCTATTCACAAGAAAGTTTTGAAAAAGATGTACAGTCAACATGTTAATAATCTTGAAAAAAGAAGTTGAGATTTTCTGATGTTCTTAAATAGGCATAGTCAAAAACTAAAGATTCCTGAATTAATTTCCCATTGAGCAAAGTAAAAAAAAATCAATTAAGTCAACTGAATAAAATTTTTGTACAATTTCAATCTGCCATTTGCTAGGATATATGATTTTAATAGGCAACTGACCATATTACTATTGATTTCTTTACAATACACATTTAGCTCTAAAACAATCCGTCTCTGCGGATTTATAATAAACTTTATATTTTTATTATAAAATATGTGATTTTTAACATAATTTATATAGGTTTATTTAATGTATTGTTTTTAAAATTTTCTGTATACTGATTATACAATCTTTCACTAATGTCATATTGTACATTACATCATATTCATGCTTAATTTATTAATTAAGTTCCTATTATAGGTAATATTTATTAATATATTATTTCTTTTTTTTTAGCCATCAGAGAACAGCTTTTTGATAATAAATTAAAAAATTATGGGCCATTTGTATGGTATTGAAAAATTCAACAAGCATAAAACTGCTAACTCTAATAGGGGTAAGAAATAATAATCAAATAAATGACAGAAAATAAGATGCAATAAAGAAGGGACTACTAATCATACGAAAGACTAAGTAATTAATTGATGAAACAGAAACGTCATTAAAAAAACCAAACATACTAAAGAGTAATGACAAGATAGAAGAAAACTTTATAAAGTAAAAATAAAGTTTTTCAAATTACAAACTAATATTTATACATGTTAAATTAATGTCTCCAAATGATATTAATTAAATGCCAACACTCTCACTTCTTTAAAAAAACAAAAAAATAATCAAATAGTGTACATCTTGGAAATCCATTTGGCAGAGCTGTAGCTACAATCTATGAATCTTGGGTTCCAGACTCTTCTACTTTTCCATGGCAGTAAACACAAGGCAAAAATAATTAAATGGATTATTGCTCAAAAGTTTATAAAAAAACTGAGCACTCAAAAGGACATGGGTAGCCATGATCCATAGATTTTGAGCCTAGTCTGCCAATCTACCATTGCATCAACCAAGTTGGTCTTTACAAAAAATAAAGAACTCCAACATATAAACAAAATATCAATATGCCATTAGTAGTATTTATATGACTATGAATTTATTAATATGAATGAAAAAAATAATTTAAAATTAAATTACTAAATTATTTAAAATTTAATTCTAAATTAAAAATTTAATTTAGAAATTATTTCTTTTTTAATAACCAAAAATTGGTCTTTTTATAATTATGTATACACAAATTGTTTATTCAGACTGAATGTGCATCCACCCATGCATGTACTTTATTTTTTTCTCTTAAAAAATATACACTGTTCATTAATTTGGCAAATAATTTTTACTACTAGTAATTGTGAAACTTACCAAAGGACTTGATTCTTTTAATTTTCTTTTTCGAGTTTTGATTGTTCCTGAAGCTGCTGGAGACTGATCTGCTTTCCGAGATGCTAGTTTTTTAGATTGATTCTTATACCTTCCTTCACGAACAGATTCAAGTAATTCACTAACTATTTGTTCAGTCTGTATTGAAAAATTGTGATTAAAATCAATTATTACCAGATTTATGCAACTATTGCTTTAACAACAATTATCATTTAAGCAAGAGAATTTACATTAAACCATTTTAAGTTTACAAACTGCACAAAGTATTCAATATTTACTTATCATATAATGAAATGCTAAAAAGTTAGAATAATGAAAAATGGCAGGTCATATATGAGTTACATTCAAATGACTGACCATCCACTCTTAGCCCCTTTTCTCAGTGACAATAATGACTGTTTTTAGGGCTAAAGATTCTCGGTCAATTTCAAATGAAAGCTTCAAATGTCATTTGACTTCAAGAGCAACTGATATAGAATAAATACCTAACAAAGGTTAAATGTTTAGGATGAAAGTAATAAAATGTATAAAATTATATTGATATAAATGCAATAATACTATATATATATTTAGAAAAACTTCAAAATCATTTTAAAACAATTAATCCTGATCGCAATAGTTTTCATCCTTACAAACTTTTATTTTTATTCTATATTTTTTTTTTATATTAGTCATTAAGTAAGAATTTATTAATGATAGAAAACCATATTCTATCATTCCTTCGTCAGCATTAATCAGATATAGATATAAAACATCATTATATTTTAAAATGCTGATTATTAGATAACATAATCCCATTTACAAAATTATATTCAATAATGTCATAATTAGTTCATAAATAGTGCCTAATAAATAATCAAATAAACTTCTTTAATTATATAATTTAAATAAATTAGAAATAACAACAATTGTTCTATTCTTTAATCATTAAAAAAAAAATGTATAAAAGTTTGGATTCAATAAATTTTATTTAAAATTTTCAGCAGAACATACTATTATTAAGAAGAAAAAAAAAGTAAAATAGTTATTAATCCGTTTTATACATATATATAAAAGAAGTTAGATGTTTTATACTATCCCTTTCATTTATTAACTTTTCAGCATTGACTGTATTGAAATGGATACAAACAATAACAACACATTCTTTTATAAACTTTACATAATGAAAATGCAATATTTTATTTATTATCTCTGAAGAAGAATGTTGAACAGTTGAAACTATCAGCTATTTTTGTAAGTGTGGAATAAAATATTGTGTGTGCATTGTCTATGTATAAAAGAATGAGTTACTATTGTCTGCTTATACTAATATATTATACATTTACCATATTGATCACAAAAAAAAAAAAATGTAATCCATGAATACAAAATGTTTCATATTTCATATATATAAACATAAAACAGTTTTTTAAAAACTCAATGCAAGGCAAAAACATCAATAGTACCTCATAGAGATAAAAAGGAAAAGACATTATTAACCAGGTTTTTAATTGCCAGACAGTGAGGGTTTGAGTATTTTATTCATCCTTGTTTATGTGTATATATATATCAAAATGAAAATATAAACATAGTTTTTAGGTTCATCACATGATAATTATTGTACACATGGCTTATGATCTTTTTATTGAAAAATTCTAGTCTGTATATGACACATTTCTGAAAAAACAAAAATTCATAAATTGGATTCTTTAATTATCCTTTTCAGTATGCCATAACTGACTAGCAAATAAAAAAATCCACTTTTAATATAATACAATAACATTGATATTTAGTCTTTAAGATTCATGATAATTCACAAATGAATAAAGTAAAAATGCAGAAGATGATATTAAAAATCTCTTTAAAGCCTATATGGTAATGATTGTGACTAAAATATACTGCTAAAAATGAATTAGGTAAGAGATCCAATTCAGATGAAAAGTTTTACAGAATTTGAAGCTGGTAGTCAAAATAAGAATCAAAAACAATCATTATATTGATTGGTAAAAAAATGTTGTTGGGAGGGTGCTCATATTTTAAATACATACATATAAAAACTGGGCTCTGAGAACTCAGAAAAATGAAGCACTATCACTTACCAAAAATCTGATCCTCTAGTTGTAACACACTATTGAATAACACAGTCTTTGAATCTAATGCTAGAAGGGCATAATTATTTGGTTGTACATGAATAAGTACAGTCAGTGCTAACTAGTCAAAATAATTTTCAACTATAAGTTTTCTATTAAAAACCATAAGCAATTATTGTACATTTGTAAAAATATTCAAATAAGTGTGGATATATATATATATATATAATGTATATACACATGCACACAATGATGCTGTGCCATTAAATAAATAATCAGAACAACTAATGTTAAATGCTGCAAATAAATATTATTCAAAGGTCTGTTAGATAGAAAAATAATAAAGTCTTTATTCATGATTCAAATTTTCATCTAAAGAGCGTCATTTACTATCCCATCTCCACCAATCTAAGAATTATGATCAAATCTTATAGAAATCAGCAAACTTTAAATTTTAATATAGACCAATTAAAATGTTTAAATAAATATAACCTCTGACATCAGATCCAAACATGCAAGAAAAAAATTATTATTTCATTTTCAGTATAAAAGCCATCTTACCAATAATCTTAGGAGATATGTAATATTTAAATAAACAAATAGATAATATATAACGATGCAGCAGCAGTACAATGTTGTGTATTGAACAAAAAATATAAAATCTTATAAACTTTATGTATAACATTTTAGACCAAAATATAACAGAAGCTTTCACCTAGGAAACAAATTTCCACATAATCAGCTTCACCAGCTCTTAGTAAGTTTCTCTAATAATCATGACCAAATTGTAAACAGATCAATATTCTTTCAATGCTTTAAAACCCACCATTCAAATTGGTAATAATAGGGGTCATTAAAATTAACTGAGAAAGATGATTAGATTTAAATTTGAATTCTGGATGAAAGTTTGTTGTTACTTTTGCTTTGATAGATCTTTGAATGCTTCTTTACAGCATTTAATGATGGATAATTTGTTTAATGGAGCTTTGAAATGATATATTATTAACTGTTTATCTAGATATTGTATATATATAATAATAATCAGATTTACATTACATCTCTTCTCTAGTTTGTTTAAAGTACTTTTTATTATTATTAAATTCCAGTTTGTAATATCCAAAAAAAAAACAACTATTTTTTATGCTTTTTTTATTTATAATTTTATAGTTAAATAAAATAGTTTTAATATTTTAGCTGTTATACTTTTTATTAGTGAATTAAGTCCAGATTAAACTATTGTATATAATCATCAATATTAACAATCACATATAAAAGACTATGGCCATTCTATATGATATATAATAAATGCAAAATACATATATGTAACAAACTTTGTTAAGTATATTAAAAATAATTTCTGCAACAATCTCTCCAAATGTTATCGTCTGTTAAAAAAAGAAATCAATGTAAAATATTATTATTATTATAATTATATTTAACATTATAGATTTTTTTAATATAATAAACACCACACAAACATCTAAAATATATCATATATATATAAAAAAAAATGTATCTTTAAATTCTAAATTAATCAGAAACTCAAAATCTCCTCTTTAATTATCGTAAAATTGGCTCTTCTTAACAAAAATGTTTGATAGATACTACTCGCATTATCTCTGCATGATGAGCAATTTCTTATGTTTATACAAGCTATTTACACAGAGGCTAAACTCTCCATACAATAGTGCCACTAGTGCAAGCCAGAGGAATAATGAATGCAAGAAGATTGTGCATAAAATCCTTATCTAGTGCCTACTCATCCAATATCTCCAGATTAGTTTCTAGCTTGTGAATTTCAGTGAGGAGTCTTGGATCTGAGAGCACTGCACATAAATCTTAAGATTATAGTGGCTGTGGTTATTAAAGAACCAAAGGCACCAAAAATTATGGATGCTGAACTGAGTTCAGATCTACACAACTATATAAGCTAATGAGCTTGAATTGAACACATTATTGTTTTCATTTTGCACTCAAAGCTTTATAGTTGACTAATAAAATAAAAGGTGGCTGCTGGAGGGTTATATTAGATCCTAAGATCTAGATGCAGTGCTCTCAGATCTATGGCTCCTCACTGATGAAAGCCACAAACTTAAAACTAGTCTGGGAATATTGGATGAGTAGGCACTAGATAGAGATTTTATGCACAAATCTTCTTGCATCCATTGATTATTCTGGCATGCACTAGTGGCTCTATTGTATGGAGAGTTTAGACTCTGTATATGTAACAATTCATAGTAACTATTGTAAATTGTAGAAATCTAAATTGGTTAATCTAACTTTTATGAAAATCGGTTTTATATTAAATTCCAACAATATTTCTTTTTGTGGTATGAAAGTCTATTTAAAGAGAAAACTTGATTAATTAATTAACAAGATATATATGTATTTCTTGAGCAAAAAAAAAATTAAAAATAAAAAAATATCTTTTTCACGGGAGTGATGACTTTAAGGGTAATAAATTCTGAGTATACTAACCAATTCATCAGAATTGTCTTGAGATTTGTAAGCGAACACCCCTAATTAAATTTTAATTAATTCAATTTTTATAGTTACAGTAATATAAGTAATCTACTAGATAACACAATTAATCAGATATTTATAATATTAAGTAATATGATTTCGATGATATATATTGACTGCTATAATCCAGAAAAAATACACATATTGCAAAAGAATATTTAATTTTCAAGAGCAATACATTAATTAAACAAAACAAAAAGAATTACTTTACCCTGGGTCAGACAATGAGGTTCAAAGCAGTTAGATATATGATGTAGCATGAAGTTTAATAGTCTTTTAATAGTATCTTAAAATATGTGTTATACTTATAAGATCTCATGTTTTCAATGATTAGAAATCTGGAGATCAAGAAGCCTCGAAGCCAATATTGGAAAATAACCTAAAAATTACCATTCAGAAAAGGCAACATAAGCTGTATAATATTAATCTGATCTAGCACAGTCAAGTATTTGATTATTTTTGCCCTTCCTTTTCATGGAATTCTAAAAGCTTTCATCAATAGCAAAGTTTAAAAGCACCAATATGTTCCTACCCTTCTTTTTCAGTGTCAACATCCATACTTATAGAATTTTACAAAAAACACCCAGCTTGAACAATTCTAACTTTTAATATTAAATACTTTTCCAAGTTTTTCATTACAAGTGTTGATCTGCAATGAATCTCTTAACTGATGGATCCTTAGACAATGATGAAAAATAATAAGAAGACAAAAAGTGTGAATGCTTTCTGTTCACCTTTAATATCTATTTTGAAATTAGATGCTGAAACAATCATTATAATTTTATCTTCTAAATACTTAGCTGGAATCCTATATTTTCACTCTGTTCATTAACTTTTCAAGTAACTGTTGCTACCCAGCATAACACTATTACAAAACATGCCAAACTGATTTTATGCATCACTACCTGGAACCATTCTAATAATACATTCATAGATGCCAAAACATAACATGATGAGATTTAACAACCAGGTTTTGGGGCATTAAAATGGTCAGCCTTCCTATGAAAAGAATAAAATATATATTCAATAAAACGTTCACATAATCTTCTTTTCAAAAATTTTAAGTCAAGTTTTTTTTTTGAAAGAAAAATGTATATATATTTTATTTTTAAATTCTAATATATAATTTTAAATTGTTTTGAAAAGAAAGAAGCAGCAGAGGTATAAAAGAAATTACTGGAAATATACTCATGATTAGAATGAGTCCAACTTGCTCTTGAATTTAATTGGAGTCCAATAATAAAAAAATGAAAAAAAGTACATGTATTTGTAAAATCAATAAATATTATTCATGTAGTTGTTAGTCTATTTTTTCAGAATAACTTTAATCTAAAAACATCAATATAAATTATATGAAATACATCTCTAAAAAATTCACTTCTCTATTCTTTACACAATGCTTTTTATTAAATTGTTTGATACTTTCAACTGATTAGCAGTCTTCTTCAGAGATGTAAAAAGTACAAAGAAGAAATTTTTTAGAAATTTATTTAATAGAAGCAATGCAAAAAGAGGATATTATATAGTCACTATTTTCACATGTTTTTATGTGTACTAACATATCACACTTCTTTATTCCTATTTAAAAATGGTGATTGAATCCCAAAGGCTACTAAACAGCCAAAACTATATTATTGAAAGCTATTATATAAAAAAAAAATGCAAAAAAAAAAAAAAAAAAAGATAAATGCGTAAATAAATTATATTACTAATAATAATTATTAGACTTAAATAAAAAAATCAGACAAACATTGGGAAGCATTTTATAGGTAAACGAAAAAATGTAATTAAATGAGCATTATGATAGTTTGATTCCTAAAGCATATATTTTCATGTTTAGATAATTACTGTATTTTTTATAACTGTGAGATTTTTCATATACAAATCATAAATCCGGAATTCCTTTATTCTCTTTGTAGAAATTAATCCTGAACAAATAAGAGATGCCTATAGTTATTAAAAAATTAAGAATACCATAATATATATATAGACATTAAGCTGAATTCAAATCTACATGACTATACAAACAAGTTGGCATAGATTGAAAACATTGTGTTTTTCAAGGTGGAGTAATAGCTTGATAGTAAAACAAAGTAAAATATATAAAAAAGGTGCATTAAAATCATAAGGTCTACATGCACTGCTCCCAGATCCAAAAGCTTCTCAGTGACAAAAACCACGAGATAAAATTTAGTCTGAGAATATTGAATAAGAGATATTTTATTAAGTACTACTATCAAGCATCTACTGATTACTAAATATCACACTAGATGACATAACCATGGGGAGAGAAAAAGAATTATTACTCAAAAATACTGCTAATCATCAAATCTGAATAATAATCTCCAAATAAGTTTCAGTAGTTTATTTACTCAGTCATATATTCATATATCACATGCCCATGTGTACCACGAGTAAAAAAAAAGAATATACATATGTGATGTATTTAAAAATTTGTTTATTATTTGGCAATGCTTAAAAATTAGTATAATCTTGAAAAATTATTATAAAATTCAAAGATTGACTTCTTTTTATTTTCTCTTTCTGTTTACAATGAATTACCACATTAAATTCTTCTAAAACTGCAATTTCACAAATTGTTAAATGTTCATGCTTTTTTTTTTTTTGGTACAGTTTTTCATTTCAATGTTTCAGCTTCTAGTCAGTAATCTTCAGGACTGAATTTTATATTTATTCTAGTTGAGAAAAGAATTAATAAATAAATAAATGGTAATTAAAAAGGAACTTTTTAATAAAGTCTAATACATACCTTTAAGAATTTAAATTTTTCCAGCAGCCTGTGACTGTGAACGTTAGACTGCTTCACCCTGCTTAAAAATTTGTTTTCCATTTTGAGCCATTCATCATTACTGAGATCAGTTTTGCACTTGGATAAAAACTCTTTATCCCAAATTGATTCAATCTAAAATAATTATTTATTGATAAGTAACATTTACAAATGGTCATGCATAAAAAATAAAAAAAAAGTCATGCAACAAAATAGTTACAGGCTGTTTTCAACTTATGCAAGTAAACAATTACACAAATTTTTGCATTATCTTTACTTATGTGTAAGTTGAATAGAAAATTATAAATTTTTATTGCTGATGTATTAATCTTCTTTGGTTATATGCTTTTATGAAGTGTATATTGTTTGAATATCATAATTTTAATATATTCAATATAATGGTTACCTTGTGATTAATGAAATTATAATTAATAAAATTTATTTTTCTGCTAATATATGCAAGAAAGATATCTTTATATATATAAATTGGAATTATCATTCAACTTTGAATGGTGGACAAAAAGTAAAATTAATTCAGTCTTAATAATTGAAAATATATATCTCTGCTCTCTCTTTTTTTTTTTATACAACAAAGCTAAATTATTATTTAGTTTTGAATGATACAATAAACATGCAAATTACTTTACTGATAATATGTAAAAAAATATTCCCCTTTCTTCTTTTTTCATATCACTAAATGGAATTATCAAATTTGAGTAGTATTATAAAGAAGTTTCAGTAAATATATGTTAAATATTTTTCAAGTAAGCAAATATATTCATATGCCAGGCTTATGTAAGTAGGGCTGTTAATATTCGTACATCTCCACAAAACTAAATATTTTTATAGTCAAAATAAGAGTCATAGATCACATGACCCTATCTCTTAAGCTTGTGAGTTATAAACAATGAGGATTGCCAATTCCTCTACAAGCTTTGTGATAAATGCTTAGCCAGAGCCAGCACTTAAAATATCTATCAGGAACCCCTCCCCAAACCCCTGACCACGGTTTCGTGCTTTGGCACTCCTCAGAGAGGTGCCAGGGTAGGTTCAGACACAATGGTTGTAAACATTTATTTCAATTAAATAGTTTATAGCTTAAATATAGCACTTCCAAACATACTAGCCGAACTGAAATAGCATTTGGTTTATAAAATACTATAATATTTTGCTCAATTTTATTTACAATAGCAAACTCTCAATCATGTGATGATTTGACAATTTTATGTACTAAAAAATTATACTATAAAACAAATTTTGTTAAAAGGTTAGCAAGCACCAATGAATTATCATTGTCAATAAACAAGTCTTATCATTTGGTTGTAGTACTCTAGTCTTTAGTTATTCAAACTATTGTCATCAATAAACAGTTATTAAATATATGCTCCCCTAGCTCATTCCTAGTTTTAATAGAATAATTTTAGAGAAAATATACCTTTATTAAGTTCGATGCTAATACATATCAGAATAGGCTACCAGATAATCATTATTATTGCCAAATAAGAATATACATAATTCAGAAATTGATGTAATCAGCTGATCATCAAATGTACAATGAGCACCAGCGAAAAAAAGCATAACTCCATTCAAGCTGTCAATAGTTTTTTTCCTCTTTCTCTTTATCTAAAATCAACAATCAATTCAGAAACATTAGCATCTTACTTCAAAGATTCTTACTTTTGGGTTAGCTGCTGAAAGTAATCAAGGATTTTATTGCTTGATCCCAAATGTAGGCAGCTAATAATGCTCACTTGTTAAACATTTAAGGAGTGATGCAGATATTTCAAATGCACAATTATTTTAAGAACTAGCAATGTTTAATGAATACAACTTTGCTAAAGAATTGTTTTAAAAATGCAGGCTTAAGAGAATAAAAAATTTCACTTATATATATGTATTAGTTGTATTCAAATGCTTTATTTATCCTCTTGTCTTAGAAATAGTTTGAACAGATCTTTTTTTATACATCTATGCTAATATTTGATTTATTAAGACAGAGCCAGCAGTATATGATTTGAAATCACATAATACAAGTAGTGCCTGAAACAGCAGATTTTATTTCTAATCCTTTAACAATTAGGCTTCTGCCACCAACATATATATACACATACCATGAATAAAAATTAACAAAAAAAATAATGCAGTCAAAAATAAATAAATAACCATAATATAGTAATAAACTGACTTAATGCACACTGAGCATTGGAGATGAAGAAGTGGCTAAATGAGAGAAAACATTCGTGATAGCTTTTATATAGTGGATGCAAGCACAAAATGAATGATTTTCTGGTATATTATTACTTTTTTAAACTGTAGATTACTAAATCGCTAAATAGTGACTCTGTAAATAAAGAAAGACTATTGTACTAGCAGTATTCCTTCAATAAATTTCTACAAAATTTTATTCCTTTTTGCACAATTCACAATATTTTATTTTATTTAGTTATTGTATAATTTCAACTGACAACTGTCTTCTTCAGAGCTATAAAATATGTGCTAGACAGTCAAAACTGTAAGATAATTAAATTAAATAAAGCATTGTGAAGATAGCAAACAATGAGTAAAATTTTGTAGAGATTTAAAAAGAATGAAAACAGTATTGAATGTGTCAGAAAAACTTTCATTTAATATTAATATTTTGTAAATACTATTTTTAAAAAGGGTAATCATAACAAAACATTTGGGGAGGGAAAATGCAATTTGATTCAACAGAACCAAATATTTTTATTTAATTAAGGGTAACTGAAAAGTCTGCAGATTTTTATTGAAAGGTCTATTTTTTTACTGGTTGTTTTCAATTCTTAGCAAAAATAGCACATTGCTAGTATTTATTTTTGACCATTTGCTAGATAGTAATTTCTGCACATTATTTGATGATTTTTGATATATACTATTATTATAAACCAATGAAACATCATATAACCCATTACATGTCTTCAGCTTACATATTATTGTTTTACTAGCATATTTTTTTTTTTTTTTGCCGCTAATAGTAAGCTTGAAAAAGCAATAATAGTTACCAGATGATAGTGCTTAATAAAATCCTATCCTATGCTTTCCTATCCAAAATCTCCAGATTATTTTCAAACTTATGGTTTTCATCAGTAAAGAATTTTGCACTATTTCAAGATCCAAAGCTACTCGCTGATAAAAACCACAGGCTTGAAATGAACCTGGGGATTTTGGATAGGAAAATACAGAATAGGGATTTATTAAGTCACTGTCATCTGCTTCTAAAGCTTACTGTAAGTGGTAAAAAAAAAGTGGAAAAATATGCTACATTCTTACTATTATTTGTGTCAATCTATGTAATTAAAAAAAAAAAAAAAAGTTGGAAACCTTTACATATAATAGCCTACAAATCAAATATTCATTCCTAAGAGTACTTGAGATTATCATTATTGTGTTTAAATTTAAAGCCTATTTTAGTAACACTCAAAACTTATTATTATTCGTTTTCAACCATTATCAATCCATTGTAAGATGAAGATCTCTCTAATTTCTCAAGTGATATCGCTTCGCTTCTCCAAAATACTCCAAGAGACATTCTTATTTCATTCATCCTTCACATATTATTTATTTATAAGTTCCTTGAAATCTATTGGAATCCAGTTTCCCTATATTGTCATCTTTTTTAATAAAAGATTCAACCCAATTCCAGTCAGCCTTTTAATTATTTCAACAATTACAATGATACTAATGCTTTCTTATCTATGCATTTCATTTCAGATTCCTCTTTGTTACTTCCAACATACATCCCTTAATCTTTGTATTGCTTTTTTATTAAGTGTTCTAGTCTCAGATTTAGAAGTAATCATTGGTAAATCATATTTATTAAAAACATATCTTCCAACACATATAAGCACATTTCCTTTTAATCTTAAGTTATTTCTAGTAAAAATACTCTATTTAGATTTAATTATATTATTAATTTCATTCCCTGTTTCCATACATATTAGTAATCTGTCACAAGTACTTATGGTTGTTAACTTCCAAAATTAATTACTATTGACCTTTTATTTTTCATTTTTTGAACAACCACTGTACATAACTTCAGATCTTTTTAACATTTATCTTTAATTATACATTTCTTCCTGTCATCCAACAGCTCTTGTAATATTTCTGAAACATTATTTGGAAAACCTAGACATGACTTAAATAATCTCTATTTATTTTTAATTCCTGTTTTCCATTTCAATCCAAAATATATACTATAAAGCTACTGAAAAGAAAGTTATCAAGATTGTTGGATATTATTAGCACCATGAATCTTCTTAAAATATCACTAGTCTAATTATTGCTATTGTAGTATGATAAATGTTCAGAATTTGACAATCTTAGTTTGTCTGATATTCTAAAGTTTTAATCACAACAAATATTTTAGAATATCTAATGTCTTTTCATAAACTCTAATGCAAAATAGCATCTAATACATATTAAAACATTTGATAATTTTCCTTAATGCTTGGACATGATCTTCTGTATTATAAACTGTTTTAAATTTGATTGTTCATTTGGCAGCGTGAGTCCAACATTCTATCTAAACAATCTGTATTATAAACTGTTTTAAATTCTATTGTTCATTTGACAGCGTGAGTACAACATTCTATCTAAACAAGTTATAATGATCATATATAAAATTGATAGGTATATAATTCTTAATATCTTACTTTTCATCTTTCTTAAATATTAATATTATTACTTCATTCTTCCAATCATCTAGACTCTCTAATCTCAAACTATGGTACATTACATTATTTTTGGTGGTACAATTTTTCACATAAGATTTAAATGAAGTGCGAAGAAAGAACAGTTAAAGTAGAGTTGGCTGCTTCTAAAACAAGGTGCATCCTGTGAAAAAGTTTTTAGCAGGTTTACTATTGCTGTTGTTGTTAAAGACTGCGAGCAAAAGTAAGGAGCAAATCTGACTTATATTTTTGTTTCTTTTTTTTAAATAAGCATTGTTTTTATCTAGTTTTTTGTCTCTATTAATTTTTGTTTGTTTGATTTTTTTATATTTAAATTTGGGATGTGAATATAATTTCTTTTATTGTTGACTAAATTCTTTAATATGCTTTTAATTTGTATTATTATTGTCATCTATTAATTTTATTTATTTTATTATTATATATTTTTTATTTTTAATCGTCTGACGTGCAAGGTGTTATAAACTGCTTACATTTTTATATATTTTATTTATTTATTTTTTAGCCCCAATCTTGTTATAATGAACAAATGATTAGGAATAGAAAAATCAAAGGGGAAATGGCTGGCAGAAGACACTAACACAGCTAGCACTTCTAGTTTTAATCCTGAATCTCATAAAACATCCAGAAAACGAAATGCTACTGCTACAAGAAAGTATAATGAAAATTATTTGGAATATAAATTTTTTTGGAACGAGGATGAAAACACCCAGACCCAAGTTTGTTATTGTTACGAACAATTTTCGAATCACACGATGAAACCATTACTTCTGCTATAGCATTTTCAAAATAAACATGACATTTTAACAGGTAAACCTCTCAACTTTTTTAAACAAAAACCAACTAAAATGAAACTTTACCACAAACAATGAACGAGCAGTGGAAGCATCACATTTGATTAGTTTGAGAATTGCTCAAACTGAAAAATCACATACTATTGGAGAATCTTTAATATTACCTGCAGCTAAAGATATTGTGACTTCCATTCTTAGCTCTATTATAGCAGCCAAGTTGAATGTTGCTTCTTTGTCAAATAACACTGTTTCACAACAAATAAACTAAATTGCAGCTCAAGTAAAACAAACACTAATCGAAAATATAAAGCAAAGCAAATATTTTGCAATTCAGTTTGATGAAAACACAGATGTAACTAATTTTGTACAGTTGATGGCTTATATTCGATTTGAAAAAGAACAAGTCATAAATGAAGACTTCTTATTTTGTAAGCCTCTTCCAAATCATACCAAAACAAATGAGATTTTTAAAAATATTAATGAGTTTATCATTGGCCATGAAATAAATTAGAAAAAATGTGTAGAAATGTGTTCTGAAGGTGCATGTTCAATAACAGGTTGTTGTAGTGGAGTTTTTGCCAAAATTAAGGAAGTTATACCAGATGCAAAGTTCACACATGCATTAGCTATGAAAACAATGCCCACAGGACTAAAGACTGTTTTAGATAAGTATGTAAAGATAGTGAATTTTATTAAATGTTGAGACCTTAATTCATGACTGTTTACAATATTGTGCAATGAAATGGTAGTAATCACAATAAGCTCCTTTTACTGAAGTATGGGGCTGTCAAGGAGAAAAGTTTTAACTAGACTCAGAGGCCTAAGTATTCCTGATAGAATCCAAATTTGAACTCTGTCATTGTTTTACTGATGAACTCTGGCTATCATGTTTAGCGTATTTGTCCGATATTTTTGGAAAACTGAATGAATTGAATTCTAGTTTACAAAGTTCCAATATAACTATATTGTACATGACAAAATAAATGTAGCTATGAAAAACTAGAATACATAATTAAGAATGTAAAAGCAAAAAAGTTGCTTCATTACTAACAATTAAAAGAGTTTATCCAGGAAAATAATATGTCACTGACTGAGCAACTAATTGAAGATATAGAAAAACACTGCATAGGATTTGTTAACAATTTTCATTCCTACTTACCTGAAAATTGAGAAAATGAATGTTGGATAAGAGATCTATTTTCTATTTCGGATACTGTGCTAAATAATGTTTCAGTTCAAGAAAGATCAGCTTTTAGATATTTCATGTGACAAAAATCTCATGAATGATTCCAAAAAAGATAACTTATACAATTTTTAGTTAAAAAGAAGAGATAAATATAAGTATATTTCGACATAACAATAAAATTTTTAATGTTTTTCAACACTTTATACATTAGAGAAACTGGTTTTTCAACCAAGCTATTAATTAAAAATAAATACAAGGCACAGTTGCAACTTGAACCTGACATAAGCTTGAAATTAATGAAGATAAAGCCAGACATATTGAAATTGATTACTACAACATATAGTTTAATTTATATTTTATTATAATGAAAAAGTTTCAGTTACGAATATAATTGAATAATATAAATTTAAAATGTTTTATTCCTTGATTATAAACACTCCATTTAGGATGCATTGATTTTTAATAAGAAAATGATTTTATGATGGTTCTTTTTTTTTTTAATTCTTATTTATGTGGTACAAAATTTAAAAAGTTTGAGAACCCCTGATCTAGATATAAATGTATAACTTTGTCAACAATTCTTTGTTGATTTAATAGTATATACTTCATTTAAAATACTTGGCATTTCAAAAAACATTATTGCACACTCTTTATGATATTTTTGTATTAATAGTGCCATCTTTTCATTTTATTGTTTGAGAAATCACATGATGTTTGAGCACAATGGTTCCATTCAATATATATGAAAAAAACTAAATAAAACATACTGATATTATTTCTAAGTTATATATTAGTGTAAAACAGAATAGCTATTTCATTCTGTGATTCATAATAAAAAGTTTTTATAACCAAAGCATTAAAAAACTGAATGTTTTTCTCTCTCTGCTAGTGTCTCTCTCTAACAGCATGAATTATTTGAAAATTCTCACAAAAAAAGAAAAAAACAATTCCACAATATAATTCTATAAACTTTTACATAATTCTTAACATATAATGTTTTTTTTTCTAACCTGAGTTCGTAATTTGTCTTCGTGGCCTTCTATAATCTCTTTTAAATTGACTTCATTGCCATCAATTTTTTTCAAACTAGGAAGAAGACACACTGCAATGTAACGATCTGAAAACTGAAAAATAACATTAAATTATAATATTAATAAAAAAATACTATCCAGCTTGAACTTTTTAAACAAATTATATATATATATTCACCCCTCTACAGACAAATAATAGCAACCAACAAAGTTAATGCTTTATCAAAATAGAAATAAGTTATAGACTTCCATGTTTGCAAGAAAAGATGTTTTACAATACACCATTAACATAGTATCAATTGCCAAGAGCACTGAATCATGTGCAATACTCCTGGAAGACACCAGGAAGATGGACAATCTTAAGATAATTCTTCAGTTGATATATATAATTAATAATGTGCATTATTTATGATCTAATCTTAATAATATTTAAAAACAATATATACTCTAGATTTCGAGATACTGCTATATTGTATGACTAGATACAGTTTTATAATTCCTTTGTGTGTAGGAGAGAAAGCATAAAATCTTCTATTTGGGACATAGTCAAGTGGTAAATAAGAATGGGTTCGACTTACTTAAAAGTGACAAAGTAAAATTTTTATTTAAAAAATAACTGTATATTCACAAATAAAATGTATAATAGCCATCAACATTTTACAGGGAATGATCAACAAACTTAAACAATCAATAAATTTCAAAAAAAAAAAAAAAAAAGCAATACATTTGTTAGCCTTTATAAATAAATGAAAGAAAATCAATAGAATCAAGCAATTATGAATAAATTCCAAGGAAGACAGGTTAAATAACCCGCATTCTGATTAAGAATTGTAAAACATTAAGCTGTTAATAATGGTTTTGATCAGTAGTTAACAATAATGATTTAATAATTCTTTCAATCATGATTAAAAATTTGAATTGTTGCAGTTAAAAGATGATTTATAAATTTGCAATAGAATTTATCGTTGAGAATTTTACTTAATAAAAATTATTGCTCAAGCTCATGGAAATGTGATTAGATAAAAAGATAGCATTGAAAAAACGAGCATTCTTTTCTTTTTTTTTTTTGAGAAAATAATGCTTGCTTGTTGATATGCTGAGGTATACACACAGGTGATTGATTACTACATTTTCCATACATTTAATTGTTTTTGGGTTCATAAGAAAATGCAGGAGATTGAAAGGAGATGATTACTGACAAAATATATAGATTTTATTGAACAAAGAATGGCCAATTTTCAAAGTGTTACTTTCAAATGATGAAAATTGTTTTAGTTTTATTTTTTAGATCATTAACTATAGTGATAAATTTATTTTTGATATTAAAATTTGAAATAATCATTAAAGAAAAACTTGAAAAGAACAGCACTGGAATACTTAAAATCATCATTTGTAGAAATTTAAATAGCACAAAGAGCTTCTTGATTAACATTAAAACTTTTCCTAATGACTAAATTTAATTTCTTTTCTATTTTCATTAATACTTTTCATATTTATTAATTCAATGAAGGCATAAACAATAATAAAAGATATTCAACTAATTAAGGAGTTAATAAAATAAGTTTTGCATAAATATATTTAAAATTACCCCCCTCCACCTTGCAAACCTAATTTATAATAAAAAACACTACATAGCAAATTCATGTTAGAATGTGAAATATTTTATTTCATTTCAATCATGAAATTTACTTATCTACAGTGTTCTTTTCTGGGTTAGTGAAATAAAGACTATGCTTATAAAGTATCAAGAAATTATCTATAGAATTGTACATACAGAATTAATTATTTAAACTTATAAAGATATCTTTGAAATAGAGTTAAAAGTGGATTACTTCTCCTAATACAGATGTTAACTAAAATGGCATGATGCATTAAATTGTAATTTATGTCAGTATAATATATAGTGAAACATCTATCCATCAATTTTCTTGAAACCCAAAATCACAAAAATAATAGAAATGTCCTTATCCTTAGTTTCATAATTTTCCACTTCTATTGTTTATTTTTAATACAAAAGCATAAATACTGGAAACATAGATGAAGTGAAATTCATTATAAATAAAATGTGGAATAACAATATTGTTAAGATTGACAATATATCATATAGAGTGGCAAGATTAGTTATTCAAATTAATGTAAGATACCAAATGCAGATGATTCAGATTTATGCCCTAACAAGTTGACAATATGATAAACTACAGAACTTTTTATGGATGTGCAAAGTGTTTATGATCAGACTAAACTACATTTTAAAATTACCATGAGATAAAAGTGCTATGGGGTTACGATGATAGAAATGAGAGAGAATACTAACCCATAGAGTTTGCAGACCCCCCCCCCCCGTATATTATGAATACTTTTTTTTTTGAGAATAATGCTGAACAGAAATGCATATAAAAGCACCCCTAAGAAGATACAGCAGAATTGAATTCCTTCACTAACAAAAATACATATTTCAAATTGATAATGTGTATATAAAAGATTCAACAAAGGAAATGATTATCAATTAGTGAAATAGAAGATACACGTAATCCAAAACTAGAGACAAAAATTAGTAAGAAAAGTAGTATTAATAGTTGATATTTCTAATCTTCAGATATATTCCAATAAATTTAAATTATAACTTGCAAATTATTTTAAAATGTTAACAGACTTTGAAAATATTTGAGACTTGACTGAAATCAATAAGATAATTGATACTTTACTAAGAACTGCAATAACGATAGCTGATATAAAAAGCAGCAATTTACAAGTAAATTTTCTATCAAGATAAAACAATTTATGAAGAGAAGGAATATGAAAATTTTAAAAAATAATCAAAATGATAAGAAAAAAATTAATAATGATAAAAAAATATATAATTGAGAAATAGCAAGGAAAGCTATAAAAGAAAATAAAAGTCGTTTCTGTAATAAGATAGAATTGTTAATAAAAAAAGAGAAGACATCATAAAATGTGTAGAAGAGTTCTATAAAGAATTATATAGTAATAAAAAACAAAACTATTCTTTATAGTTACTATATCTTCTGAATTATCCAACATTTTAAATGAAAAGATGAGAGATGCAATTAAATCTATAAGGAAGGGAAAAGCTCTAGAAAATGACTAAATATTCTAAAAGAAACAGATGAAGCAGCAGAAAAACTGGTAGCAGTTATATATTAAATGTCTAAATAATAAAAATGAATCAGATGACTGGAAAAATACAGTACAGTATTGCTATTTAAGAAAGGTGATAAAGAAGATATTAGAAATTACAGACTTACCAGTCTTCTATCAGTTCTACACAAAATTTTTACTAAGGTAATTCCACCTCATCTACGTAAACTGAATTTTAACCAATCAAAAAAAATAAGCTCGATTTAAAAGTGGTTTTAACATAGTGGTTCACATCCAAGTACTGAAAGAAGTTATATAAAGAACCAATGGATATGACTTGCCATTATGCTTCAGATTTATAGATCATGAAAAAGCATTTGATTCTATAAGCATTTCTATAGTGATTAAAGCATTGGATCAAAATATAGATTCGGAATATTGTCATATTTTGAAGAATATTTATTAAAATCAATAGCAATGATTAGATTATGTGATGATATCATAAGAACATTACCATTTAGAAAAGTGAATGCTAGTGATTCCATATCTCCAGAATCTTTTATAGCAGCTTTACAAAAAGTGTTTTTGGATTAAGGTAGGAAGTTAAGGGAATAAAAGTAAATGGAAATTATTTAAGCCATTTAGATTTTGCAGACGATGTAGTTGTTTTTGCAAATAATGCTTCAGAGTTTCGGGAAATGTTGCAAAAGTTATCAGATGAAAGTAGGATTAAAGATAAATGCTAAAAAGACTAAAGTAGTGTTCAATGATTTTTTTTTTCCAGAAGAAAACAGCTACACATATCTTAGATTTTTAATAGATAGAAATATAATAAATAAAATTAATCATAGAATTAAACTAAGATGAAGTGCTTTTGATAGAAATAACTATTTAAAAAATATATACCTATGTGTTTGAAAAGGGAAGTTTTTAGTATGTGTTTTTACTAATACTTATTTATGGATTTCAGACTATGATACTTCAAACTGTTCAATGAAGTATGGAGAGATGTATGTTGGGAATAACAAAAAGAAATACATTGATGAGAGAACAAATAGTACCAAAACATCACTAAAAAAAATAAAAAAACCAAAATAAAGTCTATTGCTAGAAGAAATAATAATAGATGGGCAGTTGAAGTTTTAAATTGGATCCCAAGAAGATGTAAAAGACTTAGAAAGAGACCATATTGATATGGATGGAGGAAATTAGGAAGTTTACCAGCATGTTGTGGAGACAAGACACTAGAAATTGAAAAAATTAAATTATACTTGGAAATATCATCTTGCACTGGATCAATAATGGTTGAAAATGATAATGAAATGATAGTTTACTTTCACTTGTTTCTTGAAAACAATGGCCAAATCAGAGTTTTCACTGTATTAGATTCTAATCTATAATGAAAAGAACTGATGTAAAGAATTGAAATTTTTTTTCCAACATTATCATAAATGAAGTCACATAAATGAGGGGAGGCTGTTTGAATGTCCAGCAATTTAAAATATGATATCACTAGTATGAATAAAACTTATTACAAGATAAGATGAAGGGAAGATTTATTCTTCTGGTTAATTACCTTTCTAATCTAGAAGGAAAAAAAAAATAAAAGATATGTTAGGAAGAGAGGATGAGAAAAAAATGAAATAGAAGAAGAAAAATAAATAATTTTTAAAATGTATTGGCTCGAATATTTAAAATGAAGAAAATGGAAGAAGAAATACTTGTAGAAGATAGGATGATGAGTGAAATTTGCCTTTCAGAAGATAACTAATCTCAATAAGAATTACTCCCACAATGTGTTAAAAATAGAAATATTTAAGATATAATGTACAAGCCATGGTTGGCATGTTAAATTTCTAATTTGAACTCCATAGTATAATATTTTTGTTCACTGAGCTTTCAACATTTTAATCAATATCCAATGTGATCCAAAAACACAAGTCATTAAAAAAATGAACTTGAATTTATTTGTTTATTCTTACAAATATAATATTTTGAAAAACTTTTCCATTATTTAATTAAAAAATTGCCATTAGAAGAGTGCAAACTTTCATATAACATAATACTTTCAACTTATGCCCCATGTGGCCGCAAGAGGCGCTGTTTCTGTGTCAACCACAGAAATATTCAGAGTAGGGGGCCAAAAGCAGCGATGCAAGTTCCAGCCACTAGGTGGCGCTGTTCACCATGTGTACGCACAGGAACCTTATGCCAAGTAGCTTCCAGCACTACTGCCCACTTGGTGCCGCCGATAGCCATAAGTGAACACATCTAGCTTACATCGTCTGCTACCAGCAATCTAGGCCACTACGTGGCGCTGTTTCTCCATGCTATGCATGGAAAAACTGCACTGTTTAGAAGCGATATTGATACTCGCTTGGTAGTGTTGTTTTATATGCACATTCTTAAAAGATCGATAGCGTATAATGTGAAGGTGTGATTAATCTAGAAACCACAACTATTTAAATCTGCTTTCAGACGTAATACTGATTGTTTTTGACTGCCAATAAATTTCTAATTCTTAATAATAATATTAATAAAATTACCAAGTAACATTTTTAAAAATAAGTAAAAAAAAAAATCTATGGACATGTATTTACAAAAAAAAAAAGTTGCATTTTTGAAGAAAATTATCCAGATTAATTATTAGAAACATAATCTAGATATATTGTTTTTTTTAAATATATATTTTAAATTTAACCATTTTATCACACATTTTTAAAATATGAAAAATGTAAAGATGCATTTCATGCTGAACTACCACTCATTAGTTGATCCAAGTGACAAGTCTTCAATTTTAACCTGGTTTAAAGTTTATATCTAGGCTAGATTTGAAATCATAATCTCTAACTTATTAAATGATTAGTAATAGCCATTAATATATTTATCTAAATTGGTTGATGTCAAAGAGATTGTTGCAGAAAATTTGATATTTAGAGATGACTAAATTATAATAATAGAACTATTGTTCACTTACATACAATATATATGTAATCATATACTTACACTGATAGGATTGCCTTCTAGTGTTAACTCTTCCAATGATGAAAAATGTTCCAAAAAAGACAAATCAGAAAACATATTGTCGCTGATATTGAGTTTTCGAAGCTTTGGTAAATTAACATTTTTTTGTAGTTGATTCAATTTATTTCCAGAAATATCCAGTTCCTCCAATTCTACAAGTTGATTTATTAAATCAACATCCAAATTTTTGAGATTCCTGTTGGATAAACTGCAAAATCAATAAACAGAACTTTAAATTTTTGAAGCAAGAACATATATATACATATATGTAAAAAATACTTCCAAAATATTAACACATAAAATCTTGCACATGTAGGAGAACTATACAAGGTTGTATATATAGATTCAGCTTACTAGATACTTTTTTTGATTCTACAAAGTACTGTATTCATTTCACTTCCAATTTACAAAGACTATTTCTAATCTTTATGTTTTATAATTTATGAATACATATACACAAATTCATTCAAAATATCAAGGCATATTTTAAATATAAAATTAAAATATGATTGCAACAATAATTTTCAAAATGTATTACAGAGACCATTTAGAAAAGATTCTAAAACAATTTATTATCATAAAAATAAACAAAAGGAAACATTCTTTGAAATTACATATTAATACTTGTTCTCAAGTTCAAAATTTTTATTAACTGTAATTTCCATCAATAAATATAGCCCTATACAAGTGTTAACATTTTTTTTGAATATTAAGAGTGTGTTAGTGTGTGTATATATATATAAAATAAATTATTAAGTATTAATAAGTAAATATTCATAATAATAACTACAAAAATTCAAAAGTTCAGTAGTTGAGAATGGTTACTAAAGTAATTGAAACTATTTCTGAATTTTTTATAATTGCTATTATTACTATTTAGCAATTACGAGTATTTACCATTACGACTTAATATTTCATATATAACTCTTATCTATTTCTTTTTCCCTCTATATTTTGCTTCTTCTTATATTTCAATACAAACTTCATTAACACTCCTTTAACACTTTAAACTGTTATGAATAAATAAAGATTGTTTGCTTAAAGTGTTAAAGGAGTGTTAATGAAGTTTATATTGCCAACTTAAAATATTATTTATTATTATTACAATTCTTAATCTATAAGGGTGTGTTTATTTGGTTTATATATATAATTTCAGTAAAATAATTATTTGCTATTTTTTAATTAAAAATTTAATTAAAACATTTTATAATGTAACTTTAAATGTAAAATGGTAAGAATATAAATTGGATTGAGGGTAGTGAGCAATGACAATTCACCAACATTAATAATCAAATGAAGTTACTTGATAGTGATGCTCTACTGCCTAATTACTTTACCTGCCTCTGATAACCTATTTTTTTCATTAAAATAATGAGTTAAAGAGTCTCACGATAGCACATCTATGTGCCACGCCTATGACATAGATTCAATGAAGGCCAGGAAGAGCTGGAAATTTTCTAGATTAGAACTTTTCCATCAAGTAATGGAATCACAGGAAAATAGAAAACTCAACCAGACATTCAATTATTAATGGGTAAAAAGTATCTAACAAATCTTAGCTGAAGAATAAAACAAGAGCGAAAAATTATGAAAAGCTTTCAAGTGGCAATCCTAGCTAATACTTCACTGTTCAAAAAGAGTTTGATCCGCAATGAATTATTGAAATTTATATAATCTCTTTATTTTACAATTAAAATTCAAAAACATTAAACTGTAATAATTTTCCATTTTAAAAATATAATGATAATACAATCAAAATATCTAAATAATTATAATATTCTGAATAATCATGGCAGACCATTTATATTACCAAGTCAAGATGACAAGCGATGACAACAAACAAACAGAAAAAATAATAATTGTGTAAATATAAAAAAATATATAATAATAATAATGTCAAGTAATATACTGAGTGACAAATAAGTTGTGACAATCCAATTATTTCATTTAAAAATATTTTAAAAAAGTTTATTTAACAAGTTCGACAGCATGATTTCAATCAATTTTTAATTCTATTCACTTATAATGGTATAGAAGAAAAATTGATCAAATATAAATATGCTTAATGTCATAGCAAGTAATCTATTTAATATCAAAAGGAATCATAATCAATAAATTAATAATTGTATAAGGCAACATTGTAATAAATTAGAATTAATTATTTGCTGATTTAAAAATAATATAATTTAAATAAATAAAATCTCTCATAATATTGAACCGCATATATATATTTTATAGTTTTCTTGGTGAATTACTTTAAAATAAAAAACTTAATGCATATATTCTTCACAGAGGCAAAACTCTCCATACAGTAGCATAAAGAATGGTGATCAGGTGATGTTTGATGCATATACTCTTTATGTTACTAGAATATTTTAATTCAGCTTAGTCAATGTGCTCGGAATTAAGGATTCTCATTGAATGAAAGGTCCTATTATGCCAAAATATATGTACCATATTATCAGTGATTGTAACCAATAAGACTCAAATTATTGTAATACAGAATTGTTTTTTTAAAAACATAAATAAATTTTTACTACAAAAAAAGGTAAAAACAAATAAAGCAAATATATATTATTTTAATATCTATTCATTAAATGGCTAAGCGCTTTCAAGGTTCAAGCCCTCATAATCATAGCCGTATTACAAAATATAATAAATTGACTTGGAGTGATGCAAATTTATGCAAATGAAATAATTATGCATTCCATTTCTCGGATATTTTGTAGCAAGAGTCTTTTCTATTGATGGCATTGCCATCTCTAGATATAAAGAAAGCTTCTTTTATCTTTCTTTTTAGATCATGTCGCTCTCTGCATACCACCACTGGATTTCCCGGTTGACAATCATGCCCAGCTGAAGCACGGTGCTGCGCAAAAACTGAACTATGAGCAGTGTCCAACAACACTTTTTTATAAGAATAAGTATGTTGCGATAGCCTAGTGGAGAGAGAGGCCTGGGCCTCTCTCTCCACTAGGCTATCGCAAGGCCTGGGCCTCTCTCTCCACTAGGCTATCGCAACAGACTTATTCTTATAATAAAGCGTTGTTGGACACTGCTCATAGTTCAGTTTTTGCGCAGCACCGTGCTTCAGCTGGGCATGATTGTCAACCGGGAAATCCAGTGGTGGTATGCAGAGAGCGACATGATCTAAAAAGAAAGATAAAAGAAGCTTTCTTTATATCTAGAGATGGCAATGCCATCAATAGAAAAGACTCTTGCTACAAAATATCCAAGAAATGGAATGCATAATTATTTCATTTGCATAAATTTGTATCACTCCAAGTCAATTTATTATATTTTGTAATATGGCTATGATTATGAGGGCTTGAACCTTGAAAGCGCTTAGCCATTTAATGAATAGATATTAAAATAATATATATTTGCTTTACTTGTTTTTAGCTTTGTGTGCTTGTGCGTGTTAGCGCATTTTATATATTTTTTGATTCATAATTAGCCACAAAGTATAAACTATTTGCTTATTACAAAAAAAGGTCTAAATTTTAGTATTCAATATATTTTTGTGAAAAAGTTCTAGACAGAACACACAATATGCAACAACATGAACTCTTTTTTTAAAGAATATATCTTCTCTCATCATCAATAGCCAATCACAAACAAATATGGCCCTCCAAAAATATATACAAAACAAATGAAAGCAATCAATTTGTACCCCTTTAGTATGCTTCATGTAATCTTTATAACATTAACAATATGTCTCTCCCACAAAAATCATATTCAAATTTACCATAAAATTCTTTTTTTTTTTTTTACAAAGTTTTCTATTGTTATAGTTAAACTGAATGAAGATATGATTTTACAATAGTAGATGATATGGCATCAGCAAGCAATGGCTGATCTTATGACCTGCACAGTTTAGTGCTGAAATGGAATGGCTGACTGGAACTAAAAGTTTCAGGGATAACAGCCCAATTTTGACTCTTTTGGTGTTTACATTGTTTTATTTTTGTTGGTCCTATAATGTTGCTATTTGTTATGTTGATAGGATTCCATATAGTAAACTAGGAAAATAATAGCTCTACACACACATCTAATGTAGTTGCAGTAGTTATATCACTATGATGAAATATCCTATATTTTAACTTAAATGCAGAAGCAGCATATTCGAATCTGTGTTGCATTTTAACATCTAAGGATGCCTTTCTACTTAAAAGATATCAAATTACTGATTCATATTTTTAAAATAAAAACTACCCACAACAATAGTTGATGAAAATTTTTTTTCCATGACAACCTCAAAGAGGAATTAGAAACTTATTAATTATTAAATAAAAATCGATATGTCTCAATCAAAACATTAAGTATATTCTGTAAATCATCTTTTGAGTATAATCATCAGATACTATAAATCCAGAAGGCAAGAATCTAAAGTTCTAGATTTTGCTTTTAATCAATTTAAATTAAAAATACTACCATTAGCCTTTGTCGCAACTTGCTTCATGAAAGAGCCTACAAAAATTCCAAGACCACTATCTTAAAAATATAAAACAAAGTTAGGCTAATACAGATCCAAATTTAATTTTGAATACTGTTTCTTTATAGTTATCTTATTAATGCCTCTAACATCAAAGCTACTGCTCTTCTAATGCAAGCAAAATAATATATATATAGAGGCCTTGAGAGCAATAATTTACTCTATTTATTCTACTCCAAAGCCATCTATTGGAGGATTTAAATATACAATGGACAGTATGGTAATATTAATCTTCTTCAACGAGAAGCCTTAGATGTGCATCTATATATCCAGTAGCCATCTTTATTTTTCCTATATTTCCTAAATTATACAAGCAAGTAACCTGGGATTCAAAAATACCCTATAATTTTGAATACAAGATAACTTGCCTATATAGTTATAAAGCTCTGATACTAATAGCCCATCTATGACAAGGAGAGAATATATCATATAGAAGTATCACATGATTTTTATCTACTTACTGCCATGATGAGCAGGAATTTAATTTTTTTTATATTCTCCAGAGCCATCTATTACACAAGATGGCAGTGCTATAACTAAATCTCCAGAGTAATCTTGATGTCATATTTTCAAAATATTATGAAGCAGTCTTAAACAAAATTTTTCTAATATCTTTTAATGTTAATAGGATCTCTATGTCTCACATCCATATTCAACTAATACAACTGAAATAATTATATCACTATGAAAAAAATATGCCATAGCCATGAAACTAGCTATTCAGCAAAAAAATGCTGACGATTCATCGTATTAGTGACTGGTTTTTTGAACATCAACTACTAAAACCAATTCTAATATAATTAAATTATAAGCATCCAAATCTAAGATGTAAAAGAAAATCATCATCATTAGAGGGAAATATGAATTATCTCATCACAGTAACTGGTACACCAGTCTTCAAGGCTTTCACTATGTCATCAACTAGAACAGAGTTCAGCTAACTTTTTAACATAAAGAGTCATTTTGTCCCCCCCCAATAAACCTGAAAAGTAGTTCATGAAAAATATGAATTTCTGAATGATTGTGGATGTATCTGAACATTTATTTTAGTAATAGAATACTATAGAATCTGTATTCATCCTAACGAAAATAAAAATTCTCTTAAACATAAACAGACGAAAAATTACTGACATTTTGATTTATTCACAAATTTCCAATATTTAAACATTCATCAGATACAATAATTTGTAATATGGCTAAATTCAAAAAACAATGTTGTAAAGCAAATTTTTCTTTTCCTAGACTTATCAAAATATTTATTTAAAAATTACATGAGAAAATAAAAAATGTATTTATGTTTATCAGGATAAAAAGAGATGCAAGATTGGGATAAAAGAGTTGCATGTGGTTCATGAGCCACAGTTTGCTGACCCCTGAGTTAAAACACAAAAAGAATTGTTTTAAAGAATTCAATCTCCTTATATATATAAATATAATTTTAAAATGCTTTCATTTGCAAATAAATAATAATTTACATAAAGAGTATGTAACATATAAATTTTTCATTACAATGGGGGAGGAGAAAACGTTTTAAAATTAATAGTTTATATGATAATTCAAATATATATATATATATAACAAAAAAAAATAATAATTCTTTGCCAGAATTGAAAACGATCACAAATTAGAACAAATCTTAATTTTTCTAAATTAATTTATTTAACAAAGAATTATTTACAAATATATAAATGAATTATAAAACAAAAGTTGATATACTTACCAAAATTTCGTGATTATAATTTACACAGTAATTGCATCTTGGGGGTTATTTGTCTTTTATTGTATCTTTATTTATATAAAATTATTTATGAAATAAAAAAGAATGGAGAAATATGGAAGTTATCTAACCTAATTAAATACTTTTATTTGGTTTAAAGAAAAAAAAACAAAAACTTGATTGAAAAGATAACAGTATTTTTTTCTTTTAACGATAAGATCCTAAATAGACAATAAAAACGAAAACAAAATAGTTGATAGTCCGTGTCCGCCCCCCCCCCCTCCCGCCTGGAGATTGGGAAGGAGTTGTACCTGGATGAATTTAAAGGTAATCAAATAGTGTTTAATGTTGCTACCATCTTAAAGATTATTTGTTTCTCTAAAGATAAAGATATTTTTGGTATAATGCAGCATAAAAATAAAAATACATACCAACATATTTTTTTTTTTAATTTTTTTACTGATAATATACAAGAGTTAATAAAGAAAATCCAACAGGAAATTAAAGTTAGTTTCATAAACCTGGTGGTGGTGGGTTGGAAATGAGTGACTTTAAAATTACTCAAATTGTTGATGTTTGTGTACCTGGAGCATTGTTGTCTAAAACCAACAAACTGTTTAATGTTTAAATTGAGCATTCAAGAGTGATGCCAATTCACCCTAAAAACTGTCAGACAGTATTTAGGTTGGATAATACATGTAATTAAGCATTCTTTACCTAATTAATGTGAAATGAAGTTTCCCAGACAAATCAATCTTGGCTAAGTGCTATTTCAATTCTACTCATCTCTGGGGTAATGCTACAATGAGAAAGGACTGGTAATATAAGCCTAAAACTAAGCAATGAGTTAATGAAAGCAAGTTACATGATCAAATAAATCACCATTCACACTTGTACTAACCAATGAGAAGAGTAATTTGGTGAGAGCCAAAATAAACTGACCAATCAAACTATTTTCTCTGCTATCACTTTGGTTCATATCATTACTTTACTTTGAAGAACATTTTGAGGGACAGTGTTCTCTGAGGCTGAAAACATTCCATAAGCCACATATTAAATATTGGTTTGAAAAACATGAAGATATTTTCCATAACCTTCTAATAAAATATACATTATGAAGAGTAACTACTTAGCAACCAGAAATTTTCACAATAACAGGACACAATTAGAGGCATGTGAATATACAACCCCTCCCCCCCAAATATTACTGTGAGTAAAATATTGTTTGTCGATTAGACAGTTAAAATTCTCCTTAATATCTCTTTAAATAGTAGCAACTATCACCATAAAGTAATGCCAATATCAGAATGTTTGTGCATTTAAATTCCTATTTAGTATGTCTACTCGTCCAATATTACCAGACAAGTTTTTATATGGCTATCATCAATGAGGAGCCTTATATCTGAGATCAATACATCTACACCTTCGGACCTAATGCATCTCTCCAACAACTATCTTTTATCTATTCAGTCAACTATAAAGCAACGAACCAAAACTGAAAACACAATGATTCAATTCAAGCTAATTCGCTTGTATAATCATATAAACCTGAATTCAGTTCAGTATCTATATATTTTAGTGTCTTTGCGGTTTTTTTAGAACCAGTCACCAACATCTTTCGGCTAGAATTAGTATTAAATCATTATAACATTATATGATTACCATTTTTTATCCTTGAACAAGCTATTAGCATATTTGCAACTCTACCCACACAGTAGTGCTATTCAGTGAAAGCTATAGTAATCAAAAGATGCCAGAAGACTTAGTACATTTATATTTCTATCTAGTGTCTATTCCCAACTTAATTTCTAGCTTATGGATGTCATCATTCAGGCATTAGATAGGGATTTAAATGCACAAATCTTTTGGTGTCTATTGATTACTATAGCATGGAGACAGTTGTTATTATGTTATCAACTTGTGCAAGGATAAGAAGTGATGATCATGTGATTTTATAATAATTTAATATCAATCTTAATCAAAGGATTTTGGTGACTATGGTTATAAAAAACCCAAAGACACCAAAATATATAGATACTGAATTGGCTTCAGATGTGTATGACTATATAAGAAAATCAGCTTGGATTGAAAACTGTGTTTTCAACTTGGAATTGTTGCTTTATAGTTGATTAAATAGGACAAAAATAGTTGCTGGAAAGATGCATTAGATCCAAAGATGTAGGTGCAGTGCTCTCAAATCCAAGGTTCCTTACTGATAAAAGGCACTAGATAGGAATTTTAATTCACAAACCTTTCAGCATGTATTGATTACTATAGCTTCCATTGGAAGGCACTACTGTATGGAGAGACTTGCTAATATTTTATTAAAAGGTTACTGATTATTCTACTTTATTATTAAAATATTACTAATTTTTGTTTTATTTCAATAGGTGAAAGTTTATTTATTTACATTAATGTGTTTTTTTTTTTGTAATATGCTATTAAAATTTTACTTTTTGCATAGCAGCTATCTCCTTCTTGCTCCATAGTTAGCTCCACGTGTTTAGAGTAATTACAAATATTTTTGATTTTTTAATCAGAAAATATAGAATAAACTACCAAACATCACATGATCACCATTTCTTATGCTTGGCACTATTGTATAGAGAGTTTTGCCTGTTTTAAGATAGAGAATACCAAAACAAAGTATCATATGACTTTTCTAGCTTAATTTTAATCTTTATATTCATAATCTCTTCTAGTTTACTTCAAAAGCCAATTCTATTAAATCCAAGAAGTTAATATGAAATTGGAACTATAATCCCCCCCTCTCTATACACACACACACCAGTAGTGAAGATGCATCATATTACAATATATATTTTTATTTTTATATCAGTTGATTGACACTTATTATACTCATATAATCCACTGACATTAAACAGAGATTTTTATTCTATAATTAATAATAACTATATATATTTGGCTTGCTAGATTAATTATGGATGGTTACTTTAAAAGAAAAAATCTTAAGCCTGCTTGTGATCAGAAAAAATTTTCAAGATTAACCCAGTCTGAATTTGAATCCCGAGTCTTGGTCATCATTATTATACTGAAAAATCTTTCATTCTGTTAACAATTTTGAGCAATCAATTCAGTATAATGCAAAAAAAAAACAACAAACAAACAAACATCAAAACAAACCAGAAAGTATGCTAAAAAAATACCAATTAGAACTGATTATAAAAATTTGTTTACATCACAAATGGATTCCTATTGATTACTCATGTTAAAAGAGATTGACAGATTAGCATTGTTAAATGCAGATTAAAGTAATTAGAAATAGTTTTGATAGATTATAATTTTCACATAATAAGAACATAGTAAGCTAAAAAACAAATTAATCTGTAGAAGACTTGGAGACCAAAGAAAAAAGATTCAGAACTATTCTAGTAATTTAATCTACAATGGTTAGCAGATGAATATAAATACACACACACACACACACACACACATATATATATAACCATTAGAAACCAGTCACCACCTAAACATACCAATATAGATAGTAATCAATATTTCTCACTGTTGTCAAAGCAACAACAATGAGAAATATTGATTACTATCTATATTGGTATGTTTAGGTGGTGACTGGTTTCTAATGGTTACATATTATTCCATTTAGCTTTAAGCATTATTTCACTTAATATATATATATATATTGTAACCAGTTGGGTTACATCACACACACTAATATAGTGTATGTGAATATATATATATGTAAAATAAAGGAAAAGTAGAAATAAACTCACGAGACATAAATTTTTGTAGATTTTTTTTATATTTTCTAAAATAAAATAATAATAATTAAAGGGTAGTCTGGGTTTAAAGTATAATTTCATTATGAAATTAATATTTTAAAAAAGGTCTGAATAAACATAAATATTGTATTATTATTCCAATTGTGAAATGTAAAAACACAATACTTGTTTTTGAAATTTTTTTTAATTAATTAAACAAAATTTTTATCTATTAGAAATCCCCTATGTAAAAACATGTATATATTTTCAAAGAGATTAGTGAGATAAAAATAAAACTCTGTTTTTAATTAAGGTGTTGGTATCACCTTAGATGAGTTTATAAAAAG
Organism: Epiperipatus broadwayi; assembly: GCA_028023455.1. Taxonomy (NCBI): domain Eukaryota; kingdom Metazoa; phylum Onychophora; class Udeonychophora; order Euonychophora; family Peripatidae; genus Epiperipatus; species Epiperipatus broadwayi. Next base: position 60,496 of record JAQFVV010006426.1, read on the forward strand.
AGCTGATAAAAAATATCAGCCAGTCTGATTAATAGTTTTTTGCTTGTAGTTTGTAAGAGTTGACCAGAGGAGTCTGGTTGTAGTATTTTAAGCAGTGGACAACTGGGCCACTGCAAAGTCTGGAGAGTGATTTTTGAAAAGAACAGTTCTGCTTGCAGTTTTGTGAAGAGTTGTTAGCTGTAGCAGAGAGTTGGCAGAATAGCTACCATGAATTGATGCAGCTGAAGGCAGGGCATTAGATTTAGAAGCTACTAATATTTCCTTCTCAGGAGTTTAAATTCACTTGGAAAAAAATGACCCACTTCTTTGTGCTGTAATTCATAGCCTTAAACAGAGAGGATAGTTGCTTGTCTAAAATTTATTAAATCAAAACAGCTGCTTGCCTGGAATGCATACTTTTACATGATAATGACAACAAACCTGGATTGACCAAAAAACAACTTGCCCAAGAAAAACACCAGCTGAATAAAGAAGTAGTTATACTATGCTGCTGTGTCTACATATGCAAAGAGAAGCACAGATAAACCTGCATACAAAAGTGAGCTGTTTTTCAATAATTCATTTGATGGACATTTTAAATCTATATATTTAAAATTAAAGACATTTATAATTAGTTAAGGGATAACCTGATAAAAAGCTTTCAAATCTCTCAAAAAAATTAACTATAATTTTTTTTTTTTGAAAAAAAGAATAAAGAAAGCTGTAATAGAATTTGATAAAGTGATTTTTTTTAATATCGATTAAATATGTAAATTTTATGTAAAAATTATTATTTATTGTTGGACAAGATTAAATTTATAAATTATCTGTGCAATTCTATGTAATCATTTTAGTAAACCTAGCTTAAGGATCTGTATTCTTTAAAATATAATGTTTAGAAATTACTCGCACACGCATGTATGTGTGCGTATATAGATGAATGCTTGTCAAGTATAACACATGTAAAATTTAATCTTTTTTTTTATATAATTATTTTGTGTCAATTGAAATATGTTAATTGTATATTAGAAATCACGCGTCTGTGCGCACATATATGTAAGTCGTTGTAACAATTTAAATGCTGAATAGTAATTATGTAAATCTCAATGTGATCATTTGAAATTCTGTATTATAATCAAAATCAGAAAATTCACGCACATATGTGTGCGTATATATGTCAATTGTATTGTAAATAAAAATGTGTGTCAGATAGACACTTATGTGTAAAATTTTGATAATTTTTCTAAATTAAATGTTAATTCAAACATGTTTATTTTGTATCAAGCCACATGCCTGTGTGCTGAATGGGTTTGAATAAACCTAATTTATTAATCATGTAATTCAATGAATACTTTTCAAAATCAGAACCCTTAGAAGACCATAATCATTTATTTTTTTGTTGTTATTAATAAACTTGTATGCAATTGTTAAAATTGTATTCCATCATCTCTTGTTCACATACAGTAATAGAGCCCATGTTCTCTGAGCTAGATTTCGGACACGGATAAATGGGGATTTGTTTTGGGCATCCAGTGATGATCAATCATTATCCTGGTTGGTGTAAAAGAGGATACTCTTTAAAGCCCATGCACTATATTTTATTTTAGTTCAGTCTTGTTAAAAATTTAAGTTTATAGTTGGCCAGTATAAGTGGCCTGACCATTGATGATGATCAGCATGTTTTAATGTCCCAGCATTATTGTTTAGATTTTCTAGTTGTGTATTTTAATGGATGGACACTAAGCTGGTGCATCCAAGTCATGTTTATATAATTGCTTAAGCTGGCAAAAGGCTCAGTAGTTAACCTGGTCTACAGAAGACCCATTTCCAATCCAGTCACAAGGTTGACTGTTGATTTACTGTACTAATGTATTATATTGTGGATCATTCATGATGAGTGATTATTTCTCTTGAGTACTCATACTTACTTTTATTTATAATGCTGGTTGATAATTAATTATTATAGTTGCTCTTCTGAGTTAGCTGGCTGATCTCATTGATCTCACAATGATCTCTCAGAGATTCTCTAATCTCATTTTATGATTAAATATTTTATACTTATATACACTTTGGTAAATTATTGATTTAGTATTTACTAGGGAGTGATGATGTTTTTGCATTCACCCAGTTCAAAAATATTGCCTATCCCTATCCCGTTACAATATATATATATATATATGCACACCCATACAGGCAATAAATAGATTACAAAATCAAGAAAAGAAGCTCTTAGAGTCCATGGGGAATATAAATTATTCTTAATCATCAGATTCCTTTAATTAAATAAAATTTTACCAGCAGTGAGAAAAATACTATTTATGGATGGAGATCCTTACATTAAGATAATTATAATTAGTTTATGCTTCTACAACTACACACTTCTTAACTTTATAATTAATTCTATATAAACATATTAATAAAATATTATTATTACAACTTTTATTTAAATTCAAATATTATAATAATGTAGCTTACCATAAAGTTTTGACTTTCCTGAGATTATCAACCCCTGCGAGATCAAGTAAAGTGCGTTCTTCCAGTGAAGAATTAGATGTCATTGTTACAAAACTGAAAACATTAAAATTATTATTACTGGTCAAAGTATTTTAAAATAGATAATGATAATTTTTGTTATACACATCTACATAAATAAATATTAACATTATCAAGTGTAATATTAATTATAAATTAAAATACAAATAATTTTAGCAGATTTTAGAAAAATTGATCATAGCAGTCATTTTCAATTAAATCTTTATCTAAAGCTGGCTCTCAAAATCAATCTAGCTGAAAATATTTGCTTCTAAAACAGCACATTTAAAAAATTTATAGTTAATAATTCACAGCTAAAGATGGCTACCAAAAACAATTTAGCCAAAAGCATGACTCTAAAACAGAAGTTTCCTTATATTAAAATTACACTGTTAAAAGATGGCTACCAAAGTCAATCTATCTGAAAATATGCTTCCAAAATTGCACATTTTAAAAATTTACAGTTAAAATTATACTCCTAAAATTAATTATTAACATCAATTTAGCTAAAAATATAATTTATAAATTGATATTTTTTAATTTACAGATAATGATTCATTTAATATTTTATCAACGTATTATTATTTTAAAAAAGCTTATTTTAAGATTCATAACTGAATAAATATATCATTTTCAATCATTATTAATGCACTTCAGAATGACGATCTCTTCAAGTTTAATTCAGTTTCTCCAATCCAACTCTCTTCTCCACTATACACCAATAAATTTCCTTATTTCATCTATCTACCTAACATATGTTCTCTTTCTAGGTCTTTTACAATCTGTTTTTAAGACTTCAACTGTTCATCTATTATCATCTCTTCTATCAATAAGTCCAGCTCAGCTCTATTTTAGTCTTCAATCTTTCAATGATATCAATATTTATTTGTTCTCTCACCAAAGTATTTTGTTTTTGATTCCTTTTTGTTATTATCAACAACATTCATTTCTCTATACTAGTCTGAGAATCTGAATTACTCTTCTGTTAAGTGTCTAAGTCTCAGGTCCACAAGTAAGAACTATCACAACATATTAAAAACCTTACGTTTCAAACTCATGGACATTTCTTTTTAATATTAAATTATTTCTATTGAAAGGACTCCACCCAAGTTTAAAACTACAATTAATTTCATCTCTCTATTAATAAACTGACCAAAGGATTTGTAGTTGATAATTTCTAATTCATCATTACCAATCTTTATTTTCTGAGAAAATTCATTCAACATTAGTCTTTTTAGCATTTATTTTTAGACCTACTTGCTTACTTTCATCTGATAACTCATTTCCTGAAGCTCTGAAGCATTGTTTACAAAACAACCACATCATCTGTAAAAAGTAGATAAATTAAATCATTACCATCTATTTTTATTCCCTTGGTTTCTTATTTTAATCTACAAAATATTTTTTGTAAAATTGGTATAAAAAGATTTGAAGATATAGAATCACCCTGTCAATGCTAATCTTAGTATCATTAAGTAATCTAATCACAGCTGTCATATTGTGATAAATATTTTTCAGAATATGACAATATCCCAAGTCTATATCTTAATGGACCAAAGCTTTAATCACTGTGAAAATACTTATACAATCAAATGCCCTTTGATAATCTACAAATCTAAAGAATAATGGCTACCTACATTCATTGGTGCCTTTCTATAACTTCTCTCAATATTGGTATATGACCTATTATGCTAAAACTACTTTTAAATTCATTTTGCTCTGTTATAGATGACTTTATAGAAAACTGACTTCTTTATTACCCTTTTTTAAATATCATTATTACTATTGCATTCTTTTAATCATTTGGTTCATCTTTATCATTTAAATATTTTGTGTATAGTTTTGCCAACAATTTGACTATTTCTTCACCTGTTTCTTTTAAGTATCAATAATAATTCCATCATTTTCAGAAGCTTTTTCCTTCTTCCTAGATTTAAATGCAGATCACATCTCTTCATTTAAAATGCTTAGAAGTTCAGAAGAAATAGTAACTGGAATACTTTTCTTTATTACTATTTAATTCTTTGAAGAACTCTTCTAAACATTTCATGACATCATCAACTCTTTTTATTAATAATTGCATCTTTTCTTCTTATTGCTAAAATATATTTTCTTTCAATACTAAGACATTTTATACTTTTGAAATTTATTCTCTTCTATAGCCTTTCTTACAAATTCACAATTGCATTTTCTTATATTACATTAATTCTTTTTGTTTTGTACCTTTTTACACAACTGCAAATACTAAATTCTTTTTAATAAATCTCTTTTAAATATTTTCATATTCCTTCTTTTCTTCATATTTTTTCTTGTCTCAATTGGAAATTTATAGGTGCAATGCTGTTTTTTTTGTATTAGCAGTTTTAAATAGATTATCAGTTATCTAACTAATTTCAATTAAGTTCGAATCATCTTCAAAATCTATCAATATTTTAAAACAATCATCAAGTTCTAATTTAAATTCAATGAAGACTTTCTGAAGATTAAGAATATCAACTGTCAATAGTATATTTGTTTCATAATTTTAATTTTTCTTAGTTTCCCATTAACACAGATATCTCAGTAATGAGAATCTATTAAGAATATTGCAATCCTGAAATTATACATTCTGTTAGTCAAAATATAATCCAATTATTGTCCCTTCATTTGGATGCTTCCATGTCTATTTTCCATTTAGTATTTTCTCAAAGAAAAAATCATAATATAAAGTTTTTATTTTTCTGAAAACACAATTTCTGTCACCATAACCAAATTTATCTTCAGCACTTTCGTCTTTCAATTGTTTTCCAATCATAGCATTAAAATCTTCTAATGGCAATTTTAAAACATTAAGTCTGATCAAAAGCCTTTTGCATATCCATATAAAAATCCTCTACTTAATCTCAACAAAAACTTATTGGGTTACAAACCTGAATTATCTACATTTGATATCTTCCAGTAAATTAAATAACGTCTTGCCTCTCTGATACATCATCAATCTCCACAATGGTGTTCTTCCACATTTATTTATAATAAATCCCACTTCACTTATGCTTCTAATATTTGTCCCTTTGTAGAAAAGTATATACCCACTTTTCAAATCAATCATCTCTTCACTTTTTCTCTAACTTCACAAAGTCCAATTTAATATAAGACAGTTCATCCTTATCATATAATCTTTCTTCACTTGAAAGTGAACTGCAGTTGTAAAAAAAGTTCACCACTGAATGGCGGCTACATTAACAGTCAGAGGATTCTTAGCACTCTCTAGCTTTGACTTCCAACTGCCGCCTTAGCTGAAGATTTTACAGCCTCTTGGGAATAAAGATCATAATTTAATTTTGATTTTGTAAATATAATAATTTTAAAAAAATTACACACACATTTATCCACCCTTCAAAAAACTTGTTTTACCTAAAAACTATCAAGCAATTGAGAAGAAAGATCAGGTATTTCTTGATCTTAAACTCAGAGATAAAAATCCAATAAACTCATCAAGCTGGCTTATATGTATTGGTAAGTAGACCATCAATGTTTGTTTACCACATGAATAATGTTGTTATAATAACTGGAAAATAAGAACATATGGAATGGACATTAATAATTTGTCCTGATTGGTTTCTTTAAGGCTTCTATGAGGAATCAAAAGAACTCCTTTCAGTTATTAACTACTTCTTTCTGCAGTCACTGATTAAATATAAATTTGTGTTATTGTGAATATTTTTGCTGATAAAAGATTATTTTTCACCATTATTTGGCAATAAAGAATCTCTGTGTATGGTTTAAAATGATCTTGATTAAACTTAAGGTATGTTGAAAGTAATGTTGATCTGTTCTATTTTTTTGCTATGTTATATATAGTGACAATCAAATAGAATAGTTTTATAGAAAAAATAAAATAAATATAGCTAATGTTTCATGCGATTACAATGCACTTACTTCAGAGCTTTCTCTTTCTTAAATGATAGAGAAAAATAAGAATTCAAACAATGAAAAATTCTGAGAAACTTATGAAGTAGTCTGCGATTATACAGCATTATTAACTAAATTTAACTTTTTTTTCTTCTATAAAACTATTTCATTTGATTGCCATCATATAACAGAATGAGACCTGGCCTTGCTTGATGGACTACCTAGTAGGCCATCAAAGTGGATGAGAAGGGATAAATGTATATGGGAGTCTCAGGATACATCTGCAAAGTTTCATCCATTCTTTCCCATCTTTTCAGGGCATATTAATTTTATAAGAGGATGAGTATGAAAAATTGATGATCAAATAAAACAATATACTGACAATTGAATTTACTTTATTTACAAAAAAAAATAAGTTTATTGATTTTAGAAATCTATGTTTATTCTATATCATATCAATATTTATTATTCCAAACCCCTTTTTCCCTTTCAAAAGATAATCATTTGACATCCTATTGTGCAGGCAATTAAAAGTTAGAACAAAAAAAAAAGATTCAAAATTTTTATTAATATTTATATACTGCTTACTTGCTAATTTTAGAGTCCTTGAAATTATTATTCCAAAAACAATATATATGTACATTAATTAACTATTCCAACCTACAAAGATCATGATTTTAAAACCATCCCTTTTGCCATTATTTGTGTCGGTAATGATAATAAAGCTCATTTATATTAAGAGTTTTTAGTCATTCATACCAAAAAAATAAATAAAATAATAAACAGAATTACTATGACAAACAAATAACAAATAATGTTGTTCCTATGTTAGTGAAAGCAGTTAATGTTTTACAAAATAGACTCTTTATCTTCACCTTTAATGATGATCACATTCATCTGCAAGCAACCGTTACCTAGACCTATATTTTATTTTCAATTAAAATGGTAGTGCTCCCCCTCCCCTATTTTAAAATATCTAAATGATAAATTGACCCATTATAAAGAAAAGAAATAAAATAAAGAAAAAAATATATATTTATGAGATTAATTATATGATATCAACCCAAATTATTGCAAGTCCAAGAAGAAAAAAGTCTTGTGAATATTAAAAATGGCCACATTTTATTATTCCTAATTCGATTAGTTGGGTTAACATCTTACTTTTTTATATGGTATCCCTTGAGTTGGCGAGATGGAATCCTAAGATCTGAGTAATGTGTTTAGTACAATCTTCAGCACAGATAGATATTTACCGGTTTAAGTTTGAATATTATTTTTTCCTTTTTGCAATTATAGATCCATAGTTGACAAACTCTTCATCACGGTCACTTTATATTTAGCCGTGCATCATTACTAGTATATTTATCTGAATATTTAAATATAGGCTTTGAATTTACTGGATGGCTAGGTATTCTCTGAATTTCAGTTAGGGATTTCAAGATATTCTTGATATGGTGAATAGATTTAAAATTTGTCTTTGGATTTTCTAATTTGAAATTCTCAATAGGTTGAATAGAGTTCCTTTTGTTTTTACTTTATTTTTAAAGGTTACATTGTTGTTTTATAGTTTTGCTTTTGACGGTTGTTGATCGTTATTTTCGACCACGAAGATCAATCACAACTTTCATGGAACGAATATTGATTAGTCAAAGGTTTTTTTAAAATCCCCTTTTTAAGAAAAATGTTGTTCAAAACATAACTTTTTCTGATTACCCATTTTTTAAAGTTAATTTGATTCTTTTAAATCACAAGTTTAAGTTCATGAATTGAGTTATTTATGTAATGTTTTAAGATTCATATATATGTATAAGGGATTAATGGTAAAAAATTTTAATTATTATTTTGCCTTTAAATTTTTAGTTTTATTGCTTGCATTTGAATCTGGTCATCTTTTTCATATTATGATGCATGTGTTGTACAGTCATTTATGACAAAGTTGTTAATCAATAGAAATAAATTTCTTTACAAATTTTGTCAATTTTGAATGCTTAATTTGGTATATGAGTTTGGAATGTGTCCATTTTATATATAAGTTATTAAATATTTCCGTATGTAAAATGGTTTTCTTTCGGAAATCATATTTTATTTGGATTACTATATATATATGGTCTATAGTGGCTTCTATATCAAGAAGGTTGATGTATTGTGTTATAACATTTTGAATAATGAGGAATTTAATGGTTTATGAAGATATGTAAAATGCAATATTACATTTCCCCCTGCCAACAAAATTACAGATAAGAGTAGTAGCTTTAATTTTATATCTTTATTTAAAAACATTTTTTTTTAAAATGATGTTATTGATTCAACGTTTTCTATAAAACTTGTATATATGCATGTATATTATTTTTTTCTTGCTATGGTTTTAGTATTCTCGCATTATAGTTCCTCAAATTCCATTCCCGCAATCTAACCAATATGCATTTGGGCCAGTGTATTTAGTAATAGTAAATGGGTTTTCATACAGATTGTAGAATTTGTGGAAAATGGATTCCTTCGAATTGCTTCCATGTGGGGTTTTGACAAATATTTTGAGTCTCTAATTTTAAACAGGTATTTGGATTTCTTTTTGTTTTGGGCTTGTCTTTTGTTTATTTGTGTCAATTTTTCATACATTTTCATTCTATCATTTTTCAGATTTGTAAATGATTCTATGAGCATTGGCATGGTCTTTTAAAATAGAATTGGGATGTGTTGACCCATTGTAATCTGATAGGTGTAAATCCAGTGGATTTATTTACACTCAAATTTATGAAGTAAATTACATACTGTGTATGTTTCACCCAACCTTTATGCTTATCCTCAAAATAAATTCTGAACAAATATCCAAATTCTCAAATTACATGTTCACATGGGTTTGATTGATTTCTAATAGAGTTTAGCATGTTTTATTTGATAATTTTCTACCCATTTGATTGATTCTTTGAATAGGAGAGTATCATGATCAAGTAAGATTGTCCCTAGTTTTCCTACTTTTTTAAAATGGAGTATGTCTAGTACTTTGTTAATATGTTTAGTGTTAGCTTGAGGTATTGGGTAAGCTGACACAAATTTTGAGAAGAAATCATAGGTTATTAGCAAGTATTTTTATTTATTGAATGGAGCTAATGGACCATAAAAGTCCACAGTTAAGATTTCATTTGGTCTTTCTGGGATAATTGAAGTTACTGAACTTCAATAATTTTTGTTTACTGGCTTGGGCCTTAAGCATATGTGAAACCTTGGATTCTATTTGTGATGTCTTTGTACATTTTAGGCCAGTAAAACCAGTTCTTTAATATTTGTTCAGTTTTGTGGGTTCCGTAGTGTCCATATAAACAATGTATATATTATGTGAATGGACCTTTCAAGATTTCAGGTACTATTATCCTCCACTCGTCTTTGTCGTTGTTTTATTTGTAGTTTAAGACCTGTTTATCTAATTGGTAATATTTAAGATTGTTGGCTTTATAAAAAATTCCTCTTTTTTTAAAATTTTAATAATGGGAGATAGATGTTTATCTTAGGTTTGAAGGTTCTGAATATTTATTAAACCATTCTCTACATTTTCTTTAATTGGGAGATTAATGTTTAAAATGTAGATATTGTCTACTCTTAGATGCTGTTATTCTGGCTGACATGGACTGACTAAGCACATCGGCTACAATGTTTTTGGGTCCTTTACAATATGATTTACAAATTCGAGACTTTTGCGATCAGTGATCCCTATCACCTCTGATTTGAGAAGTATTTGTCGAAAATTTAGGAAAGCTCACACTATTACTAGTGCTTATTTCTCAGTAACCATGTAATTTACTTCTAGATCTTTTAAGAGGTAGCTAATGAAATAGAGAACTCCCGTCTACCCATTCTTTTGGACTTGAGATGTTATCCCCAATATATATATATATCCACTACTACCAGTTTTAAAGATGAAGGCTTTATCAAAATCAAGAAAATTTACCATAACTTGCTCTAAAAATCCTGTTAAATTTTAGCAAATGCCTCATCTTGTTATTCAGTCCAGTCCCATCGTTCACCTTTTCTGATCAGTTTTAACAATGATTCCATGTGATCAGCAAATTTTTGGTAGAAATGATTATAGAAATTACATAATCCCAGAAATGATCTGATTTGCTTTTTGTTTTTAGAAGTAGAGAAATTCTGTATCGCACTAATCTTATCAGGATAAGACCTTACCCATTAAAACCAATAATATGACCTAAGAAGACTACTTCATTGTATACTAATGTATTCTTCTTGAAATTGATTTTTATCCCTTTGTTGGAACAACCTTGAAAAAAAAATTTTAAATGTTGAAGATGTTCTTCAATGATAGATGATGCTATGATAACATTGTCTATATAAATAATTGCTATCTGTTTAATCTCAGGAGAAAGGGTTTTATCTAAACATCTTCAAATGGCATCCTATTAAATTAATAAGTAAATCTTTCATAACAGAATGCAGTATAGTGGCGATCTTCTGGGTGTAATTCTATCTGCCAATAACTTGAAGTTAGAATGAAAGTAGAAAATACTTTCTTATTACTGAATTTCATGAATAATTCATGTATGGTGGTGGTATATTCCTGACCGGAAGTTATTTTGTTTGTCTGACATCTAGACAAAATCTCATTGGCCCATTTATTTTCTTCACCATTACAATAGGATTGCAGTATGGTGAGGAGCGTTTGGAGATTATTCTTCAATCAATCATTTTATTGATCTGCTTATTTATTTCATCCCAATTGATTGGGTATGATTTGGAATGAAATGGTTGATCTTGAGAGAATTTAATTCTTTCTTGAAACCCTTCTATTACTCCTGGTATTTCAGAGAATATGGTATTGTATTCATTAATTATCAATCACAGTTTATCCATGTTATGGTCTATCACTAAATTCGATTCTGTGATTTTTTTAATTTAAGAGATGGATCATGATTTGGCAGTAAAATCATCTCTATAACCTCAGCACTTATATTGACTAATTTATTTTGGAAATCAAGTATGCACGTGTTCATATGAAAGAAGTCTGCCTAAAATGACTTAATGGATGAAGCCATTTAAAATAAGAAAGACATGATAGACATTGATCTGTAATTTGACCCAGATCTGTTTTTGTACTAGTTTCGCCTTCTATTGTTAGCCATGGTAATTTGTATTGATTTGAGAGATAGAGTTTTAATGTTTGGATTTTTATCTAAAGTCCTTTAATAAAATAAATCGGAAATTACCGTTATCTGGTTACCAATATCCAACAAAGCCTTAACTAGTAGATCCTCAAATGTAATTTCTATCATGGGGCAGCTTTGTAAAGCATAATTAGAGATTTTATCTTCCCACAAACAAGTGAGACTGGTGATTTCCTTATTCATAATTGTATTTCTGTTTCTCTTACTGTAAAAGAGTTCTTGAGGTGAGTCCCTTTCTAATTTGGTTTAGGTGTAGTTTTATTACATCTGGGTTTGAACTGTTTTTGTTGGCTATTACGTGGTATATTTTCAGGATTTCATAACTATTTATTTCTTAATTGATGATTATTTCCATTTGAATTTTTTTTTTTTGGACTTCCCTTTCCAGTTATAAGGGTTTTTTTTTTCTTTTAAGGGTTATTGCATTAGCTGGCAATTCCTTTCACCCCTTAGGAATTTTAGCATATGATATGTGTTACATCTATAATTTGTTCAATACTTTGACTATTAATATATATATAGTAAAGACTGCTCTACTTTCAAGGGTAGATTATGCTTTACTATTCTGATTATTTGACTTTGACTTAGTTGATACATACCTAAAGTTTTGAGTTTAGCAATTTGCTTTCTGAAAAATTTTGTCAAAGTTTCTCTGGGAGTACTCATATTTTTCCTGTAATATCTGATACAAAAGAGCTTCCTGGGTGGATCCTTGTTCCAGAAATTCTTAATCAATAATGTTTGGTAATCATTAAAAGTGGCTGGCATTTGGAATAATAATTCCCACCATGATAATGCGCTGCCTTGTAAGAGACCATAAGCTACTATTAATTTTTTACTCTGTTAAATTGTTATTTACCAAGAAGTATAAACTCAAACTTTTTAGATGTTCAATTGGTGATTCATTTATGAAGTCTTTAAACATCTTTAATTTCACAAATTGATTAATGGTATTTGTTGTGATAGGATTATTATTAAGGATAGTTTCATCAATTGAGGTATGTGTTTGAATTCTCTATAAATTTCGAACTGATTATTTGATTTACTTTCTTTGATACCAATTCTATTAATTTTTTCTAATATTAAATTTAGTTTTTTTCTTGTTTGTTTCGTATTTGTTTTCTGACAATTTAGGATTTTGGAAATTCTGAATCTGACCTTATTTACTCTTTTCCAATTTATTGGAATATTCAAGTTCCAAATTTTCGATTCCTTTTTAACATAAAGGATGATAGTTTCAACTTTGTTTTGTAGAGAATCATGGCTTTCAATTAATTTTTCAATGCTGTTTTTGTTTTTTATCACTTATGTTTCAATTAAACCTTGTTTTATTTCAATGCATTAAGAATTGTTTTTTATTGCATCAATTTTCTTTTGCTGAATTTCCAATTTATTTTCTATGTCTTCCTTAGATTGATTCATCTCTAATTGTAACTTTCCTAGTTTATTATATGTCTCTATTTGATATTTAAAGAGTTTAGAGATAATGAATATCCAGAAAATTTTATAGAAGAAAGTATAAGAAAATTGGAGGAGAAATTTAATAAAAGTAATGGAATAGTATGTAGGAAAAATAAAATAGATAAAAATAAATATATAGGTATTAAAACTTATAATAATAGTAAAAGTATGAATAAAATAATTATTAGAATTAACAAAAAGTTTAATAATGTAATAAAATTTAAGATAGTAAATAAAAGAAGGAAGAATATACTTAATATATTAGATAATAAGTATGTGAGAAAAGTAGAAAAAAACAAATGGGGTATATAAAATTGAATGCAAATCATGTAAAAGTAAAAATATAAAAACTAATTATGTGGGAGAAACAAAGAATTCAATTTATACAAGATTAATTCAACATAAATATGATAAGAGATCACCTATTTATTTGCATTCATTAGAAACAGGTCATAGGTTTAAAAAGATTGTATAAAAATAATTACATAAATAATAGAAGGGATAAGAAAATTAAAGAGATAATCTTGATTAAGAATATAAAACCAAATCTTAAGAGGGATTTTGGGGTAAGAACAATAATTTTATAAACAATTATTATTAATAATAGTTAGAATTTGAAAAATGTTAAAAGAATAAAGTTTAAAAAAATGACAACAGAGGAAGTGTTAAACAAGTGAACAAATTTTGAAAATTTAGTCAGTTGGGTTTTGGAAATAGGATTGTCAAGAAGTAGATAATTTTTGTAATGTAAAAAAAAATAATTTGTAATGTGGGGAAAATTAATTAATAATTATAAAATATTTAATAAAAATAAAAAAAAGATTAGAAGTTGATTTTATAATATAAGTAAAATGACAATATGTATTAAATAGTAGAATAAATGTTAAAGTTTATAATTATTATAGTAAATAATATTTTTAAAAAATAAAATAAAGTGATATAAAATAAATATTGATAGAATTATATAAAGAGTAAAGTAATAAAATATGAAATGATTATTTATAATGATCAGATTAAAATGTATATTTATTTTTGTTTAAATTGTGTATTTAATTACGTATATGAATATGTGGATAAGTGTATTAATTGTATAATTATATATTTAAATATTGTAGCTCTGATGATGACTGCAGAACAGTCGAAACTGTTAATTTGATATAAATAAAAGTATTGATAAAGTGTTTAAGAAAGGAGTAAATGGTATATGTTAAAGTAGAAATCAATACACAGGAAAAGGAAGAAGTAGTAAAAAATCATGTAATAAATTAACTGAGAAATACATTCAATATTAGCATTTAATTAAGGTTCAATTTATATAATTCTATATATACTTCTTCCTTCTTCTTCTGTAATTTTGCTTATTCATATACAACAATATATCTTATTAAATAATCACAGTCTTTAATAATCACAATGCTTAAAGGTGTAAGAAGACTGTGATTATTTAATAAGATATATTGTTCAATTTATGTTTAACACTTGTTTCAAGTATATTATTTTTCTTTCAATTTCATAATAAAATTTTTGTTCAAATGGTCATTATTATCACTATCATTTTCTATCATTATCAACCCATTACATAATGAACATCTCTTCAAGTTAAATTCAGTTTCTTTGATCCATAGCCTCTTCCAATAAATTTCATTATTTTATCTAACCATCTCAAGTAGACTCTTTCTAGATCTTAGGATTCAATTTAAAACTTAAATTGTCCATGTATTATTTTTTTTAGGAATATGCCTAGATCATCTACATTTTAGTCTCTTCAATTTTTTCAATATCAGTTACATCTATTAGTTCTTTCAACAGTGCATTTTATTTTCAATCTCTTCTTGTTAATCCTAACATAGATACTTCTGTTCTTTGTTAAGTAGTCTGAAATATGTATTACTCTTCTGTTAAATGTCCAAATCTTATATTTAGGAATTAGTAAAATATATTAAAAATCTTTTTCAAATTCACATGCATATTTTCTTTTAATATTAGTTATTTCTACCAAAAACACTTCATCCATTTTTAATTCTATGATCTGCAGTTGTAGTTACTCAAATAAAAAATCATTTCATGGAAGTTTTGATCCACAATTAGAGAATTCTTAGCAGCTTCTGCCTTCGACTGCCAACCACTCCCAGACTAATGACCCAAGACTTCCTGGGAATAAAGCTGACTGAACAGTTTAAGTAATAAGTTATTACTAGAGAAATAAATAGATTTGGATCACATTTTAGTGTTGGTAGAATAAAAACAGAAAAGAAAGAAATGACAATTGATAAATTAAGAAGATATTAAATTATTTAAATATATTATAAGAGGTTATTACAGAAAACAAAATCGGGTTGTTGAATAACAGGCTGATTGATAAAGCAAGTACAAAGAAAAAGATAGAAATTATTCCAAGAAAAATTTCAGTTTCTGTATTAATAATAGATTAAAAATGGGTAAAAACACCTGGGCTAGTAATGTCAAAAAAAGAAATATACATAGAAGAAAGTAGTAATAATGAATTGAGATGAGAGAGAAATAAAGTTAATGATAAAGTAGAGAAATAGAAGAATTTAAAAAAAAAACATTAAAATATAAAACCATGGGAGGAGTAAAACCTTTCCCATCCCCCCATGAACAATGTTAAATCATAATACTTTTTTTTTAATACATTAAAAGTAATATTAATGCTGAATATTCAGACAAAATATTGAAAATAATAAATACTGTATAATGTTAACACATTTTTGGAGCTATGCATTCGTGTAAAGATAACTATTATATTCAAAATAAAAGGATGCCTTTGATAAGAATGTTCAGTCCTAAATGTGCATTAACATTGTATTTAATATTTTCAATATTTTCTCCAAATATACAGTATTAATATTAACTTGAATTAACTACATATATTTTTATTTTATAGTCAACACACTGATACTCATCTGATCAATTAAGATTAATCTGGGGTTTTTATTCTACAACTAGATATTCATTCATTGATCCTTATTGA
The DNA here is from genome assembly GCA_028023455.1 of Epiperipatus broadwayi. Taxonomy (NCBI): domain Eukaryota; kingdom Metazoa; phylum Onychophora; class Udeonychophora; order Euonychophora; family Peripatidae; genus Epiperipatus; species Epiperipatus broadwayi. The sequence continues at coordinate 76,525 of JAQFVV010006426.1, forward strand.
TCACTCCTAAATAAAGGTCAACTATCTTTAAAAAAAACCTATCTGCATATTGAATCTCAGATTACAGGCACAATAAGAGATACACTAACCACTGTCCAAAAACATCAATAACTCAGGGTTTAATTTATAAAAGACTAAAACAAACATGAAAAGGTATAGCAATGATTGAGAAATGAAGTAGCAATTTAAATAAATAAGAAAACAGATATAATGAAAAGATGGGAAAATAAAATTAGCAATTAGAAATATTAAAAAAAAAAATGAAAAAATATTTTTGAGAAAATTATAAGAAGAAAAATGAGACAAGATTATAAAAGATCACTTGGAATTCACTATAGAATACATTAGAGAAATAACTATGGGTAAATAGTGGATTAATTTGATGAGTGGAATTGGTCTTTTCATAGGTAACTAAGAATCTTCTCCCATCAGGTTTGTCCCATAATAATAAATCTTAATGAGTGCTATAATAATTTACTGATAATGATTAGACGGCCAAATATTACTGGTGATTAAATATTTTCTTAATGATCAGTTTTTACTGCTTGTAGACATTCTTATAAAGTCAACATATCAATCGGGGGTTTTATTAGCACATTTATTTTAAAGAGCATGTTTTCAGAATATAATACCTATATTTTGTTCTCTTTTTTATATTTATATATAAAACTTTTTTAAAAATTATCTTCATTTTTTTTTTTTTTTTTTAGCTATCTTTCTTAAATTATTATACAATTAGGATTTTTTTTAAAAAGTTTTTCATTAAAAAGTCTTTCTTGTCCCTTTTATCTTTTTCTTCAATCTTTTTAATGTTTAATTTTTAAACAAGGTAAAAACAATAACAGAATACTTTTTATATTTCTCCCCAAAAATGTATTTTAAAACTTTTAAATAATCTTCTTGTTTTGATCATTTAAATCAACTCAATAGTTTTTATAATTATCATCAATTTCTAATCATTTTAGATGATAATGGTAGACCATTGGCACAATGCATAGAACTTTTTTCCAATCAGCAAAGAATATTACATTACAATAGTATCTTTATTATTGTTTTTATAGTAATGTGAGTCATCTATTACTCCAGATTAAGTTGTATTCTTTAACTTCCATCTAAAAATATCCTATTTATTAGCCAATATCAAATAACTAGCTGGAAAACAAAAAATCTAAAAGCTGCTTGTGATATGAATAAATTTTCAAGGTTTTTATCCAGATTCGAACCACAGCTGGATATGCCAATTCCTGAACCTATAAGTTTTTTATTAAATGCCCCTTATATGTATTTTTTCAATTCCCTAACACTTTTCATTTACTTAAAATACAAATATTTAAATACATTAATCTAATCAAATACTTCACTTTCAGTAATTCTTTACTCTTTTATTATTTAAAAGTAATTATTTACCCATTTAATCTCAATACTTGAAATGCATGTGAATTAAGATTATAGCGATAACAGAACAATAAAACAAAGAGCCAAGTGTTTTCAATTACTGACGGTAATTTTAAGCTAAATCTCAAATGTTACCGGCATCCATCTGATCACAATTACTAAATATCGCATTTTAAACGTAAAACTTAGAAAACAAATAAAATATTATAATAGCATACTTCAGAGTGACGAATCACTCATCTGAATCATCAAACATTTGCAAATTTAAACAAACATTTAGATTTAAAGAGCAAACATTTGGTATTATTATTTAGAATTTTTTCTAATTGTAATGTATTTCGTAATAACAGTAGTTCTTATTAAAACAAATTTATAATCATTATAAATCAACATGTTTTTTTGTACAAGGTAGAAAAATCTTTGTCATATATATTTACTATCAACATGTGGACTCATTTACCTACGAGTTTTGATTATAAGATGCCTGCTAAAATTTTAAAATGATTTAAATTAATCGACGTATATATTTTGATTCACCCCCCCCCCCATCTTTTTTTAGATAATATAAACAGCTACGGCAAACAATAAATGCTTTTTCATACTGCATAGGAATGTACTTTACTTTTACGGTATATATTTTCAACTTTGTATTATTATTCTCTCTTTTAGTCATATGTTGCCTATACATGTTTGGTCTAAAATACTAAATCTAAAGCAAAATAAATAAATAATTTTCTATTAACTAATTAGCAACTTATTTCTCCGGGATAAAATTGTATTCACGGTTTGTATTTAATGCAAGCAGATAGATTAATTTTTAATATATTGAAAAGCGTAAACGTTCACCATAATGTTAGTAACTTCTTAAAATATATAAATCTTTGTATTTAATATTATATAAAATTAATATTTAATTTTAACTGTCACTTCTTTTATTATCAGATAAATTACTTTTTTTTTTCTAATGTTATTCTCTATATGCTATCTTTGATATGAAAATTATCACAAATTGAATTAATAAATGTTTTTATGCAACATTTTAAATATAGATAGTAAATGATAAAAACATGTCAAAATATTCAGAATAATTTAAATTAAAAATTAAGAAATAATTTACGTCAATTGCTAATTTCGCTTTCAATGAATATGAATAGTAAGGTTAAATAAAAATAACAGTATTTAAACGATAGACAGAAATATTACAAATGTCAGTTTAAGAAAATAGAAATCTTTACCTTTTACAATGATTATTGTTTTAAATAAAATCGATCGTTATACGTACTAACTATGCTATTGCATAGCAGGATTTATTGTCTGAGCTAAATTACAAGTTGGCGCTCTCAATCTTATTCTCGTTTAATTCTCGAATGTCTTCGTTCATAATCGATAAACATATAATTTTTGCTGCTGACATGTGTAACCGAGGACTTTCCTGATTAAACGTAATAATTTTTATTTTTGCTAATTTTCACATCGCTATAAAATGACAGTAAATATTAAACTATTACGGAAAATCATGTTGATCAGTTGTGATTTCATTTAATATAATATTTGTGATATATATATTTTTTTAATTATCAAATGATTGCCAAAAACATGGGGTAATATGGCTGACAGTCTTAGGCGATCTGATCAGAGTTCTCCTAAGTCTAGTCCTAGAGGTGGTCGTTCTCCTGCTGTAACCCGTCAAGACTCTACTGGAACACTTAGAGCTACAATTACTTTAGGAAAAAATCCATCTGTTCAACCCAGCGGACCTTTTTACTTAATGAAAGAACCGCCAGGTAGTTTTTATTTATGTCCTCTTTAAATTGTATATTATATTTATTAAAAATATCAGTTTAATTCAAAAATATTGTTGATAAAATAGTATTATATATATGTGTATTAAAGTTATACCTTTTTTTTTTTACACATTTTTTCTATATTTAGTGAAACATTCAGAAAATATTGGTTTATAGCATTTATTTATAATTATTTTTAAGTTCTTTAATGGCGGATCTAGATTATTTAGGATCCTTTGCTATCTAAAAAAACATAAATTATGTGAATGTGCTTATGGATATTTTCTCTATTGAATCTATCGTACTTTCTTTATGGATTTTCTTTATAAATAAAATAAAATTTTAAAGTATTTAATTGATATTTTTGGTTACAAAAAATAATACCTAAAGTACTTGTTATATTAATAGGATAGATAGATAATTTATTACCAATAAAAATATATATTTTAAATCAAATAGTTCAGCATTTACAGATCTGCCTATATATGATTTGTATTTATAGATAGCTTAAGTGCATTTTACATTTCTTGTTCTGAAATTATTACCAAAATTATTATGGCAGCCATCATATATAATAATAATAATTTTTTATTAAAAAAATTATTCAATTTTACACATATTAACAAAACATATTATATTGTATGGATGATCGGTTAATAAAACAGTGAGATTTTGCACAATAAATAGTGATCTAAACGATATAGCCCAAATATAGGTAGCCGTTGTGAAAAATGGGTAATATATCTGTTTATCTACGTTTTACTATTGGAAACTTGTTCAACGGAAAATAGCATGCAAAGTTTCAGTATACATCAATAAAAATTCACATGATCGCTATTTCAATGGAAAATATTGTGGTACTTATTTATTTGGTGTATTTTCTACGTTTTTATTCAGATAGGAATATTTATATAAATAAGTTTTTCATTAATTTTCTAATCAGTCATATCTTATAGATGTGCTGCATATTTATCTTGAAAATTTATTTTTATATCATGAACTGTTGACCATGGAAAATGTCCCTGACCATCTTTTACTGTGTATTTCCAAGAATCAACCTCTAGTTAGTAAGCCAGAAGTTTAAAACACCTGACCATTCACTCAGAAATAATAGTCGTAAATTAACTATGATCTGTTTAATTTAGAGTTAAGTGTTTCAGCAATCAGTCACACGTATATGGTGTGTAATTTATCAGTATGTTTGTAATCATGTTTAAAATTGATGGAGATAATACATATTCACATTGCATAATGAATCAGAAACATCACACTGCAATTTTTTAGGCTTGCCATGCAGTATAACGAATCTAAAAGATTTTATTAGTTACAAATATTCTCAAGTACATTAGCAATTCATTAATATCCTAGTAAATTTATGGACTATTTGTTGGAAGAATTAAATAGATTAAGGAAAATAGAGGAAAAAATCCCAATTTAGCCAATGAATGAATTGGTTTAATTTTTGTAGATGTGACTAAATTTATTTATTTTTTCCCTCAAGAAAGAGAAGTGTTTTAAAAATATGTATACTTAATCATTTAAAAAATATTTTATTATAATTAATTTAAAAGTATTTTGCATTTTTTTTAAAACCATTTTGTTACTTATTGGTTTGAGAATGGGGAGAGAAGCTGCATTAATCATGTAGATTTGAAAATAATGGTATTATTTGTCAATTGTAAAATTGCTGTTTGGTAGTAATTTAAAAAAATCTGCTGCGTGCTTTGTTTGTGCTATTACATCTTTGTCACATTCAGAAAAAAAGCTTTTTTTTAAGTTAACCTGAACATTGTGATTTTTTTGTGTGTGTGTGTGTTGTGTAATCTTTTATGAAATTCTACAATAATTACTTAAATGTAACTTTAAATCTGTAGAACTTGAATAATGAATGTGGCAGACCTTGATTAATGAGTTATCTTTTTTTTTTATTTTCAATTTATTTTTGTGATATTTGATATAAAGAGTTTATCTCTAATCTCTGCCCTAGTTCTATTATAAGCTTGAGTAACCAGATAATAGCCCCAGACCATTTTTTGATTTTTACCTTTATCAGTGAATATTTGGGATTCAGAGCTGGTATTACTGTATTTATGAAATTAGTAGTTATTTTTAACATTTTTTTTATCATCAAGTTAATAATCTGAAATTAAAAAATAAATATTAACTTACCTTATGTCAGATTAGTTAATATTCAAAATGTTAAGTTCTTAAGTTTTAAGTATCAAGCTTGTTAGTTAAAAAAGAATTTAAGATGGCTGTCAAATGCACAACTACATTAATTCCAACGCTGAATCTCGTATTCTCATTGATAAAATCAGAAACCATTTTGGAAATGGGGATTAAATTGCATTTCAATCTGATATATTTATTGATTACTCAAATTTATAATAAGTAACTAGTTATTTTTAGCTAATTGATAAATGAAGATGGAAAAAGCAATAAAAGTTCCATCACTTCTGATATTCAGCAAGTTGTCCATCTTCAGTATTTTTTGGAGGTGCCTTGAAAAGGTCTTTGTATTGCAGTGTGCTATTCAAAGATTATTTTATATTTTTATATCATGCAACTATTATTTGTTATGAGACATTATTCATTACAATGATATTTGTTAATAAGTTGCCCATATATTATTCAATATAACATTGATGTAGCCTTAATATCAATACAACTTTATATTTTTATACTTTAGTTTGCAGAATATACATGCATTTGTTGTAAAATAATTTTGTTAATTACTTTGACTACCATCCATTAAAAAAATTCATGTATTTAATATAAATGTGTGCACTCTCATTCCAGCTTATCTCTTTATTGTTTTTTCTGTAATAATTCAATTTGATATTTTAATGTAATACTTATGCATAAACATTTAAATTTACATCTTAAATGTCTATGTTTGTAGAATCATTTCCTTTTACATAGTCTCACAACCAATAATTATAGCTTTATCTAACCCAATATGTTAGGTCTAATCATTCTTTATTATTGATTATATTTTATGCCACAGTCTATATTAAGTTTCGTCTTTCTTTTTTAGTAATCTTAAAGAGGATCTATATCTTGTTTTTTTTTTACTCTTATTATTTTATTTTTGTTTTTGTTTTGCTTTCTTTGTGTGTGTGTGTGTTAATATTTTTTATTGATTTTATTACTAATATTTATATTTGGCAACAGCAATATAGGAAATTAATGACAAATAACTATAGTCACAGCAATAACATCATTTCATAGCGAATGGAAAAAAGCAATGAAATATTGCCATATACATTGTTGTAATGTATGTGAATAGGTAGAATCCCATTTATATGTTTACCAAAAATTCAAGATGACATACATATTTATATATAATCATTTAAATTAAATTACAAATGCTAGGAACACTAAATAAGAAAAGCTTAAGTGTAGAAGTTTATTATAGTCTTATGCTAAGCAGTTTTCGATATCTTGGTCTTGATATCATATTCATAACAATGACTGGTGGGCAGAAGGGTGGTGGGTATAATATGATGTAAATTTATGTAAATGTATACAAATGAGTTAAATAGCCCTCTTTTTAGAGAGGGGAAGCAGGATTCCTTTTTATTTATAGAGTTCAAATTGTAAGCGATGAGCCATACCTCCTTTATTTTGCGCTCGGAATCATTTCTTTCGATGCGCATGGCCCTGACTGATATAGATTCGAATGTATGGCCAAGTGTGTTTTGGTGCTCCAGAAATATGGATTTATGGTCTGGATTGCAAAGCCCTTTTATAGAGATTATTAATGTTGGGACAATCTTGTTGCGAGGCTGACATATGGTTTTCCAAAGTAGACTATATTAGAGCTTGTTTGAGTGCATGCAATCTTGTAATCATTTTTTATAATTTATGTTGAAACTAATGAAAATACATTGATACTGCCATATCCACATTATTTAATTCAAAAAAATTTCATATTATCACCTGATTATGTTATCCATAATTAATGGATGATATACATATATGATAACAATTTTTAGAAAAGAATAGATTTGTAAAAAATTAAGAGGTAGCTGACCAGTATTTTGATAAAAAAGTGTCTCCCATGACGAGTAGTTTATTATGGTGTCAGCTGCAGTATGAATCATAATTAGCTATGTTCTTGTTCTGGGATGTGATAAAATCCTATGTTTTGTGTTTGTCTGAAGATTTGTCATGATGGCATTTTAGTTATATGTTGGACTATGTCCATTTGCTAATATTAAATATTGAATGTCTAGAAAAAAATTTAAACTTTATTTAACAATTAAATGTAATTGAAAACTTTAAATAAAGTTTAAAATTTTTTCTAAATACATTCAACATTTTATGTTAGAAGATGGAAATAGTTCAATATATAAATACAACCTATGTTGTGTATCTTTTTTTTTCTAGTTTTCAAGTATTTTTTCAGAAAATGATAATGGTGCATATTAATTTCCTTGCTTTGTGGTCTTCTTATAATTTTTTTATATTATTAGAATTGTGATATGAAATTTATTCAGAGATGCTTTACGAATGTGGTTACTGTTTGGCTAATATTAAATAAAAACTTTTAATTCAAAGATTTGTTATAAAAATTAAGATATGATTAATAAATTTCTCTTGCTTTTTTTTTTTACGTCCATCTTGCAGTTTGGATGCTTAAGAATCTTAATTGAAATCTTCTTCTTAAATGTTAATGGTACCCAAGTTAATTCATGTGCAGATTACATTTTCAATTTTATTGCACGTCTTTGAATTAGTTTCATTACAGACTGAAAGTGGAAATGAAAATTCTGTCACTACAAATATTTGTTATTATAATCTTCATATTATTTGTTTAAGTAAGCTGTAAAATATATTCAAACTCTATTTAGTAAAGAGCTTAAGCGACAGACCCAAGAGCTCAAAATCTGTGGATTAGTAACTCAACTCTGTCATTTTCAGACCTTGAACTTCATATGAACTCCTAAGAAAAAAACCATTCATGTATTATTATTTATTTTTTTAATAAATATAAAATAAGCTAGAAAATATTTTTAAAATTCTTTTAGTACAGAGCAATATAAAGGTTAATTTTATGTACTTTTTTACAAATGTAATTTCTAATTGCAGGCCAGTGTGAACTCACAGGGAGTACCAATCTTATGCAGTATTATGGACTAGAGCATTCTTATAATAAATTTAGTGGTAAAAAAGTTAAAGAACAATTAAGTGCATTTCTTCCTAATCTTCCAGGCATCATAGACGTACCTGGACATCAAGATAACAGGTAAAATCTTGGCCACTTTATTTGTGCAAAATTATTGTAAATAATTTATATTGAAAGAAATGAAAACATATTATAAATTTTAAGATTATTAAACGTAATAAAGGATGCATACAGAATTGATCAAATTAAATTTATCCTACTGATCTTTTTTTATTAGGAATATTACTAGTTTGAACTTTTTAAAATAAATTTCATCGATTATTTCAAAGGTTTCTTATGATCATTTTACTAATTGTACATGAATTTTTTAAAATAGAATAAGCAATTAGACATCCTACTCTCTAATTAAGCACCAAAGAGTTGCTATATCATATTTAAAAGTTATTTTTTAATAATAATTATAAATTATATATAAAAAAGTTCTGTACAGATTAGTTCAGTGGTAGAGATACTTGCGAGCTAAATATTCTTGGATTGAAAATGAACCTGTAGTTTTGATGCCTGAATATCAATATTCAATTAATATTATGAAGAAACAATTTCATTGTATTGACTTTTTGATTTCTCTTTGAAGTCTTAAAGGAACTGGGCAAATTTCTAGTTTCCATTCCATGTTGTCATTGCAGCTGTTTTTACTATAAGATTATTCATATAGTATAAGAACTGAATATGAATGGGCTGCTCATCAAGGTGCGTCAGCCAACGTGGAAAGTTTATTGCCTTTTGACCTTAGTTTAAGGTCAAAAAACACTGTAGTCTATCTTCACAGTTGCTTGATAGCTCTTAATTGAAATATCAATGCAAGTTTTTTTGAAGACAGAATGAGTACGTAAGTGGACAAACTTTTTTTTTTACTAGTTACTTGATGAGTCTTCTTAATTGATTTGAAGGGTTGCCCTGCATGATTCTGTGCAGTAATAGAGTCGGAAATGCTGGAATATATATATAAGGTCTTTTGATTGATTCCACTTCTGGCACTTCTGGTATTCAAACTTTTTGTGAACTTTTCAGCAATAAAGCCATTCAATTGTTTATTTTTATTGATTATATTATATTTTTTTTTGTGCAGAGCAATTTTATTGCAAACAATAATTTGCTATCAATGAAAAAAATGAATAGACCTAGTTATGAAATGAATAAAACATGCTTATGGCTGTAGAATAGGATTGTTAATGATCCTAATTTCAAAACATTTTTGTAAAACTGTATAACCGAAGTGAGAATCCCATTCACTATAACATTATTTGGAAGATCTAGCATAATTTTAATGGCCCTTTATTAATATATATGATGTATTATTAATTATAATTGTTTGTATTGTAAACAGGCAACTCTCCGTACAGTAGTGCCACTCAGTGCCATCCAGAGTAATCAATGGATGCACTGAGTGGCACTACTGTATGGAGAGTTTTTCCTGTTTTAATAACAGTTATGTGCTAGCATAAGAAATAGTGATCATGTGATGTTTGTATTGTACATCTTCAAATCACAATTTTCGATCAGCCATTATGGATGCATGTATTTTGCCAAATGGATTCTTGACAAATATTATTGCTATATAAGGTATGGTACATTGGTCACATGAAAAAATGTTAATTACCTTGTAATGTTTTCATAGGATATATCACACATTTTTTTCTATATTCTATGTAATAAATAACAAATTCATCAAACAATTTTATTGTAAATTAACTTTTTAAATATGTATAGGAGTTTTATTTTAAAACTTTTTGTAATAATGATTAAAGAAGAGTATATCTGTACTTTAGCATTATTTATTATAACTTTAAGTAATCTGGTTACTAGATGGCACTGCAATATTAATCACCAATCTAGACAAAAAGCTAAGTAGAAAATTTTTTTTTAAAATTTTATTTGGTTTGATGTTATTTACGTGTACATTGATCTTTTGAGAGCAGCAATTTAAGACTATTGATTGTGGATGAAAGTATAAATTGTGATTGAGAGAGTGACTTATTTGAAAGATTGAAAATTTTTTGTGTTTAACTGTTTGAAAGATTTTCGTTTGCCATTTTAGGTATAGTAGTTTTTTTTTAAAAAAAAAAAGTTGTTCTTGGTGAATGTGTGTTAGTGTAAGGATAATTATAAAAAAGTTGTATGTAAATTTAATTCGTTTTAGTTAAGTTTATTACTGAAAGTTTTTAAATTTCAAAATAGACATTTATTTTGAGAAATAAGGCAACGTTTGGGAGCCTAACGTTAGGAAACACGTGGTTGTGGTTATAGTTTGATCACGTTTGGGAAAAAGTTTTTATTTTTTCTGTATAAGGGTGTGTGAATAGGAGAGGTATTATAAAGAGGTACTTATAAAAAAGTTGTATGTAAGTTTAATTCGTTAGTTAAGTTTGTTATTGAAGGTTTTTTTAAATTTTAAAAGAGACATTTATTTTGATAAAAAAGTTAATGTTTGGGAAGTCTAACGTTAGAAAATAAGTGGTTATAGTTTGATAAAGTTTGGGAAAAAGTTAAAAAGTTTTTATTTTTCTGTATAAGGGTGCTTGAAGAATAGGAGAGGCATTATAAAGTCAAATATACAATAGGTGAATTGAAAAATAAGAATATGGATTATATTTGTATGGCGCAGGGTATATACGATCGGCAGAAAGGAATTAGAAGAGCATTAGTAGAATGTACAGTGTGTGCTGAGGTCTATCATTTGAAATGTTTGAATAAGAATAGGAAGGATGTGACAGGTTGCTGGTTATGTAGTAAGTGTGTAAATGTGATTAAAGAAGTGAGAAAGTGGTTTTTAAGTGTAGGTAGTCTAGAGAGAAAGTCAGAGGAGAGGGAGCAAAATGTAGTTAAGGAAGATAGGACAGAGTATGGTTTTAGTGGAGTGACAGGAAATATGGGTGGAGAAAGTAGTAATGCAATGAAGATGGTTAGACAGAGAATAAGTAAGATAGAGGAAGAAGTGAAGGATGTAGAAATAAAATTAAAAATTGTTAGAGACAAAGTGTGAGGAGATAAAGGAATTATTGAGTAGAAATGATAAGGAAGAAATGGATAAGGAGGTCCAGAAGATTGTAGACAAGGTTACAGATGGAGTAGAGAAAGTAGATTATGAGACAGTGTTGATAGGAGATTCACTAATAAGAGAATGTGGGGATATAATTGCAAGGGAAAATAGAAGCAGGTATGTTAGAGTATGTATGCCTGGAGCAAAAATTAGGGATGTGACAGATAAAGTAAAAAAGCTAGGTAGTAGAGATGTATATGTTATGGTAGGGACTAATAATTTGTTAGAGCCATCAGAGAGAGTAATGGATGAGTATGTAGAATTGATTAGAAATTTGAGGAAGATTAAAGGAAGAGTAGGGGTAGTTGGAGTATTACCAAGATTTGATAAAAGGTATTTGTTAGATAGAGCATGTTCTATAAATGAGAGAGTGAAAAAATTGTGTGAGAGAAATAATGTTGTGTTTGTGGATGTATGGGATTGGTTTTTTGGAAAGAGGGAGTTGTATAGTAAAGATGGATTGCACTTAGGAAAACAAGGAAGTGAAGTTTTAGTGAGTTTGATATTTAAAGAATATAATTTGGGAAACTTTTAAAGGGGGGTGGGCTTTTAAATTGTAATATTATCAAAAACAAGATGAATGGAGGGGATATAAGAAATAAGCAAAAGATGGTTGATTTAGATATAAGTGTAGATGTGGAGAGGGAATGGTTTTGTAAGATTAATGATAAGAAAGTTTGTTATAAACGTAATGGAGAAGAAAGAATCAGAAGAATTTATAAAAGAATAGTTAGGAAAGAAAAAATTGTTAAAATTGGGTTTTTGAATATGCAAGGTGGTAGGAGACCAGAAGTGTGGCTGGAATTAAATAAAGCAATTGAAAATGAAGAGCTGGAGGTATTAGCAGTAGTGGAAACTCATCTAAGAGAAGAAGAACCTATTTTGGAAGAGGTGGTATGGCAGGGTGTAAACAGAAAAGAAAAAGAAAAAAGGGGTGGTGGTATAGGTGTTATATCGAGGAAATATTTAAATATTGTTAAATGTCAAGAGCATTTGTGGTTTGAAATAAGGTTGGGTAGATAAGAATGGATGGTGGCTGTAGTGTATATAGCTACTGGAGATAGTCAAACTGTAATGGAGTGGAATAGTTTAAGGATATACAAATTTTTAAAGAAAAGGGGAAGAGAATAATGGTTGTAGGGGATATGAATGGACATATTGAAGAAATTGATGATGTAGATAATAAGAATGGTCAGTTTTTGAAGGAATTTTGTCAAAGAGTAAATTTGAGCATTGGGAATTTATCAAATATGTATGAGGGACAATACACATGGTCTAGGAATAATGTATTTCACACAATAGATTATGTATTGATAGAGAAAGAGGGAATGAATAAAATACGGAAAATTAAGGTGTTTGATAATGAAGAGAGAGTATGTAATAGTGATCATAATTTTATTGTAATAGAAATGGTTAGTAATGTGACGGAGGATAGAAATAAAGGTAGAAATAATAGTGAAAGATGTGGATGGAGAGTGAATGATAAGAATAAGTTGGAAGAATATAAAATAAAAGTTGAAGAAACCATGGAGCAGTTGGATGGGGATGAGTATAAGGACTGGTGTGGTGAAATAGAAAAAGTGGCAAATAGGGTTTTAGTTGAGAATATACAGAAGAATAAAAGTAATAAAAAAATGAGAGTTAGTAAAAGTGTAAAAGAGAGGAAAAAAGCATGCAGAGAATATAAGTGTGCTATTAAGAACAAAGAAAGTGAAAATGATATTAATGCTAAATGGAGAAAGTACTTAGAAAAGAAGAAGTTGGCTAAAATGGATAATTATAGAGAGAGGATGAAGTTAAATAGTAAATTGTTGGAGGATATTAATAAAAGTGGAAGAGATGAGAGTAAAAAATTTTGGAATTACATCAAAAGGAGAAATGTAGGGGAGAGATAATATTAATAGATGATGAGGGAATAGATTGTAGCTCTAGAGAAGAGGTAGAGAGAATCTTAAATAGATATGTAATGGATATAGAAAAGATGTGAAGGAAGTAGTGATAGAAAAAATGAAAGCAGTTAGTAATGGGAATATTAGGTTCACAAAAAGTGAATTGAATGAGGCAGGGAAGAGATTGAAAAGTGGAAAGGCTAGAGATTTAAATGGATGGGCAGTAGAGATGGTAATGAATTTAGGGCATAGAGCAAAAGCAAAGTTATTATCATGTTTTAATAAAATGGCACAGAAGACAGTTTTTCCGATCAGGTGGAGTAATACAAGAATAAGATTATTATTTAAAGGGAAGGGTAAGAATCATAGAAAGTTACAGTTTTATATAAAGTTTTCTCATATATGGTAGCTGGAAGAGTTGTAAAATGGATGGAAGAGAATAATGTAGTGGGGGAAATGCAAGGAGGTCTTAGGATAGGTAGGCGTATAGGAGATAGTTTGTAGTTACACAACTTATGGAGATGAGTAGCAATTCAGGTAGATCATTATATATGAGTTTTATAGATGTAGAGAAAGCATATGATAGAGTAAATAGAAATAGATTATGGGTAAGGTTAGCCAATTTGGGAATGGATGAAGCTTTAGTAAATATTAAGAAATTATATGAAAATAATTATTATACTTATCAGTTAGGGGATATAGAATCAGTTAAAGTTAAAAATGGGGTTGGGATTAAGGCAAGGATGCCCTATGTCACCTATTTTGTTTTTGTTGTTTTTGAATGAAATGGAGAAAGCAATAGAAAGACTAGGAAGAGGGATAGAGATACCATTAATAGGTGGCAAGGGAGTATATATTTTGTCGGGTCTTTTTTTTTGCAGATGATATATTTTTGTGGGCAGAAAGAAGAGAAGATATGGAAATTATGTTGAGGACATGTGCAAGGGTGGGTAAAGAGATGGGGATTAAATTTAGTGAAAAAAAATCAAATATAATGATGGTTAATACTGGGGAAAGAGAAGATGTAGAATTTTTATTGGGGGATATAAAATTAAGTGTGGTGGGTAGATATAGGTATTTGGGAATCATCTTATGTAATCAGGAAAATTGCTTGGATGAATGGGAGAAAAAATTGGTAAATGAAGCAAAGAAAAGAAAGGGTTTGGTAAAGAAACTAACAGTATTTTCATATAATAAATATGATGTAGCTAGAATAGTATGGAAGGGAGTTGCAGTAGCAGGGTTAACATATGGTAATGATGCATTATGTGTTAGTAAAAGGGTTTTAGATTATTTAGAGAAAGTACAAAGGGAAGTAGGAAGACATGCATTAGATGCAGAGATGTGGACAGCAAAGGAGGCAATTCAAGGAGAAATGGGATGGTCAAGTTTTTATATGAGAGATGCAAAAAGTAAAATGAAAATGTTTGGTAGGTTGCAGTTTATGGATAGTAAAAGAATAGCAAAAATAGTGTTCAATTGGGTTATGAGTAAAGGGCAGGTAACAAGGGTGAGAAAGGTAATGCGTTATGCGAAAGATTTGGATAAAGAATTTATATCAGTATACTTGTATAAAAGGTGGGATGATTGTGTTAGGAGGATTGTTGAGTGTTATAGTGGTAAGGAATGGGATAAAAGAATAGAAGCATTAATAAAAAAATAGGGAGTTGGAGAGATGGAGAACTAGTATGGAGGGTAAGAAGAGTTTAAATATATATATAGAAGTAAATGGAATATTGGATGCGAGTTAATTTATGATAATAGTAAGGAAAGTAGTTTATTATTTAAGTTTCGAACGGGATCTTTAGCAACAAGAGAATATACATGTAAATGGAAAACCATGGATAATTTAGTGTGCAGATTGTGTAAGGAAGGTATAGAAAATATTAGGCACCTGTTGATTGAATGTAAATGCTTGAAAGCAGAAAGGGTACAGATAATGAAATTATGGGAGGATAGACATGAACAAAGTGGCTATACAGAAAGTGAGTTATTAGTTTTTATGTTGGGTTTGTGAAGAGATAAGGGGGATTTAGATATAAAGGCCATAGAGTTGACAAAGTTTATGTTGTGGAAATGGGGTGGGCAGAATATGGGAAGACTTAAGAGTGGGGAATGGAGAATAAAATGGCTAACAGGTTTATCTGGGCATAATTGCTGAGATATTCTTGACTTCGTTTAAGGAGAAGCCAAATACATCACATCACATCTTGAACAATTTCTGATATTTACCTTCATCTACAATCCTTAACTGGAACTAGTGCAATAGTCATCTGGCAGCCATCTTTAACTTCTTTTTTACTATTGAGCTAGAAATTGATATAAGCACTAGAAACGCTGAGTAAGAAGAGCTTAAAATAAAAGTCATTACTATGAATATAATGTCAAGCTTAAGATATCGAAAGCTGCTCAAACTTTTATTTTAAGTTTTTCTTATTCAGCATTCTAGCGCTTATACCAATTACAATTATGTAGGAAAAGTTAAGCTTTGAGCCCAACTTGCTTGTATAATTATAAAGATCAGACACCAGTCATTAACTATATAAAGTTCTATTCTAACTATAGGCACCTTTTTGCTCTCTCGGTTAAGAAATATTAACACAATATAATTTTAATTCTTTCAGCTTATGTTAGTGATAATGATTTAAAATAGTGTTAAACTAACCTCACAATATTTATATGTTTATCTTTTTATTTTTTGGCGATATGGCATATTCATCAACTTTTTTGAAACTGTTCTCAATAACTTGCAACTTTTTAATATCTCCAAGTATAATAAAATTTATGTTCCAGATGCCAAGCAGATGCTTTTTTTAATTAAAAAATAAAAACTTTGAAAATAATGAATTATATAAACAAACTGAATTAAATATTTTTGTGTGAATATTTTTATTTAAAAGTAAGTTTATTACAATTAAAATCATTATTTTTTATTTTGCAAATTATGAAAATAATATGTTTATCAATATCAAGCATAATTCAAACATATTTACATCAAGAATATTATATGTTAAGAGATTATAAGTTGAACTGGATGCAGCTGCTACTCTAAATCTATAAATGAGGGTTTGAATATCACATGAGCTTCTAAAAAACTCATCATATAGTTATTTGAATATAAATGTATTCATGGAGTAACTAAAGCCAATCCAATAATTCACAAGTCAGATTTCTACAAAAATCATTTTTTAAGAAATTTGCAAACAATTCACACTTACTCATTTCTAATCCATGGGTCAGATGAAAAGTGATTACCTTTTGTCTGATCAATAGATTGTAATTGTTGTAATTGTTATGAGAAAGTGAGGCTTGCTTACAAGTTTATTAAAAAGTGATTCCATAGGATTTTTCTCGGGAATTAATGTAGTAATATATTATTTATTTCTTGAATAAAATTAAAAATTAAATAGAAAAATCATTTAAAGGAAAAATAAAAATCAGTATAATGCCATGACAGATTTAATTCATTTTGTATGAGAACAACAAATAGAAAACTTGGAAACGAGTATAATAATAAAATATATGGTTTAGTTTTTATAAACTATTCTTATTAAATGTGATTGAAGTTTGAAACATTTTAAGCTATAAAACTCAGAAATGAATTCTCAGGGCTCTCTGAAAACAGTCTTGTGCATTAAGATAAGAACGAATCCAATGCAAACATTTATGAATTTAATTGCATATAGCATAGATGGCATTTATATGTTATTTTGTCAAACAATTTCACGTTCATTAAGTGACACAAAAAGGATATGACATAGGTTTGAATTATATCATTAAAACATCACACAATCATTTCTTTTGCTTACACAAGCTGTTAAAACAGTAGTAACTCTCCATACAGTAGTGCCACTCGCTGCAAACCATAGTAATCAATGTATTCTAGAAGGTTTGTATTTCAAAATCCACATCTAGTACCAACTCGTCTAACATTCCCAGATTAGTTATTAATTTATAGTCTTTTTCAGTGAGGAGACTTGGATCTGAGATGCACCTAAATTTTTAGATATAATACAACTCTCCAGAGGCATGTTTTATCTTTTTAGTTAACAGTAAACTATGAGTCCAAAATGAAACACAGTAATGTTCCAATCCAAGCTCATTAGCTTATATAGTTATACAGATCTAAATCCTGTTCAGTATCTATACATTTTGATGTCTTTGGTTTTTAATAACCACAATCACCATCATTCTGTGGCCAAAATTGGTTTTAGATCACTAAAACATTACATAATTACCATTTCTTATGCTTACTGATGGAAGCCCTAAGCTAGAAACTAGTCTGGGGATGTTGACTGAGTAGACACTAGATGGAGATTTTTATGTACAAACCTTCTAGTATAAATTGATTACTATGGCTTGCACTGGATAGCAATACTTATATAGAGAGAGTTGCTATTGCAACAAACTTGTGTAAAATAAAAAAAAATGGTGATTCTGATGTTCTAGTGATTTAATACCAATTCTGACAAATGATAATGGTGACTATAGTTATTAAAAACTCACCAAAATGTATAAATACTGACTGATATGACTATGCAAGCTGATGAGCTTGGATTGAAAACATTATTGTGTTTTCATATTGAACTCATAGCTTGTAATTAACTAGAAAGATAAAAGTGGTTGCTAGAGGGTTGCATTAGATCCAAAGATCTAGGTGCAATGCTTTCAGATCCAAGGCTCCTCATTGAAAAAGGCCACAAGCTAGAAATGTTAGATGAATAGGAACTAGATAGGGATATTGTTGCATGAACCTTCTAGCATTCATTGATTACTATGGCTTGCATTGTATGGCACTACTATATGGAAAGTGCTGCTATTGAGGTAAGTTATAGTTTTGAATTTGATATTGTTAAAGAGATGCAATTCTTTTGAAGCATCTAACATCAGAATAGCTCTAAATTCATAAGCTCTAGGTAATTGTTTGTGTAGGATTTGATATGATGGTTTGGATCATGCCCCCCATAAGTAAAAGGAACTGCTTGTTTTAAAAAATTGATTTGCAGATCTACTGTGGGGATGATTATAAAAGATTACAAGATACTCTATGATTGCATTAAGGGTTTTAATTTTTTTTTTTTTTTGCTCGTATGATATTTATAATTATCTTCTTTATTGTTGAATTAATTTTTATAATTGAGATACATTGAAACAGTGTGTTATTTTCTAGTGAGTATTTATAAGTTTTTTCCTTCCATGGGTAACTGTGTTATAACACTAATATATGGCAACTTCATGACTATTTTTGGAGGTGTTTCTTTATAATTTGTAGATTTAACTCATTTGAAAAAATATTTGTATACTAGTCAAAAAATCTGAGAACAAATCAAAGTTTATATGATGTCACAGGTTATAGTAAGGATAGATTGATAATGGACAAAACCATGATCACTATATCTTGAATTGTGAAACAAGATAATTGTAGTTTATTAGTGTATTTCCAAGATTTATCTTGTCAGGATATGTTTGTTTTATATGGTTAAATATGCCCTTAAATCTTTCTGAATTCGAATTATAGGTAAGTCTCTATTTATATAAATAATTTCTAAGAAACAATCATATTTATTAAATTTATGTGATTCAAATTTATTATAATATATAAAATATTTCTACATCTAATGGAAATTTGCAATAAAGATTTTTAACATAGGTTTTTAAAAATCTAATTATTACATTGTAATATTAAATGAAAATAAAAATATATATTCATTTAAAATTTCATATAAATTAAGCAAAGAAAATGTTATTACATTTCAATAAAAAAAGTTGTATATTCAAGTTATTGCCAGTTTATTAGATCAAAAGAAAATGATATAGTTTGTTTAAAAAATTATTGGTGTTTTTTAGTTCTAATTATTTTTACAAACCAACATTTTTTAAAAATAATCCAATCATTTATAATTTTCATTATTTTGAATGTTTTTTTTTTAAATATAAAAATACATTTGTTTATATATACTTATTTTCTATTGTTTTAAAAAAATAATTTTTTTTAAAGTAACTCAAATAATTTTCATGTTTTTTTTTTTTTTTTTGTAGTTTTACCTTTTATTGTAATTTTTGCATATTTTGGAATAAAAAATTGTATTTAAGTATATATATAAAAATTGTATTAACCTAATTTATTAATTACTTTAAGATCTGGTCATCATCATTATCAACCATTATCAATCCATTGCAGGATAAAGGTCTCTCCATTTTCTCTGATTTCTAGCCTCTGTTATCATCATCATCCCTATACACTTTCTTATCTCATCTCTCACATGTGATATCTTTCTGGGTCTTTTACAATCTCTTGTAATCCAGTTTAAGATTTCAATTGTCTATCTATTATCTTTTCTAGCAATATATCCAGCCCAATTTCAATTCTGTCTTTTAATTCTTTCAATGATATCAGTAATACCTGTTTGACCTCTTGCCCATGTATTGTGTTTTTGATCTCTTCTTGTTACTCATAACATGCATCTCTTTATACTTCTTTGAGTGGTCTGGAGTCTCTGTTTTACTCTTCTATTAAGTGTCCAAGTCTCAGATCCATAAATAAGAACTGTTAAGACACATTTATTAAAAACCTTCCTTTTCAAACCCATAGGTATATTTCCTTTTAATATTAAATTATTTCTACCAAAAGCACTCCAACCAAGTTTAATTCTGTGATTAATTTCATCCATTATGTTTCCACTTGTAGTAATAATCTGACTGAGGTATAAATTCTTCTAACTCATTATAGTCAATTTTTATTTTCATCTTTTGAGAAAATCCATTGAACATTACTTTGGTCTTTACTTTCTTACTTTCATCTGATAACTCTTGCAACATTTCCTGAAGCATTATTTGCAAAAACAACTACATCATCTGCAAAATCGAAATAACTTAAATAATCTCTATTGACTTTTACTTCTTTAGCTTCCCATTTTAATCCACAAAATACTTTTTGCAGCACTGCTGTAAAAAGTTTTAGAGATATGAAGTTACCCTGTCTTACACACTTCTCAATGTTATCCTTCCTAGTATTATTATGTAATCTAATTATTGCGGTTGCATTTTTATAAATATTCTTAAGGTAATATAATAAAAGCAATGTCGCATTATATATGACCTGCTTTATTGATAATATTCTTAAGGATATGATAATATCCTGGGTCTATACCTTGTTGATCCAATGCTTTAATCACTAAAGAAATGCTTTTAGAATCAAATGCCTTTTTATAATCTACAAATCCAAAGGTTAATGGCAACTCATATTCATTGGTCTTTTCTATAACTTCTCACAATACTTAGATATGGTATACTGTATTAAAACCATTTTTAAATTCAGCTGGTTCTTTTGATTGATTGGAATCTAATGTTCTCTGTAGACAAGTTGTAATTATTTTGGTAAAAACTTTGTATAAAACTGATAAAAGATTGATAGATCTATAATTTCTAATATCTTCTTTATTATTTTATTCCAATCATCTGGTACATCTTTATTTTTTAGATGTTTGGTCTATAACTTTGCCAAAAATTTTTCTATTTCTTCATCTGTTTCTTTTAATACATCAATTATAATTCCATAATTACCTAGTGCTTTTCCCTTCATAAATTTAATTGCATGTCTCATTTTTTCATTTGTTCTTTAGTACTATATAATTCTTGATAGAACTATTCTACCCATTTCATGATGTCATCTCTTTTTTTAATAATAGTTCCAACTTTTTTTCTTATTGCAGATATAAGTTTCCTACCAATACCAAAATGTTGTTTTACATTTTTGAGACTTTTATGCTCTTCTACAACTTTCCTTGTTAGTTCACAGTTATACTTTCTTATATCATTATCAACTCTTTTCCGCAGCATTTTACAAAATTTGAGATATTCAATCCTTAATGCGACATTTTTATATATCTTCATATTCCTTCTTTTCTTCATAAATTATCTAGTCTCAGTAGAAATTTTATTGGTCAATTGCTGCTTTTTTCTACCAGCTATCTTTATTGCAGTTTTTAAAAGTGTATCAGTTATTTTCCTATTAATTTTATTCAAATTTGAGTCATGTTCAAAATCTGTTAATACTTGAAAACGATTTATATGTTCTAATTTAAATTCATTAGAATCTTTCTGAAGATTAGGAATATCAACTATAAATATTTTTTTTTTTAATAATTTTTGTCTCTCTAGTTTTGCATTAACACTTATCTTACATCTTATTAATCGATGATCACTTCCTCTGTTGAATTTATTAAGGTCATTATAATTTTGAAATATGTATTTTCTGTTAATCAAAATGTAATCCAGTTCTGCTGTACCTTCATTTGGATGCTTCCATGTTCAATTTTCTTTTAACATTTTTTTCAAAAAAATAATTCATAATATAAAGTGTTTCTTTTTCTGCAATCTCCACAAGTCTCTGCCCTCTCTCATATCTATTACCATAACCAAATTTACCTACAGCACTTTCATCTTTCATTTGTTTACCAATTCTAGCATTAAAGTCTCCCATAACAATTTTAAAATGTTGTTTACTCTGATCAAATGCCTTTTGTACATCTATATAAAAATTTACTACTTCATTACTATGAGAACTTGTTAGGGTATTAACCTGAATTATCTGCATTTTGTAACTACTACTAAGTTGAATAACTAATCTTGCCACTGTCCGATGCATCATCAATCTCCACAATGTTGTTCTTCCACTTTTTATTTATAATGAATCCTACTCCACTTGTACTTCCAATATTTGTACCTTTATAATAGAGTACATGTCCACTTTTTAAATCAATCGTCTCTTAACTTCACAATGTCCAATAATGTCCCATTTAATATGAGACATTTCTTTTTCCAGTGTTTGCAATATTCTTTCACGCGAAAGTGATCTGCAGTTGTAAGTACCTACATAAAAAGTCATCATCACCACAGCTTGGGTCTGCAATCAGAAGATTCTTAGCACCCTCCTTCTTCGGCCACCAACTGCTGCCTTGACTGGTGATTTTACAGCCTCCTGAGAATAAGGGCCATGATTTATTTTTGTCTGTCATGATTGTAAATATGTATTAAAAGTTTTTTTTTCATTCACACACACATTCATTCTGCCTTATCAAAATGTAAAAAATTATTTATCTAAATCCTAATTATGTTGTTTCATATATGAAATACTTCCAAACCTCTTGTATATATTTGTGAACAGTTTGTGCTATATTTTCTTGCTGTTTAATTCCTTTAAAAAATATTGCTGAAAAAGATGCCCATCTCATTATTATTATTATTATTTAATTATTGTGGTTTTATTATTATAATAATATTCCTGTGACTTAGATACACTATAGAATGCATTATTTAGAATCGCATGAATTTTTTCAACTTATGCATAGATAGTGGACCAATTCATTTATGTAAGTCGTATAACTTTGTCTAGATTTATTAACTTCTTTTGGCTCATCAGATCTGAGTGCCATAATCCATTTTATCTCATTTAAATTTATATCTGGAGGTTTTATTATAAGTACCGTTATGATATGATTATCTTTAAAAAATTTAATTGTCTTCAATAAATTTGGAATCGCATGGTGAATATGCTTTGACTAGAAATATTTTCTTTTGCAGGATGATGTGGAGTTCTCTCAATATTAATTCTGGAAAAGGTCTTTATGATAGTGTCTTCTATGATAACTGAATTAATTTTTGAGTATGAGTTTATTATGTTCTTTTTTTTTTTTTTTTAATAATAAACACTATTTGTTTGTTTCAATTGGAGCATATCTTGTATGATAGGCTGTTTAAGTAATTCACACAGAGATGGTATAAATATGAGTTATAGGCATTTGTATTGTAAAATCTTGGTATTCCTGAGAGGTAACACAGTTACTTGGTTTAATATTATGATTTTATGCATTATTTAGATGTCATTGATTAATATTGAAAACGTGCCCACTAGTTCCATAATTTTACCTTGAATTTCTTGTGTGATTGCTATATTCACTTAGATTGGAACAGGTTTTTTTTTTTTTGTCTATCATTCATCTTCAAAATATTAATATCTTTGTGTAATATGAAATTTATAAATTTTTAAGTATTAAGATCATTCATGTTCTTTTGTTATCAATGTTTTTTATACGATCATGAAAGTTGTCTTGTTTATTGAATGAATATATATTAATTGCATTTCTTTTATCCTGGCTTTTGTTTATATTGAAGAAATGATGCTCTATATTCTTTTATTTTCTTTATTGCTTTTACAAATAATGATCCATGAATCATTGACATTCACGCTAATTTTTTGCTTAAAGATGGAAGAGCTTTTTAATGTCTGACATTGCTGTTGTATTATCTATTTTGCTTTTGTTGGGGGTAATATGTTGGTGAACATTTTATGATTAGTGAAATGATTGGAGTAAATGTAGAAAATTTCATTGTTGATGATCAACAGTATATGATTAATTGTATTGGAAGTAGATATATTGACTGGAGATGCTCTTCATTATCAAATTTTCTTATATAGGGAGGAATTCACCAAGAGGCACATTAAAATCATTCTAAATATGGTGTCTAGCATCAGCAATTGGATTAAATTTTTAATTATCCAATGCTTTATTGATAAATTGGTCTTTATTCATTGTGTATTGTTATGATATATATATCTTCATTATTGAAGATGCTATTAAAATAATAAAGATATATAGTTATAAGATATATTAGATTATGATTATGTATAAATTGTTGAGTAATATCTTTTGAGCAATTCTAATATTTTGCATAAAAACAAACTTCCATTTGCATGAAGGTATAGCTGTAATAATAAAATTGGTTCTCTTGATTAATTTGATTTTAGTAAGACCTAAAGTTACTGGAGATTTTTTTTCTTCAGTAGTTTGAATTTTAGGCCATGAATTTAAATCCTATTTCTGAGATGAAAAATGGATTCTTCCAGATATATCTAAGTATAAATGTTATCAATAAAAGTGTTTTCTTGTTAAAAGTTTGTTTTCATTGTTGTTCTATAACTGATAATTCTTTATCTGTTTTAATTTTTTCCCAGTTGTTTTAGCTTTTAGTATCATCTGTGTTGACATGTTCTGAATTGAATGTATTATTTTTTAAAATTCTTATCATAGCAGCTTTTGTTTTTCACTCTTGTGTATATAAATTGGAGTAAGCTGCAAGCCATACTTATCTGCTAAAAATAATATTATGTTTTTAGCTCTTTTTTCCCCAGTGTTTGTTGTTTTACTAGCACATGCCATTACTTTTTGTTTCCTTCATGTTGATTTTTTTCCAGATTTACATTAGAGTCATTATGATTGCTTGTTTTATTTTGGGCAACTACTTGAGACCATTTTTTTAAAAAATAAATTTGTGACTAACTTGTTAGAATGATATGTTCAGCAGCAGAATGATGTCTAACTTAAAGCATGGAGACAATAGGTTTGTCTGCTTCTATTATGTAAGGTGCAGGCGAACTATCCATTACTAGGTCATATGGAAGATTATCTTGTGATTTATTTGGTAATAGTTTTATTATGAACTCGAAGCTCAGAATGTGTGGTTCACTTTTCATCTGGGTGGATTTTTGCTCTTTAATTGCTATTCTAAATATTTACTTTCAGAATTATAGTGTTAACATGTATATTATAACAAGAATTTGCTATATAGACATTTAAAATTATTTCATAAAAATAATAAAAGTGTAATGAGATTATATTTGATAAAGAATGAATTTGAGTTTTTTCTATTCTTAAATAGATTGATAAATAATATTAAGGATAATATAAATCAGGCAACTTGTCTGTAAATATAAAAAAAAATCTAAATTTGATTCTCAACTTGTTTTCTTTTATCATGAGAAAGAATTTGAGTATAACTTACCTCAAAAAATTAGCAATATATGTAATGAATCAATTGATAGAATAAGAAAAGTTAAGGAAGCATGATATATTGATAATTCTAATAATGTATTGAATCGGAAGTTTAATAGTTTGTAACAGAGAGTGCTCGGAAATAACTTTTTTCATTTTAATAGCACCAGGCTATTAATATTTTATAATAAATTCATACTGTTTGACACATTAATGTATATGTGTTTTGTTTTATTTGTATATATAATTCCTTCAATTCTTACAAAATTTATATCTCTTGAAATGTAGCATAATTTATTGGGGTTTTTTTTTAGACATGGTTAAATTATTCAGCATTTTTGGCTAAAATGCATCACTTGAGTCATGATCGGTACCTTTTAAAATATTTTAATATTCAGTATATTTGTACTTAAGAAGAGATATTTTTCTGTAGAAGCATCAATTGCGCATATCAGGGGGAAAAATATTTCAAATAAATGATCACAGTATTAAAACTCTTTTTCCAATAGTTATTTAATTCAGCAATTACATTTTTTGATGACTCAGTTATTTATCTTAAGAGTGGTATAGTTCACTCTATTTATTCCTTTAACAATATATTTTAAAAAAGCTAAAAATACTATGTGACCAAAATCAGTAACAAATAATGTTCTTAGAATAATATTTTTTACAATGTAGTAACATTAAACATGATCAAATATTGATAAACAGATAAGGGTGTTTTAAAATTGAGTGTAAAATTTTACAAAGAAGTGTAAAAATTAATTCAAAATGAGATCAATTCAAAATAATCCATTAATTTTGCTTTTATGTAATTAATACTAATAAAATTATTTTGTTGATTATTTATTAGTTTAAGTTTCTAATTGATATTGGATAATGCAAAAGTATGGTATATTTTAATTTTGCTTTAAAAAATTCTATAATATCTTTATTTTTGCTAATAAAAATTGATTTTAAATTCAATGAAATATAAATTAATAAACATTTGTGTCTTTATGAATATACATAGATATCCATTTTATTTTATTTGTAGTTCTCTGCGTTCTTTAATTGAAAAGCCTCCTATTGTTGGTAAAGAACTTCTTCCTTTATCTGGAGCAGCTCTTTCGGGTTTTCGCCTTCAACTTGGAGCTGTACGTTTACTTTTTAAAATTATAATACAATATGATTAGATAAAGTTATTTTTTATTGTAAGTTTATGTTTATTTTTTTATACTAGTGTGTTTTTTACATATTGGGTATTAGACAAATCTTAATAATTTAAAAATTAAATTTTAATGTAAATTTCTATTATGCTTTATTTCTTGGATGAAGACAGGGAAAGCATAATCTAATCAGTTAAAAACAAATTTTCACTTTTAGAATGATCCTTATTTTAAAGCAATTGTTTAGGATTGCAAATAATTCGTTACTTCAAATTTATAGAAAATTAATTGAACTTCAGAATGTAGCTTTATTACAAATTGTGATTTCAAAACTATAATTATCAGTAAAAGCAAGCTGATAAAACATTAGAAATGGATAGCATTTCTATACAACCACCATTATTATTATGAAAATATTTTCTAATATGAAATTATACAGGTATTTTTTAAAATTTAGTGCAGGGTGGGAAAGGCATTATTGGATAAATGTTGCATATTTATTCAGATAGCAGAATATATACATTATTCATATTAAACTACTAAACATCACATGATCACCATTTTTTATGCTCACACAAGCCGTTTACACAGAGCCAACTAGTCTGGGGATATTGGATGAGTACGCACTAGATAAGGATTTTATTTACAAATCTTCCTGCATCTATTGATTACTCTGGCTTGCACTGAGTGGCCCTATTGTATGGAGAGTTTTGCCTATGCATTATTCATATATTAATAACATTAAAAAACTTAAGTCTTTGCAGATTTAGTTTTTTTAATACTATTAATGTCTATAGGACATTAACATACAATTTAAAACAGATATTTCCTCAAAAATTGTGCCTTATTAATTTAAAATAAGCCTACTTATTATAATCAGTGATGAGAGAAAAAACACATATCGAAGTTATACAATAAAGAAAACTTAGATTTAATAATAAAATCTAATATTTACATTTTAAACTAATTACTGAATTTTAAATCAATTATTTACAAATTTTGTTATATCCAAAGTAAATAAAAAGGTACAGTATAATAGCAATTTCCTCATAAAATATTAAAAAAAAAAAAAATGAGTATTTCTTGAAATGGATATTTTATTATCAGCGAGAAACAATAAAAAATTTTGCAGTTTGTAGAATTAAAAAACAATTAACTTAATGCTACAAAACCACAATAATTATTGTTTAGAGGGAAATATAGTACAGTTTTTACAGGTAGAACATTTTGATTTATATATTTCAATTCCTATAATCACATAAACGAAGCTTCAAGAAAAATTTACAAATAGAATTATTTTATATCTTGCATGGTTCTTCAAGTTGCCACTTGGTGGTGCAGTATTTGTTAGTGTTACCTCTTTAGCAACAAGGGAATATACACATAAATGGAAAAATATGGGTGATTTAGTCTGCAATTTGTGTAAGGAAGGCATAGAAAATATTAGGCATCTGTTAATTGAATGTAAATGCCTGAAAGCAGAACAGGTACAAATAATGAAGTTGTGGAAGAATAAATATGAACAAAATGATTATACAGAAAGTGACTTATTGGTTTTTATGCTGGGTTTGGGAAAAGATAAGAGGAGTTTAGATATAAAGGCCATGAAGTTGTCAAAGATTATGTTGTGGAAATGGGATGGAGCAGAATAGAGAAGAATATGGGAAAACTTGGGGTGGCAAATGAAAAGGGAAGTCAAAATGGCTAATAGGTTTCTCTGGGCGTAGTTGCTGAGAGATTCCGACTCCGTATACGGAGAAGTCACAGTGCATCACATCAACTTGATAGGAAGTCCTAAAAAATATTCCATTTACATTATATACTATAATAAAATCTTGGACCCCCCCCCCCCCCCAATTATCTAAGTGATATAATGTAGTATATTTATTTGAATATTTCATGATAATAAACTTAGAATCCTGAAATGAAAATTCAAACAAAGGAATAATCATCACAATGAAATATTTGTCTTAAGTGATTTTAATATTTCTAGAAAGGAATTGCAAAATAAACAAAGCAAATTGGCAGATCTGAGATTTTGAGATGATCAATACTTTACAAATATTTTTATTCAATTATATATCTAACCCATTCATAGATATGTAATTGTGACAAGGACATGATTAAAACTAAATAATGATTTGATATAAATCCAACAGGTGTATTAATGACTTGAAAGTTTCTAAAAGAATAATAAAGGAATTACAAAGAAATATAGATTTGATAAGAACAATAGGTTTGTAGAATCGAAGTAGTGTTTGAAGCTAAAATGGACAAAATATATAACTAGTTTGTATGGTAGAAATAATACATCTCCAAATGTATTTAAGAAGAAAGTTTAGTAAATAATAATGAAAATGTTGTAAGATAATGAAATAAGAAGTAAAACTTTGACTAAGATGAAAAATGAAAATGCTCAGAAAATTGATCTTTCAGTTGAATTATTAAAGACTACGATAGCAAAGGATTTGAGAGAATTTATTGGTGCTTGTAATGAATGATATTTATGATTACAGATAGCATATTTTTTTTTGCACCAATTCAACTAAAGATAAAGCTTAATTTGATAAAATATGGATGTGTTAAAACAATTAAGTTAATCTACTAGGCAATTAAGAAGCTATTGGGCATTTCAGATGGATTAATTTATATCTGAAAAGCTGTTTAAATTTAAAAAAGATAAGAAGGGCAATTAGAGTAATTGGTTTTATTCTTCATGAAAAGGTATTTGATAGATACATAGAAAAAGGAAGTATACATTGAAAGAAGTTTATTATAAAATTTATATATGAATCTGTTAATTTTTTTTTTTTTTTTGTGGAAGCAGTATGAGGAAGAAATGACATCTATATTCTATTGCACTTAATTATATTTAGATAAGTTGATAGCAATTTATTTAATAAGAATAAAATTAGCATATTAACGTCGACAGTAGAACAAATGTGTCGAATAATGGGGATAAACTTAACCATGGTTATATCAGACTGTCAGACTTTGCAGCAAGTTTGGGATGAAAATACATATAAATTAAATTGCAGTAGTGAAAATAGATGATCATGTTAATGCTTTTAAATATGTGTGAAGTTGATTAACTGATGACAAGTAATGGAAATTTAATTGTAAGATTAATAAAAATGTAAGGCTATTTTATGGCAAATTGAAATTAGATTTAAAAGACTTTTTAAATTAGTGAGAATGAATTAGTAAATAATATTTCTATATTGTAGTTTTCACTACACCACTTACACATGGTATGGACTGGTCTCTCTTTGCTTTTAACATCTTGTGGAGGCATGTAATCATTAATCATAAACATATGACCAAAGACATGTGAAAAAGATCTATGATACCCGAGATACACATTTCATGCATGAACCAGCAATACAGAAATATTAACGACTAATCCATTGTTACTAATATAATAATAAGACTTATTAAATGTTTTATTTAGAAGGTAATTATATGGAGCTGAAACTGGGACAACTTTTGGAATAGAAAAGTGAAGAAAAAAAATGGATATTTTAGAAATATGGATAAAAGATAAATTGGAAAGATCAAATTGGAAATGTAGACTGTTGAAAAGAGTGAGCGAAAAAAAAAATTTGAGGAAATTTTGGAAGACTGTTAATTGCATGTGTATATTAGTTGGTGATGGAGCTACTATCTACATACCAAAGCAGACAAGAATAAGCTAATCGATATGTTTCATGTCTTTCATAAAAAGTCAAAAATATGAAAGTTTAAAAAACAAACCTGAAAATAATATATTTAGTAAACAAGTGTGGTGAGTGGAAACATTATGTAAGAAATTAAAATAATTACAATGGCAAATGCTAATTTAATTTTTTCTGGAATCTTTGTTTCGAACACTTATTAAAAATATTTATGTTCTAACCATTATTTGTTCACTGAATAAATTATTTTCAGGTTTCTTTTTGTTTTGCTTTTGTAACAGTTTTGCAGTAATTGTTAATAATTTTTTTCATCAAATATTTGCATTGATCCACTTATTTATTTTCTATCATTATTTGTTTGCTAAAGTTTTTATTTTCAGGTTTGTTTTGTAAATAAGTTCTTTTATTTGTGTGAGTACTTTGTCTGTTTTTGATTTTTTTATGAAAAAAAAAAAAAGAAACTTATCGATTTGTTTATTTTCATCTCTTTTGGTAAATATGGATGCTTACGATGTCTTCTTTAATTATCTTTTGGAAGATATGATACATTGGGTTGAGCTTGTACTTAGAGACAAGAAGTGTGAAAAATATGCTGGAGACGTCTACAGAGGATATGAAAAAATAGATAGAAAAAAGAAGTGTCTTGATCTTAAGAACAGCTATGATTTTTGGGGAGTAGAGCTAAGAGACAAAAGAAAAATGTTCTGCTTTTGTATGTGAAATCTACCTTTTATCAAATAATTGATGATGATCATAATGATCTATTGTTACTTGTAATGTTTATTTTTAACATTCTTATGACGATTGCAAATATCTGAATGTGTTTTACCATGTAGACATCATTTTATTTATCAGTAGATTTCTTTTTAGTCTCTATGTTTTTTATAAATATAACTGTATTAAGCAAAATTTGACACTTGTTTGATGTTTTTTTTAATAAATTTAAATTTATTTCAGCTACCGGAACAATATAGACTTCTAAGTCAGCCACCTCAAAAGAAAAGGCACAAACATAAGAAACATAAACACAAGAGTGGTGATACTCCTTCTCAAGAAACATCACAAGGTGAAAAAAATAGAATATATAATAATATTTATATATAGTAAATTATATAAGTAGGATACATGACAATTTAATAAAATGGCCTATTGCCAAATATATAATTATAGGTACATATCTTGGTATTTTTTTATTTTTGCCATAACTTTTACAGAGTATCCTTTTTATTAAAAAAAAATGAAAATCTTAGATATTAAAAAGTAGTCAAGTTTTGTGGGGGGTCTCATGGCATAGCACTTATCTAATATGCTCATGAGCTGGAGTTCCAATATAGACCAGTTGAATCTTGAAATTTTTTCTGATTTCAGACAGATGTAGGATTTTTCTTACAAATACATAATTCATATACAACCTAGCTAGCCATTCAGTAGCATTTAAGAAATTAATATGTAGCTGCTTTTAGCCATAAAGTAAAGATTTGAGTTTAGTCTGAGTTGATTAGATGGATGTTGATGTGCTGATTATAAAAATAAAAAAATACGATTACATTAAGGTATACCTTCACTATACTCATACTTATCCTTAATCAAATTTTATTAATATATCATTAGTGTCATGTTTCCTAATTTTTTTTATATCTCAGCATAGTTTTTCAAATAATGGAGATTGTGTTAATACTTTAAAGAAATTTTACACTAATTTATATTATATTAAAAGTTAAAAACAAACCGTTATGATCAAAATAAACTATTTTTTAACAAGTTTTAATTCAAATATAAGAGAAATTTTAAAACCAAATAGAGTTTAAGTTTTTAAGAGATACTTATACACTTGAAATATTTACAAGCAATTTTTGAACTAAATTTTTTACATCTTTCGTGATTATCATTAATGAAAATATTTACTTCAGTAAATATGTAGAAGAACTGAGAGTCATATGCTAATTATATGACTTTAATATTCATTATATTATTGTCTGTATTATACCATGTTGAACGTGTATGTTGCGAAAAATGTATTATTCTTATATCTTCTCCTTTACCTTTTTTGTATTCCTTTATATATTCATATGTATTTTTACAAATCTCCACTTATACATTCTAATGCAAATTTTTTTATATGATTCCTTTAATTTATATGCATGTTATAGAAACATGACATATACAGTATTTGAGAGAGATCACATAAGAATGATTGGATATACTAATAAAAGAAGAGATAGAAAAATAAAAGAAGCTATATTAATTAAGAAGATAAAATTTAAATCGAGATGTGGGGTAAAGACATTATTTTTATAGGAATATTAGTAATAGTAGAGAAAATGTATATATATAAAGTTTTGTAAAATAAAAAGTTTAAAAATAGGATAAAAAGTTAAAGAAATTGATAATAGATGGATGTGTATTAAAAGAGTATGAAAAAAGAGTCAGTTATAAATTTAAAAAGAAAGGTTATACAAAAGGCGAGTAAAATAAATAAGTAAATTATAAATGAGAATAAAGATAGGAATGGGAATAAAAATTATTAATAAAAGAATAAGTATAGATAAATAATAAAAAGGAATTATACTTATAGGTATTAAAAATCAAATAAAAAGGTGATAAAAATATATTAGAGAATAACGTAGAATGATGGATAGGAAGAAAAGGTAAAAAAAAAAAAAATGAAAGGAAAGTGGAAATAGTATAGAAACAATGAGAAAATTATAATTAGGAAATATGGAAAGTAAAGATATAGGTTTAAAAATAAAACATGATTATGAATAATAATGTAAAAACATGATTATGAATAATAATGTAAAATAATGTATTTATTTATATATAGAATAATGTTTATATGTTTAAATGTTGTAGCTCTGATGAAGACTGCAGGACAGTTGAAACTGTTAGAAAATTAAAGGAATCATATAAAAAAATTTGCATTAGAGTATATGTGGAGATTTATAAAAAGTAATATTGTGAATAATTAATTATGATTTTTTTCATAGCCTATCAGCTAGAAAACATTAAAACCCTTCTACTGTTAAATTTGAGTAGGTCTCGGGTTATTTTTAGATCCCATTCCTGATTATTATGGTTCCTGGATGTCGTTTACACCATTTTTTGGTCAATTTTGGCCACATTTTTTTCATTTTATGCTTATTTTATAGGAAATCTGAAATTTAAAACTTTAGTTCTAAAAAAATCCACATACAGCGATATATTTTTGAAAAAAAAAAAATCAATTTCCATTGCTGTGTCTTTGTATATAACCTAGCCTCTTTTCTCTGGTTGGACGGTTGTCAACTCCGGCCATTGTCGTTTCTAAATGACAAAGTCAGAAATCAAAACAAAATGGTTTACGTATTCG
Source organism: Epiperipatus broadwayi (assembly GCA_028023455.1). Classification (NCBI taxonomy): domain Eukaryota; kingdom Metazoa; phylum Onychophora; class Udeonychophora; order Euonychophora; family Peripatidae; genus Epiperipatus; species Epiperipatus broadwayi. Next base: position 109,826 of record JAQFVV010006426.1, read on the forward strand.
TAATTGATTTTGAACGTAAATAAATATATTTATTGTAATTTTTTACATTTATAATTAAGATTTTATATTACTTTATCAAAATATAAAGTTTGATTCGAAAAATTTTAAATTTTACAAGAAAAATAAGCATGGGAAAGTGACCACTCTTCAAGACAAGTGATTACTATCTATTTGAAAATTAATATATTGGAACAGTATACTAATGCCTTTACATTATTTTAAAATTAAAATAAATAGGAAATAATCAAAAGTAAAAATGATTTTTTAAAAAAAACTTAAAAGAAAATTAAAATATTTATTTAACATATATATTATCGCACAGATGGAAAACTATTTAAAAAAAAAAAAGTATTTAAAAGTAGGAAATGTAAAAAAAAGTAAAGATCTGTAGATTAATTAATATAAAAGAAAATAGAAAAATGTTGATTAATTTCTATTTAAAAATAAAATGCTTAAATCTTAGTGAATGGAAATGATTGAAATATAATTGTATCTAAAGCAAACTAGCTCTTGGGGCACTTAAATGATTGTAAGATCAGATAAGAGATAAAAAAATTAAAAATTGTGTTTCCAGCTGTGAAGCAGAGTTACCAATTCAAGCACCAAGCCATGCACCTATCAGAAAGGAAAACATCCGGACCTTAAGAATAAATGATGTCTGTCATGTTCTATCGATCCGTGAATTTGTGATAAGGGAGCCAGAAATTATAAAAGACGAAATAATGGAATTATAAAAAATCTGACTATTAATTCACATATAACAGCTAGCTATAGTGCAGACTTCATGATGTAGGAGTCTGATATGAGATTTAGTTTCCTGCTATTTGCGCCGGCTGAGGCAGCCTGTCTGATCACAGTTCCAAAAAGTATGGCTTGTAGCAGTTGTGTTTCCAAAAAATATGGCTTGTGGTGATTACATCTCCTAAGAAACTTTAGCAAATAATATGATCAGCAAGAAATTTCATAAATCAGATGAATTCTGGAGGAATCACCAAGATAGAACGGAAAGTATAAACTTTTATCAATTTCAACTTTTTAAATATCTATCCGATAAATCTGATCAAGAATAGGACTCTAGATCAGTTGATCTTTTTTTTTTTAGATTTATGTATTAAGTTTGCTAATCAATTGTTTCCATTTTTTTTTTTTTTTTGTTTATTAAATAACTAAATTATTAAATTTAAAGTTGGGTGTAGATGGCTGCATAGAGTCATTAAGTTTGAGGCTAGGTCATATTGGGGTTAATTTCAGACTATCTGTTTCATAGTTGAGTAAATGCTGGTGGAGGGTAATGTGAAGCATATTAGCATAGAGAGCACCATGCCCAAATGAATGCATGGTGCAGAGGTGTAGCTGTATTGCAATGGTTGTGGGTGTACTTCTCATGCTATTGATCTTCTTTCACTCTATGGATAAGGACTATAAGACAGCAAGGACCGCTCTCCCTCCATACGAAGCATTTCTTTTTTTTAGTGTTTTATATATATGATTCCTTCACCAGACGGATGCACGTACTTATACTGGACAAGGATCTTTTCTTTTAAATAATATCATGCTACAGATGCACATTCCTATCAGCATGGTTTTATGCTAACATCTTCATATTGCATTGATTGTGTCTATATATCAGGAAGTGAGCGTTAGTTTAGCTATGAACTTTTATTCTGAGGTTAAATGTTTTGAAAAGTTTTTAATTACCTGGTCTTCAACCTTTTCACATCTGCAGACCGGTAAAAATAAGGATAAGGTTTTGCAGACCGGCAGAAGTCTATAGATAAATTTTCTTAAAGATGTGAACTGCTTAGCCTTAGATGAGCATAATTGTTATAACTGATCAAAATAACAATGTTAAATATAAAAGATAAAGTTATAGATATATGTGGAGTTTGTATATTAAAAAAACTTTTTTTTTTAATTTTGAAATTTTTTTAGCAAAGTAATAAAAAATTTAATTCTGCCCCCTTCCCCCCATAAACATCTGTGATAACTAGAAAAACAAATTAATTTATGTATGATTGATTAGATTTTGTTTTTGTTCGGTTTCTTTTTTTTTAATTGGGTAAAAAAGAGATGAAAAAATAAATAAAAATTGTTTATATTAATTAAAAGTTTAAACTTTTATTACTTTGTTATTACAAACTTTTCTGCCAGCCTAGCGCGGACTGGCAGAAATGTTCTGCAGCTCGACACCGGTCCGCGGACCAAGGGTTGAAGACCACTGACCTAGACTATGTAGCCTATCTATGCTCAACATTTTAAAATAATAAATTGCGTAAATTGTCCATCTGTGCAAACTTACTCAGATATTAAAATGAAAATAATCTAAAGCAATATTAAATATTTATTCCTCAAATTTATATATATATATGTGCATAAATAAAGTTTTTGTGATTATTACTAGCAGTGGCTTATTTTATTTATTGAAGTACGTTTAAGAATTAAAATGTATTAATCTCAGCTACTCCATGAGCTCAGCGACTAAGGTATAATGGTCAATAAAATAAAAATAGAATCTTAATATAAAGTATCTGCCTACATTATAAATATTCTAGGTTCAAATAGCCTAGTGGTACCCTGTATGGAATTAGTGTAAGTGTCTATGTTCCCCGACCATTATAATATGTATATTAGACTGTTATAATATGTATATTATAAGACTTTAGAAGTTTTTGACTGAGGATCGTATTCTATCTTGAATTACAAGCTTGAATGAATCCTACATTAAGTTGTACTTCCATGATCAAAATTTGGAAAAAAATACTTGGATTTTTTTTTTAATATAAATAAAACAGGATTAAACCACTAAACATCACATGATCCCTATTTCTTATGCCAGCACATTACTGTTATTAAAACAGGCAAAACTCTCCATACAGTAGTGCCACTCATTGCCAACCAGAGTAATCAATGAATGCCAGAAGGCTTGTGCATAAAATCGCTATCTAATGCCGACTCATCCAATATCCCCAGATTATTTTCTGGCTTGTGGCCTTCGTCAGTGAGGCGCTTTGGATCTGAGAGCACTGCGTTTAGATCTTAGGATCTAATGCAACCCTCCAGCAGCCACCTTTTATCTTTATTTAACTACAAAACTACGAGAATAAAATTGAAAACAATAATATTTTCAATCTAAACTCAATAGTTATATAGTCATATGGGTCTGAATCCAGTTCAGTCCCCATACATTTTGGTGTCTTTGGCTAAACATCACATGATCACTATTTCTTGTGCTAGCACATTACTGTTATTAAAACAGGCAAAACTCTCAATATAGTAGTGCCACTCAGTGCCAACCAGAGTAATCAATGGATGCCCGAAGGCTTGTGCATAAAATCCCCATGAGTAGGCATTAGATAGGGATTTTATGCACAAGCCTTCTGGCATCCATTGATTACTCGGGTTGGCACTGAGTGGCACTACTGTATGGAGAGTTTTGCCTGTTTTAATAACAGTAATGTGCTAGCTTAAGAAATAGTAATCATGTGATGTTTAGTGGTTTAACACCAATCCTGCTTAATAGGATAGTGGTGGCTATGGTTGTTAAAGAGCCAAAGACACCAAAATGTATGGGCACTGAACTGGGTTCAGAACCATATGACTATATAAGGTATTGAGCTTAGATTGAAAATATTATTACGTTTTCAAATTTTATTCTCATAATTTTGTAGTTAAGTAGAGATAAAAGGTGGCTGTCTGCTGGAGAGATGCATTAGATCCAAAGCTCGTCACTAATGAAGGCCACAAGCCAGAAACTAGTCTGGGGATATTGGGTGAGTAGGCATTAGATAGGAATTTTTATGTACAAACCTTCTGACATCCATTGTTTACTCTGGTTAGCACTGAGTGGCACTACTTTATGGAGAGTTTTGCCTGTTTTAAAACAGGATTAGTTTTAAAAAAGTGTTCCATTAAACATTAAATTAATTCTTTGTTTAGAATAAAACAAAAATACTCTGTATTGAAACTCTAGAAAATAATATATATATATGTCATAACATGCAATAGTATTTTTATATATAACAATTTCTACTGAATGATTTTAAACTTCTTAATCTCTTCCTAACCTGCATAAATACCAAATTACCTTGGCAAAATTTGCCATTGTAGTACAGTTTTCTCTGTAATCAAAGACTACAATTCATCAAAACTGAGATATATTCTCAAATTAACTTAAAACTTTTTAAATATATACATATATACACCAGAAATAAAGATGGGATAAAAGAGAGATTTTTACAGCACAAAAGGTTTTCTGTGAATATATTATAAGTAACAAGAAGCAATTTTTAAATTTCTTATTTAATTATTTTCATTTAACAGGCAAGAAAATCTCTATACAATTTTTAATAATTTAGTCTTTTAAACATAATTGGATAAAAAATAATCAATGCATGAAATAATTTTTTCCTAATTATTTTCTTCATAAATTATCAAATTGTGAAGCCATCTTTCATGTGCAAACAAAAAAATAATAGTTTGTTGTAAATATGTAAACTCTTGCTTACAAACTAAAAAAAAAAAGTTCTTTCTTTATCATGCAGGGATAAATTTGCTTAAAAGTAAGTCCAGTATTTTTAGCATTTTCACCTTCCTGAGAAAATAAACTTCTTTAAATAATTAATCTTACATTGTAACAAGCATTTCTTAATTAAACATAATATTTCTTCATATTTGCTAGGTCAGACATGTTTTAGAAATGAAGCTAATCTGACATTCATCCTTATACTAAATAGATAATATATATAAAAAGAAAAGAAATAATATAAGTAAAAGTATTCAAATCAGAATTTTTTTTTTTTTTCCTAACAGTTGAGAGTTCTTTCTTTCATTCTTATTTATAGCAGCAAGAAATAAATATATTTTTTTACAAAAGAAGAGAAAAAATAATCATTTTTTTTTGTTGTTTAAATTAATTTATAATAATAAATAAAAGTTTTTGGATTTTGGAATAAATGCCCTTTTTTTTTTTTTAATTTTGGCGTTTAAAAAGGAAGCTTTGGGAAAAAGTTTTCTGGCTTTAAGAAAATTATAATCTCATCACAGTTAAGGAATTTTGATCAATTCACCAGCAAAAACTCTGTTTAAAACAGCATGACAGAAAAATAAGCTGATTAAACGGCAGAGCTGAATTGTGAATTACTAACACAGCTAATATGGAAAACCATGTTATAGCTGAAAGTCATATTATGATGGTGTCAAAAAATGTAATTAGTGCACTAGTCAAATAAACCTGAAATTATGTAGTCTCCTGCAGATCATTGAGGATATAGGATTAATACTACCTGTCATCTTTCACATGATTTCTATCCATCTATTCATGAATCAGTAATTCCATCATACCATCATTTTATCCAGAGAATAATACAAGGAAAATACATCCACTAAAGCCTTAAAACTGTCATAACAGATCTTTTTTTTTAAAAAAAGTTTGAACCTATATTTTAGTAAGGTGTAAAGCCAGAATTCTGATGCTATGGTAAAAAAAAAAATATTTAAATTAAAAGGCCTTTATAAAAAAAATAACAGTAATAACATTTATAATGAATATTAAAGTTGATATTAATATGCTGTGAATAATTTTAGAATTTTATTTTTCCTATAAATATGTATTGAATTTTTTTTTCCTATCTCTTAATATAGTTTTTTTTTTTTTTTTAACGAACATTAAAGAAAATAGAATTCAGAATTGATTTCTTGTTCAATTAATAAATATTTATTATAACTTTGATATATATATATTTATCAATTAATTGATATTTTTCTAATATTAATTTATATTATTATAGTTAAATAATAATAATTATATGATTGTTTTATATTATATGTAAGCATATCAGAGCTCATAAGTTAAATGCAATCTAATTGAATGAATTAACTTTGATATGAATACGTATTTGCTTAAATATATATATATTTTCATGTATTGGATTCATCTCTAAGTATCATTTAAGATATGCAAATACTGTAAATAAATTTTGTTTTATTATATTTATATTATTTTAAGTGTTCATTTTTTTTTTCTTTCCTCACATAGTTAAATATAGCTACACATAATTTTTTTTGATCTAGTAGTGGGTGAGTCTAAAAAGCTGGGGAGAGGTTTGAAGCCAACCTATAAATATTTCTCGTTTTAGAGATCACACTCTAATCTGCAGTATGACAGATTTGTTTTAAATAGATAAATAACATCTACAAAGACAAGGCATAGATCCTCTCTGTACTTAGACATGTTTGATGGGAATAATGGTTAGGAAATATGACTGGAATAGTCAATCTGACCATTATTAGTTAGAATATTAAGTTTAAAAGTAATTTGTTGTTATTCTTAACACTCATTAGCCCCAGGGTTTTAAGTCCTTATACATTCTTATAAAGAATTGTATATATTTAAAAAAGGAGAGTAATACTGTACACCCATTCCAATACATAACAAAGTATTAAGCTATTTATATACTAATTGAAAGTCTCCATCATGATTTCTACTTCCTGGTCTGAGTTATATAAAAAATTATTATTCAAGCTTCATTTTCCATCTTTATATAAACAGCATAGCATGAATTTGCTACATATTGTTATACTTTTATAGGTGCTAGTATTATAGATAAAGACGCCAAACGATGGCGCTGTTTTCTCGCTAAAACTATAATATACGAACATTCCCTGGCTGTTGATTTTAATCATTTTGATGTGTTTTTTGTAATGTGAAAATAAAAAAATTGTCTTTTTTAAATATTTTTTATTAACGTATACAAATTAAATGATAACAGTAAATGTAAAATAAAATCAACAAATTACAATTTGATTCGTGTTTTTTATTTTGCTTTATTAGAAAAAACAATTTTCTATAGGATATTTTTTTAGTGGGGTTACGGCTTTTTTTTGTTGTTGTTTAAAAAGGAATAAAAAGTAAAATTTCTTAGTCTTCCTTTTAAATTTTAATTTTTACAGACAAACAGATATTATTGTGTTACCACTATTTTTTACTTTTTTAGTCTTCGTTTTACATTTTTATTTTTTACAGACAAACAGATATTGTCGCTATTTTTTACTTCAAATAGAATGACAACAAAAAGTAAAAGTAGGGTTAGGTTTAAGGTTAGTTTTAGGGTTAGGATTCTGTTGTTTGTAATGCTAAAATAAAAAATATCAACATCGTACTTTTTGTAAATACTTATTTTTTATTAACATATATAAAATAAATGATAACAATAAATGTAAAATATATTCAACAAACTATAACAGTAGTCTAAGAAAAGAAAGAAAGTAAAAGTGTTTAAACAACAACAAATATACACCTGGGTCTCATTTTACGCGATAGATAGGTTCCTCAGAAAACACACGCAAACGAAATCGCGCAAAAATAGATGTAACTTACCTTGAAAAAGGGGGGATACGGATTGTGATTTTTCAAAACTTGCGTAAAAGCAAAGCACCAACGTAAAATTTACTTTAAAATTCGTGCAAAAAAAAAAAATTAAGGAAATAAAATATGACTAATAAAAAATTTCAAATTTGAAAAAAATTGATACAAGACAAACTTTTTTTAACTATAATATTTAATTTTATTCAAAATAATATATTTTTATGCATAATTTACAATACAGTAATTTACATTTTTTTATACACGTTTTAATTTCGTTTGCAAACTGGTAAAAAATAAAGATTCTTCACAAGAGGAAATACAACTAGCGCCAAGTTCACTCTCATATTGGGTTAATGGTTTTCTGTTGACAACGTAATTAGTAATTAATCTTTGAGACGATGATTTTATTAATTGTTTATGAACTTAGACTTATGATAATAAAGAGACATTTATTCACCACTGCTGGGAAAAATTTAATTAAAACTAACAACTAAAAATTAAATTCTTATTTTTGTCTTTAATTTTTTAATTTTCAATTCTGTTTAAAAATCAAATTTTGTTTTACATCACATTAATTTCAAGTCGCCATAAGTAATTTTTAAATTGTTAATTACAATTAAAAATCAGATTTTAATTTTTAATTGTCAAATTTAATTGTGCCCACTGTTATTACTCAGCTTTTAAAAATAAACTTGTGGACACTAAATGATTAATAATTGATTACGTTTTTTTTTAAAAAGCAAAAACAGAATGTGATTTAAAATGCAAAATTAACACGCACAATGGTTGAACAAATTTACATTATAATCTTGTAAAATTTAATGTGTGTATACATAAAATGTGGAAATCATGATTTTAACTTCATTATTGCATAAAATCTTACTATTATAAAGCACTGAAAATATTGAAATTACTAAAATGAAAGTCGAATTCCAATAATGTGCTATTACTTTCAATATAACGTAAGTGCGCGAAATTTATTATTTAAAGTAATAGCGCATTATCGGAGTTCGACTTCCAGTGAAAGATGAATCGCATAACTTCAAAATCGTGTTAAATAAGTCCGCGTAAAAAGAGACCCAGGTGTGTATATATAAAATGTCTTCTTTACTTATTAACCATGTTTATAATATATGCTTTTTATGAATTTTAAAAAAAGAGTGTAGATTTGTACTTTTCTTACTGGATATTTTTGTGTTTCCGCTATTTTTTACTTCAAAAATAAACACACGGTAGAATATTGTTTGTCTCATGGAATGTTACGAACAGTACATTACTTCATGCGTTACCTAATTCCAACTCACTTTACACATATATCTTGTCAACATTTTCCCACTTAAAACTTCAATACAGTATGGTGTAAAAAGTCTGATAATTATTACTTTAGAAAATCTGAACATTTCAGTACTTTAAAAAAAAAAAATTCAATTAAAACAACATTTCCATTCAATTCAAATATACACACCCTCTCACCAAGCCGTAACAATTTTATAAACTGTGCGAATTCGCAAAATTTATTTGCTGCGATGCGACATTCATGCTGTACTGCGACGCGACATAGCGGCCTGCAATCTGTTGCACAACAAAAAAGTTGTATTATAGAAAACGCGGGTTCGAACGTGTCGGCCGCGGAAACGGCATTTTTATGTGTTTTAACACAAAAACGGTGCCATAGAGCGGCGTCTTTAGCTATAAGACTGGAATCCTTTTATATATATATAAAGTATTTTTAATCTCTTTTCGGTGCTTGTATTATAAATAAAAACGCGGTAGGATGGCGTCGTTTTTACGCTAAAACTATAAAATATGAACATTCACGGGCCGTTGATTTTAATAATTTTTCTGTGCTTTTTTGTAATGCAAAAATAAAAACAAAACAATCGTCTTTTTAAAATATTATTTTTTATTAACGTATACAATTTAAATGATAATAATAAATGTAAAATAAAATCAACAAATTACAATTTGATTCGTGTTTTTTATATCGTATACTTTTTAAATTGTGTTACGGCTTTTTTTTATTAATTTTCTATCGGATATTTTTTTACTTGTGTTACGGCTTTTTTTTTATCAATTTTCTATCGGTTATTTTTTTACTTGTGTTACAGCTTTTTTTATATCAATTTTCTATCGGTTATTTTTTTACTTGTGTTACGACTTTTTTTGTTGTTGTTTAACTAAAAAATTATAATCGTAATAAAAGTAAAAGTTGTTATGGTTAGATTTAGGGTTAGGTTTAGGGTTAGTTTAGGTTTAGGGTTAGTGTTCTGTTTGTTTGTAATGCTAAAATAAAAAAATTCAAAATCGTAAGCGTACTCGGACAGAAGAAAGAAACTCAAACTTTTTTAAACAACAAACAAATGTCTTCTTTACTTATTAAACATGTTTATAATATTTGCTTTTTATTAAATTTACAAAAAAACCTGTACATTTGGACTTTTCTTACTGGATATTTTTCTCGTACCGCTCTTTTTTACTTCAAAAATATACAGCTTTGTCTCGTGAATGTTACTAACTGTATGTTACTTGACATGTTACCTAATTGCAACTCAATAAAAACATAGATATTTAACATTTACCCAAATAAAAGTTCAATACAGTACATTGTAAAAAGTCTTATAATTATTGTTTTAAAACATCTGAACATTTCAATAGTTTAAAATAAAAAAAAATCCAATGAAAACAACATTTCAATACAATTCAAATACAAACTCTCTCATCAAGCCGTAATTATTTTATAAATTGTGCGAATTTGTAAAATGTAATTGCTGCTTAGCGACATTCATGCTGTACTGCGACGCGACATGGTGGCCTGCATTCTGTAGCACAACAAAAAAGTTGTATTGTAGAAAATGCGGGTTCGAACGTGTCGGCCACGGAAACAGCATTTTAATGTGTTTTGGCGCGAAAACTGCGCCACAGAACGGCGTCTTTAGCTATAAGATGAGTACCCTCTTTTCTATACCTTTTTTCAATTATAATTATTACTTTTTAATGGCAAACTTGTGTAATTCCACCAACTTGCATATATATATATATACATTTTTTTAAGTCCATTTAAAGATAATTATAGTTTTTAATGAGAGACCTAATGCAGGCATTCCTCTAGTTTTGAAAACTCAAATTATTTAAACAATTCTCAGCATATATAAAATACAAAAAATTAAAAAATGTGACATATATTATGTGAATATAGTCATTGGTTTTTGCCTGATGATATAGTATTATTTTTATTAAGATTGGATAAGCATTCTCTATGGTAAACATGCATTATTTAAAAAATCAAGTAAGAAATCATGGAATACATAAATAAAGAACTATCTACATATCTTAAAGCCTAAGTAAAAATGTAAAAAAGAGTCTAAAATTTTTAGTATATTTTTTCCAACAAAGTATTGGAATTTTACTTTTTTGGCTTTGTTTTAATTCATGTTTTTTGTTCACTGATCATATTATGGCATTTTATTTTTAACTTTTTCATACAAAAGAATTTCCAGAATTTATTATTGAATAGAAACTTTTACACTATAGATGCAGCCTTATATATGACTATTGTTTTATAAAAGAAATGCATTCTCACTACAGTTCATATTCATGTGTTTATCCACACTGTATTTTATAACATCTCGACTCTAAATATATGTCATAATATCATTTATGATAATTTTTTCAATCTTCTCATTTGTATAAAATTTTAAATGTGGGTATATGTTTTAATTAATACAATGAAAAATAATTAAGAATTTATAATTTTCACTTATTGCATTTTTAAAATGTAATGGATTTATGTAGTTCTAAAATTGAGATGCTAGAATATGTTATTCCACAGTGGCTACATCAGGTTAAATTTTCTAATGCTTTAATTTCATATTATTTTTTAAATTGAACAAATGTCCATCTCAGTAAGTATGTGTTTATTTTACAAAATTCAAATTAGTTTGAATTTAGCTCTATAAATTTTATGCCCTTTTTTTCAAGTTTAGCACCATCTCAAACTGGTTGTAGTCTAAATGATTGTAAATTTTCTTTCCTCTTTTGCAACTGATCACTTGTTTGTTTTTTTTTTACTTTGTAAGACAAATATTATAAAACTTATTGTAACTAATGCTTACAATAATAAAAAGCAAATATTTTTTTTTATAATAATTGATTATAAGAAAGCAATCTATATATATATATTTATACAAATATTTTAATATTTATTGTAAATAATGTTTATAATGAAAAAAAAATCTAATTTGAAATGTTTATATAAAGCAAATACTCTTTTTAGAAATAGTTTGAGATATCACTCGTAGCATTTACGTTATTATACCACTTTGTAGCAGATTATTATTATCATGAATCAGATATTATCACTTTGTCCTTGTTATTTCATTGCCTATTAACCTCTGTCTAAGAACAGAAAACATTTCATACAATCTTTGTTTATAGTATTAAATGAATTTATATGAGAATGGGAAGTATATATATTTATATTTTCTTTTCCAAATAAGCGAATAATTTATATTGTGAAAATCATTTATTAATTTTATTCTCGATTTAAATCTTAGTAGTGTAACTCCAATAGCAAATATATATTCAGTGAACTGCCAATCCTTTGTTTTTAAGGGATCAAAGAAAGCTAATGATATTAAAAAAATATTGATAAGAAACATGGTTTAATAAGTAGAAATCAGATATTGTAATTCAATGCATTCTATATGTATTATTTACAAAGTGTATATATATATGAGTTTATATGTTTATATATATAAAAAACAGTTATAAGTTCTATTAAGTTTAACAACGCATGTAAATAAATACTAGCTATTAAATATATGTAGAACTGAGAATATATAATATTATTTTTGAAGAAATAATCTTAATATGCTCATACTATAAAAATATTTTACCAAGTTCAGCCTTTCTAGAAGTCATTTTAATAAACCTACAAATAACTTCCTCTTATATTAATTTATTAATCAGATGAAAAATATCTTACTTTTGTCTGGTTCCATAATTGTATATAGATAGTAGATTAATAATTGGCATTGATATTCACTCTTTCAAAGTAAACAATGAATTATCTGTTAGTAATAGAAGACTATCAGACTAGACTAGCATGAGAGAGCGTTATTTGTAAGTTTATTAAATGACTTTTAGAAAATGATTTATGAAAAATTTCTATAATATGTACATATGGAAGTTTTTGGGTTTTTTTTTAAGAAATATTTTCGCATTGCTGCATATTTAATAGTTGGCATTTATTTATGTTGTTGTTAAAATTAATATCACAGAAAGAAATTGTGAACTAGTTAAGTTGAGATTTTGTTAAGATGTCACTAATTTACCATTTAAATCCTTCCAATATATCAGTAATAATGTAAGACTCATTTTTCATCTGATTAGTAAATTAATATAAGAAGGCATTATTTGCAACTTTTATTAAAATGATTTATAGAAAAATCTGACTTATGAAAGATTCTTATAGTTGCAAATATGTCTTCAGAAATATTAAGAGGTACAATATTTATATAATTATAATATTACAATAATTGCATGTGTTGAAAAATCGGAGTTAATACTAATTATGTATAGTTTTTTTTTTTTTAAAAAAATGCTTATGAAAAGTTTTATCATTTTATTTATCTCTGAAAATGCTAAGACTTTTAATAGAAAATTGCAAACAATTTTTTTCAAATTAAATGAAACTATCCATGCAGAAAAGTATTACTTTGAGACTGATTTATTAATAATTGGTATGGAAAAATGACAATTTGAACAATGATGGATTCATTAAAAAATAACACATATCTATTGTATGGGATCAAAAAAGTCTACAATATGGAAAATGATGTATAGATATTATGATGGATCAAGGGTTCAATTAATTCTTTTCATGAAAATGTCATGTTAAATAAAAATAAGTTAATAGAATATCGTTACTAATTTTTCTAAAAAAAATTGTTTACTACCATGTAATTATAAAAAAAGTAAGTTTGTATGAAACACTTCACTTTATTTATAGTACTCTGTTTTGTTTTGGTTTTTTAAAAAAAAAATATTTGTATTAAAACTACTTGTTAAGAGTAGAAAACCACTAAACATCACATGATCACTATCTCATACTAGCACAATTGTTTTTAAACAATTCAAAACAAAGCAAAACTCTCCATATAGTAGTGCCATCTTGTGCTAACAAGAGCAATCAATGGATGCCAGAAGGCTTGTGCATAAAATCCCTGCACCTAGGTGCAGTGCTCTCAGATCCAAGGCTCCTCACTGATGAAGGCCACAAGCCAGAAACTAGTCTGGGGGTATTGGATTAGTAGGCACTAGATAGGGATTTTATGCACAAGCCTTCTGGCATCCATTGATTACTCTTGTTAGCACAAGATGGCACTACTATATGGAGAGTTTTACTTTGTTTTGAATTGTTAAGAGTAGATTATATTCTCTTTTTTTTCCATTTCCATGGAAAAAGGCAAGGATTGAATGCCAAATTTAGTGCATCATGTGAATATATATATATTTTAGCAATTATTAGGCAACTTTCTTCTGGGGAAAAAACATGTTAAATGAATTTAATAAAATTATAGTATTGGTTTATAATTTACTTTAATTTGTGAATGCATATATAATCAAAATTGTATAATGCCAGAATTTGTGTTTTTATGTATTTACAATAAGTCAAACAGAAGGTTATTATAATAGAAAATGCTAATCAGCAGATTGAAATAAAACTTATGTATCACTTTTTTAAAGAGAAGATTGAGATTTGCGATATATGTATATGTTATGTAGAAATATCGTTTTTGAAATCCGGAGACAAATGTTATAATTTTTTTAATATTTTCTCTTTTTCTATTGATTTATTTTTAATTAGATGCTATACCTGAAACAGGTCATGAGCGTAAACATAAAAAACAAAAGAAAACCGATGAAGAAAAAGAACGTAAGAAAAAGAAGAAAGAAAAGAAGAAGAAAAAGGTACTACATACCAAGGTGCAAAAACAATATTTTTTACTATTTTTACTTGTAAGGCTTTATTATTTATTTATTTATTTATTTTAAGCACACATACATTTAATATTTTTGTAAAAATATTGATATTAATTAAGACAACTATTACGAAATTAGTATTTAAAATTCAATATAATAATTCCAATTTATCCACTACTTTGAACACCTTTTAGCGAAAACCTTTTGTTGACCTATATTCACGCATAATCTTACGTTTTGACTGTTCTGCAGTCTTCTTCAGAGCCACTTTAGTGACTGAAGAAGACTGCAGGACCAGTCGATACTTAACATTGTGCATGAATATAAGTCAATAAAAAGGGTTTTTGCTAAAAGGTTTCAAATTAGTGAATAAATTGTAGTTATATACGATAATACAGCAAAATAAAGGAAGTGGTGAATTTGATAATATTTCTGAATATAATAATTCATTAATTTTAAAGATAATTAACATATTTTGCAATTTAAATCATTATAAGTTGTAGTTTGTTTTTTAGAAGCATAATCACAAAAATAAAAAGGTTTACTAATTAGTGAGCTCAGTCAACAGTTCTTTTTTTTTCCAAATAAAATGTATTAATAATATTTAATTAAGGTTTATAATCTATTACTAACAATGACAAGTGTGTATTTTTTTGGAAGTCTAATAGAGTGAGTCTTAATCTTTGAAATCAATAAATCTGTCTTTAAACACTAAACATCACATGATCACCAGCTCATCCTAGCACATATATGGAGAGTTTTGCCTTTAAACAGATATAGCACCATGTAGTTGTAACATAGTCCTAATTATTAACTTAAAAAGAAACACATGATAATTTCTATGGTTTTGAATTTTTCATTAAAAATGATAACTTAAATGTATTCTATTTGCATTGCTTACCTAATTTATTTGTAGGGATTGTTTAAACAAATATGGGCAATCTGTAAGCTATTTGCATCTCTTTATGACTTTCTACATGGCAGTCTTAATATATAATTAAACCAGAATATTTTTTTCTCAATCTTCATTCAGCTGGCTTTAAAATTTATAAATTTTTTCCAATTTTTTTTTTTTTATTGTTGTTGTTATTGCATAAATCTTGTATGGATTTCTTTTTTTAATAATATTTATTCTGATATACTTTGTGCAAATTATATTGTTTGTGGGTTGTTGTTTTTTTAATAGAGTGGCTTGATTTATAATGAGCAATATTGAATGAGGTTTACCATTCAAAAAAAAAATTGCCCTTGTCTGGCTTATACAAAATAAAAATTTATGGCAGTCGATTTTGTATTAGTTGCATCCTAATTAATCAGCAGTAGTGGCATATTGTCTGAGAATGCAAGGAAACATTTCTTCTATTTTATAGTTACATCTTTTTTTATAATATTTTATAAATTTTTTCACCTTTTTTCTATTAAAAATGATAAAATCGACCATTTAGTTATTCTAATTTGTCTTGAATATAATTTTTTTGTGGAAGCAATTAAATGAATCAAATCCATACAGTATTAAAAAGGCTATTATTTGTGCCATGATATAACAGTAGTTTAAAGATATAGTTAATAGTTTATGATTTTTTCTTCTTAAGGAAGTAATTATTAAGTTGATTCCCCAAAGTTATATGGTATAAAGTTATGCGGCAAGTGGCCTGACTGTAATTCAAAAATATTTGATGTAAAGCTTATACAGCATCTTTTCCCATATTCTGAATAATTTATTTATTACAGTAGTATAAAGTTGCTATTGCCATTCAAGAATTATTAAAAATATTTTTATTAAAGCTATGTGTTTGTATGGTAAGAATAATCTGCTTAATGAATAATATTTCTTATTATAATTTTACTGCACTTTAAGTGGATAGTTTCTAGGCTAATGAATGGTTAATAAAAATTGTTAAGAGTAGCCTGCTGTTTTCTTTGTGTTGTGTATATTTCTATAGTACATATTTTTAGAGTTGTGGTAAACACGTCTTATCAACTGTTATTTGGTTCTTTATTTATAAACAAACAGTAATAAAGATAGAAAAACCAAATTCATTAAATTACAATTGTAAACATAAAAAGTAAAACCTGTATTTGGCATTTTGATGACAGCTAGTTTTAATGATTTAAATAATTTGTTTAAAGCCAAAATGAAATATTGAATCATACAAAACTGACATTCTCAGTACAAACATTTGATTCTGTTAGTTATTTAGACTGATGTTGAAAAGCTGATTCCTCTCTTTCTAATCTCACCACATATTGATTGGCAGTATATTATAATTTTAATTTAATTTTTTAAGAGTTCATTTGGTGATGTTTGAATGAAAGTTCAAGTTGATTGTTAATAGCAAAGCAAAACTATATATAGTAGTGCTACCTGTGCTAAACAGAGTAATCAATGGATGCCAGAAGGCTTGTACATAAAATCCCTATCTAATGCCTACTCATCCAATATCCCCAGACTAGTTTCTGGCTTGTGGCCTTCGTCAGTGAGGAGCTTTGGATCTGAGAGCACTGCATCTAGATCTTAGGATCTAATGCAACCCTCTAGCAACCACCTTTTATCTCTACTTAACTACAAAGCTATGAGCATGAAATGAAAACACAAAAAATATTTTCAAGCTTATGTGCTAGTATTGGAGATGTGGTCATGTGTTGATTGTTAATATTTAATTTAAATAGAACATACATTGTCATGAAGTACTTACGATTAGTATTGTATTTTAAAATAGTAATTTGTAGTGAGATTTGCTTATATACAAATTATATGGGATTTTTTTCTTTTTTTTTAATTAATTGCAATTATATTTCTAACAATAGTGAAGAAAATAGTTTAACTTTCAACATTTTTTTTTTTTTGTCTTTTCATTATAACAATTATTTGACATAGTACCAATTTTTTAGTATTAAATTAAATTTTGTTTTTGTTTCAGCGTCACAGCCCTGAGCATCCGGGTCCATCACAACATTCAAATGGAAGCTCTCGTATATCATGACCAGTGTAATATACTTGTAACCGCTTTGGATTATTTTTGTAAATAATAGCCCCGCATCTTCGACAGAAAATACAACCTGACATTGAAGTAATCCCACAATGCATCTCCATGATTTTTTCAATTTATAATGATTCATAATGGATATTGTAAGGCATGTTCTGTATAACCTTACATTAACAGAATAAAATACTTCATTTATTCATGTCATTGAAAAAATTAATTGCATTCGGAAGCACAATATGTATATTTAATATTGATGAAGTTCTGGGAGGTGGAAAAAAAAAAGCACAAACTTGGATTCTTTTAACTAAGGACACATTTTTTGATAAAGAAGTCATACGATTTTAGTGGTTTATAATTAACTGTAATAAAAAATGTATATTATTATAATAATTTTTCTATAAATAATTATTTTATTAAAAAAAAACTTTTAATAATTAATTTATCAATGAACTGGAAGATTATTAAAACTTTTCTGTAAGGACACTTTTTTTTTTCCATTTATTTATATGCCCTTAATTATATACATATATTTTTACTTCCTGTTTCATATAACTTCTTTTTTTGTTTTTTATCCATTTAAAAATATTTATTTTAAGTCATATAAATTTGAAGAGAATAAATAAATATTTTACTTAAATAATTTTTATTTATTTTACTTAAAAGTTTAAAACCTTTATCATGTTTGTTTCATTATTTAATGTTTTGATCTAAAATTAGTTGTGAAAACATTAAACAAAAGAAATATTGATTTTTTCGGATTTATTTTTTTCTCTTTAAAATGGAAAATATGAAGGATTTGAAATTTTGACAGTATTATTTACAATAATTTAATATTTTTTTTTAGTTCTAAATTTTAAAAATCGTTTTTGTTCATTAGGTCTTTTATTTGATTTTAAAATTTTATTTACTTATGAAAAAAAAAAACGTATATATATATAAAAAATTAATTATATTTTTTTAAACTACCACTTGGTGGCATGGCACTATTTATTAGTATCTATCCTGTAGTATATATGAATGCCTAGTTAAGGATATACAGAGTTTTAAAGAAAAGGGGAAGAGATTAATGGTTATAGGGGATATGAATGGGCATATTGAAGAAATTGATGACGTAGATAACAAGAATGGAGAGCTTTTGAAGAATTTTTGTCAGAGAGTGAATTTGAGCATTGGAAATTTGACATATATTTATGAGGGACAATACACATGGTCTAGAAATAATATATTTCACACAATAGATTATGTATTAGTAGAAAAAGAGGGAATGAATAATGTACAGAAAATTAAAGTGTTTGATAATGAAGAGAGAGTATGTAATAGTGATCATAATTTCTTTATAATAGAAATGGTTAGAAATGTGATGGAAAATAGTAATAAAAGTAGAAAGGATAGTGAAAGATGTGGGTGGAGAATGAATGATAAGAATAAGTTAGGAGAATATAAGATAAAAGTTGAAGAAACCATGGAAGAATTGTTTGGGGATGAATAGAAAGGATAGTGAAAGATGTGGGTGGAGAATGAATGATAAGAATAAGTTAGGAGAATATAAGATAAAAGTTGAAGAAACCATGGAAGAATTGTTTGGGGATGAATATAAGGACTGGTATGGGGAAGTAGAAAAAGTGGCAAACAGGATTTTAGATGCGAATATTCAGAAGAATAAAAGTAATAGGAAAGTGAGAGTTGGTAAAAGTGTAAAAGAGAAGGGGAAAAGCATGCAGAGAATATAAGTATGCTATTAAGAACAAAGAAAGTGAAAAAGTTATTAAAGTTAAATGGGAAAAGGATTTTTTAAAAAAGAAGTTGGCTAAAATAAGTAATTATAGAGAGAATATGAAATTAAATAGTAAATTGTTGGAGGATATTAATAAAAATGGTAAGAGATGGGAATAAAAAATTTTGGAAATACATTAAAAGAAGGAATGTAGGGGAGAGAGAAATAGTATTACTAGACATGAGGGAATAGAGTGTAGCTCTAGAGAAGAATTAGAGATAATCTTAAATAAGTATGTAATGGAGATAGAAAAGATGTGAAGAACAGAGTGATAACAAACATGAAAGCATATAGTAATGGAAATATTAGGTTTTTAGAAAATGAATGAGGCAGGGAAGAAATTGAAAAGTGGAAAGGCGAGAGGTTTAGATGGATGGGCAGCAGAGATGGTAATAAATTTAGGTCACAGTGCAAAATTAAAACTATTATCATGTTTTAATAATATGGCAGAGAAGAGAGATTTTCCAGGTAGTTGAAGTAATACAAGAGTATGGCTACTATTTAAAGGAAAGGGTACGGATTATAGAAAGTTAGCCATTATAGACCAATAGCGTTAACATCAGTTATATAAAGTTTTCGCATATATGGTGGCTGGAAAAGTTGCAAAATGGATGGTAGAAAATAATATAGTAGGAGAAATGTAAGATTTTCGATCAAATAGGCATATAGGAGATAGTTTATTTGTAGTTACACAATTTATAGATATGAATAGAAATACAGATAGACATCTATATATGGTTTTTATAGATATAGAGAAGGCATATGATAGAGTAAATAGAAATAGATTATGGGTTAGGTTTAGTAAATTTGGGAATGGGTGGACCTTTAGTAGGTATTATTAAGAGATTATATATCAATTAGGGAATATAGGATCAATTAAATTTAAAAATAGGGTGGGACTAAGGCGAGGATGTCCTATGTCATCTATTTTATTTTTGTTGTATTTGAGAGAAATGGAGAGAGTAACAGAAAGACTAGGTAGAGATACCAACAATAAGTGGCAGTAACGTTACAGATTCCCTCACAGGATTTTAGGCGGTCGCATCTCACTACAATCAGATTTGAAGTCTTCTTATAGGATGCTATGAATGATAAAATCTAATTTAAATCTAAAATTTCACTCATTTCAAATAAATAATATCTTGTTAAATACTTAATATAAATGCAAATCAGATTAAATCATTCAATCTTCAGTTTAACTAATTATATCATTATGCACAGAGTTCAAACTCAGGGAGATTTTACAATCGACTCTCTTCAGGGGTTTCCATTAATATGTTAAATCAACACTGATTTTCAATATAATCTTAATAAAGAATTAAATTATTAGGATATCAAATAAGTATAATAAATAAGTATATGTTTGTAAAATCTATTTTATTTCGTAAAATGAATAAATCAAATAAATTAGAGACTTTATTAAGTTAAATAAAAAAATATAACAATATTTATTTAACAAATAGACAATTTGAAACTTATTACATATAACGAAAGAAATTGTTATGTGTTTTATTGTTATGTGTTTTATCTACATATTTACTATTTTATGTTATTAAGGTAATGATTACCTTCCCTCATTTCTCATAGTAACGAAGTATCACTTAATATTGACAAATTTAATAGTTGATGACATAATCAACAAAGATCTTATATTTTATAAAAAAAAAAAAATAAGATTAAAAATATACTAAACTAGCTATATTTGATTTAATTTATAGTAAATCAATATAATTTGTATGAAAGAATTCCATTCTTTAAGATGATCCCTATGTATTGTCAAATATTAAAAAAATATATAAATCTATCATACAAATTTTAATCATTTACACAACTATTAACAAATAACTGTTATTAAATTAACTAAATTAATAATGAGTTTGTATCATGTCATAAGTAATTTTAATATGAAGAATACCAATAAACTTACCTTCATATTATGTTTACTTTTATATTATTAATATACTTCAGTATATCTTAATGTATTTTAGTTAACCTTTAGTCAAGTCACTTGATTGATGATGTAAATTTTATTAAATATAAAATAAAAAATATATGAGTAAACTTAACATCAAAGAAATAAAATTAAATTTCTATAAATCGTAATTCTCGAAGCTGCTGTTATATATAAATGTCTGATTGTTCCCGAAGGTCCTTCTTGCATGATATTGGCATCTTCTAGAAATGATTTCATTATTAATTATAATCCAATTATATAAATGAAATATATATATATCACTTTAAGCATTTTTAAAGGAATCAATAGTTACATTTATCTTCAGATAGACAATAGTATTTTATCCTACAACAAGTGGAGTTTTTACTGCCCCCTAGATTTGGTTGGAGTTTATAAATACTTCTTGAAAGATTTATATATATTTCAACACTTCTATTTAGAACGATCTTTTAGATTTTGCTAATAAAAATATATTATTTTGCTTTTGCAATACAAAAGATATTTTTAATAAAGACTAATTTATAAATTCTTTTGGGTAATATTAGAATTTACTTTTCTAATAACTTTTATCAAGTTAAATCGTTCAAAATGTTGAATCTATCTTTTAAAATTATTCTATATTAGAACATTATAAAAGTCATTGTACATCTTTGCTAGTACATTGATAAAAGATAGAATAATAATATAAATATTTAATTTGGTATTTATAGTAGAATGAGCTTCAGTAGCATACATTATATTTACGATTCACGAATTCATATTTTGTTATTAATTAAATTATTTTTTTAATTTCATTTTCTGTTTCATTGCTAAGCTACAAACTTAACTTGAAAGTTGCTTCCATGTCAATCGTCTAGATTATTGAATGGTTAGTTTTAAAACAATAGTTTTATTTTAATGAATGGATCAATACTATTCTACTACTTTCCTTCATTGAAATAGTTTAATTAAAAAAAATAATATATATAATAATCATATATATATATTGTAAAGATCAGATTCGTATGCCTCGCTAACATGCTGTAGAATTCAAACACCAGTTATGAAGAGCAACATTACAGGTAGGGTAAACCACCAGCAATACCGGTTTCAAATCTGCAATCAGTTTCACAACGCGACAACGCATTTTATGCCACACTAGCAAACTCTTCTTTCAGGCACGGGGGTCAGGGAGAGACAAGACTATTATTAATTTACTCCAGGTTAGTCAACTATCAAGGATAATGTATGATTATGGTATTAATATTTATATATCTAGAATTTCATTTATTAGGTGAAATAACAATATTACTGTGTGTCAAACAAATAGACATTAGAACGGCAGTTGTATGATTAAAAGGTAAAGTTTAATAAATTATATATACATAGAACACAGTAATTGATTCTTGTTATCAGTATTAATTATATATTTCCGATAACGTTAATAGTTAAGTGACACAATGGGTAATTATCATGATATATAATGATTTAACTACCTGAACATCTGGGTATGCTATCATCTTATGCCTATAACGAGAATTATATTTTCAAGCTTTTGATACGAGGTTTTAAATAATAAATGGTAATCGTGGTTATGGACATAACAAGATTGACTTAAAAGTAAAATAATGAAAAAAAAAAATCTAATTTAAAGAAACGATTTAACTGATATAAGAGCATTATGTTTAAGAACCTACAAGTATGATTAATAAATCTTAGACAGTGCAAAAGAGGAGTCATATCGTAATGTATAATAATCCAAAGAAAACAGATAAATAGATGGTACTATTAGAGACACAATGCGATTAATTATATTGCAGTACTTTAAAACTGCAGAGCCATGTTTGAGAGAAATCAGAACGATGGGTTGGCATCTGCCAATGGCCCATTCAAAAGGTCACATTAGCATCATCAGGTGTATGGGACAACGCTACGAATACTCCCTGATTGCATGACAAAAGTTGAATGCCTACGGGAACATTTTATTTTGTTCACTTTATGGGAAATGAGAAGGAATACGGTAATAACCGTATTTATCCATGGAGAAATAATGCTCTAGAAGAAATCATCGCATCTCTTTACAGTAAGTAACACATGTTACATAAGTATGAAATAAAATTTACTTCTAAATTACATTTTTAATTATAATGACTCAATCTCCCAGAACATTTAAATAGTTTGAACCTTTTTATTTTATATTCCCAAAATGTATAATACTTGCTTTAACTTGAACAGGTAAACATAATTCAAAGAAATCAAGGGGGTGATTAAATAGTGTATACATTATCACACCTTCTAACTAATATGTCCGCAACCCAGTTACCCATATACACTCGCATCTATGATTAAAACAAAGCAAATAACCAATGCGTACTTTCTTTAAATATATAAATATTGATAGTAAGTAATTGGAAAATAAATACATTTAAACATTGGATATTAGTATGATACACACTAGGTATTTCGTGTAATTCATCGTCTTATTGCAAAATTTGATAATTTCTGAGCTGGCAAGCTAAAACAATATAAAGAAAAGGGGATACAATAATTCCCGTTTTTAGTAATCCACAAAATATGGTGGCAGCTTTTGGTTGTTATACTCCAGAGGATATGATTAGCCTGATCAGAAATTATCTAGGCATACTATTATAGAAATAAAGAATTTAAAATATGTACCCAAGATGCTAGAACAATAAGAACTGGGTGATTTAACTAATAAAGAAATATATACAAAGGTTAGGATATACATAACTTTAATAAAAAAAGAATTACTGGTGAATAGCTATGGCTTTTAAAAGATTACGAGTACTGAAGAGTTCTTGGATACAGGTACCTGCTTTTAAACTTGAGATGATTGTTCACATGGAGGTAGGATTAGTCATGCATTGTTCGTTATTTATTTACAGCAGCAGTCTTATTTTACTCATTCAGATTTAAATCATTTAAAATTTTGGTGGGTTAATGCAGTTTCAGCAGGTAATATAATTCTTTCAGATTTTCAGTCTTTCACCCAATATTCTCATTCTCTGGAGGCTACATATAGAGATTTGGGTAGTTGATTGACCATTCTCACTTAGGAGATATAAACTTTGAAATGGCAGAGCAGAAGGCAGCAAAATTTGATTCAATATCCTTCAATCAGTCCAATTTTGTCCTTTTATATTAGCTATATTTCTTATCTGGCCATAGTCATGCCCTTGGGTGAATTAATCCATTAGCAAATGAATTTCTTTACTATTTAATTAAACCTGAAAATCACGAATTTCTCTAGTTGAATTCCTTCTTGCACGTTATTTTTAGTATATGTATAGATAAATTTACAAATAAATTTTATTTTGATTCGTTATTTTAAGCCAATTAAGTTTTCTAGGAATCTGCTAATATATTCTATTATCTTTCACCAACCCTTGGTTATCTTTAGAAATAATTTTAACATGAATTTGCAAAATTTAAAATAAGATTTTATATTTTTTTTTTCAAAATTGTTCAAATGAACAAGATTTTAATATTTATTATTTTAGCATTACTTTAAAATAATGTTACAGAAAAATTGACTAAAAATAATAAAAAACGAGCTTTATAAAACTACGACCTTAAAAGAGATTTTAAAAACATTTCTAAATCATACTATTTAGACTTGATTCATGATATTAAAGTATGTGTGCATTCACAATGCATTTATCTGATGCTTACATATATATATACCTAATACCACTATACACACAATCCCATATCTAGTGTTTAAAATTAGGTAGGAGGTGGTGGTAGGTGAAAGACCATAGAAAAGGTGAAACTAAGATTCAAATCTTACTGTTTCATATTCCCTTAAAAAAAACCTGCTGTATCATGATAAATTAAAACACTATGACCTACTTGACATGGTTATAACAAAATATCGCAAGAAGCAAATTTTCTTAATACTCGGCTCAAAGAAAATAATTTTGATTGAATGGCTTTAAACTTGCTGTATTTGGTTAGTACTAGTTTTCACTATACTAAAGTTAGTTTCTATTAACTTGTTTTAGTATATTGTTTCTATTCAAGACCTATATTTAGTGTATTTAAACTTGTCATCACTGAATTTGATTCCTTATGCTTCCACAGTGACCGTCCTAAGATACTTGGTTATATTCCAGGATCAAGTGAATGATATCTGCATGGTTTGAGACTTATGGGTGTTGTATATCTTTTTTATGGTGTCCGTGTCTTTTAATGGGCATGCGTTTGGGCCACATAGTGGGGTGGCCAACTTTTGTGTTCAAAAGATCTTTTTATTTTTAAAATGAGTTGCAATAGGCCAACTTTTGTGTTCAAAAGATCTTTTTATTTTTAAAATGAGTTGCAATCGACTTGTCATAAGCGTAGTCTAAGTGGAGAGAGGTGTGAAATACTATTTTTATATACCTACCTTACTGGCCAAAAAAACCCATGTCCGGGGGATTAAAGTAATTATTAACAATATTTATTAAATCAAATTAGCTACATTAAGTCAAGATTAAAAATATTTTCAATATGATACAGCTTCTAGAATTGAAAAAAAATTTTAAAACAAAAATAAAAAAACTTGCCTTGCAATCGACCAAAAACAGCTTTATGATTGACCGGTGGATCACGATCGACTTGTTGGACACCCCTAGCATACATGATCAATGACAAGGTTTTTGGTACAATGGGAAAAATTTATATTTTTTTAAATCTAGGTTACATTGTTGGGGGGTTTGTATCCATACTTGGTTCCCTACTTGAAACTGAAGTTTCAGATCTACTTGATACCTCCATTTCACTAGTGAGCATCTCTTCGATCTGCTTTCGATGTCTTATGTGATCCTTCCCAGGTAATGGTATCTTGATTAATAATGGGTCCACCTTTCCAAAATGTAGGTGTGTTGGTGTCATTCCTGTTGCTCTGTTGACAGTTCCATTGATGTATCAGAAAACCTGGTTTTGTTGACCCAGCCCCTATGGTTTTGGTCAATATAGGTCCTAAGTAACTGGTTTATTTCCCTCATAACCCTTTCACAGGGGTTAGATTGAGGGTTTCTTATCAAGATCAAAATGTGTTTAAGGTTTTGCTGCTTCAACCAAGTCCTCCATTCTTGGGATGTGAAGGCTGATCTGTTGTGCGAGAGAATGGTGATTGGTTTTCCAATATTTATAAATTGACATTCCTACAAGGCTCGAATTGTGCATTGTGAATCCGCTCACATAGCAGGATAGGCACAAGCATATTTTGAAAACATCACAGTAACGAGGTAGCGAAACCTATGGTATGATGGCAATGGGCCATAATGGTCGATAGTATTTCATTCGTCCTCGACGGAATGATAGAGGTGCTGGTACCACTAAAACTTATTTGGTGTTTTATCTTTTGCACATATAACATTTCTTGAGAATATCTAGTACATTGACGTACAGATTTGGCTAGTGAAATTTCACAGCTTCTGTTTTCCTGGGGTCATAATGCCCCACTAAACTGCATATATGTAATGAGGCAGCTTCTTAGGTCATGCAGAACCAGGATCCTGTAACAGTTTTTATCTCTCCTGACCTGTTGCTATAGCAAACCATTTTGTTTTTTTCCTTGACGAGTTGTGCACCTTTGTATCGGATTTCCTTGTTGGACCACTTGGATAAGCTTTCTATACTGCAGTTGTTCCTGCTAATACTGGAGTTTTCTTAACTTCTGTTACATCTTGTGATAAATACAGTTGCGATGATCGCTTAATATCAGGTTGTGTGGCTCCATTTCCATAGGGTGGTGGCTTAATATGTTGGCTACCATATTTTCAGGGCCAGGGCAGTAAATGATTATAACGAAGTTTTTGAAGGGACATTCCATCATATGAGATGGTCATTGTTCAAATAACTTAATGAGAAATTTGACGCACCAGTGGTTATGAACCCAGTAATACCTGCTTAAATTTGTTGCATGCCCATATGATTGCCAGAGCTTTTTGTTCTTTGACCGCATAGTTCTTTTCTGCCCCTTTTAAGATATGGCTGCCGAAATAGCACTTGTTGTTTGCTGTTTTGGGTGATTTGAAATAGTATGACACCCAACTCTTTCCTACTACTATCGGTCTGTAAGTAGAAAGGGCAGGTAAATTCTGGGTAGTGTAGCATCACAGTTTGTAAAAACATCTTTACTTGCTTGAAGTCTTCATGGGCACTTGTCCAGTCCCTTCGGTGGTGAGGTTTTAGCAATTTCTACTAGGGATGATGTATCTTTGGAAAATTCAGGGTTGAATTTGTAGTAGTAGTTGCAAAGAGCCTAACCTACTTTCAGATTTTTGGTCTGGGGAAGTTTTCAATTGCTTCAACTTTGTCAGGGTGAGCCCTAATTCCCTGCCTATTTACAAGGTGGCATAAGAACAATCTTCAAAGCAAAGCAACTCTTAAATTTAAATTTACAGATGTTTTTCTGGACCTCATTCATTGAAAAATTCTTAGATCTTTCAAATGTTCTTGTGATATTGCTTGATGCAACTACTACATCATCTAATATAACATACAAAGTTTTTTTTTAACTTTTGCGTTAGTAATTTGTCCAGGCATCTCATTAGACCAGCACCACTTTTTATTAACCGGAAAGGTACTCTCTTAAACGTGAGTTTGCCCATTGTGTTGGAATGTATATTTTCAATTCTGGAAGTGTACAGCCATTTGCCAGTAACTGGCTGTTAAGTCTACGATGGATAAAATATTCTTTGCAGCTAATTTGATAAATGTTTTGTGAATGGGTGGGGGAATATCTCTCTGGTATGATAATGTTCAGTGTCCACATCTTCAGGCACAACGTTATGCTTGACCACAACTAACAGGTAAGGTGATGACCCCTTTTCAATGACAACCCAGTCAACCATCTCCTGAATTTGGGCATTTACCTCTTCTTGGTATTGAAAAGGAATCAAGTACATATGAGTCTGAAAATGCATTTCTTTTACCCATATCATATGGACATAATCCTTGATTTTACCTGGGACTTGTGAGAATAGACTATTTTTTTCATGTAACTGGAATCAGTCTTCCTCAGTTTTTAGTAATGATTTGGTAACTTTTTTTTGGAATACTCATCAGGGCTAACCTCCAGACATCTTACTTGGATTTCTTGGATCTTGTTATTGTCATTGAAACTAATTTGTTCCTGATGAAGGATTAGTGTCTTTTTTTCCATAGTTGAGGATGCATTCATGCTGGGTTAAGAAATCTTCCAATTATTATATCTTGAACTAGCCCTTTAATCACTAAGAAAGCCTGTCCTGCAGTGGCCTTCCCTATCAAGATTTCCAACCAGGTTTTGGTCATCCTCCCATCACTCTGCCATCAATTGTTGGATGGGCAATGGCATACTTCGATGGATAATCCCAATAGTATGGACATCTGAAAAGACAAATGCTGTTAAAGATCTGAGTGTTGGTCTGATGGATGAAAAACTGGGTATGCATTCCTTGGATTACTTCTGACAAAGCATGTTGAGTATCCAGTTTTATGCTCATCACTCCAATAATGTTTAAGTGCATCTGGGTAATTTTCAGTGTTTTTGGTTTTATTTTCAATATGTTCCACCAGTCTTTTAGAGTCTCATGAGTGATATCTGGCAATTATGGTTTGCTCATATGGTCCAGCCTCATGAAAATAAAAAAAAACTCTTGGAGGCTCTCTAAGTGTGATTGAGGGTTTTCGCCTGTCCCTCCAAATGTTTCTATATGCATCCTTTCCATTACACAGTTCCACAATCCTACCTCTAATCCTACATTCTTTTCAATGGGACTCAGTCCCACGGTTTCTTATTATTTTTAAAAGTTGATTTGCTCGCTATTGCTTAGTCTGTTTCTCTTTTATAAATGGCTTATTAGCTATCATCCAACATCCTGCTCATATCCTACTGTTTACCACTGCCCTCTTTTACTATACTACTGCCCTTCCTTTTATCACTTACTGTTATCTATATACTCTATACTACTGCTTATTAGTCACTACTGCCTTACATCATACAATAATATCTAACAATAAAATACGGTGCTGTCTGCTTTGTCCTTACTTCGCAACTGATTCTTCTTGTCTAAAACATTCACTAGATCCGAGTATATTTTGCTCTTCTTAAACCATGTATACATCCCTACTTCCTTTGAACTTGTTACTGCATCTGTCATCCATCTATTCGGCCCACAGTATCTCGATTTATTTCTCTTATTATTTTTTAAACAAAACTTTTATATATATTATAGGACAAAAGGCTAACAACTTGCTCAAGGTTATGTAATTATTCAAGCCTCACAATTGGGCAGCCAAACTCAAAAAAATTTTAATATGTAATGGTCAGATTTCTATGCCTCGCTATCGTGTTGCAGAATTCAAACACCAGACATGAATAGCAACACTACAGGTAGGTTAAGCCACTAGCAATATTGGGCTTGAATCTGATTATTTGGTTCCACAACACTCACTACATGATAATGCATCTGATGCCACACTAGAAAATTCTTCCAGGCAGGGGGGTCAGGGAGAGACAAAAGACATTAATTTACTCAGGGTTAGTGAACTATCAAGAATAATATATGATAATGGTATTAATATTTATACATGTAGTATTTCATTTATCGAGGTAAGATAACAATATTACTGTGTGTTGAACAAATAAGACATAACAGCAGATGTATGATTAAAAGGTAAAGTTTAATGAATTATATATACATAGAACATAGTAATTGATTCTTAGTGTCTGTATTAATTATACATTTCCGAAAATAATAATTACAGCAACAGAATGGGTAATTATCATGATATATAATGATTTAACTACCTGAACATTTTGGTACAAATACTATAATCTTATGCCTATAACAAGAATTATATTTCCAAGATTTTGATGCGAGGTTTTAAATAATAAATGGTAATCATGGTCGCAGCAGACATACCAAGATTAACTTAAAAGTAAAATGATGGAAAAAATGTAATCGTCAAATCTGGGCACGGTCGCATGATGGCATTGTTTATGTGTCAAAACACATTAAAATCCTGTTTCTGTGGCTAGCCTTATGGCTAATACAACATTTATATTGTATTACCCATTGCAGGCCACTTTACATGACATTGCACAAAAATATTATGGCCTGTTTTGTGCTTCAAAACTATGTGTA
Source organism: Epiperipatus broadwayi (assembly GCA_028023455.1). Taxonomy (NCBI): domain Eukaryota; kingdom Metazoa; phylum Onychophora; class Udeonychophora; order Euonychophora; family Peripatidae; genus Epiperipatus; species Epiperipatus broadwayi. The sequence goes on from JAQFVV010006426.1 coordinate 140,007, forward strand.
TTTGTTCTATTCATAGCTGGTTACCATATCGCTTAAAGATGTTTTAATTGCAAGTTGGTACAACTTTTAAAATCTTCATAATAGAGTGATGTCATTTATATTTAAATAATCTTAATTACTAATAATTGTCATATGGTTCCCACCCTTCCCTTAAAAAATGTTAATATGTAAAAAATTGGCAAAGGGTATGTTAGAACACACTTTGACAAAGCTCGTGCGCTAAGTCACGTTTCAGCGTAGAAAATATACAAGACCAATAAAATGTCTGAGAAGAGCGTGTAATTTTTAAACTTTTCAGAATTGCCGAGTACAGAAAGTGAGACTGTCCTTTTTTCAGGCACTTAATGTCCTCCCAAATACCAGACTGTTTTTATTACAGCAACAAATAAAAATTAAGTTCAAAAAGTCCAAAGTTTGTGTATTTTTTTTTATTTCAATAGAAATTGACAAGTATTTGAATTATCTTTTTTCAGTGGGGTTAAAATAAATTACTATTTTTGTTTATTTTTTGTTAATAATAACAAAGTATGAACCCCCCAAAGCAGTTTATTGTAGAAGCCAAAAAAAAAAGAAAAGGTAATTAAAACGAAATGAAATATAAATAAAAGTAAAAAGTTGTTGAAAAAAAAATTATTGACTTTTTGTTACAATTATTTATCTGAGGGTGGGGGTGGGTGTTTCAAAACAATTTTTTACCCCCAAAAAACACAACAGTTATTTTTGATTTAATAAGAAGAAAAACAATTTAGTCAACCAAAAAAAAAGGTAGAGCAAAGGCGAAACAAGTCCCAAATAATTGTATTATATTTTTTCGATGGGGTTAAAACAAGTTTTTCATCGTGAAACAGTCAAAAGTTTTAAAATTAGAAAAATAAACACAAAGGTAAATTACCAAAATTTGTTGAATAAAGAAAAATGACAGGTTTAAAAAACAACGAAAATGAATGTAAAAATTTGTTTAATAAAAAAGAAATGGTGTTATAAATAAAATAAAAATTTGTTTAATCAAAAAAAAATCATGTTATATAAAAAAAAAGTTGCGACCCGGTAATATTACATTTGATTGATTTTGTATAGCATCAACACCATCAAGCAACCGTGCCCAGATTTCAGATGATTACCAAAAAAAATATATCTAATTTAAAGAAACGATTTAACTGATATAAGAGTTTAAGAATGTACAAGTATGGTTAATAAATGTTACACAGTGCAAAAGATGAAGTCATTATCATAATGTATAATAATCCAAAGAAAACAAATAGGTGATATTATTAGAGATGCAATGTGATATATTATATTGCAATACTTTAAAACTGCAGAGCCATGTTTGAGAGAAATCGGAACTATGGAATGGCATCTGCCAATGGCCCATTCAAAGGGTTATAGCATCTATCGGGTGTATGGGACAGTGCCACAAATACTCCCTGACTGCATGATGAAAGTTGAATGCCCACGAGAACATTTTATTTTGTTCACATTATGGGGAAATAGAAGGAATACAGTGACAACTGTATTTATCCATGGAGAAATCACAAAGCTCTAAAAGATATCATTGCATCTTTAAACAGTAACATATATTACATAAGTATGAAATAAAATTTACTTCTAAATTACACATTAAATTATAATGACTCAATCTCCCAATGCCCACATTTAAATAGTTTGAACCTTTTTATTTTACATTCCCAAAATGTATAATAGTACTTGGTTTAACATGAACAGGTAAATCTAATTAAAGGAAATCAAGGAGATGATTGCAAAATAGGTATAAACAGTTTATATATTATTACGCTTTCTAACCAATATATCTGCCATCCAGTTATCCATATACACTCGCATTTATGATTAAAATGAATTAAATAACAAATGTGTACTTGCTTTAAATACATAAATAATGATGGTGAGTAATTGAAAATAAATACATTTAAACATTGGATATTAGTATAATACGCCCTAGGTATTTTGTGTAATTCATCAACATATTACAAAATTTGATATTTTTTGAGCTGGCAAGCTAAAACAATTATAAAGAAAAGGGGGTACAATAATTCCCATTTTTATTTATCCACAAAATATGGTGGCAGCTTTTGGTTATGTTATACTCAGGAAGATATTAGCCCAGTCAGAAATTATCTAGGCATAATAATATAGAAATAAAGAATTTAAAATATATATAAAATATGTAAACAAGATGCTATAACAATAAGAATTGGGTGATTTAACTAATAAAGAAATATTTACAGAGGTTAGGGTATACATCAAAATTTACTTTAATAAAAAAAGAATTATTGGTGAATAGCTATAGCTTTTAAAAGATTAAGAGTACTCTAGATTACTTGGATACAAATAGCTATAGCTTTTAAAAGATTAAGAATACTCTAGATTACTTGGATACAGATTACCTGCTTTTAAAGTTGAGATGATTGTTCACATGGAGGTAGAATCAGTCACACATTGTTTGTTATTTATTTACAGCAGCAGTCTTCTTTTACTTTATTTATTATTCAGATTTAAATCATTTTAAAGTTTGGAGGGCTAACACAGTTTTCAGCACATAGTATAGTTCTTTCCAGATTTGCGGTCTTTCACCAATATTCTCATTCTCTGCAGGCACGTATGGAGACTGGTAGTTGATTGACCATTCTCCAGAGGAGAATAGCACTTTGCTGCCTTCTACTCTGCCATATAAAAATAAAAATTTCAATTCAATATCCTCAATCAGTCCAATTTTGTCCTTTTATATTAGCTATATTTCTTATCTGGCCATAGCCATGCCCTTGGGTGAATTAAACCAATAGCAAATGAATTTCTTTATTATTTAATTAAACCTGGATACCACGAATTTATCTTGTTGAATTCCTTCTTACATGTTATTTTTAGTATATGACCTAATTACAATATTAGATAAATTTACAAATAAATCTAATATATTTTGACTCATAATTTTAAGTTAATTAAATTTTTTAGGAATCTGCTAATGTATTCTATTGTCTTTCACTAACCCTTGGCTATCTTTAATAGAAAGAATTTTAACATGACTTTGCAAAATTTAAAACAAAACAATAAGATGATTTTTTTTTTTCAAAATTATAATTTTGAAGAAGATTTCAACATTTATTATTTTAGCATAACTTTAAAATAATGTTACAGAAAAATTGACTAAAAATAATAAAATATGAGCTGTATATAACTTTATACAACCTTAAAAGAGATTTTAAAAACATTTCTAAATCATACTATTTGGACTTGATATTTACATATGATATTAAAGTAACATTTACTAAGGCTGTAACCTCAAGAATATGCGTATAAAAATTCAATATTAGGGACCTCTACAGGTCTTAACCACAAGCTTACGCTTTAGAAGAAAAGAGAGGAACCTTTCTTTACTTCAACCTACTTTCTATTTAAATAGGTGAAGCTGAAGTGGTTAGATCTGAGAGCATGAAGCTATTCAATACTTCACTGATTAAATCCTCATTTCTTATTACACATCAATACTCGCGAAATCTTTCGATTTACAATGAGACAATGGAAAGATCTTATAGTTAGAAATCTATTATGATAATTTAAAGTTGTAATTATAAATTTATTTAAATGCACATTGATTATGTGAGTATTGATGTGTAATAAGAAATGTGGACTTAATCAGTGAAGTATTGAATAGCTTCAAGCTCTCAGATCTAACCACTTCAGTTTCACCTATTTAAATAGAAAGTAGGTTGACATAAAGAAGGGTTTTCCTCTTTTCTTCCAAAGCATAAGCTTGTGGTTAAGAAGGTCCCTAATATCGCATTTTTACATGCATATTCTTGAGGTGACAGCCTTAGTAAATATTGCATAATCAATGTGCATTTAAATAAATTTATAATTACAACTTTATATGATATTAAAGTATATGTGCATTTATGGCACATTTAACTGACACATATATATATCTAATACTGCTATACACACAATCTAATATCTAGAGTTTAAATTTATGAGGGGTGGTAGGTGAAAGACCATAGAAAAAGTGAAACTAAGATTGAAATGTGAATCTTACTGTTTCAATATGTATATGTGGAGTATTCTATACTCTCAATATATTATCGGGTCTTTTATTTGCGGATGATTTTTTGTGCACAGAAAGAAGGACAGATATGGAAGTTATGCTGAGGACATGTGCAAGAGTGGGTAAAGAGTTGGGGATTAAATTTAGTGAGGAAAAATCAAAAGTAATGATTAATACTGGGGAAAGAGAAGACAAAGAATTTTTATTGGGGGATGTAAAGTAGGTATAACTATTTGGGAATTGTCTTGAAGTAATCAGAGAAATTGCTTAGATGAATAAGAGAAAAAATTGATAAATGAAGAAAAAAAAGGAATTGATAAGGAAATTAACAATGTTTTTTTAAAAAATAAATATGATGTAGCTAGAATTGTATGAAAGCGAGTGGCAGTAGCAGGGTTAACATATGGTAGCCACACATTAAAAAAAAAGTATAAAGAAAAATAGAGAGACATGATTAGATGTAAATGTGTGGACAACAAAGGAAGCAATTCAAGGAGAAAGGGGATGGTCAAGTTTTTATATGAGAGATGCAAAATGAAAATGTTTGGTAGATTGCAGTTTATAAATAATAAGAGAATAGCCAGAACACTATTTAATTGTGTTGTGAGTAAAGATCAGGCAACAAGATGGATGAAAAAGATAATATGGTATGCAAAAGATATGAATAAAGAATTTGTCACTATACTTTTACAAAAGGTGAAATTATTGTCTAGGGGATTGCTGAATGTTATAATGGTAAGGAATGGGATAGAAGAATAGATGCATTAATAAAGAATAGGGAGTTGGAGAGATGAAGAACTAGTACAGAGAGTAAAAGTACTTTATATATATATATATATATATATATATATATATATATATATATATATATATATATATATATATATATATATATATATATATATATATATATATAAGTAAATGGAACATTGGGTGCAAGTTAATTTATAATAATAGCAAGGAAAGTAGTTTACTGTTTAATGCTTGATCAGGATCTTTAGGAACAAGGGAATATACATATAAATGGAAAAATATGGATGATTTAATCTGCAAGTTGTATAATGATAGGATAGAAAATATTAGTCATTTGTTAATTGAATGTAAATGCCTGAAAGCAGAAAGGATACTAATAATGAAGTTGTGGAAGAATAAATATAAACAAAATGATTATGCCCAAAGTATGTTTTTGGTTTTTATGCTAGGTTTGGGAACAGATATTTGAATATGCAAGATGATAGGAGGGCAGAAAAGTAGTTGGAATTAAAGCAATTAAAAATGAAGAGCTTGAGGTACTAGCAGTAGTGGAAACACATCTAAGAGAAGAAGAATAACCTATACTAGAAGACTTGGTATGGCAGAGTATAAATAGAAAAGAAAAAAGGGATGGGGGGGGTATAAGAGTTATGTCAAAAAATATTTAAATGCTGTTAGAATGTCAAGAACATTTGTGGTTTGAGATAAGGTTAGTAAGACAAGAATGGATGGTGGCTATAGTATATATAGTCACTGGAGAGAGTCAAACAATAATGGAATGGAACAGTAGCATATACGAATACCTAGTTAAGGATATACAGAGTTTCAAAAAAAAGGGAAAGAGAATAATGGATATAGGGGACATGAATGGGCATATTGAAGAAATTGATATAGATAACAAGAATGTATAGCTTTTGAAAGATTTTTGTCAGAGAGTGAATTTGAGCATTGGAACACATAGTTTAGGAATAATATATTGCACACAATAGATTATGTATTAGTAGAAAAAGAGGGAATGAATAAAGTATGGAAAATTAAAGTGTTTGAAAATGAAGAGAGAATATGCAATAGTGATCATAATTTTTTTATAATAGAAAATGTTAATAATGTGATGGAGAATAGTAATAAAAATAGAAAGGATAGTGAAAGATGTGGATGGAGAATGAATGATAAGAAATAAGTTAGAATAATATAAAATAAAAGTTGAAGAAATCATGGGAGAGTTAGTTGGGGGTGAATATAAGGATTGGTGTGGTGATAAAAGTTGAAGAAATCATGGGAGAGTTAGTTGGGGGTGAATATAAGGACTGGTGTGGTGAAATTAAAAAAAATGGCAAACAGGGTTTTACATAAGAATATTCAGAAGAATAGAAGTAATAGGAAAGTGAGAGTTAGTAAAAGTGTACAAGAGGGGTAAAAAGTGTGCAGAGAATATAAGTATTCTATTAAGAACAAAGAACATGAGAAAGATGTTAATGTTAAATGGGAAAATTATTTTTTTTAAAAAGTTGGCTATAATTATAGAGAAAAAATGAAATTAAATAGTAAATTGTTGGAGGATATTAATAAAAGTGGAAGAGATGAGAGTAAAAAATTTGAAAATACATTAAAAGAAGAAATGTAGGGACAGAGTAATAGTATTACTAGATAATGAAGAAATAGTGTAGCTCTAGAAAAGAATTAGAGACAATCTTAAACAAGTTTGTAATTGATATAAAAAAGATGTTAGATGTGAATGACAGAGGATAACAAACAAAAACATATAGTAGACCTATTAGGTTTACAGAAAATGAACTGCATGAGACAGGAAAGAAATTGAAAAGTAAAAAGGCAAGAGGTTTAGATGTTGAACAGCAAAGATGGTAATGAATTTAGGACATAGGACAAAATTAAACCCATTATCATATTTTAAAAAGATGGCACATGAAAGATTTTCCAAATAGTTGAAGTAATACAAGAGTAAGATTACTATTTAAAGGGAAAGGTAAGGATTATAGAAAGTTAAGCAATTATAGACTGATAATGATAACATCAGTATTATATAAAGTTTTTGCAAATATGGTGGCCAGAAGGCTGGCAAAATGGATGGAAAAAAATAATGTAGTGAGAGAAATGCAATGAGGTTTTAGAATAGATAGGCATATAGGATATAGTTTATTTGTAGTCACACAACTTAGAGATATGAGTAGAAATACAGATAGGCAGTTATATATGATTTTTACTGATATAAAGAAGGCATATAATAGAGTAAATAAATTATGCATGTTTAATAAATTTGGAAATGAATGGAGCTTTAGTGGATCTTATTATGAGATTGTATGAAAATAATTACTAAACGTATCATTTAGGAGAAATAGAACCATTTAGAGTTAAAAATGGGATGGGACTAAGGTAAGGATGCCCTATGTCATCTTTTTTATTTTTGTTATATTTGAGAGAAATGTAAAGACCAATAGAAAGAATAGGAAGAGAGGTAGAAATACTATTAATAGATGGCAAGGGAGTGTATACATCATCAAGTCTTTTATTTGCTGCTCATATCTTCTTGTGCACAGAAATTAGAGAAGATGAAGAAGTTATGCTGAAGACTTTGTGCAAGGGTGGACAAAGAGATGAGGATTAAATTTAATCAAGGTAAATCAAAAGTAATGATGATAAATGCTGGGGGAAAGTTGAATAAAATTTTTTATTGGGGAATATAAAGTCAAGTATGATGAATAGGTACAGCTATAATCAAGGAATTGCTTGGATGAATGGGAGAAAAAATTGATAAATGAAGCAAGAAGGGATTGATAAAAAAAAATTAATAGCATTTCATATAATAAATATGATGAAGCAGGAATTGTATGGAAGATAATGGCAATAGCAGAGTTAGTTTATGGTTATGATGTGTTGTGTGTTAATAAAGATGTATTAGATTGTTTAGAAAAAATACAAAGAAGTAGGAAGACATGCAGATGTGTGGATGGTAAAGGGAGGCCCTTAAGAAGAAATGAGATGGTCAAGTTTTTATATGAGAGATGCAAAAAGCAAAATGAAAATGTTCAGTAGATTGCTATTTGTCAATAGTAAGAGAATAGCAAGAATAGTATTTAATTGTGTTACAAGTAAAGAACAGACAACAAGATGGATGAAAAAGGTTCTACAGTATGCAGAAGATTTAGATAAAGACTATATGTCAGTATACTTGTACAAAATATGGGATGATTGTGTTAGGATATTATAATGGCAAAGAATGGGACAGAAGAATAGATGCATTAATAAAAAATAGGAAGCTGAAGAGATTGGAGGATTAGTATAGAGAGTAAAAAGAGTTTAAATATCTATAGAAATAAACAATATTGGGTATGAGTTAATTTATGATAATAGTATGGAAAGTAGTTTATTGTTTAAGGCTCAAATAGAATCATTAGCAACTAGGGAATATACACATATATGGGGGAATGTGAGTGATTTAGTCTGCAAGTCATGTAAGGAAGGCATGACAAATATTAGCAGAATGGATGCGAATAATGAAGTTGTGGAAGAAAAAATATAAACAAAGTGATTATACAGAAAATGGGTTCTTGGTTTTAATGCTGGGTTTGGAAAAAGATATGCAGGATCTAGATATAAAGGTCATAGAGTGGACAAAGATGATGTGGAAATGGGATGGAGCAGGATAAAGAAAAATATGGAAAAAAAGTATAAGTACAGAATGGAAAAGGAAGATAATGTGGCTAACTGGTTTCTCTAGGCATAGTGACAAAGATTCCTGATTTTGATAATGGAGTAGCCATATCACATCCCAATATATTCTCTTTAAGATAGGTTGTTTTGGAAAATAATGGTATTATTAGGCAAATACAAAATTATTTTAAAAGTGACAGAAGGTTGACTATAGACAATATATTTGTGTTAATCATAATGATAGAAATGTTTTTCAAATTGAATAAAAATCTGATGACAACTGTATTAGTTTATAGAAAAAGTGTATAGTGATGTTATATGGATTCAAGAGTTTAAGGTTTCTAAATCATTGTATGTAATTTCTGGGATTAACTTCCTACTTGAGTGCTTAAATATTACTGAACTCTTAAGCAGTTAACTGTTTGTTTATTTTTAATATTTTAAGGAGGAAGTTGTAAAAAATCTGGAAGGACAGAATATCACTCTAATTACAGTTATAAGAAATATGTTTAATACGGATGTGTTTATCACATAAATAGTTTAGAAAAAATGAAATATTTCTGAGACAATGATTATCATCAATATTTATGATTTATTTACAGGGTTTGGAAAATAAATTACAATTGTTTGATATGGTATATTGTTGTCCCTCCATATCTCGGTCATTTAAATCCATATTGACTTCAGAATCTATACAATTATCCCTACTTGTCATTACCCATTTCAGAATCTTGGTTAAACTCTTCAAACTTTTTGCTTTGTGATACAACACAGAATATTTTACAGTTTTTTTCTTGTTACTACTAAATCAAAAACTTTCATTTTATTATTTAAGAAAGATATTTTATGAATTTTTTTTAAATTTCATAAAACTTTTACCTTTACATTTTGTAATAGATAGGGTATAAAACTTTTACCTTTACATTTTGTAATAGACACAGGTATATATAAGCCTGTGTATTTCATCTATTACATATTAGAGATGTCTGCCTATTCCTTGTACATGTATTTAATGGATTATGTCCTGTACATGAGGGGTCAGATTGACTTTTAGGTCAACATGGTTGTGACAACAATCTCGGCCTAAGGGTGGCCTTTGAGCATTCCATCATCAGATTTTCAATTGGATGGACGGTTGAAGAGTTGGAGTGTGGAGTACCTTGAAGCCTGTCCATTAAAGTAGGAGGATTTGCTATCTTAATATATATCTAAGCACTTGTAGCATATATGTGTGGAGATGGTAATCTGGACCAACTGATGATTGCTGGTTTAGCATGAAATACGTATATTGGTGATTATTTATCTTTTCGACATATGTGTGTTCAGGTGTATCAGTGTTATGAGATAGTGTGGAGAGTGTTGGGTCATGTGAAAGTCTGTGCTCATACCTGTCTATTACATATATAGACACAGGTATATATAAGCCTGTGTATTTCATCTTTACATTTTGATAACATTTTATAACCATGAAATTTACTATATTACATCAAAAATTGGAAAGCAAAAAGTGAATGGTAAAATGTATGTGCTTTGAACATAACTCAAAAAATATTAATAAACATGATTGCACATGGGATCTGAGATGGAAAAATCGTTGCTGACGTATATTAAAATTAAATTTGTAAATTTTAATGCTTTTTTTGTTTATTTATATCTTTTTTTTAATAATGTATAGGTGAAGTAATGTATATTAATATAGGGCATATTATATGCATATAATTTTTACAACTAATAGATTGTTAAAAATTAACAATGATAAAAAGATACAATTTCTAAGTGATATTAAATTGATTAATATAATTTCAAGCATACGGATCATGCTGTCATGATTCCAGTGAGAACTAGTAAATTATAATGTCATTTTATTTATATATATTTAGTTTTGTTTACCTTTTTTTTGGATAACAAATGTTGATATGGCAAGTGTGGTAGTTTTACTGCAATGGGAGTTATTGAAAGACTCAGAGTATTGGAGTTATGCACACTAGGAACAAATATGTGGACTTTGGGATATTCAAAGAGAAAAGATTAGTTAAATTTTTATATAAGAATATATGCATGGCTGACATCTTTTAAAATCATTTCTTTTCAACAAAAAGAACAAGAATGGTAATCTTTTTGTTTATCTTTTTACCTCAATTTTTTATGCACCATTTTCATGGTTTCTATTTCCTATTTCTTTCTCGTAACTTTTTCATTTTAAGTTTCAATGTATGTCTCAACTCAGTCCTCCTCCCAAATACTCATTTTTATAAATATATTACAGTGTTCAAATTCTATCTTTAGTGATTAAATATTGTCTGCCTTTATTTAAAAAAATGGAATTAAAAAAAGAATTCTAGAGTTAAAATAATTTTGGAAATTAGGGCAGAAGGGTACATAGTATTATAATCAATAAACAAATGGAAATATGATTGTATGAAAGCAGAAATTATATCAGGTCTGAAGACATATTAATAATGGAGGGATAAGGCAAAGACAAAATCTTTAGAATTTAGGAAAAGATCAATGTATGGCATAATGACAAGCAAATATAATCTTGGAGTGTGATTTTGAAGAGAGGCCATGGATTGCAAAAAGAAAATTTGAACAATATAAATAGAAATAGGTATGAAAGGAGTATGAAGAAGTTAATGATATTTACATTAAAGTTTAAAGTAGAAAAGGTACAAGGTAGTGATTGCATAATAGTAATCATGAAATGTGTTTGAAAGATAGAAGCAGAAGGCAAAATAATACAATTAGGGTTAATGTTTAATTCAGTGATGGTTAACCTATGACACCCGTGTAAGATGTTTTTGCTGACACATGTGTCATGGCTCCAAGTTCTTTGTTTTGATATTTAAAATGAAAATGAATGTTTTACAGCAGTTTTTTTTCTTATTTTTTTACATATTATAAATTATTTTGATAAAATATGCTGAAAATATAATTATTTTAGAAAAATAGTTGAGATTTAAGGAAAATTTTTTTACTTCTACATGATCGTAAATTGAGAAAAATATCAGTGATGGCTTTATTCACAATTTTTTCTTTTACATATTTTTGTGAGACCTTATTCTCAGCATTAAATAATATCAAAACCAACAAAAAAAACCTGACAGATGAAGTTAATAGCACTTGCTTCGGCTTCAAGTATATGAAATACCAACCTTCAATTGAGGATTTAGCCAATAAAATTCAACAACAAAAAAGTCACTAAGCGGGTTAGGAAAGAATTATTTATTTTTGGTTTATTAAATATAGTACATATATTAAATTTATAACTTTTTGTTATTAGAGCTACAAATATCACAAAATTATAGATTTTTCTTGAGTGACACACGACCCGAGTTATGCTGTTTTTTGGTGAATTTTGACACACTGAGCTCAAAAGGTTGGCCATCACTGATTTAATTTGTTGAAGAATGAATTTGGAACCATAATATGTAGTCATGGGCATGATAAACTTTCCTTGTGCTTTTTGTACTATTGTACTGCTGTCTTTTGCCTTAATTTGCCTTGTAAATGAATCAAAATATTTAATTTGCTTTTCAAATTTGTATAAAGATAGCAAATCTGATATGATATTAATTAGAATTAACTTCCATTCATATTAATATGTTAACAAAGCTTTCAGAATGTCAAGTAATTTAATTTCACAAGTTAAAGTTAATTGCTATTCATTTTAATAACTTTGTGAGTAATTAACCAAATATCAAATATATAAATCATCAGATTCATTCTCATTACAAAAACGTGGAGAAAATTTATTCCCATGAGTATATGTTTGTCCAACCAATTCAATTTTTGGAGAATATAACTCATTTGACTTAATCAGCTATTTTACAATCATATCTTAGAATGCATTTTAATTTTTTTCCATCTTGGAATTGTAAAAAAAAAGTGCAGAATTAATCATTCTGTTTGAGTATGCCCATTGTAGTTGCCCAGATGTAATTATTGTCATGTTTTTTTATGAACACTCATTTTATTAATTAGAAATAACTCCTAAGTGGATATTTAATATGAAAAATATTTAGATTATTAAATATATGATTGCAGGAGAGGAGGTAAAAATTTTAATAAAATGCTGTAATATTTAAAAGAGAATTTCATTTAAAATATATAAATATATGTAAATAAAAAATAGAAATTATAATGATATTCTGGGAATATCAATGAAGTTAAAACAAGCAAAACTCTATACATATTGCCACTCAGTGTAAGCCAGAGTAATCAATGGATGCCAGAAGGCTTGTACATAAAATCCCCATCTAGTGCCTACTCATCCAATATCCCCAGACTAGTTTCTGGCTTGTGGCCTTCATCAGTGAGGAGCTTTGGATCTGAGAACACTGCACCTAGATCTTAGGATCTAATGCAACCCTCCAGCAGCCACCTTTTATCTCTACTTAACTACAAAACTATGAGACTTAAATTGAAAACACTATAATATTTTCAATCCAAGCTCATCAGCTTATAGATTTAGTGTAGTGCTCTCAGATCCAAAGCTCCTCACTGAAGAAGGCCACAAGCCAGAAACTAGTCTGGAGATATTGGCTGAGTAGGCACTAGATGGGGATTTTATGCATAAATCTTCTGTCATCCATTGATTACTCTGGCTGCATTGAGTGGCAATACATATAGAGAGTTTTGCCTGTTTTAATAACAGTTAAGAGCAAGCAAAAGAAATAGTGTTCATGTGATGTTTATTGGTTTAATATCAAGGAAGCTTAGAGAGATATGATAAGAGTGTAGGAGAAGTGGCTAAGGACTATAAGATATATGAAAACAATTGAATGAAAAAATATTTGTAATGATATTATGAAGGAACTTAAGAAAGAATTGATGAAAATGGAAACGTTAAATAAAATACAAGAAAATTTTAAATCACAAAAGAAAAACTATTTTTCTGCCTGAAACTGATATTAGTGACATAAGAAAGTGCATTGAGAGTAATTGGTAACAATAAAATAATATTGATTGGCATCAATGATATGAATAGGTTCATGGGACGGGATGATGGCAATGCTATATTTAAAATTGAGAAGAGGATATACAAAGATCATGTTTTTTTGAATGAGAAATTAAAATAAGGTGCTTCTGTTGTATGGGAATTTTTTGTAAAGAAAATTACATTTTACTTTCATTTAACCATTTCTAACTTAATGTTTATAAAATTAGTAAACATTTTTTCAAGATAAGTGGCAAATTATCTAATTTGTTATTAGAAAAATTAGTCCATAGTAGCTTCCATGATTTAATTTTTAATCTTTTTCAGCATTAAGGTACAGAGCAGATTGTTGTGTCTTTTCAATAGTAAGTTTCACTATAAAAAAACAGAAATAAATCTTTAAAAAAAAAAAAAAAGAACTAAAACACAATTTTCTAGTGACCAGTTAAAAAAGGAAGGTAACCAATTTAATCAAATTAATACTGTGGATTTATAGAATATGCAAAGAGATTTAATACAATATTAGCTAGTGAGGAAAGGCAGATAAGGTTAAGATATCATCGATATTAGACAATATAGTAAAGAAGGAATAAATAGAGTAGAATAATAATAATAGAATTTATAGTGAAAGGTTTAGTGAAGGTTATACAAAATATTTTTGTTGTTGATATATTGAGCAAATGGATATGTTGTATATAGCTGCAGGGAGGGGGGTCAGAAAGTGAACGAAATGAAACATGAAAATTAAAAAAAAAAATTAACAAATTAAAAAAAAGAAAAGATATTGTGATAGTCAAGAATTAAGGGGGGGGGGGTGAAATTTTATAGCAGTGTAGAATTAAGAATTTAAAAATATAATGGATAAACTTATATAAGAATTAATATTCATGATTCTAAATATTGTATTGATAGAATTAAAATCAAAAAGTATGACTTTTGTCAAAGAAAAAAATTAAGATTAAAATAGAAGGTAATGCATTTCATATATAAGGGCTAAGTAAATCCACTAGAAAAAAGAGAAGAAGAAATTGTATAGAGAAAATGAAAAATGTATTTTTAGAGGCATGGAAAATATAATGACTACCGCGATATGAAACTATTATGACAGTTAGTGTCAGTATTATACTGGGCTGCAGATAAATTGTTGGAAGGGAAACAATAAGTATTAGTAAGAAGTGAAATGAAATAAATAAAAAATAATGACAAAAGTTTAGTAAACAAGCACACAGAGTATAAAAGAGCTATTAAGATGGTAATGACATGAGTATATAAATTAGAAGTGGAATGTAAACATGTAAGGTGAGGAGGAAAAGTGGAAATTAGTAAAACTAAAAACATTAATAGAAAATTGGAAGATGAAACTAAAAAAAAAAAATTTGGAGGCATGTGAAAGTAAAAAAAAAAAAAAGAAATAGTATTGAAAATCAAATGAAGATATATTTAAGAATTTGAATAAATATGACAAGGAAATGGAAATGAAATAAGTAGTTTTACTCAATAAAGATAAAAGCATATCAGATGAAAGCAAAATTTATGGAGGCAATGGAGAAAAGTGAGAAATGGAACTATCAAACGAAGTAAATGGTGTAGCAATGGAAATGGTGAAAAGAATGGAAGTTAAGAATATTTATTGGATGATGTGAATAAAATGACAACAGGATATGCAGTACAAGAAAATTGGAAAGTTCTAGAATATTAATTTTATAAGTAGGGAATATTTGATATATAATTGTTGCAAAGTTGAAAAATAAATACAAATTGTCTTCATATATTAAATATGGGTTTGAGCATTCAATGATGAGCAGTATTATAGAGAAATATGAAATGGTTGGAAATTAAAGAAAAATATGTTATTTTTGATCCAAGTAAGAGAAATAAATATTATAAAACTTGTTAGTTTTTGCAAATATATGCTAGGGTAAAATTGAATATGTGAAAGAATTTGGAAAAGTATAGGAAGAATATGGACTAAAGTTATAAAAAACAATATGAATGTGATTATTAATTATAGAGTTTAAAATCTAGAAGTGAAATTGATCTTTGGTAATGATATTTTTTATTTGAAATTTCTTTATACATTTATGATTTACCTGCAAGATTTAGAGAACGAATTATAACACTATCAGTCTTTTATCACTTTCATATAATTTTTTTACTTATACAATTATAATTTGTCTACAGAAAACATTGGATTTTGACCAACCAAAAGAACAAGCTGGATTTAAAAATGGTTTTAGTACAATAGATCATATTAAAGTATTGAGAGAAGTTATAGAAAGGACTGAGCTAACATTATGCTTTGGATTTGTAGATTATGAAAAGGCATTTGATTCTGTAAGAATTTCGCCAGGGATTAAAGCATTGGATTATCAAGGTATAAATTCAGGATACTGTCATATTCTAAAGAATATTTATAAAAATAGAATATGATACTAGGAAGGTTAACATTGATAAGAATGTATGATAGGATGACTCCATATCTCCAAAACTTTTTACTGCAGTGCTGCAAAAAATATTTTGTGGATTAAAATGGGAAACTAAAAAAGTAAAGTAAATGGAGATTATTTAAGTTATTTAGATTTTGCAGATGATGTAGTTGTTTTTGCAAATAATGCTTCAGGAAATGTTGCAAGAGTTATCAGATGAAAGTAAGAAAGTAGAACTAAAGGTAAATGTTAAAAAGACTAAAATAATGTACAATGGATTTTTTCAAAAGACTAAAATAAAGATTGATTATGATGAGTTAGAAGAAATTAACAACTACAGATACTTTTGTTAGATTATTACTACAGATGGAGACATAATGGATGAAATTAATCATAGAATTAAACTTGGTTAAAGTGTTTTTGGTAAAAATAACTTGATACTAAAAGGAAATATGCCTATGTGTTTTTTAATAAATGTGTTTTACCACTTTTTATGGATTTGAGACTTGGACACTTAATAAAAGAGGAATACAGAGACTTCAGACAACTCAAAGAAGTATGGAGAAATGCATGTTAGGAATAACAAGAAAAGATCGAAAACACAATATATAGCTAAGGGAATTAAACAGATATTACTGACATTGCTGACATTTGAAAGAATTAAAAGACTGAAGTGGAATTGGGCTGGACATATTGCTATAACAGATAATAATAGATGGATAAATGAAATCTTAAATGGGATTCAAAGAGATTGAAAAAGATTGCATATAAGATGGATGAAATAAGAAAGTGTGCAGGGGTGATGTGGAGAAGAGAGGCTAGAGATTGGAGAAGATGGATTCAACTTGGAGAAATCTTTATCCTGTAGTGGACTGATAATGTTTGATGATATATATATACTTAAAACTTCCAGTCTACCATATATTTCTGAAACACATTATTAAGACATCTGAAAACGACAAATGATCCTCTATTAATCTCTATTTTTGTGAAGTAATTACTAATAATCATTAATGTATTTATCTGTAGTAAATGGTGTCAAAGTTGTGAATCAAAAAAATTTGAACTTGTATATCAAATTGTAATTATTTAATATTGAACAAGTGATAAATACTAAGCTAGGCCCATGCAAAAGTGTTGGTTCAGTATGAAACTCTTCTTGTGGATCATTTGTCTGATGTTTTCATTGATATATCTTAAGAATGTGTGGTGGAGTAGAAAATATAAGTACGTCTAAAAAGATATTCTTATGAAAAAGAGAGATGAAGTTGGATTAATTATTTTATATGTTTAGTTTGTATAAGAAACAGATATACTAATCTTCGATTAGCTTTGAAGTTTATATCTTGACTAAGAATTATATTTAGCTCAATAAATGCTTAATAATTATACTAACTAGATGGTGATAAAGTTATGAGGACAGAAAGTTTGACATTTGTAAAACAAATTGTAATATATATATACATACATATTAATTTTATCTTGTATACATCTTTAAATTCAAATTGCATTATATTATAATTAAATTTTATATATAAATACACAAGCTTGAAACAATATATCCATCATTGTTTATGTGGTCTACAAAAATGAAAGAAGGCCAGAATAAAAATTACAAAACCTTTGCATTTTAGCAATGAATGATTAATATCTTAGATAGAATTTTTTGATAAATGAATAAAAATAGATGGGTCTCTTCATCTCATTGCAGAAAAAAACGGAAGGAAGAAAAAAAAATGCATCTGTGTTCTGTTATCATTCAAAAGGTATTTTTTACTGCGATGATTAAAGATGACTCGGACAATTGTTGGTTTAACTGTTGGCAATAAGTACAAATACGCACTTATAGAACAATGCACTGAAATATATATAATAACTAAAAATAGTCAAAAAGTATAGAATATATAAATGTATTGATTGTCTGAAGATTTATAATTGTTATTTTACTTGCAATTATATGTGCGACTATTTTATCATCTACAAGTACAATTTAAATAAGAATTTAAAATTCAATTAGATGGTGGAAATATCCTGCGAGGTTTGGTGCAGTGGTAAAACAGCAAATGCTGCAGTTTAAGGCCCACGGATCATGCCCAGTGCTGTCATTTTGGATGATCAAAATTATTATATACTTCTGAATGATAATAGAAAGATCTTGGATTGTTTTTTATGGAAATAATCCAACATATATATTAATTATATAATTTATTAGAAGAAAACAGTGTTTAAGTTGTTTTTAAATAGGATGTTTATACAGAAATTAATTCTGTAATGTGCCTGTTTGAGTAGTCTAATAGTTTCCTTTAAAACTTCCTCTAGGGAATAATAGAGGTTTTGCGTAATGACTACAATCTTCTATAAGGAAAAAATAGATACTGAATTAATTAAGCTTGCTACAGCTACTAATTCAAAAAATATTTACGAATGAAGGGTATGTTTTGATAGCAAACGCAGCACAACTGATTTAATCACTGGTAAATAATTGCGTTATGAAAACATTTAGTTAATGGCTTGGCTTTACTGCCGCATTGATTCATAATTTCAATAGCTAAAAAAGACGGAGTAAAATTAAATAAAGAATCCATTTCAGCGATGTGTAGCCATTTCTATATTTGTTATAAATTATTCAGAATTCTTTTTATTATTATTATTATTTTTTTTTTTTATAGCTGCATCACAAGATTAAAAGTAAACATTTAAAATATATTTTAAGGAATATATTAAAGTCTGGTTTTTATAAGTAAATAGGAATAATCTACTAGATTTTTTTTTGCTCGGGAATTCATAAGAAATTCGTTCGAGCGTTGGAAATAATAAGGCTGTGCACAATTCTGGACTTTCAAGCATCTACCGCTGCATCAAATCGCGGATTATTGTCCAGTGGTAATATTTGATTATCATGGATGATAATTGGCCGCCACTACTTGCCAACTTCTTAAAACCAATTTATTCTAGCATTTCAACGTTAGAGCATCAGAAATTTTAATAAGCTCGTAAATATGTCATTAAATGCAAAATAGCATTAAGGAAATATCTAAATCATATGATCACCATCTCTTATACTAGCACATAATTGTTTATAAACAAGGCAAAAATCTCCATACAGGGTGGCACTACTGTATGGAGAGTTTTGCCTTGTTTATAAATATATAAATCATTATACATATCAGAGTAAGTCGTGTGGACAATCAATTTTTTTAAAAAAAGAATATTCGTTAATTTTATTTTTGAAAATCTGAATATTGCATAAAATATTGCCAAGCAAAGTTTTATATACAGGTGACAAGAGAAAGATCGAATATATATAATAATTATACACTGTAATTTTCACTATACTACTCTCAAGCAAAGTAGGGAATGGTTTCTTTCCAAAGTGGATAGAAACCATTCCCTATTTTGCATGAGAATAGTATAGTGAAAATTGCACTACAGAAATATTCATTATTGAATAATCACTTGTCTAATGGATGTCTAATAAAAATTATTAATATACTCTTATTAAGTGATTTGTGTCAAAATTGCAAGAACAGCAATATATATATATATAGAACAATAATAAAGATATGTGTAAGAGATTGTGGTCTGGACCATATGATGAGTGCTGGTTTAGCATAAATGTGCATCTTGGAGAACATAGATCTTTTTCACATGTCTTTGGTCATATGTTTATGATTACATCCCAGGTGTTAAAAGTGGATATAAACTATTCCCTACCTTGAAAATTGAACTACAGAAATATTATTCATTATTGGATAATCTCTAGTCTAATGAATGACTAATAAAAAATATTAAAGATCGAATATAATTTGGAATAGAACTAAACTGATCAGTTTTGTTACCAGAGGTAAGCCTAAAAACTATACCTTTAAAATTATTGAAAGACTATTACTATTTATTTAAAAAGACCTCAAATATGCAGAGGTAAAGAATCTATATGTCATCATTATGACCTAGGGTTCAAATACAGGCCAAATAAAATTCTTTCATTTGGCTTATAGATGATCCAATTTTAGAAAATTGGTAAACAGATATCTAACCATCTTTGTCTAGGGATAAATCAAGACTACAAAAATCTTCATCATCTGGTAAAAGGCAAGCCTGAAAATACATACACCTTTCTATTTTACACTTTATGAGAGAGTTAAATCATTTTTCAGATTTTTGTTGGTCTTGACAATCAATGCATTGACAACATTTTTCAATTTCATTCATTTTAATACTTGTGAATTCCAATATACAGTATATGAAATTATTTATGAAATAAAAAAGAATAAGGAAATATAGAAGTTGTCTATCTATAAAAAAGATATTACGCATGGAAGAAGGAGAAATGTAAATAGCCATGTGTGTGCACTGAAAATCAGATATATTAATCTTTAACTTGGATTAAAGTTTATATCTGTGCTGGAGAAAATCTCTAGTTTAATAAATGATTAGTAATAATTATTACGTGTTTATCAAAATGAGACTATTTGCTCTACATAAATACTCTTCATATAATAAAGATATATATATGAGAGATGATGACTTGGCCCAACTGATGAGTGCTGGTTTAGCATGAAATGCATCTTGGGGGTTATTTGTCTTTTATTGTATCTTTATTTATATGAAATTATTTATGAAATAAAAAAGAATGGAGAAATATAAAAGTTGCCTATTTATATTCACACTACTTGAGAAACTCTTTATTTCCATTAAAAATACCTCAAATCTTTTTAATTTATTTTATTTAGATATTCTTTTGTTTCTAATTTGATTAATAAAAATTATTTTTAAATGTTATGTTTTAATTATTCTAGTTCAGCATATTTGCTTCCCAGACCAATCAGCATATCCAACAAAATAAATATTTGGAAATATGTTTTAAAAAATGAAGTTGAGACAGGTATTTACTTTTATAAGAAGAATTAGTGAAATCAATTCTAAATTTAAAGTAGGTATTTTTAAATAAAAGCATAATTTGTGCAGACACATAGATGCAGTCTTAAGTGATTGCTGTACTTTGTAATAAGAGGGAAAAACAAATACCAAAGATAAGCATTGTTTTTTTTTAAAGTGTCATAGCGTCGGCCAGGACACGAACCCGCAACCCGGGCAACTGCCTGCAAGTGCAAGGCAGTCGCGCTGACCTTTTGACCACCAATGCAAGACAGATAAGCATTGTTAACAGAAACATTGAACAGTAAAAACAAATTCCATATAGGCATTACAATATTCCAATCATTTTAAAAATGCTTTTTTGGTTTTTTCATACATAGGTTCTACTTCACCATTGTCAGATCTTTTGAAATTGCCTTAAGCCAAACCATCAACATTTTTTTATTTGTAGGAATGCTATTTGTAAAGTTTTCCTTGGATTCCTGAACTTAACACTTTACAAAATTCATTATATATATTGCAACTACTATTATTTTGTAAATATATATTTTTTGTCTATAAAATGTACTTCTTGTCTTAAATGTACACTGTTTTATCTTTTCCTCGTTATATTCATAACAATGATCTATTTTTTTTTTATCTTTATTATTTTAGCAGAATTTTTATCTTGTGTTTTTATTGTTGATAATTCTTAATCCAGTGGTAGATTGGTAGACTGTCGAGTTCAATGTCCATGAACCATTGCGCTAGCTTTACCCACAAGACTCAAATATTTTACTGATCACTTTATAATTATTTGATTATTTATTACTAATACCGTATTCAGAATATTATGGACCATTCTTATATGAAATGTTTTCAGAGCTTTCATAATTATATAGATAAGAAGTCTGCACCTTACTTTTTAATTTGGCTAAATAACAATACTACTAATGCGTATATATTAATGATTACTTTTTTGAATCGATCATTTGCATTTTAAAAATTTTGAGGCATGTGCTATTTTTCATTCTATCGAAGTTTAAATTAAACCCAGTTCAATGTATATGTAAACAAAGGAAGTATGTTTTGAGATTGTTGCTCTGTGAGGCTTAATGCAATGGTAAAGTATCAGATTCTAGAGTCTGGAACATAAGTTTTTTGGATCGATACCAGTTCTGGCACTTCCGGCGTTCAAATTTTGTATGAATTCCCGCGCAATAAAGCCATTTCTTCATTTTATAAATGAGATTGTTTATATAAAAAAAGAAATAAATTGTCAGTTCAAACTTTTTTTTTTAGTATTTATAAAAAAAAAAAATCACAAAGAATATTGGTTTTTAAATTTTGAATTAGTTTTTTTTTTTTTTAAAAAAAAGTAATTTCATTGAAGTATAAAAATAAAATTAAATGTTTACAATGCTCATTATCCGTAAGTAACTTAATAATAAGCAACATGATTCATTATAAAATTAAAATTTAATTACAAATAATCGAATGTTTAAAAAATAAAATGGTAATCGAATCTGATTGTAAATGTTTAATTATTCATTAAATAGTTTAATTGTTAATAATTTTCTTCTTTTCTGTGGGTATTTTCATTTTACCAGATATTAAATAGTTTAATAATAATTAAAAAAAACAAAAAAAACATTTTTATTACATTAAACAATTTTAGAATTTATTGTGTCTTTATGCTTGCGCGTGAATTTTAGATCTTATCCGTATAGATGGATTATTTGAAGAAAGGATTGAATTTCAAAGAAATCACGAGCTTGATTTTATCCTTGGCATTGTCTTTGAAGGAATAAGAATCAGCAGCTGTTGAAAAGGTTGGACTTGGAACAACACAGCAACCTCCGAGTCATTCAGAGATATTAAAAACAAAAACTGAAAAATTGCAAAACAAATATAACAGTTTTAATACTAATACATATTTAATTTCTAAAGTAAACAGACTTGTAAATGTTTTTGTCGTCTGCTTTAAAAGCAGTGACAATTCAAATCACTAAAGCTTATTTAAGATTAAAATTTATCAAGTCATAGATAAAAATAGCAGTAATAAAAACAATTAAATAACTTTAAATAAAAAAAAATATTTAGGATTTCGATAACTTATAGTATTTATTATTGAAATCGACATTCGCTATAGTTTTGGTTAGTTGGACATTGAATTCAAGCATATGTAATGCAATAATGAAAAGACTCATGTTACAACGAGAACGCAACATCTGACACGCCTACGACCTGGGTTCGAATCCCACCCCGATAAAATGTATAAATTTCAAGTTCTAATCAGGTTTATTTATTTCCAAATAGTTATCTGATAGCCGAGATAATTATCCATTCAGTACTTAATGTTGATAATAAATGAGTATTTATAATATCAGCTCGAGGATAAAAAAGATGAAACTCTGTCACTGCCAGTAATTGGCAAGCCTAATAAATAATGCCCCCTTTTCACTATTCCTTTATATTATGGAGCGCCTTTGCCTACAGTGAGCTATTTAAAAGTTGTTCTACCTTTTTAATACAATAACATTAAAAATACTGATTCGAATTAAATAGTTGTCACAATTTTGAATTTACTCCAAAACAAAACTATAAAAGAATTGATTAATTAAGTAAAATTAGATGGGAGACTTCTACTATCGAATTAAATAAAATTATAAGGATGTAAAAAAAGTTGCAGTGAGAGAGAGAATGTATAATTTGGTTTAACATGGTTTCTGGATTCATGGTCTTTACACAGAAGCTACTAATTTCATCTATGAAAAACCTATTTACTTAACAGCACATAATTTTTTGGCTAATTGGTTCCCTTTTTTAAAAGAAGAAAGAAACATTGATTTTTACTATATGAATCTCCAGCAACATAATTTAATGATTAAGTGCTAGCAAATCTTATGATATTCAAGTATTAAAAAAGTTAGATTGGAACTTCAATACAGAAATCTTTGTCTCACAATTATAACTCTTTAACAGTGTAGTAAAGTGCATATGCATCAATACATTGTGTGCATTTTTAAATTTTGTTCAGTTAACTTAGCAATTTATTATTTTAACGGACTAATTTAGATCATAAGTTAACTGTATGTGCCTTTGACTTCTTAATAAAAGTTTGGGAAATGTTAAAGGTATCCATGAATACTCTTATTGTTAGCAAAGAACTTTCCCAAATGATTCTATTAATTTCTCTCTCATGTTATTATTAGACAAGAGTATCCTCTACATCCAATAATTATTATTTAATTGTCTTTCATATATCTTTTTTCTTTGTGATGCAATTTTTCCATTTCTACATTAAGCATTTCATTTTTTGAATATCTTTCACACCAAAAATTTCAAACACACACATCCAATGTTTTTTACTGCATTTTGCCTAGTTGTATTTTTTATTCTACTTTATCCTAAAGCTTATCATTAAAATGAAGTGTAAAATTTATGCATAAATTAAAGAGCACATAGGCAGTTCTCTTTTTATATAGTGTTTTGTAAATGCATTTCAATCTCATCTCAATTTTTGTTTGCAATAATTATAAAATGACTAGATCAATTCTTCTTACTTATACAGACGGAGATATATGTTTAAATAGGTTGTTGTTTTCAGTTGACTGTTGGGAATTATTATTTATAATTTGCCCAATTAAATAAATAAGTAATCTCTCTCTCTCTCTTTTTTTTTTCCAAATTGATCAATAATTCCAATATCCATATACTCATTTTTTTTTTCTTGTTTATAAATCTTATTTATTCCACGAACCAAATTTTTTTATTATATTTGAATTTATGTAAATTAAAATGGTGTTTTATACATGTATTATAAGCATTGAAAAAGTAAAATTTAATCATTAATTGTACCACACTATAATACATTAGTCTTTACTATTTTCTGTAATTAATATTTAAATTTTATTTTGTCATTGCATATATACATATTTATGCACAATTTTATTTCATTTAATAATAATGGATTACCATAATTATTCACACACAATATTACAATTCAACATACCTTTCAACCATATTCTAAGATTATTTTCAATGTATAAAAAAATAATTGGAAATAAATTTTGAAAATGACTATATATATGGTTGAAATATAGATGAAATTATAAGATGTGTATATGGATGCAATAAAATGTAATTTATAGATTAAACAATGTTTGGAAAGAAAATGAGTAAGTGAAATAATTTTTATATAATACTGCATTACTTCAAATATAAGGTGCTCCTGGACTTAAGACACAATAGGATTTTAAGTCTGAAAATTTGGGGGAAAAATTATTCTTGGAATTTAAGATGCTTATATGTACTTAAATAGGAAACTAATATAAATACAATAAACTCACCTAATTTATTGTGAATCTTTTTCAGATATATGGTACTTTCACTTTCTACATCTTCACTTTCAGAACTTGAATTCTCATCTTTACTATTCCATCAAATATCATCTTCAGGTTATTTAAATTGCAGTTGAATTTGCCTGTAAAGTATATTTTTCTATTAAAATCTGAGTCATTCTTCTATAATAATTTATATTTTTTACAAATATTTTCTGCAAAAAATTAAAAATGTATATAAAAAAAAAAAAAGATTCTAAGACATTAGTTTTCACTTTGAAATTCAAAACGAAACATCGGAATTGTCAACATCGGCAAAATAATGTTAAAAGATTCTAAAACATTCATTTTCACTTTGAAATTCAAAATGAAAATATGAGAATTGTCAACATCTCATTTTCACTTTAAAAATCAAAAGGAAGCTACTGGAACTGTCAACATTTTGACAGAGGCTACATTGTGTGGAGAAAAACAATCAACCAATCAGTGCCTTGGAAAGCAGGCTCTTATCTCATTGTTATATTGATTTGTTAGTTATAAAACTATTATATAGGTTATTTGATAATGTTTTCTTGATAAAATAATTGTAAAATGGCAAAGTAATGTTAAAAGATTCTAAAACATTCATTTTCACTTTAAAAATCAAAATGAAAACATTGGAATTGTCATCATCTGCAAAATAATGTTAAAAGGTTCTAAAATATTCATTTTCATTTTAAAAATCAAAAGAAAGCTATCGGAACTGGCAAACTTTTGACAGGTGCTCTCTTGTGTAAAGAACAACAATCAACCAATCAGTGCCTTGGAAGGCAGGCATGTTAATTGTAAAAAAATATTCTAAAAATTATTTGGTAAACTTTTTTCAATAAAATGCTGGTAAAATTGGCAAAATAATATTAAAAGTAGCAATTTGAGAGAAAGTCGTTTATGAAATTAATCCAAAAAAATATTGATTAAAAAAGATTTAACATACTATTCTAAACAAGAAATGATCATAATATTATGGGCATATATAGCATAAAGCAAAGATCCACAGAAATAAGATGTTGAAAGTTTCTGTTTTGATTTTAAAACACACCCCTTTTTTAATAATGGATCCAAAATTTGGAGAAAAAGTGTGTCCTATATTTGAAGTAATACAGTAGTAATTTTCAGATCTCACTGTTTGTGTTCAAACTATTTTTCTCTCTTATTCCACTTTTTTTATAACATTTTATTTTCTTTATTATTAAGTATGGAGATTTAATCAAACATTTATTAAAGGTAAACTTTTATTAAAATATATTCTTGTAAAGTATAACTATTATAAGTCATTTTAACAATCCCTATTATTAAAGAATTTAATTATAAAATATGTAATAATATAATGTGTCTGTGGAGGTATTATAATATAATAGCAAGAAATGATCTTTATTAAACAATCTGAATTAAGATTTTAAATTTACATATTATAATAGTAAATTTCAAATTGTAAAAAACTAACTCTAATGGATCAGTTTCTTGGTTCATAAAGTCAGATCTTTTAACAGTCATAATACTTTCTACTATTGTATATATAATAATTAATTTTATCAGTATGTACAAAGGCATTAAAGTATATTCAGAATAGTTTTATTTTGGTTAAATAAGCTTTATTTATTAAAACTATAATTCAACAAACATGTGAAGTTAAATCTTCACAATATAAATATATTAAAATAAATTTTAAACAACCCTGGTGCTATATACTTGTCACTTTTGACTTCATGTTAAAATAATTCACTAATCAATTTCTCTAGAAAAATTGTTTTATGGCTTAAACAGCATTAATCAACTGGCATTCCAACATAATATATGAAGCCCTTTGTACATAAATAGCAAACTCAAAACTGATCAGAGTTTTAATATGTGAAATAATCACAAGCATGGCCTTATAATGTTCAACATTTAAATATAGTAGGATTATTTTCATGTTTTGAAATTTGATCACTCTTGAGTTTAGTTATTTGCCTAAAGGTTTGTGATGATGGTGTATTAGATGTGACAATATGTTGGATTGTTCCCATTATCTATTAGTAAATGTTGAATAAATAGAAAAATTTAAACTTTATTTAAGCTTTTCAAATACAACTTGTTAGTAATAATACACAAATAGACAACACAGGTTAGTAATTATACAATATTTCGAGTATTATTATTCTCCACTCTACTTCAGGTATTTCTAGCCTGACCAGTGACAGTATTAGCATAGAAATTGAATTCACACCTTTAGATTATTGAGTATTTAATTTAAGGTGAACACTCTACCCAACTGAGCTATTTGGTCAAAGGCAATAGATACTAGAAATTTCATATATTTATGAATGAAGGTTGGTTCAAATTCTCCTGAATCCTTCAATTTTTTTAAATATTCAGTAGTATGGAAGCCTCTAATTAACCTTGCTCTTAGAAATACATATTAAAAAAATTGAAGAAAATAGGAGGATTTGAAGCAACCCTCTTATATAAATATATAAAATTTTTACTATCTGTTACCTTTGACAGAATAGCTTAGTTGGTCAGAGCATTTGCCTTAAAATCAAAATCTGAGAATCTAAAGATACAAGTTTGATTCCTATGCTAATACAGCCACTCATCGGGCCAGCAACAACTGAAAAAGAGTGGAGAATAATATTCAAAATGTTGCATAATTATAAACCTATGTTGTCTATTTGCCAATTACTACTAACAAGTTGTTTGTATTTGAAAAGTTAAATAAAGTTTAAAATTTTCTAGACATTCAAAATTTACTAATAGATGATGAAAATAGTCCACCATATTAAAACAATTGTCTTGGAAAAACTTAATCAGTTTCTTATTTTAATATGATGTAAAAGATGGTAAGTGTATATTAACAATTTGATTGGCTTGTTTATTTAAACTTCGATAGTGTAACGGTCAAATTTGTATATTTGTGCAACAAAATCAAGAATTTTCATCCCAAGGCTGATCAGCATAAAGTGGTTGAGACCACTTGTTCAATATAGCTCCAGTTCCTTTACTAACGCTCAAAGATTTATTACCTTACGGCTGATATATATGAGGCCACAGCAGTATTTTCTTTAATCGCGTGCTGGCAGTAGCACATCGGTAAAACATGAGACTGTAGAAAACTGACATTTTAAACAGTATAACTATATAGATGATGTGTGGTTTGGGCATAATTACTAAATAAGGATTGTGATTCTTAACAACTAATAGATAACTAATCAATAATAACTTAACAATGAGCAACATTGAAATACTAAGCAGAAGTTAAATTTAAATTAATTTAATGAAAGCCAAATATTTAAATAATAAAATTAATAAATGAAAATAATACTTGCAATGATTATGGGATTGTCTCACTCACAGGTGATTAAGTTAGGGATACAATTTAACAACATTTACGTTTTGGTTCACATGCAGGTGATGATTTTGGATATAAGCACTTATGGTTAACTGAGTTTCAGATAGTTTTGGTTTACATATATATATATATATATGACATTTTAAATCACTCACAGGTGACATTAATTTTCTGGTTACAAATCAGTTAATTTATTTTACTTGTCCTATATATGTATATTAATCGCAGGTGATGGTTTTGCATATAAGCATTTATGGTTTATATATACACCTGGGTCTCTTTTTACGCGGATTTATTTAACACGATTTTGAAGTTACATGATTCACGTTTCTCTGGAAGTCGAACTTCGATAATATGCTATTACTTTAAATAATAAATTTTGCGCACTTACGTCATATTGAAAGTAATAGCACATTATTGGAATTCGACTTTCATCTTAGTAATTTCAATATTTTCAGTGCTTTATAATAGTAAGATTTTATGCAATAATGGAATTAAAATCTTGATTTTCACATTTTATGTATACACACATTAAATTTTACAAGATTATAATGTAAATTTTTTCAAACATTGTGCGTTTTGCATTTTAAATCACATTCTGTTTTTGCTTTTTAAAAAAGAATGTAATCAATTATTAATCATTTAGTGTCCGCAAGTTTATTTTTAAAAGATGAGTAATAGCAGTGGGCACAATTAAAATTGAAAATTAAAAAATTAAAGACAAAAATAAGAATTTAATTTTTAGTTGTTAGATTAATTACTAATTACATTGTCACCAGAAAACCATTAACACAACATGAGAGTGACATTGGCACTAGTTATATTTCCTCGTGTGAAGAATCTGATTTTTTACCAGTTTGCAAACGAACCTGTTTATTGGCAAATAACAATAATAATTAAAACGTGTATAAAAAATGTAAATTACTGTAAATTATGCATAAAAATATATTGTTTTGAATAAAATTAAATATTATAGTTAAAAAAAGTTTGTCTTGTATCAATTTTTTTCAAATTTTTTATTAGTCATATTTTATTTCCTTATTTTTTTTTTGCGCGAATTTTAAAGTAACTTTACATTGGTGCTTTGCTTTTACGCGATTTTTGAAAAATCACAGTCCACATCCTCTCTTTTTCAAGATAAATTACATCTATTTTTGCATGATTTCATTTGCGCGTGTTTTCTGAAGAACCTATCTATCACGTAAAACGAGACCGAGATGTATAGCATTTTAAATCACTCGCAAGTGATTGTAGTTTTTGGATTACAAATAATTTAATTTACTTTGATATATATATATCACTTTGCAGGTGATGAAGATTTATAATATTTTAAGTTACAGTTTTCATGAGACTTATTAAGTTAAGAATTAATTTAGTTCGCTCATGATGATCTATGCCTAGTTTATGCTATATAACAGGATCTAGTGATACTTATTAGTGTACTTGATGAAGTGGATGAGTTCCCATCTCTATTATATGCTATTCCATGAGGTGATAGTTCTTATTTCCAGTGATTATTAATCCCTTGGTGTGTCTTTCCAGACTTTTCCTAATGCACTGTGACAAAGTGCAGGCACCTTCTTTTACCTCAAATGTAGGTGTTTGGAAGCCACCATTCTTATGATGTATTTATTGATTTTGCTAGTTTGTTCTGCAGAGTCTATTTTGGCCTATCACTCATGAAGTGTTTAAAGCTATTTTTTTACTATAGTAGGTGAGGTTGCTTTGTATTTTGATATGTGATGATGAAATATGCTAGTTTGAAGGATTTAGTTTCTTCAGGTTTCACTCAGTTATTTTAGTGCTCAAAGGTGTAACAATGTCTGTATTGTGTTATTATGATACTATAATCATTCAAAAACCAACCATCAACAATTGGTAATTTTAAATGTTTAACTTGTAAGCATATGGCCAGCAAGTGCAATCCACCCATGCTATGTAGATGCTGTGATCATCCAGAACTTCTCCAATGGATGTGTAAGTCATTTACTTTTTAACATTTTATGTAATTTATATTATATGGACAGTAATTTCTTAATTTTATGTGTGCAAATGATTTCTGATGAGTGTCCCATACATTTCATTCATTTATTTGGTTATTTGTTGGTTCAAAATCCTCAACAATAGGAGAGTCTTTATTAGTAATTTGAAAGTTAATTTAGATATGCCAGCAATTGCTTACATGTAGTCAGCTAATAATATCAAGCATTGGCAAATCAGTCAGTTAATCCTGGTCACCAATTTTTATAATGCTTTAATTTAGAGTAAATAAATAAAGAGAAATGATATGTTAATAAGCTAATGATTAATCCCATGTAAACATATACATTTAAATGCCCAAAATTGTTTGAGAAATTGCTTATATTGGAGGTGTATAAAAATTAGCTAGTGTTAACTCTCCATTTAACTAAACTGTTATGTAGGGTGATTTATGTAAAATCATTTATTTTTTAAGAAGCCTTAGCATTATTTGTAAGACACAAAAGAGATTTTAAATACTATTAGACAAATGACTATATTTGTCAACAGTGCTATCTTGGCAATGTATCCAAGTTTGTGTAAATTTTGTTTTATGATATTATGTTGTAAATAAACTTATTGAATATTTATTTAAAATAAATTTAGTTCTGCTTATTTTTTTATATGCTTATTGTCTTGGGTTCACAATGTCAATTAGTTCATTTAATTAATGTCATATAGAATACTTTTATCTACAGAAATAAGATAAAGCCATGCATATAATAGTGATTTCTGGATGAAATCCCTGTAACAGATAATCCCACATTTCCAGTTACCTAATTAATAGTTTATTTAAGAAGTATTTTCAACTATATTATCTTATAGGATAGATTATCTTTTATAAAATGAAAATGCTTTGACATTTCAGAAGATTATCCATGCTATTTTAGACTGCACACTATCGTATTATTTCGATGTCAATGTCTATTCCACATTTAGTTGCTTATGAAGGTTGTCTGTGGGAAGGTGGAATGATATAAAAAGCACCCTTGTTTTTCTACCATCTTGAGTGATGTCCTGGATATAATTAATCTAAATTTTGAATATTTTAATTGTGTACTTAAATATTAATGCAATTATTTCTTTATATGTGATAAATATTGCTATCATGTAGTAGGATGCAGTCACTTCAAGTTAAGTGTTGGCCTTTTATAGTAGGCCAGGATATCATTCACTTATGCATTTACCTATTCATTTGCTTAATAGACAAATTCATTTTAATATTTTTCACAAGAGTACAGTAGGAATCCTAAGATCATTTACTCTTGTTATTTTTTGCATTGATATACTTAATTTTCTATATCTCAATATTAAATAGTACTAGTGTAGAATGGGTATTTACTGTTTGTCCCTGTGTTAAAAGAAGAGCACACCTTAGGGTATTTTGTTTCATTTAATTCATTATAAATTATGTTACTAAAAGCAATGACAAGAATAGTGTTTGTTGTGAGATATGAGATAGAAAACTTAGGTAGAAGATTTTTTTTTTTTTATTCACAAACTTGTGCTTAGAGAATATGATTTGATGGAAGGTTAAGTCTTATAAATATTTGACAAAGTAGAAATTTTCCTTAATAATCTATTCCCAATTATTATTATTATGCTTTGATTTTTGGCAGTATTGCATGATTTTTCCTTCATCTTGTTATAGATCTCTGTATACTATCACCTTTGTAAATTTTATTGTAACACCACTGTGTCTAGCTGAAGATTCTCTCTGATTTTTGATTGATTTATTTTTATTTTTTCCCTCCCTCCTTTCTCTTTCTCTCTCCTCTCCCTCTCTTCCCCTCCTCTTCTATGCCTCATTTCTGTCCCTCTCTTCTCTCTTCATCTACTCTTTTTCTTTTCTCTTCTCCATCCTCATTTTACACTCTCTTTCATTTTACATTCCTCTTCCTCTCCTCTCTCACATTCTTTCCCTTCCATCTTTTCTTTATTTTTTCTCTTCTTTCATATTCTTTATTCCCCCTCCCTTTTCTCATTCTTTTTTGTAGATTACAATGTATGATCACATATTGTACATTTCCAACATTTCAACTGTTTTTTTCTCCATTACAGTCATTTTTAAGAACCTATAACAAAAAAATTCACATCTCTATATAATACTCTAAATACAAATCTGTTTCATATATTAAACATTAACACGTCAAATCCACAATAATAAAACATATTAATTATACATTATTATATTTTACTTACATCTTCTTCCCTCTTCTTCCTTTATTATAAAACTTCCTTTTTATACACTAAGTATAAATTTTCAAAAAAATATTAGAAACTATCTAAAACACCAGTAAATAAAATACTATTAAATCTATTTAACCCACTCCCAATTATAAATTTATTCCTCCTTTAACAATTTTATCTAACTTTCATATCAATTATATACAATTCCTATCTATACTTTCAAATCTATTTAAAAACTAATGTAAATTATTTCTCTATCCTTTAACAATTTTTTTAAATACAATTTAAACACTCCATATTAATTACACTTTATTTCATATTCCTAACTAACACCATTAATCCTATTTAAAACAGTTTTATATCTTTTTATGTAAAAATATTCTTCTACCATTCTTTCTCTATAATTTTTAACCTTTTCCAACATTCTAATATCAAAATTTTTATGTCCAAATTATTTATAATGTATATATACATTGGAATTTCTATCATTTAAAGGTTAAAAACTATAGAGAAAAGATGGTAAAAGAATATTTTTACATAAAAATATATAAACTTGTTTTAAATAGGATTAATGGTGTTAGATGGGAATATGAAATAAAATATAATTAATATGGAATGTTTAAATTGTTAAAGGGTAGAGAAATAATTTACATAAGTTTTTAAATAGATTTAAAAGTATAGATAGGAACTGTAAATAATTGATATGAAAGTTAGATAAAATACTTAAAGGAGGAATAAATTTATGATTGGGAGTGGGTTAAATGGATTTAAATACTATTTTGCTTACTGGTGTTTTAGATGATTTCTAATATTTTTTTGAAAATTTATACTTAATATGTAGAAGGAAGTTTCATAATAAAGGGAGAAAAGGGAAGAAGATATAAATAAAATATAATAATGTATAGTTAATATGTTTTATTATTGTGAATTTGATGTGTTAATGTTTAATATAACAGATTTGTATTTAGAGTATTATGTATATATATTGTTATAGGTCCTTGAAAATGACTGTAATGGGGAAAAAACAGTTGAAATATTGGAAATGTATATGTGATTATATATATATATGTTCATATAATTTATATATAGAAATAAAGTTTTTGAAAAGAAGTTTGTGAAGTTATTTATAATGTTGGAGAACATATATATTTTAAAAAAGAAAGTGATTGTTTAATTTGTTATTGTAATATATATTTGATTAAATAAACTATTGTAAAAAATACATCATAAAAAGTGTATTTTTTTGTAAAGATTTAATAAAAGCAATGTAAATAAGAATGAAAGAAATTTTGATCATCTGGGATAAAAATATTTAAGCCAATAAACATCACATGATCACCATACATATAGTGAGTTTTGCCTGTTTTGATAAAAATATCACACTAGAAAAAATTGCAGAAAGTTAATTGATTACTGACTAGCCAAATCATTAAGATTTGCAAGATCTTCCTCCAAGATTGTTACAAATATTGAATTGTTGTCCAATACAAAATTATCTCTCATTATGCATGAATAATATCAGAAATCCTAGATTGACAGATGAGCTATAGATTTAAAATACCCAAACATCCATACAGAAACTGGTAGTCAATTTTCCTATTTCTATGCCTTAAGTATAATCAGTTTGATTCTGAAAATGGATTAATTCTGGAAACTGATAGTTACAACAATCATTATACATATATGTATTAACCCAATTTCAATATACACAACTGGTATTAAAATGATGAATGAAAAAAATTTATAGATTAACTTTAAACTTGGAGACACCAATAGTTCAGTAAATAAAAAATAGGATGCTGTTTATGTATGATATATTAAAAGCATGTTATTAAATATTAGATTTGTATCTAGTTGTTAGTGGAGTGTAATGTCCTAGATAGAAAGAGAGCGGATGCCCAGGCTATAAAAACAAACAAAAAAAGTGATTGAAGTATATTGTTGCCTTCATTATAAAGGGACAAGTATTATATGCCTAATTAATTTGTAAACTTAGACAAAAATTACAACCATTTGCCTGTTAATATGTCCCCTCTTTAGTCTTTAAAACTCTATGTAAAAAATTCAGCCTAGCCGGCAGGTCAGCGCAGCAGCCTTGCAAGCAAGCAATTGCTTGGAGACAGTTGTTGCGGGTTCGCTTCCTGGCTGATACTTTGACATATGGAAAAAATATATTATTAGTTTTATATCTGATAATCTTGATTCATCAGACAAAATTAGAAGTGCGAAATAATTGGACATGAATGCAGAAAATGATTGGCAGATATTTTTTATTTATATGTCTTAAATACAATCAAAGATCATTCTGCTCTTATAGCTACAGTATTGAATAAAACAGATTCTTTTCTAGATCAAGTTGTATCCAGAGGACTATGAATTAAATATGTGTCTCGAAAAACAATTTTGGCTTTAAGATGAGAGTGCTACCTTTTTGGAAAAAAATGGATTTATATAATGAGCACTTTACCTCAAGAAGAAAAAGATAAATTGTTGGGAGTGAAAGATGAGGAAGTTGGTCAAAATTTAGATAATGATATTCAGTCATTTTCTGATACTTCTGGAAACAATTCACATTTCATTGTTACAAAAAAGAAAGGGCTAAAGTTTAATAAAAGGCAGTCAACAGAGGTCAATTCATCTTTTAATAAAAACCCCAATTGTACCCTGAAAAAAAAAGCTAACATTGAAAGAACATAGATTGAGAGAGTCAGATTTTTCTGCATAATTTTTATGTAAAACAAGCAAAACACAAAACATTAATGGTGGGTTCACCTCCTATCATTATGTTGTTGTTTAGATTAGGCTTTATGAGCTTTCCCACTAAACTGGATTATTCGTTTATAATATAAAGGTTATCTTCTTTTTCTGTTTCATCCTATATCTAATTTTTTAATAGTTTTTATTGTTTCAAGCAAATGTTATATGATTATATAAAACAATGTTTTTTTTAGTAAAACAAAAAAACATTGCGATGATGCAAGAAATCCTTGATCATCATCATTTTTAATTTGCCATTACCCACTACTATACTTTTAAGAAAAAGTAGCATATCATGTTGTGAATATAATCCATCGTACAGTGACAGTCCTGATAATAGAAGCTGCAGTAATCAACAGATTGCTCTAATTAAATTAAAAATGATAAATGCATTTTTTACAATTCAATATTTATCAAAGAGCTTTTACATAAAGCGAAAAATAAAAGTCCATTTATAAATATTTTGAATTATTTCTAATGAATGACGAAGATAATGTTTGTAGCTAAAATAAAATTCCACTCGAGTTTTTAACTTCATATAATGCAAATAAAAGTTCTCTTTAAAAAATAAAAAAAACTCCTTTTATAAAACATTTGACAATATCTACTCCCAGCGTGTTACAAGATGAAGATAAAGAGGATGCTTTTAACATCAAACTAACGCTTGCCGATTCTCCGAGCAGCTCAAGTGGGAAGGAATTTAAATTAAAATTATCTTTTCGTAAAATTAAGAAAAATCTTAAGTTGCTTTAAAAATAATTACTTTAAATTTATCAATTCAAAATAATTTTGAATCTTTTTGTGCAATAGTAATACTAAAAATACAATTTATATATCTATATTAATACAAACTATTTAAAACATCAAAAAATATCTGTGTTTTTAATAACAGCAACGTGCAAATGCTAAAATAATATTGCATATATAATCCTATGCTTACTTGCTTATGAGATCACACAATGTTCGAGCACTCGAGAGTTAAGGTTGATCACATTTCCATGCAGCAGATTGAACCATCATTCTGTCTTCTTTATTTTATTCAGCTGATAATCAATCCAGTAAAAAATCTGCCATTGCATTAAAACACACGGAACAAAAAGAGTACTTTCCCATATTGGAGATCAAACTTGGACATATGACTAAATGCCAGGCATCCTAACTACTAGATAATAGGGAAATGGCAATCATAACACATACCAAAAATATCTTTATGCTTTAATTATTTCATCAACCTTCCCTAAGATCAGTTCTGTAACTAAGATCAATGCTGTGTAATAAATATAGTCGCCAGTAACCCTGAAAAATAATAAATGTTCAATGCTTGGAAAATTATGTAGCATTCAGTGTTGAAAAATTGAGATAATGGTTTCATTTGTTTGACCAAACCTTTTATTTTATTTTTCTCAGCTTGAAACCAATCCTGGAACCTTTACTTTTGAGTTCATTGCTCTACCATTTTGTTAAACCATACCCACCCCTGAAAAAGTTTATATGAATATATTTATATATGTTAAATTCTAATCCAAATGTAATGTGAGATAATAAAGAAGCATGACTAAATTATAATACTTGATCACCAACAATGGTCATTTACCTTTGATTTTCACTCTCATAAAACAATGTTTGTGTATTATACATATACACACATAATTTCTTGCTTCTTATATGGAATATTAATAATTTTGATTATTTAAAGGCTTAAATGTATTTTCAGTGTAGAACACTCTCCTTTAAAAGACAACCATTTGCTTCTTGAAGAGAGTGACTTGTAACAAAAATACATTTGATGCTTTAAATACCTAACATTATTGTTATTCCACATAAGCATTTATATTAATGGAAGAAGTTAATTAGCATTTAATTTGTGTTGCTATATATATTAAATTGAATATTTTCATGGATTGTTATTATAATAAAGAATAGATAGAAGGAGCTTATATTCATGTAAACAGATATAACTTTATATTTTGATGTTGCCAAGAAACTATCAAGTATTATTAATTGACAATTCTCCTGAGGCTAAACAAGTTTTCTTCAATAACTTATAATAGCTCTTTTGTTAAGATTTATTGAAGTAAAATGAGACACAATAATATATAATAAAACAAAACACTGTGATTAATTCTACAATTTTCAATATAGCACTATATGCAAATAACATCTATAGTTAGCTTATAGCATTATTTCCCTCTTGAGTAGAATTTAGTATAAATTCTATTCAAGATGGCAGTCATGTAATAAACTAGTTATAAGTGGTATTTATTTACTTGCATATTATTATATTGAAAATTGTAGAGTTAACTCAAATGGTTTGTATTAATATAACTTCTATAAAAAATTTGCAGAAAAATAAAATCCAAAATTCAAAAATTAGAATTAGTAAAATCATTTAATATACTTGCAAAGAACATCTATATCAATGCTAATTTAAAATTTTAACTTTTCAAGTGCTAACAATTGATTTATTATTTATGTAATAGCATGGAAGTTTAGATAAAAGAGAACCATTTTTATCTAATACAATAAATTGGTATTAACTTCAAAGAAGGTATTCTTTCCAAGTTTGTAAAATAGTTTTAATTAAAGAGAAAGAATTTCATTTTTTCACAAATGCACCTTAATAATTTATATAATAGCTCAACAATGTCATATTAAGTACAGAGGAAACTGTTAAATCCAAACATGAGATAGAGACTTTATAAAGATAAGAGCAGCTGACATATCTTTAACCTAAATCCTTAATTATATAAGCCAGTCTGAAGAGTTTTGGCCTGTATAATTAAGAATTTAGGTTAAAGATAAGACAGTTGCTCTTTATAAAGTCTTTAACTTGTGTTTGGGTTTGAGAGCTTTCTCTGAACTTAACATGACATTGTTGAGCTATTATATAAATTATTAAGGTACATATGCGAAAAGATGAAATCCTTTTTCTTTAATTGCATATGACCTTTGTGTTTAATAAATAAATTTGAATGTAAAATAGTTGTAGTAAGTCTGATTTAGGAGTTATTATTATGATAACTGCATTTGGAATTTATCTCTCCTTAAATTTTGACAAATATTCTGAGCTATACAAATTTAATAGTATTATTTATTTATGAGATTATTAAAGTTATTTAAATTATTTGTATATATATATATACATAAAATAAAGAATACTATTGATGTTTAATATCTGTAATAATTCTAGATTTAAGTCTCATAATAGGTAACTGAAATAGTCTCTAGCCCAGCATAAGACAATAATTTTTACAAAAAAAAAAAGACCAGCTATCTGGAACATTTAGGATAGAAAGAATGAATTTTTAAATTAGTCATGCAATTGGTCTAAAGATATTTTAAGAGAAGATGGTTATTGTTTTCCTGTAAAAATTGTCTTATGCTGGGTTAGAGAGTATTTCAATTATCTATTGTACAGATGCATGAGTTTTAATCTCAGAATATTATATATATACAATCACAAAAGCTTTTTATAGTGTAATAGTTATATATCAGACTAACATATGTAAATATGAAAATTTTTCTAGCAGAAAATAAACACATTCAATATTGATTTCTAAATGAATATTTCCTTATACTTAAGGGGTAAAAAAGAATAGAAAAACATCTCACACCCAAGAATTGGCATGTCTAGTAAATATTATCTTTCACTGTTTCTCTGCTTGCTGGACTTTAATAAAGACAATTATGAGATTTTTATTACTTTTAAAAATGTAATTTACAAGGAATATTTGATCCAGAATTTATAGATGGAGTGTGGGCAGTGATAGAAAGAGTGACCTTGAGCTAAAGGTTTATAGATCAACTACCACCTAAGCAAAGTAAAAACAAGCATCTTGGTGAACTGAATGGTATTATTTTGCTCAGCTTGACATTTAGGTACTTGAACACCAGATGAAATTTCTGAAAAAGTAACCATATGACTATTAAAAAGACCTTATGGCATATTAGTTAACTCATCCTCTTCTATAACCATAATCTAATGGTGAATTAGGGCAGATAAAATTTAGAAAAAAAATTTTCAATTGCAAATAGACTTAATATTATTTTTTAGGTGATCAGCTCATGACCCAATCCAGTTAAGAATTTAACAGTGATTGGAAAATGGCTACCTAAGTAATCCTAACTAGAGAGCAAAGATTTCAAGTTAAATCCGCATTGGGGGGTTGAGGATATTCTCAAAGCTTGTTAAGAGCTTGTTTAGCAGTCTCTATATATAACATTTGTAAATATGAGCTTTATTAAAATTAGGTCATGTGACATCTGACATGATTTTTTTATCAATTTATCCTATGTTTCAAGAATGTGGGGAATAATTAAAGTTTTAAGTACTTCTAAAAAAAGATATTACTCAGGGAAAAAGAGAGTTGAATATTGTTATTCTATGGATTTATGTTTAATTAAAAATAGATATATTACATCGTTAACTGAGGTTTAAAGTTTATATTGGGTTAGGCATAAACTCTAATTTAATAAATGATTATTACTGATTAATAACGTATTTATCTAAAATGACTAGGCATAAAACTTATGAGGGCAAAAGTTTGACTCTTGTACATCAACATGTAATAATTTGATTATTAAATGTTGCTGCATTTAAATCTTCATTTCTAGGTTAGTTTCAAGTTGGCATTGAATGCATTTAGCAATCAATCTTAAATCTATTTTATTATGAATTCCACTAGATCTGGAAACTGTTATCATTTTATCAATAAACATATGATAGCACGACTGTTAAAACTAAATGACAATATGTGTGAGCCTGCAATTAGAAAAAAAATTTTGCTTAGGAAATAATAAAAAGTACATATACTGGAAACAACTTTCTCTAGCATCTATTGATTACTATAGCTTTCACTAGGTGGCCCTATCATGTGGAAAAATGTTATTGTTTTAATAGCTTGTGTATACATAAGAAAAGATGATCATGCTATGTTTAGTGGAAATAACAGCTGGGCCTGCTATCCATGGAGCCAAAACTTCAGAATCTGTCAATCTACCATTACATCAAACTAACCAGGCTGGGGGTGGAAACAAATAATATAACAAAGAAGTAGTAATTGGCAATGATTTAAGATCAGAGAAATTGATAAACATATTAAATTTATAGTTTTAAATTGTTATTTTGTTTTTAGTAAAACTAATTTTTTAATTATATTTTGTATTTTCTGGCAAATGTTTTATTAAATTTTAATTTAAGGAAATCGATTTTTCATTCACGAGTTTATTAAAAATATTTTTGAACAATTAAAATAAATATTTCTAGATTGCTTTTAAACATTTTATATTAATTTCTTTGTTAACGCTCAACAGGATGCTCGCTATTAAAGTAATTAATAAAGAGAAAAAAAGAAAATATTTACATTTTCTTTTTAATGTAAACACTTATTTAATTCAAATATTTGATGTAAATCTCATAAAAAGGAATTAAAAATTAGTTTTAACAATTATTGTGCACTATCCAGCTTAAATGTTAGAAACTAAACGAGAAGTCGGCATTTGTCATCCAAAATGCAAAAAAATGAGTAAAATAAGTGAAATTGTTTTGTTTATGATTAATCGGCTTTCTGATGTAAGGCAGAGAATTTGCACTATCTCCATTCTATAACCTACTTTTAATGTTATATAATATTTTCAACTAATTTTATATTTCCAAAAGCAATTGCCTTCGCTTTAAAACCAGCTATAATCTTGAGGAATCAATCAATGCGTCAGATGGTATAGTACTGCAGTATTCATATTTCTAGTCTATTTTTTGTTTTCCACAATAAAGGATTTTGAATTCAAAAATGAAACTAATGCACTTATGCATCTAGAAGTCATCTTTTACTCATTCATACTGTTTAAAATAATGGACTGAAATTTTTAAAAAACCCTAAGATTTTTAATCTAAGCCAATTTATTGGCATAGTTATATAATTCTGACATCTGTGCAGTTTTTATATAGTTTAGAAGCTTCAGTTCATATCAATTATATGCCTTTCTATCTTTTGATTAAGAAGATTGACATCATAAGACTTCTTCAACTTACTCATAAGATTCCAGGAGTGGTTCTCTTCATTATGCTTTAGAACAGGGGGAGCTAACAAATCGATTGTGATCCACCAGGTCGATTGCAAAGTCAATTTTGGTCAATCACGAAGCCAATTTTGGTCGATCACGAAGCCAATCTGGCAAGAGCTGTCGGGTAATGAGTGAAACAAATTAAGTCAAGATTTTCAA
Organism: Epiperipatus broadwayi; assembly: GCA_028023455.1. NCBI lineage: Eukaryota > Metazoa > Onychophora > Udeonychophora > Euonychophora > Peripatidae > Epiperipatus > Epiperipatus broadwayi. The sequence goes on from JAQFVV010006426.1 coordinate 181,600, forward strand.
GTTTTTTTGTTATTTTTATTTTTGTTGTAATTTTTTTTTTCAATTCTAGATAGGTAAAGTCCACTAAGTCATATCATTATTGAAAATAATATTTTAAATTTTGATTTAATGTAGCTAATTTGAATTAATAAATATTGTTAATAATTACTCATGTTGCTTTAATTTCCTCTGACGTGAGTTTTTTGGCCCGTTAAATAATTGTTATTTTTTACTAGGTAGATATATAAAAATAGTATGTATTTCACACTTCCCTCCACTTAGACTATGCCTATGACAATAAGTCTATCGCCTATGACAAGTCGAACACAACACATTTTTAAAATAAAAAATAGATCTTATGAACACAAAAGTTGGCTATCCCTGCTCTAGAGTCACTTCCTGTAAGTTTAGACAAAGGATAAAAAAGGCCCATAGTGAACAAAAAACTGAGCCACTAAAAGTATATAAAAAACTGACTTGGTGTCAGTTTAGTATAGCTGAGTAAGTGAATTGGCCTGATTTTTGTTATTTGAAGATAAAAATAAATCAACAGTTTATCACCATCTCATCCTCTTCCATCAAAAGTAAGCATTAAATTACAATAATATTTTTGTTTTTACAATCTGCTCATCAATACTTATGTTACTAATCCAGATTAACTTGAGACTTTAACACTTTAGATAACAATAACTAGATACCTATTTTCTGAACAATATTAGATAAGATAATTGGATTATCTATGACAAATAGGCGTGCTAAACATTATACTATATCCTAAAGTTTTGTACTTAATCCAACTACTTGTACCGTTTAGGTCACCAACTATATATTTTTCTGACTTTACTTATAAATCTCAGTTATAAGGCATTGATAAAGATATTCAGATGCCTTTGTTATTTTTGGTAAAATATTGTAAAAAATTGATAAATATCATTGATATATATTTACTCATCTTATATTTTCTTTTTAAAAAATCTTATTGTGTTATTCATTCAATATTAGCTTGTGAGGTAATATGTTAAGGTTCTCCTTAAATAAAATTATACGTTATGTTCAAATGACAATAAACATCACATGACTACCTCCTCTTATGGTTGTGTATAACTGTTGTTAAAACAAATGCTATGCAGAAACTTTTAGCCAAGTCAAACACTTTCTCCTTTTGAATCCACACACACAAAAAAAGAGCTTAACTACTTTGTTTCCCTATTTACCCTTTCTACTCAACACTCACTAAACTATTTTTCCATACTGTTGGATTTTTTTCTTTTATCTTATTTTAATAAAGGCTGTTTTAATAATTTTAACAAAGTCAAAGAAAAACTAAAATTTATCTCTTCCTCTTTCACATTCTTCGTTTTTATATTTTTCACACATTTTATTTTAAAATAATCTTTTAACATCCTTAACTCCAAAAAACATGTTCAATGCTCTTCCACCCATCTTTACATCAAATACATCTGGAATCAGTTCTTATTATCATACATCCTTTCCATATAATTTTTATAAAACTCTAAACTATTTATTCAGACTTTATAATACTCCTATATACTCCTATTTCTCTAAACAATTAAACTTTCCACTTCTCCTATTATTAATACGTCTTTAATATATTCTCTACACGTTTATCCCACTTTTGATGTAAAAACATAAAAATAAATTATTTATCTATTAACTTCCAATATAATAAAATCTTTTTAGTGTACTGCGTGGATTTATTATCATCTCCACATAAATCGATTAAACACTATTCTTACTCTTCGGTTTTCACTCATGTACTATTAAAATTTCAAATATGTATAAGTCTTTTATATATGGAGAAAAAATAGTGTTTATCTGAATTGTGTAGAGAGAACAAATATTTTTAATTAGCCTTTAATTTTTTCCATCCTAATTCCTCTTCAATAGTCTCATTTGTTACTCACAATTCACCACTCACTGAATATCTATTTGTTTATTAATTTTACCTAAAACATTTTTTTGTGTTCTTTGGCCAATATAACAAATAACTCATTTTTATAGTTGCACCCATTACAAATTATTGTGCATACCTGTTTGATATATGTCATTTTATTTTATTTTGTCTCAGTTATATTTTTGTCTGTAAAAATCTTTTACCCATTTAACTATGCATTTCAATCCTTACACTTCTTTACTCCAAGACAAATACATCTCTATTCTTCATTCTCTAATTTTTATCCCTTTCATTGTTATTTTTTTTTAATTGAATGTTATCACTGTACACTTTTCTAATAATAATTTCATATTTTTTACACTATTTTTAAGAAGTGTTTGAGCATCTGCTCCTTGTTTTCACTGGGAGAATCATCCCCTCCCCATCCCCATTTTTTTTTTAGTTCAATCATCAATTCCCTTAGAAACCAATATATATATATATTGCTGATAAAAGATGATGCTATTTCAACTTGATTTCATATTTAACTTGTTTTTTAGTCTCTAATTGGTATTTATGAAAATTATTCTTAAAAAATTGATTAATGCATATTGAGAGAATTTTTAACCAATTCAATCTTTCCAGATTTGCAGTACAGTTTTTTCCAATCCTGTTAGTAAATCATGAGTTAGTGCCCACTAGACAATAACTCATGATTTAATAACATGCATGGAGAAAGGCATTGCAAATGTGAAAAAAATTGATTGGTTAAAAATTGTTCTTAGCCCTTTAATCATTCTTAATAACTTCAAATCTACTTTCATAATTTCAAAATTTTTTTGCAATCTATTTCTATCCAGTCTGTTATAAGTCTTCTAAAATTTATTTAAATAATTGTTTATTTTCTCTACAAGACCTTATAATGCAGCGGTCCCCAACCTTTTTGCTCTTAAGAGCACATTCTATAATACTGGCCAGGTGGTGGGCACCATTTATTTTTTCAATGTAAATTTATAGTTGGATATTGTTAATGATAGAACCTTTTGCGCTGAAACAGTATAGTATGACCTACAATTTGATTACAATATAATATAATAATTTATAAGAAATCTTAAAAATTAAATTTGTTTGTATCAGATAAATAATGTTTTATCGTGTTCGGATAGCGGTGGGCACACATAAAATGGTCTGCGGGCGCCATGGTGCCCACGGGCATAGAGTTGGGGACCCCTGTTATAATGAATAAATTATCGTTATCATCCCGAACAAAATCTGTTTCAAATTTGCACCCGAGATTTTATACTCTTCTGTTTGAATTAATACTATTTTTTTTTGTTCTTTTTTATCTTCTACGCATTGATTTTATTATCAAGTATAATTAATTAATCCTTTCATATAAAATTTATTCATTGCAACATATGGTTATTATAGTTAGTTTTTTTTTTTTTTAAACAGTTTGACTGTGATACAGGATGTTGCCATGAATAAAGTGTAAATGAAAGAACTTGTTGATTATATTTATACCCTTCTTTCAAATTCTAACTTTATGTATACATGTAAATATTTTATAAATTATTGAAGTTATCATTACAAGTATATAGCTAATTAAATTAAAATATTTTCTGCTTTCTTTATGTAATAATCTAATTTTTTTATTTATCATTCATCTGAAATTTTATTATTATCTATAATATTATTAAAGCTTTCTATTAAATCATATTTAAATACCATTCCATATTTATCATTATTTCATCTCCCATATTATCTAGTCCCCTTGTTTTTTTCGTATTTGTTTAATCTATCTACTGCTCTATTCGATTTTAAATCCATCAATGCATTCATCTTTTTTAATCAATTTATCTACTACCAAATACTTTTATTATAAATGCATGTTTATTTATCTTAATCCCTTTTTGTTCTTACATTCTTTTTCTTCTGTATTTAACAATATCACAGCCTTTTTTCATATTGTTTTTTTTTTAATTATCTCTCGGAATTTCCTGCATTATTAATATTTTTAGTTATCTTCTTATTAAATTCATCCTATTTCCATATTAATCTTATTCTAGTTTTGTTTTCTTGTTGTTTTTTTAAAAAAAAAACATCTCATCTATTCTTTATTTTGATTTGTTCCAGATATTTCTTTTCTTATATTCCTCTTTCTTTTTTATATTTTCTAAAGTATTTTTATTTAAATTTTTTTGTTAATGCTATAATAAATAAATATTTATCTGTAATCTTCTTCACCATATTAGTCAACTCCTCATAAATCTTAAGTTCAATATCTTTCACAATTATTTCTGAAATGTTAAATATTATCAATTTAGATTCATCTCTTATTTTTCATCATATTTATTTAATTTTTCCATGAAGTTTTGCATCTAATCGTTCATATACACTTCATTCTATCAACATACAATTATAATCATTACTATTTACTTTTTCTTTTTTATGAAACAATCATTCTTTTTAATTTTCCTTGTTTTTTTATTTATTTATGATCACATAATCAATGATCCTGCCTTGTTTACTCAAATGTTCAATTTTCATTCTATTTCTTTCACATCCCTTTTTAGTGATGCTTCGTTCACATTCTTCACTTCATCAATTTTGTTAATATGGCCATTTATACCACCTGCACTCAATATCTTGCAATTTTTTTTTTAAAACACATTTATATCCTTATGTAAATATTTCCAAATATTCTCATTCCAATATTTCATAATCTCCTCATTTTCAGTAATAAATATAGTATTTTATGCTTTCATTTATCTTTAAAACTCAATTTCAGTTTAATTCTCACATTTCTTATAATTGCTTTTTAAAATTTTTCTAAAATATCAACTGTATCCTTTCTTTTTGATCATCATTACATTTATTTACTCCTTTCCATTCAAATTTCTGAAAATACAATATTTTATTTCTCAAATATGTTTCTACTATTAATAACAAACGTAATTTCTCTTCTGTAAAAACCTTTTCAATCTTTCTCAGCTTAATACGTATATCGACTTCTTTATACATTCCCTATCTTGGGTGAGAGTGGTATAATGAAAATTACACTACAGAAATATTATTTATTGAGTAGAAACAATTATTTTATTAATCCAATAAGTTAATAGATAATGATCATAGTTGATTAAGTTAAAAAAATAAAATTAAGGAACTCCCTTTTTTAAAAAAAATGAATGAGTATGTAAATTAAAATATTTTATAATTATGGCAATCTTAATAAACCATAGATTTTCACTTTTTGCCTTCATTTAGTTGTTGATTTCTTTTTTAAAAACTTTTGTAGATGATAATGACATATTTACCTCCAGATTTTTTGTCCACAGTTCTCAATCCTTTTCCTAATCCTAACCCTACTCTAACTCTACATCTAACCATCAAATTCAAGCTTCTGTTTATTGAGATAATCATTCTTCTATATGGAACATACCTTTGAAATTGGATTCAAGATTTCTTTCAAAGTTATATATCTTTGCTACCACATAAATTTGGTGAAATTGACTATATGGGTAGGTCAATGATATTCAACAGGTATCTTAACACAAGCTTTTGCAGAATTCCATATTGTTGTATATACTGAAAATCATTCTCAACTTGTAGAATGAACAAAATCATTTATTTTCCTGCTCCATCAATAGTTTAAATAATTTTTATAACATTTCTTAATAATACCTGATAGCTTCAGCTACTATTACTTCAAATTATAGACCAACAAGGCCAAAATTTTAACTTCTGAATGGTGCTAACTTTTCAGTAAAACCAGCAGGAGTCAGGAAAATTAAAAATTAATGAACTCACCTTAAATCTAATTCCTCCAATCACATGACTATAAAGTCATTCATTACCTTATCTTTTAAAGACGTAGTTCTCATTCTCTAATAATTTTTTAATCCTCAGCACAAGTAAATAAATTTAATATTACTTTTGTTACAATAGCAACAGCAACAATATATATATATATGTTATACTTCTTTTACAAATATGCTTTTGTTAAAAAAAATTGAACGAATAAAATATTTATTTTTACAATCCTGACAATTAATTTATATAAATAATGATTCATGCAAAAAAGAAAAAAGAATGAAAATATTTATTTTTAAAAGCTTAACTACTAGATTTTATAATTGCTAATTTGTGCATTTAATTTAACTAAACAAAATTTAATAAACCTTTTCTCTTTATTCAACATTTAATTTTTTCTTATCCGTTTTTCCATTATTTTAATCCTGACTTGTGCCATTTCTAATCCACTCTCTCCCAAATCCATCAACACTTCTTAGTTAAATCTTTCTCCTTATATATATATTCCATGATTTTGTCACTTCTCTATCTTTACTACAACTGCTTCATTCTAATAGGAAATGTAAAACACTTTCTGTCTCAGATCCCCATGAAGCACATGACAAATTTAAATCTTTTCCCCATCTCTCAGTATATTTCTTTGTTTTCAGACTTCATGCTAACACTTAAATAATATTTAACTTCCTATTGTTATCAAAAATATCTTCAGCTTCAGTATTCATTTCACCTTGATATCATATTAATGTTTTTACCTCTTATTTTTAAATGCCACAACATCTCCCCTCTTTATTTATTAAACCTTTTATTCTTTTTATTCTAATCACTAATACATTGTGTATCTAATTCTGTGTTGGAGTATTTATTCCCATTTTTCTCATCTAATTCTTTATCTCTTAGATAATTTATTTGAGATCCATCCTCGTTAATGCAATTAAAAATTATTGTAGCAATTTTGTTCTCTTCACAAATTGATCTTTCAAATACTTTTACCTTGATCTTGGCCTATATCATATCAAATGGTTACCATCTCATTTCACTTTGCATAGTTTCATAAGATATCTATACGTTTTTCCTAAGAACACATTTTCTCATTTCTTTTTGTTTCTTATATAGAGTTATCAATAATTTATAGGTATGAAATGCTGCATCGTTTGCATAAGTGAAACTATAGGTACTCTTTTTTTAAAATTATATTCACATTATATTTATGTCAAGCAAGCAATGCTAAAGTTAAGATTATCAATAAAAAGCAGATAGAAACCAGTCCTTATCTTGCATGAGAGTGGTGTAGTAGAAATTACACTACATAAATATTATTCATGAGCAGAAATCAGGCCAAAAGTTTGATTTGGCAATAGCTGCAATTGTATGCATGGAGAGAGAGAGAGGATAGGAAGCACAAAATCAAAGAAGCCTGGAAATTTCAGGAGATAATGATGCTATAAATAAAAAAGTGTCAGGTATACCACTTTCCAACAGTGAATTATTTAAATAAATTTGAATAAATAGAATATATTTAAATATTAAATTAATAATTGAGAGAATACAAATGATATAAACATTAAATAAACTTAGGTTGCTATGATTATGACATACTCATGTCAAAAGCTTGCTCAGCATGCATACAATTAAAGTTCAAGTTATATAAAAGTCTATCTTTTCTGCTAAATGCACATAAGATTTCAATCAAACTGTAGTAATTGGTACTTATATATACTAAACAATGATAAAGTTATGTGTAAGAGATTATGGTCTAGACCAGTTGATGAGTGCTGGTTGAGCATGAAATGAGCATGGGAATCACACATTTTTTTCATGTCTTGAGTTTTATATATATATATAATTGCACCTTCCACAAAATGTTAAAAGTGAATAGAAACCAGACCCTACCTTGTGTGAAAGTGGTATAGTGGAAATTACACTTCAGAAATATTATTATTAAATAATGCTAATTTTTTTTATTGTTTTTATTATCAAATTCTTGTCTATAATAATATACACTCCTATTAATCATAATCTCCTATGCTCCATTTTTTTTTGATACAGTATTTTTCCATTTTTCACTCATTACTTTTTTAAAAATTTATTAATTACCAATATCAATAAAAAAGTATATTAAATTTATTACTAATATTCCTACTTCTTCATTAGTAAATTTTTTTTTAAAAGACAATTATATCTTGTATTTTTAAATATGTCTCTGCTTAGGTATTTCATATCCTATAATTACTTTTAGAAATTCATTTCCTAATTCCCATATAAATAACACAAACGGCATACATGATGTATGACAATCCTTTGCAGCTTGTCTTTCTCATTACTCTCCACAATTTGTAACCCCCTAATTTATATTTATAATTTTTCTTATATAATTTCAGCATTTGTAAGAACCTTTTTTTCAATTCTAATTTTTCTACTTATGCTTTCTTGTCCAATCTATACATCGTGTCTTTTAGCTAAACTAGTGCGGAAGTACCATCATATATTTAAGTTTATTTGTAATAATCTAAAAGAAAAGTTTGTATATAATTGATGTTATTTCTATGTGTCTATAATTATCCAAATGTCCAGCATGATAGGTGCAGGTTAGACTCTGGAGTTCAAGGTTCATGGATCATGCTCAGTTCTGCCATTTCTGCTGCTCAAACCTTTTATGTATTCCTGAGCATTAAACTATTTAATTTTTTAAATTTTATTATTTATTGCATAATTTTTTGTTATCTTTCACTCCCTTTTAAAAACAAACTTATTTTTGCAATCTTCCAACTTCCTAAAACATCTCCATTTGCAGTTCAGTTAAAACAATTCAGTGACAAGATAAAAGATATTTGTCTTAATTTTGAAATAATTTCATCAGCTAGTTATTGCATTCTTGATTCTTAAGATTTTAAAAGCTTGTATTAACTCTTCTATAATTATAACTTTTTTCTTATTATTTCTTTATTGCAAACATCAAATTTGTTTTTAATTTTTTTTTAAATAAAATGTTTTTGTTTATTTTTTTTTCTATTTCTCGTCTATCCATTTATTCCTTATCTTTCTTATTATCCAATTGATCCAGATTTGCTTCTATACTTAATGTACTTTCCAAATTTTCTATTACTATCTCTTTCTACATTATTTATATTCTCTACAGTTTTCTATTTAATCTAATTTTTATATACGTATATTTAATTCTCTTGTTTTTTTCTAAATATGTTTTCCACTATGTATGTCATTTGCATTTAATTTTTTTCTTTATTACCTTTTATATTCACTTTTTTTCCTTCATAGTAATTAAATTTAATTTTCATAAATTCTTATTAATTTTTCACTTTTCCATTAAACTTTTATTATCAACTTCCACAATTTCAGATAGATTATTATTTTTATTCACAAAGAACATTGTTTAATTTTAAATCAATTTTCATAATCCAATATTCTGTCAATTATCAATATCTTTGTCAAGCATTGGTGGTTGAAAGGTCAGTGACAGCTGCTTTACAAGTAGTTGTCCTGGGTTAGCGGGTTCATTTCCTGGCTGATGCTATGACACATGAGAAAAAAAAAAATCTTTTTTTAAAATTCCATAATATACTTCTAATATGGTTTTTATTATTTATATTTCATCTATAAGTTTTACTTTTATTAAAAACTTATTTTTTCTTGTATTTTTTGTGTCCAGTTTTTTCCTCTTGTCAAAATGTTTAAGAATTCTTTAAACATTCTTAATTTCTTTTTTTTTTCATCTAACAAAGCAGAATCAACATATATTTCTGATAGTTTTTTGACCATATAAAATTCCTATCATATTATTTTAATAAATTGGATTTTTCTATTTCAGTCTGCCCATTAATACTCGTATCTTATTTGCTAAAATTACTAATATTTCCCCCCATGCATCTATAAATATCTTCAATTCAAACAATGTTATCTTTCTCATCTGTATCCATATAAGTCACTCTTGTATCCCAACTATTTTCATATCTACAAAATTTATTCCACATAAGTTTAGATGTAAATTCTTTTGTAATACAGTCAATTCTCTCTTACTCTTTTTCAATAGATCTTTTCATTTCTCAAATATTCTTTCTCTTATACATTTAGAAATTCAGTCTTAATATTTTCATTTATTGTTCCATTTTTTAAAAAAAATGTAATTCACTAGCTTGCTCATTTTTAAATGCATTATTTGTTTTTATACTTTAAATTCCTTTTTTCCTCAATTATCTTCATCTTATTACATATTTTTAATAATTATTTCATTCTTAAAAATTCTTATTTTTCTCCTTTCTTCTTTTTTTAGTGTTTATATATATATATATATACTTAATTATTAAAATCAGTCAACACTTAGACAATCCCGATATCAATAACAATCAACAATCTCAACCTCTTGTCAAGACAATCTTCTTTAACCATATTTGTATGTGTATATATAAAAATCATTAATTCTTACCAATTTATCTTTAATAAACCTACTATTTCACATTAGTATTAATGGATTTCTTACAATCATCACAATGTTACAATTTTATATAAAATATATACAATAAATCTTTTTTCACATTTTTCTTTTAAAAATATTTTATTTTATGAAATCATATTATTTTACATTGACTTAATGTTTCTATCATTTGATATGGTCATTATCAATAAATTTATAACAATTTTTGAAAAATAAAATATAAATATACAATTCAAAATGATAACACATGAAATAAATAAAAAAATAAATATATATATTTATAATGATAAATCATTACATATTAATAAAATAATACTGTCAGTTTACATATTTAATTTGAAATCAAGTACTAGCCTTTTTGTTTTTCTTACTCCTTGTTTTTTATTTGTATTTATAATTTTAATTACACTGAAAAAATACCATTTAACTTTTTTACATTTGTCTTTTTATTTGGAAACTACTAATTATCTTTAGTTTTTAATTAAGCTTATTTTTGTTTGTTTTTAACACTTTGGATAATATTGTAATTAAAATCTATTTTACAGAACAAAGAAATCTAAATATATTATTAAGACAAATAACAAGCAAGATCCCCCAAAAATCATTTAAATAATCTTTACATTTTAAATAATCTTGAAGTTTTATCTGACAAAATAGATTAGCCTTGATATAACAAAAGATGGGATGTATTTACAAGTTTATGTAATATAAATATATTAAATAATCTTAATATTATCACATATTCTTTTAAATTCATATAAATTAAGATACAATAAAAGACAAATGACTCCCCCCCCCCCCAATGGGTGTTATTTATATGATTCTATGAGGTTCTTGCTTGTAAATTGTTTATATTTAATATAAAAATAGGTTTATATTTTTATCATCACATATTTGATAAGACATAAAATAATCATTAATATTTTATTTAATTTTGTAATTATATGTTGGGTTATTTCTATCATCTAATTTAAATGTTAAATATTTTGAGAAAAATTCACATTTTATATATAATTACATTTTGAATTACAGGTGTCAAATTAATTCAACCCATATCTTTGATAAATATAGTAATGACCATTATTAATCATTTACTAAACTAGAGATTGTCTCTAGCACAGATATAAACTTTAAAACTCAATTAAAGATTATTATATCTGATTTTTTAAAATTAAACACACAAGCATTTGTTTTTTTCAGTATAATATCTTTATAAATACACCTGGGTCTTGTTTTACATGATAGATAGGTTCCTCAGAAAACACGTGCAAACGAAATTGTGCAAAAATAGACGTAACTTACATTGCAAAAGGGAGGATGCGGTCTGTGATTTTTCAAAATTCACGTAAAAGCAAAGCACCAACGTAAAATTACTTTAAAATTTGCGCAAAAAAAAAAAAATAAGGAAATAAAATATGACTAATAAAAAATTTCAAATTTGAAAAAAATTGATACAAGATAAACTTTTTTTAACTATAATATTTAATTTTATTCAAAATAATATATTTTTATGCATAATTTACAGTACAGTAATTTACATTTTTTTATACACATTTTAATTATTATAGCTATTTGCTGAAAAACACGTTCGTTTGCAAACAACTAGCGCCAACTTCACACTTATGTTGTGTCAATGGTTTTCTGGTGTCAGCATAATTAGTAATCAATCTTTGAGATGATGATTTTATTAATTGTTTATGAAACTAACAACTAAAAATTAAATTCTTATTTTTGTCTTTAATTTTCAATTCTGTTTAAAAATCAAATTTCACATCACATTAATTTCAAGTCATCATAAGTAATTTTTAAATTGTTAATTACAATTAAAAATCAGATTTTAATTTTTAATTGTTAAATTTAATTGTGCCCAGTGCTATTACTGACCTTTTAAAAATAAACTTGTGGACACTAAATGATTAATAATTGATTACATTCTTTTTAAAAAGGAAAAACAGAATGTGATTTAAAATGCAAAATTAACACGCACAATGTTTGAACAAATTTACATTATAATCTTGTAAAATTTAATGTGGGTATACATAAAATGTGGAAATCATGATTTTAATTTCATTATTGCATAAAATCTTACTATTATAAAGCACTGAAAATATTGAAATTACTAAGATGAAAGTCGAATTCCAATAATGTGCTATTACTTTCAATATAACGTAAGTGTGCGAAATTTATTATTTAAAGTAATAGCGCATTATCAGAGGTTGACTTCCGGTGAAACAGGAATCGCGTAACTTCAAAATCATGGTAAATAAGTCCGCATAAAAAGAGACCCAGGTGTACTGTATATTAAATAACCTCAATACTACCACATATTCTTTTAAATTCATATAAATAATGATACAATAAAAGACATTTTGGGGGTTATTTGTCTTTTATCTTTATTTATATGAATTTAAAAGAATATGTGGTAATATTGAAGTTATTTAATATTTTATTTATACTTTTCCAAATGTCTTTAACTGTTAATAATAACATAGAGATAAGTAAAAAACATAATTTTTAATATGGTATTATTCTCCATTCTTTTTCAGATATTGTTGGCTTGACAAGCGATTGTACTACCACAAGAATCAAATTGTGACTTTTAGATTTGGAAATATTACATTTAAAATGACACTAATCAATTAAACTATTCTGTCAATAGTCAAACCAGCAGGAACAGAAGGAGAAATGAAAATAATCTCTTTTAATCTATGTATTATTACTAACAGTTAAATGTGTTTGGAAAAAGTATAATAATGTTTGAATTTTTCTAAAAAAATATTTACAATTAAATTGGATAATGGAAATAGTGCAACATATAATTACAAGTAAAATGCTATTACCACACACCTTTAGACAAACATTTATAGAGTCTTTACCTTATATATGCATTTATAAATATCTACTTTCTTACTTTTTATACAAAAAACAGAATTAACTAAAAGTCTTTTACCAATTCTATTTATAAAAATCTACAGTCATATTCAGGTTATTCTCCTTTTCCTTATCCTGTTTGTAATTGTTTTGCTTCAATGATTTGAACATTGGCTAAGTAAAGATTTATTCCATGCTATAAATCTGGTTTCCCCAGCTAAAAGCATGCTAATCTACAGGTAACAAAATTAACATATGGAATAAATCTTTACTTAGCCAATGTTAAAAACTTTGAAGAAAACCAATTAAAAATCTTCTATATTTATCTTAAATCAGTTGCTTTATTTAATGTGAGATTTTATTAATTTTTTATATGATTTTACACTTTCTATCATTTTTACATTATATATCATCATCAGCATCCTTGTCAACTATGATCAATCCACTGCAAAATGAAGGTCTCTCCAAGTTCAATCCATCTCTGATTTCTAGCCTCTCTTCTTCAAACCCTACATGTACACTTTCTTATTTCATCCATCTGTCTCACATGTGATTTCTTTCTGGCTCTTTTGGTTTAATATGCCAACTGTCCATCTAATATCATCTCTTCTAGCAGTATGTCCAGCCCAATTCTGTTTGTTCTTTTACCCATATATTGCATTTTCGATCTCTTCTTGTTCCTAACATACATTTTTCCATACTCTTTGAGTGGTCTGAAGTCTCTGTATTGCTCTTCTATTAAGTGTCCAAGTTTCAGACTCATAAGTAAGAACTGATATATATATATATATATATATATATATATATATATAGTTCATATATATATATATATATATGTGTGTGTGTGTGTGTGTGTGTGTGAATAGTTCTTAACAAGCTTTTCTGAATATCCCAATCCCCAGACCATTTTCTAGCTGTTGGCTGTCATCAATGAGGCACTAGGATATTCAGATATTAGATCTGAAAATACCAACTCGAGCCCAGTATTTATCTAATAGTTAACTATTAAGTAGAAAATCTGAAATTTTCAACATCTATATGTCTTCAAATATATCATTTGCCTTATGTATATATAATGCTTACTTTTTGAATTATAAATGTACTATAGTTTTAATCTTTTAAATAATGCTCTAATCTAGTCTTCAATTTATTTGTAACTGTACCTATTTATATTGTCTTTTTATATATTTCAAATACTTTATTTTATATATTCTTATCCATAGAATTCTACTTCTTTGCAATGGGATTCCTGTTCCTTCACATATTCTTTCATGGATATTTGAACTGTTGAGTAAATTGAACTCACTTTTGTTGCTTAAGTCTTGCCTCAAATTAAATCTCTTTTCTTGATGTTTAATCAAGAATCTACAAAGAATTATGATTTAAAAATAAACTTCTTATAAGATTCCAAACAAATTTATTTTTCTAGATTCAACAATAAATCCAGCTATATTTGATCTTCCTACACATGACTGAAGTCTTATCAATAGTTTGAAAAAATCCATGATCATTGCATTCAACTGTTTTATAATTGGAAATTAACAACAGCTGGCTTGTGTATACATAGTCACAAAAGCCATGAACAGCATTGTTTAAGACTATCAAATTTATGGCTACAATGGTAGAATTGATGAATTTAATAAAGATACTGATTGAATCTTAATGAATAATATTTCTGAAGTGTAATTTTCACTATAACACTCTCACAAAAGATAGGGACTGGTTTCCAACTACTTTTAACAATTGTGTAGGGGTAATCATAAACATATGACAAAAGACATTAAAAAGATGTATGATTTCCAAAATCACATTTCATGCTGAACCAGCACCCATCAGTTGGCCCAGATCACAATCTCTTATATATATATATATATATATATATGTGTGTGTGTGTGTGTGTATCTTTGCCATTGTTCAATATATATTGATAACTAATTACTACAGTTTAATAGATAAGTGCCACACTTACTATCTTCACAATTTTGACATAAACCATTTAATGGAAGTATATTACTACTTTTTATTAGTCATGCATTAGACTAGAGATTATCCACTTAGTAAATAATATTTCTGTAATAGTAATTTTCATTGTGGTAATTGGCTATCTATATATACTGAACAATGATAAAAATGTGTAAGAGATTGTGGTCTGGGCCCAGTGATGAGTCCTGGTTCAGCATGAAATGTTCATTTTGGAGATCATATATATATTTTTCATAAGTCTTTAGTCATATGTTTATGATTACACCCCTGCATAAGGTGTTAAATGTGCATAGTACACCAGTCCCTACTTTGTGCAAAAGTGATGTGAAAATTACACTACGAAAATATTAAATAATCTCTAGTATAGTGAATGACTAATAAAAATTATTAATAAACTGATAAATCTGTTTTCTGATTGGATTTTCTACAGATTCCTTTATGATATTTTGTTAATAGTTAAGTTGTGTATTAAAAAGTAACAATGTATGTGTGCTAAAAAATCAAACCACGTGTTATTTAACTATTTGGTTTATTATAGTTTATTAATTTATTTAAATTCAATTTATTTTTATAACAGTGTTTTAAATTATATTTGCTATTAATCTTTTTAAATATTTTTTTTCTATTTCATAAGATGTATATTTATTAACTTTGAACTGATTAAAGTCTTGTTTTTGTTTTAATTATGTAATTTTTTCTTTATTTTGTTTATAGGTTTATTATTAATTAATTTATTCTTTAATCCTATGGAATAATCATTATTTAAGCTTTATTTTTTATTATATTATTTTTTCCTTTCAATATTTTTATTTTTTTGTCAGAACAAATTTTTAATGTTCTAATTATTCTAGTCTTTATTATATTTATTTTATAAATGTCTTAATATTTGATCTCCAATTACTTAGCAATAATATATTTCTTTTCACTAATTTTTTTTTTTTTTAAATTTGTTATTCAAAATAGCCATAAAATTAATTTTCTTTTTCTTTTCTTTTTTCATTTTGAATTGAATATTACAAATTTTTTTTATTAATATATTTCAAAAATAAAGAGTGTCTTATTTTCAAGACGTATTAATAAACTAAATAATATTTATGTAATATATAGGGTATATGAGCACAAACTTTCACACGATCCACCACTCTCCACTCTATCTCATAACATTGATACACTTGAACACATATATATCGAAAAGATAAATAATCACCAATATACGTATTTCATGCTAAATCAGCAATCATCAGTTGGTCCAGATTACCATCTCTACACATTTATGATATAAGTGCTCAGATATATATTAAGATAGCCAATCCTCATACTTTAATGAACAGGCTTCAATCTACTCCACCCTCCAACTCTTCAACTGTCTATCCAATTGAAAATCTGATGATGGAATGCTCAAAGGCTACCCTGAGGTCAAGATTCTTGTCACACCCATGTTGACCTAAGGTCAATCTGACCTCTCAGAGATGTTTTCCCATCCCTTGTACATGTATTAAATAGATTTTGTACTTTACATGAGGGGTCAGATTGACCTTAGGTCAACATGGGTATGACAAGAATCTCGGACTCAGGGTGGCCTTTGAGCATTTCATCATCAGATTTTCAATTAGATGGATGGCTGAAGGGTTGGAATGTGGAGTAGATTGAAATCTGTCCATTAAAGTATGAGGATTGGCTATCTTAATATATATATCTGAGCCCTTAAAGCATATATGTGTAGAGATGGTAATCTGGACCAACTGATGATTGCTGGTTTAGCATGGAATATGCATATTGGTGATTATTTATTTTTTCGACATATATGTGTTCAAGTGTATCAGTGTTATGAGGTAGAGTGGAGAGTGGTGGTTCGTGTAAAAGTCTATGCTTATATACCCTATATATTACATAAATAGACACAGGTATATAATAAGCCTGTGTGTTTCAGTTATTAATATTCATGTAAATATTTAAAAGCATAGATACTAAAATACTATCCTGAGAAAGACTTAAATTACAATCATATTTAGATAATAAATATAAATGTGTTAATTACATATCGACCAGTGAAGCTTCCTTTAAATTAAAATCCTTTATAGCAGAGTGATTTCCAGGAAATATTTAAACCCCATAAAGTAGGTCAATATTCTAGGAGCATCAAGTTGCAAACACATACGTTTTTGAACCTTCTGAAGCCAGCATCATTTGTTCAGAGAGAGAGAGAGATGATGTTAAAAGAAAAGTGAAAGAAGCCTATTTAATATCCAATAATAAAAGCGCTATTAACAAAAGAGAGGCTTGCTTTACTCTCTCCAAAGCATGAAATATTTAGTGGGTTGCATATTTGAATATTTTATGTGAACATTTACACGCGATTAAAAAGCTTTATTTACCATGTATCATCAAGTAAATAGTTATGATTATGGGATTTAAATATTTCCCTGAAAGCGCTTAGCTATAAAGGATTTTTAATTTAAAGGAAGCTTCACTGGTTGGTATGTAATTAACATACTTATATTTTTTTTATTTAATAATTTAATTTGAAGGAAATAAATTATTACAAATCATACTTAGAAGAGCTATAAATTTAATATATCCTAATGAAAAATTAAACTAATAAGTTTAAGAGAAAATCCTATTTTATATAATTTGGGAGGAGAATGGCATGCCCAATTTTATCAAAAGTCTTTAATAAATCAAACATAAAGTCTCTTTTGATCGTCAATCATGTGTACTATGCAATCATACATAGTAAGAAAGTTGGTTTCCAATATCTTATTGGATATGAATACATGTTATGAAGAAGACATGTTGTTTAAATCAGTAATAGATTTATTATAAACATATTATTCAAAAATTTGTGCAATAATGTGTAAAAAAGAAATAAGCTTATAATTATTAATAGAAGTTTGAGAGCTGTTTTTAAAAATGGGTATCATTTTAGCACATTTAAGAGCATTAGTAAAGACATAAGTATTTAATGAATAATGGTGGCAATAAATTATTCCATTACGTTTATGTATAGGAGTGGAAATATAAAAGAAAGATGATATGAAAAATAAGTACAGATCTTAAACTATTGGCAAGTAAGACTTATACATCATACAAATTCAGATTCGCTGACATATCTTGACATTGACAAAAACAATTAATGCATTCAGAGAGATCTATTAAAACCAAGAAGCAAAATTGGAATTCAAATTTAAATTAATCACAGATAAAACAGAAAGAAATGGTTCAGTTACAGAAATATTTTGAATTTCAGAATATCTAAAGTGAAAAATATGAAGATATCTGTTGTTACAAAAGTTCTATTATGATAAGAACTACAATAGTCACATAAAAATTCAGAAGTATTAGAGTAATTTATAAGAATGATTCTATTGAATAATTTATAATATTCAAGATGATCTCTAAGGCAACAAATTCCCTCTCCCCAAACAGTGCCAAATAAACCTCTAAGGAATTATAAGGAAAATTAAAATAAGAATTTGTTCAGTAAATAGATTAAGAAAAAGCACAACAAAAATTAAATATATATACTCAGATATGTGTTAGTATGTATATGTGTTTTGTATTTTATATTATCTAAATTTCCTAATGAGCAATAATTACATTAAAAATCATAATGTAAATGCAAAATATATAAATAAGGAATCGTAATAGTTATAAGAAAAAAATTAAAAATCAAATAGAAAAGAAATATAATTCAATTAAATAAAGCAAAGCTATTTGTCATACTCCAGTTCTGCCACCTAGTGTAAGGTTTAATAGTCAGTAGATGCCAGATGGTAGTGTGTAATAAAATTCTATTCTATTCACACCACCAAATTAGTCTCTAGCTTATGGCTTTCATCAGGGAGAAGTTTTGGAATTGAATCTAATGCACCTTTCCTCCAGCAATTGTCATTTACTCTTTTTCCCCTCTATTAGCTTGAAATTCAACAAATACCTTAATGTTCTGAATCTAAGCTATTTTATCTGTATATTTATATAGATCTGATACCAGTTTAATATCAATATATTTTGGTATCTTCAGTTTTTTAATAATTGTAGATGCCTATATTCTTGTAATACCAATAATACATCATATGATTTCTGATTGTACTTTATTTTTAAATAGAAAATCTATTTCTCTTACTACTTTGCATAAATCTCCACACTGATAAAAACCATAAGCTAGAAAGTAGTCTGGGAATATGAATAAGAAAATATTGGATAGAAATTCATTAAACACATCTATATGACATTTACTGATTACTCAAGCTTATATAAATGGCAGACTGAAGTAACAGAATTAGATTTGCTATTTAAAAGAAATATGTAGGCAGAGATTATATGTTGTTTGATGGCATTAAATAAAATTATATAAAATTAAAAGAATACTAATTCTATATACATAATAAATGAGTCAAAAGATCTTATTCAAAATTAAAAAAAAAAACTGTCCATATTAAAACAAAATTGATCAAATAATAATTGTTCACAGTAATTTTACAAATTATAAAAAGCAAAGTTCCTTCTAATTTATTAAAATGGAAAATTTACAATAAGCATGAGAAATATAATCGAATTATCTATCCATTTAATGCAGTATGTAAAGCAACTGTTTTTTAATCATGATAAAGTCATTGTCGTTTAATCATAATGCAACTTGTAATCTATTAGTAGTGATTATACTGAAATAAAGCATACATTTGAATTATCATCATAAATATGTATATATAAACATAACATTACAATATTAGTCAAATAACTAAATTTTACTAAACTTTTTCCACAATCATGGTTTCATCTATTAACAAATACACCTTTCCAAGTAAAATTCAACAAAACATACAATATATATATATATACACACACACATGGGTGTGTGTAAATGAAATTAAGTCATATAGCACGTGACTTAATTAGCTTGCATTTACAAATGTGATATAAAGAGTGTGCTAATAAGTATTCAAAATCTCTATCTAGACTTATCCCCATTTCCAAACCAGTTTCAAGTTGATGGCATTCATCAGAAAGGAGCCAGGACATCCAGACATCAGATTGAAAATATAACTCAAGCCCAGCATTTATCTAATACTTAACTATTAAGTAGAAAATCTGAAATTTTCAGACCTATGTCTTCAAACCCAGTTCTCCAATTCAAAGAGCCATATGGGACTGAATTAAATTCAGATATACCATACATTAATAGCCATAGCAATCTAATATAGTCAAATCCTTAATAGATAAACTATAATACTAATGAAATCAAGTCCTAGCTCCTTACTGATGAGAGCCGTCAACTCGAAAACAGTTTGGGTATGGGATAAGGCTACATTTTGAATGCATTTTGTTACTGCATTTATTGGTGAAAAAAAAATAAATAAAATAAGTTTATTTAAAGATACTAGCACACTCTTTATATATATACTTACATAAAAAACAAAATAGCCTTCCCATCATTTATTTCAAAAACCAACTTTTTTTACATCAATAGATGCCATCATGAGATTGGTGGCCACAGATTCAAAAAGTTTTATCTTCTGTTTCTTTTACTCTTCTTTTCATATCACTTTTTTCATAAAAGATAACCTCTGCATTATCAAATAATATTTTATCTGTATTCAGTTCATGAATACACAAAACTGAATTATGATATCTATTTTTAACTCTACTCTTATGAACTTTTGACCTATATAAATTTTATGACAACTGCAAAAAATCTTATAAACTACTCCAAGAGACTATTTCAAACTATTTAAAAATAAACTTAAATTCAGGCCTTTCTTCCAGGCCACATATCACCCAATAAAAAACTATTCTTATAAATCAATTTATTAATATATTTTTTATTATAAACCGATTGACATATTAATTTAAATCACTTTAAAAATGAATTTAAAATAGAATAATTGAAATTACTTTTAAAATCTAAATTCCTTAAAAAAATTTAAATTTATCAATTAAATTGATTTTAAATAGATTTATTAGTGAACATACGTTT
Organism: Epiperipatus broadwayi; assembly: GCA_028023455.1. Lineage (NCBI taxonomy): Eukaryota > Metazoa > Onychophora > Udeonychophora > Euonychophora > Peripatidae > Epiperipatus > Epiperipatus broadwayi. Next base: position 202,561 of record JAQFVV010006426.1, read on the forward strand.
AGTTTATCTTATTTAATTGAATGATAAGATGAGGAAAATTGTAGGTATCTACTTGTGTGAGTGATTTTTCTGAAAACTGAACTTCATCATTCAACTCAGATGTTTTCTGTAGACAAAACTCTTTTCACTAGAGCTCTTAATCTTTCAGATAAATCCTATCTAAAAGAAAAAATAAATAATATAAATAATGTTTTATTAGCTAAAGGTTATCAAGCCTTAATTCAAGCTCAAAACAATCAAAATAAGAAATTACTATTAAGAATTGTATTTATTATACAAAAGGAACTACAGACAATATTAGATGTATTTTAAAATGCTGCAATATAACAACAGCATATACTACTTATCAAAATATTAATAACCTATTTAAGCCTAAAGATTCAATTCTTTTTGAGGATCATGATGTTTATGAAATTTCATGTGGCATTTATAAAGCTTCTTTTGTAGATATGAGAAATCATTATATCATTACCATAAGAGATGAATGTTCTAATGCATTTAAGCAATATTCATCATCATCATCACTCTCACTCTATGCTTTGGATTCAGGTTATATTTTTCTAACACCAGGATTCGATCTGGATGTGATATTCTCCACTAATGTAAGATCAGAGAAGCCACTGAAATACTAAAAAGATCAAATTGTATCACAAACATGATGACACATGCAGACTTCATTTTATTTGAAATATTTTTTTATAACACTTTAATCTGAATAGTATGACTTTTATTTTTATATTTGTTTTTTCGATTGGTGGAATTGTAACATTGTTATAAATCAATGTTTACAATGCCATTACAACTATTTTTATAGTATTCTATTAATTATCCAGGTGATCACTTGTGTGGTGAAGCTAAAATGTCAATATTCTTTTGTAATAAAAATCATAAACGTATGATCCCATAAAAATATCATTTACATTTATAACTTGTGAAAATCTTCATATATTATATATAATGCTTTACCATTTGTTAATTCTAAATATGTGCAACTCAGTTTACATTTATTTTCTTTTTTATCAGTTTTTGATAACGACCACATAAGATGACTGAAACATTAAATCAACACAAAGTATTAAGCTCTCATAAAATAAAAACAATATTCTAAAAAGATAGTATGGAAGAATTATTATATTTATTTTTAATATTTAAATATATGTATACTTTATATCCCCAGAGTTTAGATGTAATTATAGGGAATTTGAACCTAGACTTTCAAGCCCTTCAGCTATCCAATTCATCTTATACAACCGATACACATGACCACACATAGGTCAAAGATATTTCTTTTTCACATGAGTGCGGTCATGTGTATCAACTATGAGATGAATTGGATATCTTTTTCACATGTGTGTGGTCATATATATAGGTTGTATGAGATGAATGGAATTTGAAAGTCTGGGTTTAAATCCCTTATATAAATTTTCTTTTTCATAAGTGTATGGTCATGTGTAAGTTGTATGAGATGAACTGAATAGCTGAAGGGAGTTTAAAGTCTGGGTTCAAATCCTCTATAATTATATCTATTTTTATATATTATTTATGAATCAATTTGATAAAAAAAAGTTAATAGATAATTTTTATTATTTAATGAACAAAAACCTTATACATTTTATTACTAATATCACTATTTTTATTAAAATCTTTTACAAAAACTGCTATATCTTTAATTATTTCTCCAGGTAAGCAAACTCTAATACACTCATACTTATCCCTATTACCTTTTTTAATTTTATTTTTTTAATATATGCCATTTCTAATTTTCCATTTTTCATTTTAGTATTTAGAATCTAAATTTTGAATTAATTTGTCTTTAAAAATAAAATCTTTTCTACAACTAAAAATACTTTTTAGTCTAGCAGATCACTTCTGAGATTAGCACCATAAATACAATTTTTAAAACTAGTATCGAGCAAAAGAAATAACAATTTTATAGTTAAAAATAAAGAAGTTGGTAGTGATGCTAATCCAAATACTTGTTATAATTATAAAAAAATCAGTGCCTGTTTTGCCTCTTAAGAGAACTGTTGATAAAAAAATAAATATAAAAAACTTAATATTACCAAGAGTTTTATTTCAAGTTTTCCAACCATTAACGTTTTTAAAAGAAGCATTTCATACATCACAAAAAAACATCAGATCATTTTTTCTATTCTCTAGAAGTGTTCATTTATAAATACAGTCTTATCAAATTTTAAAAAATCTACATTAGCTTGTGCAGATCTCATATATCACCATAGAGTTTCTTTATGTTTAAATGACATATTACATAGAAAACAACAATAAAAAGATAACTTCCTGTCATTTTTTACATAACATTGACATCTATCTACCAATTTAAGAAACTGCAATGTAAAGTAATGGCAAATGCAGAGTACGATTGCACTGCCATCTAGTGCACATTAAATTTTCTTATTGCATATATTATGGCTTTTTGATTTGGAAAACTCATGTCTGTTATGATGACGTGAGATAAAAAGAAATTCAGTGATTTATATAAAATTCTTAGATTCACAGCATAAGAAAAAGATGTGAAGATGAATGTGATTAACATGTTAACATCCAATGGGTATGTTTGAGGAAAGTATTCATAAAAGAAGCAAAGATTTTATCTTATCTAAATCCCATTTTTTAATGTATGTATGCTAAGTTTTTAATTGATTAGAAATTGAAATAACACTCAATCATCATTAGTGGTAGTTTGCTACTGCTTGTCATCTTCTTAACATGATTTATTCCAGCCACTCAAATTTGAAGATACATTGTAAAATATTTAATAACACTCCTTGTATTATTAAGATGTATAGATTTGTTCTTAAGGCAAACTCGTAATAAAAAATTTTAACTCATTAAACATTATTTTGTAGATACCAATGGAAATCTATTTTTGCAAGTCCATTATTCAATAAAAACAAATGATCAATTTGCAAAATAATAAAAGAGAACATTTATACTGTATTACTTGAGTTGTCAAGTCCTATAAAGTTACATTCATAGTTTTGGGTTATAAGTATTTAACAAGACAGTAAAGAACATTAAATTTGCAGATGAGATACAAACATAAAGATGATTCATGTAAACAAAAATATGAATCTACATAAAAACTTTAACAAAAGTAATGTTTAATAGATAATGATATTAATAACTTATGTAATGAAGCATCAAAGAACACCAAATCTATACAAAGACTTTTAAAAATATTTTAGTAAACAGAAATTGGAAAGAACTTAAGAACATCTTATAGGGCTTGTATTTACTTCATTCATCATCATCAATTTTTATTATAAGAAGAATGAAGAAAGCATATTTTATTCTTATTTTTGAGAGGAAAAAAAAAATAGAGATTGTTTGAATGATAACATCACATATGTACTCATAGAGATTTGAGTACAATACAATATACATAAATTTATCATTGTCCTTAATTTATTACTCTGTTTTTTTTTTCATAATTATATAATTCTAATTTTTGTTAATTATTTTAATTATGCCTTATTATGTATAACTCTTAAATTAAACTGTATCATATTTAGATATACATGTATCTGTTTCAAAAACCCTTGTACTGTATAATATGTATATGACTACAATAAAAATAAAGATAATATCAGAGCACTATTATCCATGATTTTTGGCATATATGCAAAGGCTTAGAATCAAATATGGATAACAGTTGGTAAATAAGTAAATAATAAAATGATTTATAACTAGGAGGTCCTATGAAGATCAAGCACCAGAAATAACAAAGTTGCAGTCCATTAAATTGAACACTAAAGTCTATCACTCTATTTATTGCACTAAATCATATAAAGTAGTAATGGTCTGTCTCATTGTTGTGTTTAGTCTGGGTTATATATATAAACCAAACATATGTAAATATGATTTATGCTATATTAATAACATATAAACAAATGTACATTTTCATGTTTAAAATATTTTGCAAAATATTTGCAAAAGTATAGCTCCTAGTTATAAGGAGAACTATGGAAAAAGAGACTGCATGTGCCCTTATAAGTTTCCTACCACTTCCAACTGTTTCTTAGCAGCCTGCCTCAGGGGTAGGTCCAGTCCACACTTTTGATTGTACTATTCCAGATTGCCTCATGCCAATGTTAGATTCTAGAAGCTTCCAGACAAGAATGTGGACTTACCTCACTGTGGTAATCATTTAGCTTAACTGCTATTGCCTAGAAGATAGAAATTCTGTCTTTTAGCTCTGTGGCAGTAGTTCTCTCAGAACATATATGGAGAATGAGTATTCAATCTTTCAGCCTTGTGACAGTAGTTCTTTCAAGATTATGTAATATGCCTTTCAGCTATGTGACAATACTTAGGGTCAACCCTATCTTCTAAAGGACTATTTATTGCCAAATTCCCATCCTTAAAGGAAACATTCAAATTCTGTGAGCATTATTGTCTATTGGCCAATTCTTAACATTAGCTATGCATTATCTATATCAATATGCATAGGTTCATGGCAATGAATACTCACTCTAATCAAGATAACATGGAATCTGAACCAGTCTGTTATTTGAAAGTAAAATGAGATATGACATTCCCTTCACCTACATAAAATTAGCTCTGGAAAATATAGTCAAGTAGTTGTGCTGGTAGGCATCTTTTTTACTTGGTGGCTTCATGAAACTTGGGGTCTTCATCAGCAGATCCAGCATCATCATTTGTGGATCTCTGAACTGTAGATTTATCACAGCTGGATGATGACTTATCACTATTGGTTTGTAACACTTTGTCATTTGATGAAGCTTTTTGATAGCTGGTGATTTAATTTAACCATAGTTGGTTTCTGTAATGATGAACATGTAAGTCTTTAATTTTGATCACAACTGCTGGAATCCATTTAATGGTTTCCTTAAATGTGTGGCATGGAACATAAGATCCTATCTGTTTTTTCCCACTTTTAGTTCCATGCTTTATTTTAATGTTTAAATCCAGATTAACATCTATTACTGGATAGACCTTGGTTGAATTTATTGTTGTGAGCTGACTCACTTTAGTCACTATAAAACCTAAATGGGTGAACAAGGCTCATCCTAATACACTGCTCTGCTTACCAGAAGATGTAACAAGAGGCATATATTTAATTTTATTGATCATTGTAAATTTAACTCTTGCCTGCCCCAAGGGTACTTCTAGATTGCCTTGGTAATCAATAATTGTTATGCTGCTAGGTTGCTGCTATTTATTTTTTTTATTAATGATAGCGTATATTTTTTTGACACAATAAATACAGTATCTAGTTTCATTATTGCAGACGTATCATTAATAAGAATTATGCATTTAAAAGCAGAAGCAATACGTTTCACATTATTTATACAGGTATTTTGTTTTTTAGATTTTAAATTGCCATTCAGGCTTTATGGAATGGACTCATCCATTCTGTTATTAAAAACTTTTTTCCCAGTAAAACAAGCAGCTTTTATGTAGCTGTCATGCTTGCAGTATGTGCACCCTGGATACTGATGTAGACATTCAGTGAGAGTATTTCAGTTGATCACATCTATAACAATGCTTTTTACTCATTATTGGTGAAATATATGAGCAGTGACTTTTACTGTCAGCTGGTGCTTGTCTGAACCAGTTTTCTGCTCAATGATATGAATGCTATATTCCATTTTCTTCAATAGACTTGCTTGACTGATTGTCGTTTCTTCAAGAGTTACTTGAGATAAAGCAGAATCAAATGCTATTTCAGGTTCCATTGGAAACTTGATCCTGAAGTTATAATCTCTCATGCCATAAATAAAATGATCTCATGGAGTTTTTAGAAGGAAATCTTTAAACTTGCATTTTAAAGCTAATTTCCTTATTCTAATATTAAAATCTCTAGCCTTTTCACCTTTCCCTTGCATACAGAGATTGAAGATGGGCAGAAAAAGTTATTTAGTGTAGATAATACTTTGTCAATATTAAGATTAGATGGTATCTCATAGGTTGCTTGGGCTTTAAGAACCTAATAAGTCTGAGATCCAATCCCAGAAATTAGCATGGCTAATATTAAGTCAGGCTTTTTAATTTGATTAGCTTGCAAGTGGAAGAGTACTCATCTCTATAGCTTTACCCAATTTTCTGGATAGGCCAGAACGAATTCTTCAATTGAATAAATTTTAGCCATTTTATTTTTTTCCCACTTTATGCCATGGGGGAAAGTATGTTTACTTTTATTTGTTTTAGTTTTACTTTTATTTGTTTTAGTTGTTTTTTTAACCTTTGTTTGACAAGCTACTATTTGCATAATTGTCAATCTTTGACCCACTGGGAGAAGTTTCAGCCTTTATTAATAAGGAGCAATCACTCTCATTTGATTTAAAAAATTTTAATGACACATAGCATTAGCGGTCAAATTTTGATTGAATGACAAAAATCTATAGCTTGAAAAGGCTGATCTTTAATGTAATTACAATTTATAAAGCACAGCGCTATAAAAATAAATGCATATTTACTAATGACACATAGAAGACTGTCATTTAAATTTTTTTTCCAGTCATGAGGAAAATGACTGCAATAAAATCTGTTATTTATTTGGGCAATATATATGTGATCTTAATAATCATAGACTCTTGCAAATATGATTATAATATATATTTATTATTGTAGCACATGAAATAAATATATATTTGCATGTTTACATTATATATTACAATGATTATACTCTTCCTGCTACCATTTGACAAAGTATAGGTCCTAGTTCTAGGATGAACTACAGAAGAAGGGACTGTCCATGCCCTTATAGGTATCCTACCACTTTCAATTGTATTTTGGTAATCTGCCTTTTCCACTTTCAATTGTATTTTGGCAATCTGCCTTTTAAGTAGGTCTGGTGATACTTCCAGCTGAACTATGTCAGCTTGCTTTGTGCCAATGTTTGATTTTAGCAGCTTCCATTCTGAATATGAACTTGCCTCAGTATATCAACCATTTAGCTTAATTGCTATTGTCTGGAGATTGGAGATTCTCTCTTTCAGCCCTCCCACAGTAGTTTACACGTATGAGAACATGTAATCTATCTTTCAGGTATGTGACATTAGTTCTCTGATCATACCCTCAAAAAGACTGATAATTTATTGCCAGATCCCCATTCTTAATGGAAACATTCAGATTCAGTGAAAATCCTTGCCTATTGGTCAATTCTTGCCACTGGATGTGTATTATCTATCTGTATAGACATAGATTCATGACAATAAATGTTCAATCCACTATAAATAACATGAACTATGGACTAGTCCATTATTTGAAGGTGAGATATGACATATGCAGTACTACAAAATGAATATAGAAAAGCTATTAAAAAAAGTTTTCTGAAAATCAGATTTGTTAATTCCAAAAAAGATATATGTATTCATCACATTAAAAAAAATATTATAATGTTAGTTGTTTAGGAATTTATGTCACATTTAATCATTCAACTAATCAGTTGAGAATTTTATTTTATTCAGCTCGTAGTCGATTCTGGAAGTCTTAATTACTGAGTCTTCCTCTGCCTTAAACCACAAAACACAATCAAAAATATATATTAATGTTTATAGAAAGCATATATATATATTGTGTGTGTGTTTAGCTGGATCTTTTCTTATACAATTGTTTAAATAAATCTATATACTACAGTGCCCTAAACATAACTGTTATGTAAACATTTCTATTTTAAAATCTTTAATACTCTCAAATTAACTTACATAAACGTTTTTCACGGTCAAGATAAGCAGATATTATATTTAGTTAGTTTTAGTTATAAGCTTTAAATGCACACAGAGAAAGAAAAACAGGAAAAAATGTGTGGGAGAAAAAAACATCTCTGCAGGAAAATTTATGTTTTACTTATATATCCTCTTATAAAATTTAAATGATAAAATTTTCTTACCCCCAGGAGAAAATTGATTTTATAAAACTATTAGTATCTTTAAGCATTATATATCTATATTGCACACTAAAGATATAAATATCTTCCTAAATGTAATGATATTTATATATATTTTAAAAAAGTATATTAAATAACAGTCATTTTCTTTCTTTCTTAAAGAAAATGTTCTGCTACACACAGTGATGACTGTGAGATTAAAGAAATGCAATTTAGTTTGTCATTGTGATTCAAAATATGAACTGAAGCAAATATTTTTAATGAAAGCATCGTTTTTCAATGATTTAATAATATTTCTAATAAGATTTAAACCAATTATTTAAATCATTGAAACCAATTTAATTCATCAGTTGTTGTTTTTTTCATTAAAAAAAAAGTGTAGTCACAAAATTTATATATTTATTTCTTTATAATTTATTATTGGAGATACTTATCATAGTAGGTAACATTGAAATGCTGAATATAGCTTTTAATTTTTTCATTTAAATGTATTATTTCAGATTTTGGTTTACCTGTCTTTATTACTATTACTTTATCAATAAAACTATCTAAATGACTTTGTCAATAATAAAACAATTATGAAATGTTTATTAATAGATTTGTTCATTTTGAAATTATTGGCAGTCTGATATATACTATTAAAAAAAATTATACAATATGAAACAAAAAATAGCTTAAAAATTACATTTACTTACGTTGATATATGATAATTTTAATAAATATATATTTAATAATATTTAAATGATAATTACATATTCATTGTACACAAATGAATAAGTTATTCAGAATACAGAAAAAGGTATGTAATCTTACAAATATCTTTGAACTACTGTCATGCTACCATTGGTACAATACTGTATTACTCAGTTGAGCAATTGCTGCCAAGAGGGGGGGGGCACAAACTAATATCAATATCAGAACAGTTGTCATGCAAGCAATGAAAACACTTTTTAATACTGTATGGATTTAGTTCAAATAATTATTTCCATGGCTTTGTGACCTTGGGAGGAAATATTACCAGAGCAAAGCATTGTTATACCAAGAGTTATGTGCCATTCAAGAATAAGATAGAAAAAATAAATATTTGATTTTCTTATTGTTAACATATAAAATTTTATATTAAAATATATTATTAAAAAAGATTTAAAAAATTAAATACATACAAAATGTATAATAAGAAAAGCTTGTTTAATACTTTAATGCCATAGTATGCTTATCTTGCTTTCAACCAACTAGTGATCATATTTGTAGCTATAGTTCTCCAAGAAAATTTTTCAGAATTATAAAAGAATTATGAAGATTAAAATTTACTTAAATTTGAATATAAGAAGTAAATGAGATTTAAATTAGCCACTTTTGGATAGGGAGCACAGAATTCTTTTTTGTTGTGGGTCTGTTGTTAGCAATGTGCCAGGTCTCATTAACTTTATGTTTGGCATTGTTCCTTTAAGAGTAGACAATAATGGCAGACATGAGTTCAAAGCTGTGACCACATTTGAGGTAAATAGATTTAATATTCATATTAGTCTTAGCTTGATTGTATTGGTATCATTGTTTGATTCTGTAAGAACCTTGGCACAAGATTCTCCATAATAAACTGTGTTGCAGTTTGTGTTCTTGCATATAATTTTATATACAACTTGGGAAATCTGCTCTGAAAGCAGCTTATCTTTTGTATTATTAATCAGGTGATTCAGGGTAGGAGAATGTGAAGACCAATTCTGATGGTTTCAACCTAGATTTTGGTCTTCATTTAGATAATCCCCAGTATGTATGTGATATCCATGTTCATCTTCTTGAGTATATCTGTTCTTAAATTTGGCAGAGAATATGACCACCAATTGATCAAAAGTATGCTAAGCACACTAATTTATTAAAGTATTAAACAAGTTTTTCTTAATATACATTGTATGTATTTTTGTTTAATTAGATTTTTCCAAGAAAAGTTTTTAAAAAGTTTAGAATTATATTAAAAAAGTTGAAATCATTAGATAGAAATTTTGCTTCTCTTGTATATATAAACAATGCACCACTTATTGTATATCAAAAATATTTACAAAGTACACATTTACAAAGGGTGACTGTATTCACCAGGACATAATCATCTTTATTATTCTATTACAGAGTTGTATTAATTTGGATAATTTTAAAAATGTGTAAGTTCGATATGCATGTGTAAATACAGTGCTTCCCATGAATAACACTGAATAACCAGAAAGTAGTTTAAGGACTTTGTTACCTCTATTATGTAGCTAGTATTCATTGATTTCTCAAATTTACATATAGCAGCTTGGAGATAGGTAATAGAGTGAATTACTTGTAGTTTAAAATGTTAGGGTGTTTGAATCTTGAGCTATTAATCTGGACAGTATAAAAGAGATAAAAATATCTGCTGATATGTATATGTAATCAATTATTCCTCATTAATAAAAATCATTATCCAGAAATTAGGTTGGGAATTTGATTGGCACACTTACTGAGTGCCCAATGATTATTCAAACTTTGAACAGATGACTCAGGGGTAGAATAATAGAACAAATCGTTATTCCAAATGCAGATATTGTCAAGAAAACTGCGATCATCATGTTATGTTTTGTTTTAATGGCACAATTACTGAGTGCCCAATGATTACTCAAACTTTGAACAGATGACTCAGGGGTAGAATAATAGAACAAGTCGCTATTCCAAATGCAGATATTGTCAAGCAAACTGTGATCATCATATTATGTTTTGTTTTAAAATACTTCTTTTTAAGACTGCATATCATGTGATACCAAATATAGTTGGTTATGGTTTGTTTATTTTTGAATTGATGGTTTTGGAATTTTCCAAGGAGAAATAGAATTGTTAAAAATGAATTATAGAGATTGAAAAGTCTATACAAATATTTTTGGTTTTTCAATTTGAATTCAAACTTAGATCTTAACAGCTTGAAGCTTTTAAGAAAACTACCTGTGGTTCAAGATTTTAGTAAATTTTATAAAGATTTTAAATCTTGGTAATTAAAGCATCTATTCACCAGGTTTACAAATTCAAATCTTCATAAAATTGAACATTTCTAAGTAAGACTAGATTTTTTTCAACAGATAACCCATAAATAATCTAATTGGTCATTCAATGATAAGTCAAATAAATAAGCATTTATATTTAGTTGAGCTAGAAAAATACCATAATAATAATAGATTAATTATACAAGTATTGATATATGACCATAAAATAAAAATATGATTACAATATGATTTAACCTTTATGACTAGTGAGAAATGGACCTTAAATCCTATAGAATCTGAGACATTACTTCTTTTTGCATAGCACAAATCCAAGTATCATTAAATTCTATTCTTTTCCAAAAACATTCCGGATATAATACATGTTAAAATTATGCTAATAAAGGTAGCAACATTTTCTACTCCCTATATCCATGTATTCAGTTATATGTGATAATGCAGATACCAAATTCACAGGGAATATTAAACCCTATCATGGACAGACCACCACATGTTACTAATCCAGAAACTATCTAAACAAAATTATTTTGATTTATTGTTTTAATTACTACCATATAAAAATTTTGTCCCGATATAAATATAAACTCAGTCTGTATTTTAAGATGTTACAGTTTTTTAGAAAAATATTTCAGTATCTAAATTTTATATAGTAAAATTAATGTTTATTTTAATTTTCAACAGAGTTTGGGTTTGTAGTAAAAAAAACAGATTTATTGTTGAAATCAGAACAAACAAAAAACTCTGGATCGAGGAATTTTGGATTAATAGTAGTCTGCAGTATAATGTTGAAAACATATATAGCACAAACACATGCACATAGATATGCAGCCATATTGTGTTTGCGCCATGAACAAAAAAATATTTTTTATTAACTTCTAAATGTTTTACTATTTAATTTACTACGTTTTTTTATCGTGGATAACTGAAACAGATAGGGGAGAATATATTGTTTTATTATTTGTGCTCATAAGTTTAATAATTTTTGTTAAACTTAAATATATTTTTTAAATTATTAAATTCATGAGCATACTAATAAAAATACCCGCACATCTTTTTATAAATGTTTTAAAAAATATATTTTTTCCAGCTATGACTTAGACATCACCAAGTTATAAAATAAATTAAATGTCAGATTAACAAAAAAGAAATGGAAAGGATAAAATGCATATTATCTTTTATTATAAAGGAATGTATTTATGTAGTTATTATATAAATATTAATTAAATTCAATATCTTTTTATTCTGTAAATATATATTTGCTCTTCAAAAAGCAATGTACATATATTTTAATAGCGAATTTATTTTATTATGTAAAATAAATTTAGACACATAATCTCAGGTAAAAAAAAACTGCTGTATGCAACTAGAACTTAAAATGTTATATTTGTTAGATAAATGGCATTGACATATTTTATTAACATTTGTGTTCAATATCTCTCAACATAGAATTGTATTACTATATAGGAACTACATCTTAATTATTAGGTATTATAACTTTATCTTTTTTATTGCATTGCCAAATCCATATAAGATTAATCATCTATGTTCTTTACTACTGTTTCACAATGCTTTTTTTTTTTTACAGAAGTTATAGTTCTGAAGAAGATTGCTGAGCCAATCGAAACTGTCTGTAAAAAAAGCATTATGAAACAGTAATAAAGAACATATATGATTAATATTATATTAACTACATCTTAACTTATAATTGTGTGGTGATAAATTCACATTTCATTTAGATTATAGTGAAACCCATAAATTAACAATCTCTGAGATCTTATTATATATCTTAAATTTTTTGGCAGGCATTTATACTGCCTCTATCAGTAATATAGATTTATACAGGTATTTAATATGCTAACAGGAACACAATAATAAATTTCCATTAAAATTAGCACATAAACAAAATCAAACAATAAATACTTGAAATATGCTAATGATATGTGAATTATTTTATTTATTTGCAAGATGTAACAATATACTTTAAATGATATAACTGAAACACAGGCTTATTATATACCTGTGTCTATATATGTAATATAGGGTATATGAACACAGATTTTCAGATGATATAGTATCAAACAGTACTGCTTTTGTTAAAGTATGATTTGTTATTTTGTCAAAAACAATTATATTGTCTATAATTATATTGGCAGAGTTTATAAAATATTTGCACTAGAATGAGAATAATAATGTGATTATTTTGTAGCATTTTAAATAATATACATATGCCATATTTATAAACAATTGTTTTTCCATATTCATACTTACCATATTCATACTCACATCATCTATGTTTTGAAAATAATAATAAGCAAAAAAAAAGTATAAATTTGAATTCATAAATTTTATGTATGCCTGCCTATGGTGTCATGTAATATCTCTTAGACATTTATGTATCTTGTGCATTTATTCAGTCACATGATTGATACTACAATGAAAGCATTATTTTACACTCATCATTAATTACTATGCATTATTAAATAAAAATTTTGCTTAAAATATCCCTAAAGTACAAAGCTAATGCCATTGGCAATTTGGAAATAAAAATAACTAATTTAAAAATGAAATAAAAGTAATATGCTTTGCTAATACATTCACACATAAAAATACTAATTTAGCTTTAAGTCATATAATAATCATTAGGGATCACTGACTATACATGCACTGTAAACAAATAAACATACAGATTAAAACAGTGCTATATAAATAAATAACTATTTAATTAAGTCATATATAAATTAATGTGCTTTATTTTAACTTATTACTGTATTATCTTTTCCATATTCAATACTTTGTTGATATTTTAAGGTGTATAATTTTTTAATTAAACTACAATATAGGTGCATGCATATATATTAAAATGTAAATTTATTCATAGACCAATTAAATATGAATATGTTACTATAATTTACAAATCAGTTTTCTAAATAATCAATTTACAAACTTGTAAATTTCTTGTATTAATGTCAATTCATCTGTCAGTTTAAAAAATGGTCATTTTTATCACTCCCTGGATTTTTAAGTGATAAATAAGCTAAGCATCAATACTTGGAAAGTATAAAACTTTTATACTAATAATGATTTTTACAATTATCATTCAATACGTCTTATAGTTTCAAATACTAAATCAAATAATTTTAATAGCTCTGATTGTCATTAAATATGTAACATTGAGATATTATAATTTTTTTTTTCCATATGTCATAGTATCGGCCGGGAGGCAAACCTGCAACAACCATCTGCAACCAACTGCTTGCTTGCAATGTAGCTGTGCTGACCTCTCGGCTAACAATGCTTGACATTGAGATATTATAATTTATTCACAGACTAATTAATATATGAAAACATTATTATAAATTATGAATCAGCTTCCTAAAGAATCATTTTAATAAACTTGTAAACAATGCCAATTTTTCTATATTAATGTTGATTAATTGTATCAGATAAAAAACATTGTATAGAATTCAGTATTACCAGCAGATTCAAACATCCATATGAAGATTTGGAATATATGCCCATTAATATGAAGGTCTTAGAATTTTAAATTTGTTATTAACAATAGTGAAAAATTTTAAATTTAATATCAGGAATACATATATACAGTATATAAATGTACTATAAAATGTCAAAAAAAAAAAAGGCAAAAGTAATACGAAATAAACACTTTATAATCATTGTAATTATCACCATTTGTCAAAAGATCAATTCACATATCAATTTAGTTTTTCAAAAACTTACAATGGTGACTTTTTAAAAATCATCCATCAACATTTTTTTTTCTTTCTGGAACTTCTCCCCCCACACACACTTTACATAGTCTTTTCTAATGTGTTTTTCAAAATTCTTCAATCTTTAAGTAGTTTGTTTCTCTTTTCTTAATATCTTCAATAACTACAATATTCGCCTTTTTGAATCCCTTTCTGTTTTAACCTTGATGTTCTAACTTAGTTAAGAACAGCTAGATACTCATTTAACTCTCGATGTTGGATGGTTGGTTATAAGACAGTTATCTAAAAAAAACCCAAGCCTCTTGAAAAGAATTTCATTTGATTTGAACTCAATGTTCAAATAAGCAAATGTATTACCTTTGCTAATGCTCTTACAATTGTTTATAAACGTGACTTCTAAACATCACATGATCACCATTCTTTATGCTTACATAAGCTGTTTACACAGAGGCTAAATTCACCATAAGGTTGTGTCACTTAGTGCAAGTAAGACTAATAAATTGATTACATTCATTGATTACTCTAGCTTGCACTGAGTAGTGCTACTGTATGGAGATTAACCACTGTGTAAAAGTGTCTACTATATAAAAATTATCACTTAATCTGATTTTAACATTAAGCTATTACAAGTTGTAATAATTTTATTTTATTTCAATCCATAACCATCTATAGTAAACTTGAGTAACCAATGGACAGCCGATCATAATGATATAATCATCATTACCTTACCAGTTTGAATAATAGTCTTTGTTTGATAGATTTAGTGCTTATTCAACTCTACAATAGCTGGCTCTGGTGTAAAACAATACAGTGATTATTATATCTAAAACATGTTGAAGGTAAGCACTGAAAATTTATGTGGTTTTATTTATATATTTTAGAATAAGGTGACCCATATTAACATATACTGGATTTTTTGATTATTGAAAGGAGTTTGCTATCAGCTGAAAGAAATCTTTTTACTTTCTCTTAGAGGCTGTAAAGAAATAAGCAGAACATATCTCTAATATGTTTCATTCATTATTATTACAGCTGTTATTCTATGTCATTATTTATATAGCAAATGAACATGAATAGGCTTTTCATTAACATGTGCCAAGCAGCATGATAAATTTACTGGCTTTTACTTCTGAGTTTATGATGAAGAACTCTATGATCATTTTTCTAAGTTTCTTGATGTGTTAACTGAAATGTGAGTTGTGTTTTCTTGATGGCAGGATGAATAAATGTGAGTGTTAATCATCAATTTCTTTTAGATTTACAATAATGATAGGCAAAACTAAGTCATGGTTTCCATTCCAAAAAAGCTGTAAAGTTATCAACCAGTGTGTGGTTGACAATTAAAAACAGATGATGCCAAAAAATCTTCAGTGGTGATTTTTTATTTAGCTATTTACAACTGTAGATTATGTCAACACAGAGTAAGATTAGCTAATGTTAAATGTGAGCATTGACAAAATTTGAAGTGGATGATTAAACATCCAAATAAAAAAAGTTCAAGTGAAATAAGATTTTAAAAAATTGAAAGAACAACAGCATGCAGATTGATAGTATACTCTGTAAAATTAATTATTCAATGTAATAGAATGTACCAAATATAGACAATTCAGATTTATCTTCAAACAATTCTCATTCTAATGAAAAGAAAGTTGTTCGGAAGTACAGAATGATTTTGGTCAGGCTCAATAACATTTTTAATTTTTTTTGGAAGATTCAAATGCTAGAATTAGAAAAGAATTCGAAGATAAAAGTGCTTTGGATAAATTTGGATATAGGTTTTAGAAATATCAGAAAAAATGGACTTATGAAATTTGTTAAAATGTTAAAATCTGTAAATAGTGAATTTTTTTTAAAAAAAAAAAAATTCCAAAGAGAAAATGAATATGGAAATATCCAAATGAATTCCCAGTGGAATATTTTGTCAATCCAAAAATATGTATTTTTAAGACAGCTATTTTAAGATTATTCTTTTATTACGATAATTATAACATATAATCCTAATTTATTTATACTTGGTCATCGATTAGTAAGATCTGAGATATGTGTAAATGTGAAGCATGAGAGACAAAAGGAATTAAGAAAGACAGTATTAATAATTTATATTTTTAACCTTCATAAATATTCCAAAACTTTAACCTAGAACTTGCAAAACATCTTAAAATATTAAAAGATATGAAAGATAGCTCAAACTTGAATAAGATCAACAAGAAGATAATTCATTCTATACTAAGATTAGCTATGAAGATAACCATTCAAAAAAGCAGCAATTTACCACTAAATTTTCGACTGATAAGGCATTGTATAAATAAAAAAATTAAATGGGGAAACATTTTAAAATAATTTAAAATAATCTATTTAGAAGAATTGTATATATGGAATTCTATAAAATGGTATAAAAAAGAATTAGTCATCCTATAAAAAAATATACTGTAAATTAGCAAAGAAATCTAATGAAGAAACTAAAAATCTCAGAAATATAACATCAAGAAAAAAGCTGGTTTCAGTGATAAGAAGAAAATACCATACTATTACTAAAATAAAATTTGGAATTGTGTAGAATGGTGATCATGTGATATTTAGTGGTTTAATTAAATGAATTGCTAAATATTTTAAATAAATAGATGAGACATGCTTTTGAATATCGATGAATTAATAAAACTCCAAAAAAGGATAATAATATTATTAATGTCTTTAAAAAACTGATGAAAAAATTGTTGAAAAAGTTATATACCAAAATATTTCATTCTTTATCTTAATACCAGTCAGTTCTTTCATTTCATCCAGTCTTCCTTTTCATTGGAAGTGAACTAGAGGTTTGGTTAGCCAATTATATCATAACCATTGACTGACAATGTAAGTCTATAGCTTGAGGACTTTTAGCATCTGCTTAACTAATAATTTACAATCTCCAGAAAATGACAATTGTTTTTAATATTCAAATAATAGCTGAAATACACAGGCTTATATATACCTGCGTCTATATATGTAATAGACAGGGTAAAGTCTGTGCTCATACCCTGTCTATTAATATTCAAATAAAAACTATTTATTTAGAGCTTGTATACTTGGAAATAATTTTGTTTCTTCACTGATTACATGTTTAGATAAATGACCAAAAAATACTAGATGAAGAGCAGTTTACAGTGGTCTTCAATCCCCGGTCCGCAGACTGACATCAGGCCACAGAAGTTTTTTTCTGATTTTGCTAGACTGAGACAAGAAAGTTTATAATAACAAAATAATAAGATTTTAAACTTTTAATTAATAAAAACAATTTTTATTTATTTTTTCAATGCATTTTTACCCAACTTAAAAAAAAAAAAACAGAACAAAAACAAAATCTAATCAATGACACATAAATTAATTTGTTTTTCTATTTATCACAGATGTTTATGGGGGGGGGGGTAGAATTAATTTTTTTATTATTTTTAAAAAAAAATTAAAAATTAAAAAAAAAAGTAAACTCCAGTTGTCTTTTGATAACCAATTACGGCCGCTTGTCAGTGTTGTTTATCTGCTAAAACAATAAAATGTAATATTACCAGGCCACGATTTTAAAAATACAGTGACTTTTTTTGATCTCTTAAATTTCTTCTACTCCATCTTTTAATATTTCATTTTTAGTGTTTTTTGTTCTTTAGTATTTTCCAACCGATGATGAATTACCCTGAAGCCATATCAGTCTGATATTCTGATCTTTAAGATAACATCTCCAAGTGATTTGCGGACAAATGCAATCACTAAAATTTGTCTGCAGATCACATGGACTCAGCACATTAAAGATCACAAGATCAGACTGATATGGCTTCAGGGTAATACATCATGAGTTGGAAAATACTAAAGATGACCGTTGGGTAGATAATGAGCAGCACTATGTTTGTTGGTCCTAAAAAAATAAAAAATAATTTAGAAATTAAAAGTAATTAAGTGTAAGTTTCATAATTTAAAAATTAAGTGTACATTTTATAATTGCAGAAATATATACAATTTTTTTTTTGTTAATTTAAAATAAATAGACAAATAAAGAACACCTTTCCTGATTTAATGCAAATCTGGCACTATTAATGGCGACCTGGACAATAACTTAAAAAGTATGTACTATATATTACAAATTTTTATCACAAAAAAAAATCAATAAAATGTACTTGCATGAAAAATTATCTTATCTTTACAACATTTCCGATGATATTTAACTCAATTATTCATGTTAAAAATATATAAAAAGAATAATTTGAAAATGTGTCTCATTTTTTGAGTGAAAATTAGAAAAGTCGGTGCATAGCGCTGGAATGGGCAGGGGGGGGCTTCCGATGTCTTTGACAGGCCAAAGGCACGGCCAATACATGCTTTAGTCTAAAAAAAACCTATATTATGATTTACAAAACCACCGGCAATGCCAGACATTGTATTACTCTCATAACTGAAATTTTTATAATTGCTGATGAATTTACAAAAAAAAAATTTTTGTATAATATAATTCAGAAATTAAATATAAAATTAATTAATTGTACTTTTTATAATTGCAGAAGAATTTACAAAATAATATACACCAAAATGACATGATTTATTAGAAACAAAAATGAAAATTACTTACAAATAGCATTCACTGCAGTGGACTGGTAGCAAAATCACAAAAGACAGACAAATGACAAAATTTCCCAAAGCTCTCTCCGATTTTTAAATCTTGCGGGTCAAAAAAATCCAAAAATTGACTCTCTCATGGATTAATCATATCAGTGTCTTGGTTGCCATGACAACATTGTCATGTTATCATTGACAATATCTATTGGAAGAAAAATCGATAAGTGTAAAATGTCATCGGTTGAATAATACTAAAGTACCTTTTTTTGGCTATACGGCAATTTTTTTTTTGGCTTTAACTTTTATTTTTGAAATCAATTTTTATTACTTTTTTTAAAAATAAAAACCAAAAAATAACTTCTGTCTCTAACTTTTATAAAGTATTTCTCAATACACCCCCACCCCACCCCAAAATAAAATAAGATCAAACTTTTGACTTTTTCAAGTTTCAGTTTTTGTTTTTTTCAAAATACGGTCACTTTTTTTTTGGCCTATGATATATTTTTTACCTTTATTTGTATACTGCTGATATACTAAAACTTTTATCTTTAAAACCAATTTTTATTACCTTCTTTCAAAAATAAAAACAAACCAAAAATAACTTTTGTCTCAGTGAAGACAAAGTATTTCTCAACCCACTCTCCCCAAAAAAATTAAAATAAGATCTTTTTTGGCATTAACTTTTATTTTTGAAATCAATTTTTATCACCTTTTTGTAAAAAGAAAAACAACCAAAAAATTTCTGTCTCTAACTTTTACAAAGTATTTCTCAATCCACCCCCACCCCCAAATTAAAATAAGATCAAAACTTTTGACTTTTTTAAGTTTTGTTTAAAAATACACCCGCTTTTTTTTGGCCTATAAGGCGATATTTTTTTGGGGCTTTATTTGTATATTGCTAATATACTAAAACTTTTATTTTTAAAACAAATTTCTGTTACCTTTTTTTAAAAATAAAAACAAACAAAAAATAACTTTGGTCTCTATCTTTTGTCTCAGTGAAGACAAAGTATTTCTCAGCCCACTCTTCCCCCTCCAAAAAAAAAATAAATTAAAATAAGATCAAAACTTTTGACTTTTTCAACTATCATTGGCTTTTTTTTTTTAAAACACCATTACAATACACAATAACTAGTGTGCTATTTTGGTCAATTATAATAATTATGCTCATCTAAGGCTAAGCAGGTTACATCTTTAAGAAAATTTATCTGTAAACTTTTGCTGGTCCATGAAATCTTATTCTTATTTTTACCGGTCTGCAGGTGTGAAAAGGTTGAAGACCACCGGTTTACATTTTTTGACTAGTAATTATGGTGATAAGAGAAACTTCATTTGGAATACAATCAAAAATTCATGATTAATATAGTTTTTTGGAAATATCAGTAACTGAATGAATGTTTGCAATATTTTGTAGATGTAAACACTATAGCTTTTCTCTGTCTTATCTTTCTTCTTATGATCATTTGCATGGCCAGTTTTCTAGGGTTTAGCAGTTTTCTTAGAATTGTTAGCACAGGATTTTATTGGCATATTAATAAATAGTTGTGTGAAAATAAAATCACTTTATAAAAACCACAGATATCTTATTTTAATTTAATTGTAAATATTAAAAAAAAATTTGCATTCACATAGTATGAATTTATTAACCTTTCTTACAATTAAATCCAACTGAAATCTTATTGAAAAAACTATTTGATATTGGAAAAACATTTCTTGGTCTTAAAATCAGTGGTAATGACAAGCGAACTTACGATGCTGATTGATACATGTGAATGGTCCATTCATGTTTGTTTATCATGTGAATAATTTCACAGTAATAACAATCTTTCAAACTCTTTTTGCTACATTTTAAAAAATATATAATGCCAAAAATTTATGTTTGTATATATATTTGAATAAACATCACATTTTATTAATTATCATTTATTTCATGTACAATAAACTTCAATTCTTCCATTCATTTTTGAAATATATAAGTAAAAAATCTGAAAAAGTGAATGGTAGTAAAAGCGTAAGAGTAGGGAAGTTTGTTGAGAGCAAAGATTTCTTTTGACTGCTGAAAGACAATGCTAAAAAATATTACAGAAGCTCATATGCCTAACTGTCAGTCAAATAAAATAAATTCCACTTTGCTTGAAGACCCAAAAACTTATAGGACAAGTTTATACAATGTGAACTGCCAGAATGAAGTTTTATTCATTTTAGATATAAATAAAGACCCATTAAAATTGTTTCTGGTTTATATTCTCAAGGCAAAATCAGATTATTCACTTTAATAACCTGTGTTCTCAGTGCTTTTACATATTATTTTGTGCTGTATATTTTCTGATATTATATATACGTAATAAACAAATGAGCTTGATAATGATTATGTGGCAGTAATTTAAAGCGCTTCTGAAATATATTTATTGGATAATATTTAAAACGTAAATGTTATCGTAATTTATTTATTTATTATATATATTACTTATGGTTTATATACTTATAAAATATTTAAATACAAATATATTGTTTATACTGAAGGTAACGTAATTAGAAGGGATTTGAACAGACTTTCAAGCTCCCTATATCTATCCACTCCATCTTATGCAACTGATACACATGATCACATACATGTGAAAAAGATAAATGATCTCCAATATACGTATTTTGTGCTGAAACAGCACTCATCTCACATATATATAATTAGTGCTCATTTACATTAAAATAACAAAATCTTAAAACTTTAATGGAAAGGCTTCAATCTTCTCCACCTGCCAACTTTTTAGCCATCCATATCATTGAATAGCTGATAACAGAATACTTAAGGCCCTTATTGATGCCATTATTATTATTATTATGTTCCCCATGTTGACTTTAAATCACTCTGATCTTTTATATATAGGACCTTAATAAGTCCATTTAAATACACAGAAGAGGGATGGGCAGAATACAGGCTGAATATGTAATATTTAAACACAAGTATATTGTCTATCCTGATCATAATGAAATTGGAAGAGATTTGAACACAGACTTTCAAGTTCTCTATATCTATCCACTTCATCTTATATAACCGATTAACGTGATCACATATATGTGAAAAAAAAAAACTCCTATAAATTTATTTTGTGCTGAACCAGCATTCTATCAGCTGATCCAAATTCTCACACATATATACAATCAGTGTTCAGTTTATATTAAGATAGCAAATTTTCAAACATTAATGGATAGGTTTCAATCTTCTCCACCTTCCAATTTTTCAGCCATCCATATCATTGAACAGCATGAAATATTTATATTGAAGATCATTTATTTTTTTCACATCTATGTGGTCATGTGTATCGGTTGTATAAGATGGAGTTGATAAATATAGGGGCTTCACAGTCTGAGTTCAAATCCCTTCTAATTATATTACATTCCGTATAGACAATATACTTGGATATAAATATTACATATTCAGCCTATATTCCGCCTAACCATCTTCTGTGTATTTAAACAGACATACTAAGATCCTATACTTGAGGGGTCAAAGTGACTTAAAGTCAACATGGGTATAACAATAATATTGGCATCAACAATGAGCATTCCATCATCAGATATTCAATGATGGCTGAAGAGTTGCAGGTGGAGAAGATTGAAGCAAATCCATTGAAGTTTGAAGATTTGCTATTTTAATATAAAAAGAGCACTGATTATATATATATGTGTGTGTGTGTGTGTGTGGAAAATGATCTGGACAACTGACGAGTTCAGCACAAAATATGTATATTGGAGATCATTTATCTTTTTCACATGTATGTGGTCCTGTGTATCGGTTATATAAGATTGAGTAGATAGATATAGGGATATATATTAAGACCATTGTGATGTAATGCATCCATATATTATACACCTAACCTGCATTTAAATGTAGATATGATTTGAAACTTTTTCCAGATAACAGAATGTTTGGGAAAGCTCAATATTATTTTTGAAGTGATTAACCTGATAGACAATGATTCTCTTTTATTGTATCCCTTTGTTATGTATTCTAGAGAAGCATTTGCTATGCATTGGCTATTTAATTTCACAAATCCTACCATTCACACAACACATAGACACATACACACTCACACACACACATATATATATATATATGTAATAATAATATAGTGGAGCCACAATATCTGGCATATTATGTTCCAAGATCCATCATATGCATTGTATATTACATATAATAACTTATGCTTTGTTGATAAGCTTTGATCCCAATAGAGTACAGAGTTTACTGAACTGTGAGTACATAGAACTTCTTATGTAAACATACAACTGTATATATAATTTCAATTTCTATGGTTAAGTTGAAATCTTTAGTGTCTATTAAAATATATTGTTAAAAGAAGGTATCCTTGACAACAGTTTGAGATTACTGATTGTTACATGGGATTGTCTAAGTGTTGACTGATTTTTATCATACCCTGTTATATCATAATAATTCAAATACAAGACTAGTTAGTTAAAACTGACATCTATTTAACATAACCTTAATCTAGCTTGTCTATGTAGCAGGCTTGCCACCTATTCATAATTTTAAAATTTTACTGATTTAACATATTATTATTAACTAAATAAAGTGCGGGAAAAAGATTAATATATCAACATTCAGTAGCATGGCAAGAGATTACAATTATAAGCTAATTATCTTTATAGAATAATTTTTATATATTTATCATTGACTTGATTGTGGCATAAAAATAGAACAAATTATCATCTCTTGTCATACCCTCTTGTAAACAGATTAATTACATAACTTTTCATTAGCATATTTCATTAAATTGGAGATAATAATTAACTAAATATGATTTAAAGTTTATACTTATTCTTTCGGTTGTTGTGGTTCATGTTCAGTCCTTAGGTATTGGCAGAATTGATTCTTTATCATAGCTATGATGGAAGATTTTAAGTTACAGTTCAAGTTTGATTGAAAGAATTCAGCAATGGTTTCCTCTTGGTTTAATAACTGGTTCTTCTGGTAGTATTGGTCATTGGACTTTTACTTATCTCAGATGAATTCATAATGGATCAATATTTGTTTGGTTTCTTCTGTTATTGATGGGTTTCTTTCTCAGGACTCAGTAATAGTATTTTCAGCCTGCTTTCTGACAGCTTGATAGAGCAAGGCAGATAAGGGTTTCTCTACTCCTGGATGGTTGATGTGGCTGGAACTAGTAGATTAATTATTCAACTCACAAAATAACAGCATATGACAAATCTTGGAAGCAGGCAAGAATTAATTTAAGCAGAATAATAATTGCAAAATAATGATGGAATGATAATAGACTATCCTTAAATGTAATTTCCAGCCCTATTTATATGATTTTTAGCTATCTTAGCAGTTTAATTCCGATCCATTTCTTGTTTGGAGTCTTTGATTTATTGGTTATAGATAACTCCATTACTTTCACCGAGGTCCAAATTTATTTGACCAATATTCTACTTGTTAGCTTTTATTTTTAAACAGGAATAACAACCTTTTAATTAAATTATTTTAATTATTTATCTTCTTAAACTTAATCTAGTAATCTGTTTGCATGCATTTTAATTGCTTTTTTTAGAAGACATTTACCTTTTAACATCTTTTGCTTTTAAACTAATTTCAGCTAAAATTTTAGAATCTATTATTTTTTTCATTTTACAAACTTTAGAAAATATTTAGTTTTTAACATAAATTAATTTTATAATTAATGATACCTGTATACATTTATCTGTGCATTTATAATAGATATTTAATTTTTATTTATAAAAATTTATTAAAACTTTTAAACTTAAATTTTGTTCATAATTTTTAACATTCAAACATAAAGTATATCCATGTGTGCACATATATAGCTTTAATATAAATATATTGGACCATAAATAAAGTTGAATTCCAGCTTTATTGTTAAAAGAAGGTTGCCTTGACAACAGTTTGAGATTATTGATTGTTATGGGGATTATCTATCGGATGACTGGTTTTAATGATTATATATATATATTGGTTGTTTTTCTATGTGTATAGTAATCATATATAAATTAAGATTATAGTATAAACAAGTTTAAAAAAAATATAATTATTAATAATAAATTGAAGCATATATCTACATATTTGTCATGTGTGTGTACATTCATTCATACAATTCTTGTATTGTATCTTTTTTTTCTTCAAAAAATCAAATGAATAATGAAGTATTAGATGTTTATCATATTTAAATATGCTCTGAGTGATATTGTTTTTTTTTCAATATCTTTTTCACTCCTATAGAAATTATAATAATCTCATTAGAAAACTATGTCTTCTGTAATTGTTTTGATGTTTTTAAGTCCATATTGATTTCAGAATACATGCAGTTATCTCTACTTGCTGGTATCCATTTTAAATTTTTAGTTAAATTCTGTAAATTTTAAGCTTTCTGACATAATTTAAGAATGTTTATAATTCCTTTTTTCTGTCACTTCTAAATACTAGTTTTTATTTTATTAATTGAAAAAAATACTTTAAAATTTCATAAAACTATTAGCTTAGAATTTTTTTTATATACAAAATAAAGAAAATATAGAAAAAATAAAAAAAGTCAATCATAAAATCTACTGACTTTCAATGGAAGCCAATCAAATATTATTAATAAATGTGTTCACATATGGTAGCTGTATTGTAAAATTTAATATTTAATTAATCTATTCCTGCAGTATACTGCATATTTGCTATAGTAAATAGCAGGGGATTTGAACAGGATTTTCAGTCAATATTCATCTTCCACTTCATCTCAAACAACCAATACACATAATCACACATATGTAAAAAAGATGAATAATCCCCAATACATATATTTCATTCAGAACTAGCACTTATCAGTTAAGGCAGATCATAATCTCCCACACATATGATACAATCAGTGCTCAGCTTATATTAAAATAGCAATTCATTAAACTTTAATGACATACTTCAATCTTCTCAATTTTTACATTTTTTGGATATCTAGATAACTGACATAATGTATATTGATACAGTGGATATTATCATTTCATTTATAATCAAATGGTTTTTGGCTTGGAAATTCATAAAAAGTTCAATTATCAGAAAGGGCCAAACTGGGTGTGATCTATGGATTTTGAGCTTTAGTCTGCCACTCAATCACTACACTAAACCACATATGTATGTAATAATCACTATAGGTAAGAACCTCTCCAACATACCCATGCAGAGAAATAGTAAAAAAAGTTATTTTTATGAGATTGTTCAGTTAATAATAGTATGTTTTTTCATACTTGTTTATTTTCTAGCTAAAAATAGACAAATATTCATTTATCAATCTATGTTGAATAATGAGTTAGATCAACAATAAACCATCCCCCTGACAAAGCTTGGTCTAAATTTAAACCCAGATCATGTCATACCTATTGGTTATAGATATTCTATTATAGTTATGAGCACTTTGGAATGGCTTGTAAACTATTTTTACCTTTTAATTAAAAACTAAAAACAAAAATATTTTATTACTTTATTTAAATGCTAATGATGATGGTGGTAGTGATAGTAGCAGCAGCAGTAGTAGTACTAGTAGTAGTAGTAGTAGTAGTAGCAGCAGCAGTGGTAGCAGTAGCAGTAGTTCAACAGCAACAGTCCATTTGTTCATAACCAAGTTAAAGAGCTCTAGTTTTTCATGGTCCAAAAGTATGCAAAACCTAAGCCTGACAAGGTAAAAAACACATCCCAATATACCTTTTTTAATTTTCAAAGAGTTTATAATTAATTAATAATTTGTGTTACATTTTTAATTCAAAATTTCAAATAATATCAAGTTACCCAATGATAATTTTAGAAAACAATATGGAGACAGAGCCATCACATGACCAGATGCTTCCCGCCAATATTACCTGCACAGAGTTTCAAAATCCAAAGTTCAGTCAAACCTAAGCTTATTTTTAATTTTATTGTAACAAATTTCTGATCTTTGTTGAAAAAAAAATTCCAATTATAAATTTCCCAGCAAGCAATTCACTTGCTCACAAACAAGTTAACAAGCTCTGATTTTTATGTTTTTAAAAAATTCAAAACCTTAGTCTAATGCAAGATAATTATATACCTTTAATCAATTGATTACTTACTTCCAATTTTGTTACATTTTTTTATTCAAACTTCCAACTAAAATCAAGTTATCTAAAAATAATTTTTGTTAAAAAGCCATCAGATGACCAGTGTCTACCACCAATAATACCAGCACAGAGTTTCTAAATCCAAAGCTAAGTCAAAGCATACACTTATTTTTAATGTTATTGTAGTAAAGTCTCATCTTTGTTTAGTAATAAAAATTTGATTTCAAGTTCCCAGCAGTTAATTCACTTGCTCACAAACAAATTAACAAGCTCTGGCTGTTTGACTTCTGTCAAAACTTTAGGCTAGCAAAAAAAAAAAAAAACTATCTTTATATATCTTTTTCAATTTCTAATCAGTTGATAACTTATTTTCAATTTTGTGCTAAATTTTTCATTCAAATTCTGAACTAAGATCAAGTTACTAGATGATTTCAAAAAACATAAGTCACTTCCAATGGCAATCTCGAGTTTACCTACCTATCCAGATTTATCATTTCCCTCAGACTCTGATCAACCTATGACAAACTCCAACTCAATAATAGCAACCTATTATAACATAACTGTACCAGTAGCCTCCTCTGAAAATCAGCATTCTCTACTCATAGATCTCACACTTAACACTTATGAAAAGTCTTAAGCCTTTAACTTTAACTCACAGATAGACCCAGAGTCTAACCTTCCTGCCACAAACTCCAACTTAACAATTGCAATAAATTCTATCTAGCAGTCACTCTATCCTTCTCTGTAAAACTCATTTAGTCAAATGCACCAGAAAGCAGATGTGGGATTGTAACAATTATGAAAGCAATTCCTACCATGTCTTCCATCCACACCAACACTTTTCCCAACCCACATTGCCAATAAAGCCAAGAGAAAAACCTGGTCATCCAAAGAAGATCTAGCATGCTAAAAAATCAAAAATAACACATTGATTCCATACCATTGTGACATTGCAGACAATTGGCACACTAAATAAAATTAGTTTGCATCTGTAGATACAGCAGTCTAGAGCATGTAAAATTTATTTAATCTTGTGTAAATCAATAAAACAACTTTTATATATGTAAATTTACAACTACAGATTGTCCATAATAATGTACAAAGCTAAAATCTTAGTCAGAAGTGCCTTAAAATGCTTATGTGACAGCCAATCAGATATAATAATGACTGCACGTGGAACTCTCAATTCAAGAACATAAGCCAGAACACAAGAAAAAGATGGGATCACTTTCTTTTATACCTAAATTTATATATAAATAAGTCAGATTTGCGGTCTTAGTTCGGAATGCTTGAGTCTGACATTTATATATAAATTTAAGTATAGAAGAAGGTGGTCCCATCTTTTTCATGTGTTCTGGCTTGTGTTCTTGAATAGAGAGAGAGTTCCACATGCAGTCATTATTACATCTGATTGGATGTCACATAAGCATTTTTAAGGCACTTCTGACTAAGATTTTAGCCTTATACATTATTATTATCCATCTGTTAGTACTAAATAAATTTATCTATTTAGATTGTCCATGTAACCATGACAATCCAAGCTATGTAAAACCCTTGTAACTAATCTGTAGCATATAAAAATGTATTTAATCTTATGTAAATAAATAAATCAACTTGTCCATACATAAACCAATAACTACAGCACCATGTAAAAAATCCTTGTAACTAATCCACCATATGAAAAAATTCTTGTAGTCTCATGTAATTCAATAAATCAACTTTTGCATATGTAAACCTACATCTATGGATTGCCCATGTAACCACATCAATCCAAGCCATGTAAAATCCTTTTAACTAATCCTCAGTATATAAAAATTTCTGCAATCCTGTATAAACCAACAAATCACTTTTTATATATGTAAACCTACAACTACAGATTACCCATGTAAACACAGCAATCTAAGTTATGTAAAACTCTTATAACTCTCTAAGACAAATAAAGTTTATCATTGAAACAACAACAACAACAACAAGAAAAACAATAATAATAATAATAATAATAGTAGTAGTAGCAGTAGTAGTAGGAGTAGTAGTAGTAATAATAATAATAATAATAATAATAATGATGACGATGATGATGATGATAATAATAATAATAATAATAATGTTTTAGAACAGTATGTGATACTATGTGGGCAATAAATTTTTGCTAAGGTTATTTGTGCTCTTGACATAATTATCTAACTAATTATTAAGCAAATACAAAAAGAATTATAAGTAATATGAAATGTAATTATTAAAATTAAAAACCTTTTAATAAATTAAGCAGCTTGATTTGTTCCACCAAGAAAAACGTAGATAGTTCAAAGTAAAATTAATGCTAAATATATTAGTATGCCAGTATTAACATCAGCATCACTTTATATAATTATTGGCCACTGCAGAATGAAAATCTCTCCAATTTTAACTTAGTTTCTTTGATTTATAATCTTTCTTCCTTATACTGCTTCATACACATTTTAATTTTGTCCATATCACACATGATCTCTTACTAGATCTTTTACAATCATTTGTAATTCAGTTTAAGATTTCACCTATTCAGTTATTATCATATTCTCTACTGATATGCTAGTCTACAATCATTTCAATTTGTTAATTCTTTCAATAATAGCAGCAACTGTTGTTTTCTCTCTTAACATATTTTGTCTTGGATCCCTTTTTCTTACTATCAATTTACATTTTTTCCATACTTCACTGAATGATCTTAAACCTGTATGTTGCTCTTTTGTTAAGTGTACAATTCTTTGATCCATATAGAAGAGCTTGTAAAACCCATTTATTTAAAAAAATCTTTATTTTCAAACACATAGGTAGATTTTCTTTTAATGTGAAGTTATCTCTACCAAAAACACATCGAAATTTATTTCTATGAATAATTTTATTATGTTTCTATCTGTATTAATAATCTGATCAAGGTATTTGTTGTTAATTTCTTCTAATTCGTGATAACAAATCTTTTCTTTACTCACACACTTCATATAAACATATACACCATTAGTACAAACATAGACATAATGAGTAATAATGTTTTACTGTATTCATTTAGTTCCTGATTAAATTAAGATTCCATGTTGCCTTATTTTTTTTTACAATTATATAAGGAAATAGAGATAAAAGACAAAATAAAATCTTAAAATAGCTCAGTAAATGACAAAGACCCTCATAAAAACAACAGACTTGCTTTTTTGAAAGTTGGTCAAATTCAAACTTTGTAATATATTTTAATTAAGAATATCTAGATATCCATTTAATGAGACTATTGGGTGGTTAGATGAGATAATTATGGGATATTTTTTAAAAAAAATCTTAAGTCTTATTAAAAACGAATATATTTTGTCTTATCTAACATGTATTCAAACCGGCATGTTAAAATTGCTCAATGTCACCATCACTACTGATATAGATAAATATACATATAATAAATAGTAAAATAAATTCTACAAGAGTATATAGATAATTATCAACTATTACAGTAATAAATTTTGGTATAAAATAATATTTTTCTAAAGCAGGCTTTTGATATGGTGTAATTTTGTCAAAGCACGACTAAAGTGAATATTAGCTAATATATTAGTGTATTTGCATATGCATAAACATACATTAACACTAGTCACTGATTATCATATATTTGCATGTGTAAATTGACCTAGTAATAGGCTATGTCATTGGATTAAATTACTAGTGCTTACTAAGAGGAATGCTATTGATTCTTATATTTATGAAATTCATAGAGTTAATTATGTGCTATAGTTGATAATTATCTACATATTCTTAGAGAATTTATTTTATTACATATTATCTTCAGTATATAAATATATTATAATTTTTCTTACATAATAAATAGTCAATTACTTCATTGAATAAATGGACAATCAAATCATATTGTGTATAATTTGAAAGTTGATCTATCACCATAAACTTTGTCATAAAATGAATTTTGCTGTAAATCCAGAAAATACCCAATTATCATAGAATTTAACTTGAAAACTTAAATACATACTGTTAATGATGGTATACAATTTATATATAAATTAAACTTGCAATAAATATATTTGTTGAGTTTGTGATGCTAAACTTCAGGTTATTTGAGTATTCTCAGATTTTAAATAAAATATGTATCAAATAAGAACTGATATTTGATTAATAAACTTTTAATACATTAAGATTTACATAATGTAAAATATAAATTCAATATTATATTATATGCAATGAGATATCTCTATTATATGTTCTGTCTATATATATTGTAACTAATCGGGTTATATGGTATACAGCAACAATTGTGTGTGCATATATATATATATAAAGTAAAGGAAAAGTAGAAGTAAACACAGAGGTAAATTTTTGTAGACATTTTCTACATTTCATTTGAAATAAAAATAATAAATAAAGGATTAAATAACTCTGAATTAAAACAGAATTTTATTATGAAATAAATATTTTTTTTAAAAAAAGTCTAAGTAAATAATATTATTCTGATTTTGAAATTTAAAAAACAAGTAAGTTTTATGTTTAAAATAGAACTGATAATTGTAAATATTTCTATCATCTATTCTTTTTGAAAAATCTTTTAATTAATGCTTATGTAAAATTCTCTATTTAAGTGAATACTTTGATAAAAATGTCAAACTTGTTTTCAAAAGGGATTAGAAAGATTAAAAAATTCTGTTTTCAATTATGTTGTTTTTATCACTACAGATTCTCTTATAAAAAGGACTGATAAAAATATCAATTCAGTTTTGGCTAATAATTTTTAGAGAAACAGCTAGCCACTTGCAAAGTCTGGTTTTAATATTTAGAGAAGCAGCCAACACATATTTAGCTGCAAAGTTTGGCTTTAAAATTTTGAGAAGCAGTGGGCAGCAAGATTAGTTTGCTGTAATTGGAAGTAAATAGCTAGCCAGAAAGAGTTGGGTAACAGACATGGTTTCCAGAACTATACAGATAGCTCTCATAAGATGTAGCTGACATCAAGCCAGCAGTTTCAGCAATGAGCAGTCTACTAATTCTGTATACTAGAATTTTGATTCACTTAAAAACTGGGTCAACTTAAAATGGATTAATTAGCTTGTTAAGTGTGTTATAAAATACAGTTTTCTAGCCTAAAGTTCATCAAGTTCTAGACCCAAGGGAACTGATTGAATGCTATAATTTTATCTGAATTATACCTTCCTGAATATGACAATCCTGAATTATACCAGTCTCATCAAGACCAAGAGAAGCATAGACAAATATATATATACAATGGTAAGTAGCATTATATATATATGATGAAAATGAAATTTTAAATCATTTCTTTGAAATAAAAAACCATTTAAACGTCTATATATTTTAAAAGATAACAAGTAAACAATTTTGCTTAAATTGAATAAAAATCTAAAAGTAATGATTGAATTCTGGGTGATTTATTTTGAAAAAAGAAAAAGAGAACACCAAAAATCTTTTTTAGATTAATTTAAGATGTAATTAATTAATTGAGAGTGACTTGTCATAAAAAAACTTTTAAGTTACCTATCAAAAATTGATTTTATTTTAAAGAAGCGAAAAGAAAATACTTTTATTGGCTGAAAAAAACTAATTAATATTAATTCATATTATCTATATGTTCATAGATACACATGTATGTGTGAATTTTATGTATAGTTTTCAACTGAAATTATGAAATATATTTTTAATAAATGTATTATTTTGATAAATTCAAACATGTTCATTTTATATTAAGCTACATGTCTGTGTGCTGAATGGGTTTTTAATAAATCTATATAGAACATACATGTGAATCATAATGTAATAATTTGAATTGTGTCTAATAATTTTGTAAATCACAAATGTAATAATTTTTTTATTGTTTATTAATCAAAATCAGAAGGCTTAATTTGAAGGTGTAGCCATATTATAAAGACCTTACTATCATTTTTTATTGTTAATAAACTTGTACTCAATTGTTAAAAATTGTATTGCATAATCTCTTGGTCACCATAACAGTAATAGAGTACATTTTCTCTGATATAGATTCAAATACATTCAAGAATAATGGCTGATATATAAATGGGAATGTATATTAATGTGTTTGGGCATCCAGAGATGATCAATCATTATTCTGGTTGGTGCAAAAGAGAATAGTCTTTA
The DNA here is from genome assembly GCA_028023455.1 of Epiperipatus broadwayi. Classification (NCBI taxonomy): domain Eukaryota; kingdom Metazoa; phylum Onychophora; class Udeonychophora; order Euonychophora; family Peripatidae; genus Epiperipatus; species Epiperipatus broadwayi. The sequence continues at coordinate 235,971 of JAQFVV010006426.1, forward strand.
AAGCCTGTGCACTATATTTTTATTTTAGTTTAGTCTTAGAAATGAAGTTTATAGTTGATCAGTGCATTAGTGGCACTAAGTGGCCAGAGCATTGATGATGATCAGCATGTTTTAATGTTTCACCATTGTTTTTCTGATTTTTTATTATTAGGTATTCTGATAGGGGATTACTTAGTTTGTGCTTCCAAGTTAATGGTTATATATAATTGCCCCAAGCTGGCAATGGCTCAATAGTTAGCCTAATATACAAAAGACCCATTTCCAATCCACTCACCAGATTAACTGTTGATTTATATTTTTTATTGTTTCTAATCCAGCCATAAGATAAACTGTTGATTTATTTATTTTGGATAAATCATTCATAATGATGAATGATTATTACTTTTGAGAAGTGCTGATGAACTTATAGCTAGCTATGCTGATATCTCAGAGTGATCTATCATGCTCATCTCTTTTGAGATTAAATTTTATTTTTTTAACTTGCAGATAAAAATACAATTCCCAAGATTCCTCATGGTTTTAATTCCAATTTTCTGTAGAGTTACCAATGGCTAACAAATTAATGGCAGTTGATCTTCACATACCAGTAGTGACCATCACCCCAGGTATGATCCTGTATTTACCTATAATATTACAATATATATATATTCAATACAAGAAATTTGAGTGCATTAGATTTAAAATGCTTGCTAAGACCATATGCCAAGAACTAGATTACAGATATTGGTAGGATAGCATTGAAAGTAGGTATAACATGTACTAGTTACTACTCATTGATTACTTAAGCTTACAATAGATAGCTCTGGAATAAAAAAAATTGCTCCAAAATTATGCAATAGAAATGATGTTGTTTGGATATGTGCAATTTTTTTATTTATAAGAAGGAATTATACAGGAAAGATAGGTTGCATTTAGCTAAACAAGGAAGTAAAGCATTAGGGAGTTTAATTTATAAAAAATATAATAGTTTGGAAATTTTATAAAGGGGATAGGATTTTAAATTACAGTATTATCAAAAAAAGGTTAAGAATGGATGGAATGTAAGAAGTAAACAAATAGCTCAAATCCAGATATAAATGTAGTTGTGGAGAGAGAATGGGTCTGTAAAACTAATGATAAACAAACTAGTTACAAATATAATAGAGAAGAAAAAGTCAAAAGAATTTATAATAGGATAGTAAGAAGGTAAGAAATTGTTAAAATTGAATATTTGAATATGCAAGCTGGAAGGAGACTAGGAAAGTGGTTGGAATTAAACAAAGCAGTTAAAAATGAAGGGCTTGTGTTATTAGCAGTAATGAAAACACATCTAAGAAAGAAAAAAAACTTATATTGGAAAATTTGTATGGCAGGGTATAAATAGAAAAGCAAAAAAAAGGGGGTGGTGGTATAGGAGTTACATCAAAAAGTATTTAAATACTATAAAGTGTCAAGAACATTTGTGGTTTTAGATAAGGTTAAAAAGACAAGAATTGATGGTGGCTATAGTGTATATGGCCATTGAAAACAGTAAAAGTATAATACAGTGAAACAGTAGTATATATGTATAGTTAAGGATATACAGACTTTCAAAAAAAGGAAGAAAGTAATGGTTACATAGGATATGAATGGCATATTAAAGAAATTGATGATATGGATAACAAGAATGGACAGCTTTTGATTTTTTTGTCAGAGAGTAAATTTGAGCATTGAAAATTTATCAAATATTTATGAGAAGCAATACAAATGGTCTAGAAATAATATATTTTATACAATAGATATGTATTAGTAGAAAAAGAGGGAATGAATAAAGTACAGAAAATTAAAGTGTTTGATAATGAAGAGAGAATATGTAATAGTGATCATAATTTCTTTATAATAGAAATGGTTAGTAATGTGATAAAAACTCATAATAATGATAGCAAGGATAGTGAAAGATGTGGATGGAAAGTGAATGATAAGAATAAATTAGAAAAATATAAAATAAAAGTAGAAGAAATCATGGAAGAGTTTGTCAGGGATGAATATAAAGACTGGTATGAAGAAATAGAAAAAGTGACAGCAGTTGAGAATATTCAGAAGAATAAAAGTAATGGAAAAATGAGAATTAGTAAAGTGTAAAAGAGAGGGGGAAAGCATGTAGAGAATATAAATGTGCTATTAAAAATGAAAGAAGTGAAAAATATGTTAATATTAAATGGGAAAACTATTTATTAAAAAGATGTAGCTAAAATAGATAATTATATAGGGATAATGAAATTAAATAGTAAATTATTGGAGGATATTAATAAAAATGGAAGAAATGGGAGTAAAAAAATTTGGAAATATATTAAAAGAAGGAATGTAGAAGAGAGGGAAGTCATATTACTAAATGATGGGGAAAAAGAGTGTAGCTCTAGAGAAGAATTAGAGACACTCTAGAGTAGAATTAGAGATAATAAATAAGTATGTAATGGATATAGAAAATGTGTTATATGTGAAGAACAGTTGATGACAAACATGAAAGCACATAGTAATGGGAATATTAGTTTTACAGGAATTGAATGATACAGGGAAGATATTAAAAAGTAGAAAGGCAGGAGGTTTAGCTGGATGGGCAGCATGGTAATAAAATGGGGCAAAATTAAATTTATTATCATGTTTAATAAGATGGCACAGAACATAGAATTTCCAGATAGCTGAAATAATACAAGAGTGAGGTTACCATTTAAAAAGAAGTGTAAGGATCATAAGAAAATTAAACAATTATAGATCGATAGTAGTAATGTCAGTGTTATATAAAGTTTTCACATATATGCTGGCTGGAAGAGTCACAAAATAGATGGAATAATATAGTGAGAGAAATATAAGGTTTTGTTTGATAAGAGAGGTGTATAGGAGATAGTGTACTTGTAGATATGAATAGGAATACAGGTAGATATTTATATATGGTCTTTATAGATATAGAGGAGGCATATGGTAGGGAAAAACAAATAGATTATGGGTAGGTTTAGTAAATTTGGGAATGAATGGAGTTTTAGTGGATCTTGTTAAAATATTGTATAAAAATAATTACTATATGTATCAATTAGGAAATATAGAATCAGAGTCAAAACTGGGGTGGGATTATGGCAAGGTTGCCCTATGTTACCTATTTTGTTTTTGTTATATTTGAGAAAAATGAGTGAACAACAGAAATACTTGGACAAGAGATAAATATATTAATAGATGGCAAGGGAGTGTATACATTGTCATGTCTTTTATTTGCTGATGATATCTTCTTGTGCACAGAAAGTAAGAAAGATATAGAAGATAGGGTGAAGACTTGCGCAAAGGTTGGTAAAGAGATTGGGATTCAATTTAGTGAAAAAATTGGTAAATGTCTGAAATCTGGGTGCGGCCACTTGATGGCATTGTTCCTGTACAAAAATAATGAAATGTAACATTACCAAGCTGATATTTTTTTTATTGAAAAATTTACAAAACAAAATTAATTTTTTTTAATTAAATGATATGAAACAAAATTTTTTTTTTTATTTATGCTATTTTTTTTTTAAATAATATTTTAAAATATTACAGTTTTAAAATTATACGAAACATTATTTACATTGCATTTTTTAATTACATGATACATTTCAGTGTGTAGCACTGGAAGACAGCATGCACGCACTGTTTACCAGATCTAGATTGGATCCAAAGACAAACAGTATGTCAAAACATGTGTTACTCTCATACAGTCGACATGATTTACAAAACAACCTACAATACATGACTTATGTGAAATGGTGCTGAGACCTACCCTTTTGCAATTTTTTTCACATTCTACATTCTGTTGGGAAGCACTGCGACTTCCTTACAATTATTAATATGTAATAGTATGTCACATAGGGCACAACATTGTTACTTAGAATGCACATTAAAATAGTTATGGCCAGTTGAATTCCATACAACCTCACATCATATGGTAGTGAGCTTTGAAGTGTTTGCTATTTCCATAGTGTCACAAAGCACATCAGTGGGCTGTAATATTGGTATGAAACACCATCTACACCTGCTAATGGCTAATATGAACAGAATTGTTCTACATTTCATAAATTTGGCTGTGTAAATGGCATATTTCTGTGCTTTTGCACAGAAACAACACCATCAAGCAGCCATGCCCAGATTTCAGACGATTACCAAAAAATCGAAAGTAACGATGATAAATGCTGGGGGGAAAAAAGAGAATTTTTATTGTAGGATATAAAGTTAAAGGTGGTGAATAGGTATAACTATTTGGGAATTGTCTTAAGTAATCAGAGGAATTGTTTGGCAGAATAGGAGAAAAAATTGATAAATGAAGCAAAAAAAAGGGACTGATAAGGAAATAACAGTGTTTTCATATAATAAATATGATGTAGTTAGAATTATGTAGAAAGAATGGCAGTAGCAGGGTTAACATAATAACGATGCATTATATGTTAGAAAAGGGATATGAGGTTACTTAGAAAAAGTACAAAAAGAAGTAAAAAGACACACATTAGATGCAGATGTGTAGATAGCCAAGGAGGCAGTCCAATAACAAATGGGATGGTGAAGTTTTTATATGAGAGATGTAAAAAGCAAAATGAAAGTGTTCAATAGATTGCAATTTATGGATAATAAGAAAATATCCCAAATAGCATTTAATTGGGTTACAAGTAAAGAACAGACAACAAGATGGGTAAAAAAGGTAGTATAATATGCAGAAGATTTGGATAAAGGCTTTATGTCAGTGTACTTGTACAAAAAGTGGATTGACTGTGTAAGAAGGATTGTTGAGTATTATAGTGGCAAAAAATGGGATAAAAGAATAGATGCATTAATAATAAATAGGGAGTTGAAGAGATGGAGAACTAGTATGAAGAATAAAAAGAGTTTAAATATATATAGAAATAAACAGAATATTGGGTGTGAATTAATTTATGATAATAGCAAGGAAAATAGTTTACTGTTTAAGGCTCGAACAGAATCATTAGCAACAAGGGAATATACACATAAATGAAGAAATGGTGGTGATTTAGTCTGCAAGTTATATAAGGAAGGCATGGAAAATAGTAGGTATCTGCTAACTGAATGTAAATGTTTACAAGAAGAAAGGGTACAAATAATAAAGTTGTCGGAGAATAAATAAACAAAGTGAATATTTAGAAAGTGAGTTCTTAGTTTTTATACTGGGTTTACAAAAAGATGAAGAGGATCTAGATATAAAGGTTGTAGAGTGAACAAAATGATGTTGTTGAAATTGGGTAGAACAGGGTAGAGCGGAATATGGGAAAAACTTAGGGTGGAGAATGGAAAATAAGATGACTAACAGGTTTCTAAGAGCCTGGTAGCTAAAAGATTCCTGACTTCAATAAAGAAGTGGTCACATCACATCTATCAGGTTTTGCAACCCAAGATGGTCAAATAATGTTTTTTTAATTTAAATATATATACACTTAGAAAATTATACATATTCTATAGCAGAAGCGGTCAACCTGCTATATATTTATTTGCACATTAATAATGAAAAAATAAGTACTTGTTTATTATGATTGTTTTATTTTTTTTTTTACAAAATACATTAAAAATTAGATTGTCACCAATAACAAACTAATATCACTTTTCTATACTATCACCATTTTCAAATAAACCAAATATAAAATGAGATGAATATAATTAATGCCAAGCATAATTGAGTGCAGTTGGTAGAATGCTGACTCTGGAACTGAAAGTCCACAATATGCTGCTTCAGTTTTGTTCATTTCAGAGCTCAAAATTATTATGAACTTGTTTTTTGTTTCCTCTCATTTGATCATTTTATGTTTGCAGTTATGGGTAGTGAGATAGATATCCTGTTAAAAAGTTGTGTAAAAAATAATTTTTACACATTATTATTTTTCTTTTTTATTATTGTAAAAGATTCACCCTAATAACATTTTTTCTCATAAATTACAATTTTGTAATATAGTTTTTTATATTATGTATGAATAATTATTATAATATAAAAAGGGTAAAACATAAATTTACTTATATTGTATATTTATGTACATATGCATACACAGAAGAGGTATGTTCAGGATACAAGTTAAATTTGTAATATTATTTTATATACCTGGCGTCCAGATGTAATATATGGGATTTAAGCACAGACTTTGAAGCTCCCTTCAGCTATCTGCTCTATCTCATATAACTGACACACATGATCACACATATGTAAAAAAGGTAAATGATCTCCAATATTCGTACTTCACACTGAACCATCAGTTAGTCTAGATCATCATCTCCTACATATATATATATATATATATATATTGTAATGGGCACATATGCCAGTACATTATTTTTTTTTATTAAGCATGAAAAAAAAAAAGTTCGCAAATAAAAACTTTTTTTTTTAAGAATTAAAAATTGAAATTAAATATCATCTAAACTCAAATATATATATAAAATCGCACAGATGAAAAAAATTATTAAAATAAAACTTTATTAAAAATAGAAAAAGTATTTCAAAAACAAAAACTTGAAAAGATTTAGAGATAAAAATATATCTTTAAGTTTGGAAAACACATTAATTAATCATAAAATGGAAATGATTGTTTTATTTAGTTAAATGTAAACTAGCCCTTGGGCATTTAAAATGTATAAGCAAAGTTCAGATAGGAGAGAAAAACAATGGGATCAGAATAACCAATAAAAGAAATCACTCATGGAATCGGACCTCAGTGAAAAGACCATCACCATCGTCATGACATAATGTACACTGGATCTGAAAGTCTACTATAAAAAGTGAGTGAAGAAAGTTTAAGAGAAGTTGGAGATGTGTTAAGTCAGAGAGTTTGAGGTGAAGGGATTGAAAGATGCACTTTCAATTCCTTCAATGGTTATAAAAAAAAAGAAAAGAAATGAAACATCATTTTTTCTATATTGAGGACCACAGGATCATCAGGGGATTTAACGCTGAATTCCAAACGGCAAGCAATGGATAAAGAGGAATGTTTTAAAAATCATAAGAACTTTATGAACATTTTGAAAGCACTAAGAACTCTAAAATATAAACTTTCCCAATATTTAATTTATAGAAATAGAATCCTATCTGACCAACTTAATTTATTAATAAGTAATTTTATTTGGTGTATTTCTTTTGTAAAATCATTTCCATTTTTTTTGTTCTTTTAAGTTTTTATTATGATTTTTGTTTTTTGTTAAACTAAATTATAGAAATGTTAAATTTAAGTCGAGCGTGAATGGCTATATAGATTTGTGAAGTTTTATTAGGGAAGGGTAATCTTAGGTTATTCATTTTGTAGTTGAATTAGGTCATTGGATTGGATATATTGGTGTAATTAATAGATGTAATACAAGATTCGCTACATGCAGAATCACAGTATATGCCACACACTCCCATTTAGCCTTTGTAAGGGATTATAAGATGGAGAACATAGTTCTTTCCTATGGAGTTTTTTTTATTGCTCTTCTCATCAGTCCTATGGAGTTTTTTTATTGCTCTTCTCATCAGATAGATGTAGTATTCCTATCTGGACAAGAGTCAATTTCTTTTCTTAACCTATATTTGTGCTGTCGTATTTGTATTACATTGAATACATCGATATATCAGATGGATTGACATTGGTTTAACTGCAAACTTTTGGCCTAAGGTTAAGTAAGGGATAGAATATTTTCTTTTCAAATGCAATCTATGTAGTCTATTCATACTCAACACTCTAAATGCATTAAATTTAAGTTGGGTATACATGCTTGCATGGATTCATTATCAGTTAATTATGTTTTTGGTTTTCATATTTAATCAAAATATATAGACATTCGGTTAATAATGATACCTTATGGTGAGTATCTGAAATGTATTTATTCGGATGTTTTTTAAGTTATTGGTGTCAATGCAGCATCTTATGATGAATGCCATTGGGTTTCTTATAAATTTCCATTTGCAATTCCATCAATGACTTTATATTTTGATCGTTTATGTTTATTTGAAATGTTTTTAACTGTGTAATCTATGTAACCGATCTATACTCAACATTATAAAACAAACTTTTATAAATCCATCTGTGCGAACTTATAAAAATTAAAATGTAAATTAAAATCTAAAATCAAAGTTAAAAATGTAAGTAAAATTTTAAAAATGTAAAACTGATACTAAAATAATTTTAAATCTTATATATGTGTAAATAAATGTTTGTGTGTTAATTACTGGCAGTGGCTTATTTTATTCTTTTTTTATATATTCTTAGATAAGAATTTATTATAAAATATAAATCTCTGCTGTTTCACTGAGATAGTGACAATGGGCTAACGACCAAAATCAAAATATTTAAAATAAAAAAAAATTTTTTTTTTTTTTTAAACTTACATATCTGCCATACTTTATAAATTTTCTAGGTTCAAATGCCTGTGGCACCCTGTAGTGTAGATATGTTAAGTCTTCTATTTATTCCAGATCATTATAATTTTTCTCTTTCTTTCTTAGCAGAACTGAAGGGATTGAAGAGTGCATCTTTTCAATCCATTCTCTTTCAACTCTGCACTAACACATATCACCACTGCCGTCATACATCTCTCTCTGCTCTTTCTTCACTCACTTTTTATAGTAGACTTTCAGATCCAGTGAACATTACATCATGATGATGGTGATGGTCTTTTCACTGAGGTCCAATTCCATGAGTGATTTCTTTTATTGGTCATTCTGATCCCATTGTTTTTCTCTTCTATCTGATTTTTGCTTATACATTTTAAATGCCCAAGGGCTAGTTTACATTTAACTAATTAAAACAATCATTTCCATTTTATGATTAATTAATGTGTTTTCCAAACTTAAAGATATATTTTTATCTCTAAATCTTTTCAAGTTTTTGCTTTTGAAATACTTTTTCTATTTTTAATAAAGTTTTATTTTAATAATTTTTTTCATCTGTGCGATTTTATATATATATATATTTGAGTTTAGATGATATTTAATTTCAATTTTTAATTCTTAAAAAAAAAGTTTTTATTTGCGAACTTTTTTTTTTTCGTGTTTAATAAAAAATAATAATGTAACGGCGTATGTGCCCAGTACAATATATATATATGTATAATCATATAAACAATGCACCATTTACATTAAGATAGCAAATTTTCATACTTTAAACAAGTTTCAACTCTTCAACTCTTCATCCATCCATACCATTGAAAATCTGATGATAAAATGCCCCAATCCCTTGTTAATGCCAATATTATTGTCATGCCAATATAGAAATTTGGGCATTTCATCATCAGATTTTAAATGGTATGGATGGCTGAAGAGTCGAGAGATTGAATTGATTGAAACCTGTCCATTAAAGTCTGAAAATTTGCTATCTTAATGTAAACCAAGCATTGATTATATATATATGTGAGATGATGATCTTGACTAATTGATGAGTGCTGGTTCAGTATCATATATGTATATTCAAGATCATTTATCTTTTTCACAAGTATGTAGTCATATATATTGGTTGTATGAGAGAAAGAGAGTGGATTGTTGAAGGAAACTTAAAAGTCTGTGTTCAAATACCCTATACTACATCTAGACTTTAGATATATAACATGTATTTAAAATATTACAAGTTCAGCCCATATCCTGCCCATCCATTTTCTGTGTATTTAAATGGACAAGGTCCTATATGTGAGAGATCAGAGTGACTTAAAGTCAACACACATACATATATATTGTCTTATTGAGTATTTTAACTTAAGAATTTAAGCTATTCTATTCTAAAAAATAGAAATAATAAATAAAGAGAGACAGAAGATAATAACTTTATCTTGTGTAAATTATGTTATCTAACTCTTATGTCTTAATAGTTTTACTTTATTTAGTCCATTATGAATATAAAATGGATAATTGATAAATTAAAAGCTGCAACAAAGATATAATTTTGATATTAAGAAAACATATGCTTTAGGTTAAAAGTTAATATTTAATTTATGCATACTTTAGAAAGAAAAAAAGCTAAACAGAGTCAATTTTACAGTTAAAGTTTAAAATAAAACACATAGTTTATGTATATTAAAATGCAATTATTTAATTGGATTTTGGTAATTAATAATTTGATTAAGTTTATTTATTTGGTAAGTTTTTAAAAAAGGGTATCTTTAATTAAATCTTATTGATTCATTTAAAATAATATTCAATTGTTTAAAGAAGTATAAGTTAATTATCAGGATAGATTTAGTTTAGAAAAACATAATTTTCTGTATACATGTGTATGTGAGAATGCATGTGCATGTGCAAATCTTTGATTTCTTGGATTTAATTGCCAAGATATTTAAATTTAATCAATAAACATTTAAAAATAAATATTTGATAAACTCAGTAAATAAAGGATTAAAATTTTTTAAGTAAGAATTTCTGATAAACTTATGTGGAAGAAAAGGAGATAGCTTGTTTTAAAAAAATAAAATATAACTTATTATTTTATTTATTTTATTTGATTTTATTAATTAATAAAAGACAATTAAATTGACATTTTCTCAACTTAACCATTAAGATCATGTGAATTTTTAAAAAGAAATAGAATAAAGATACATAATTTTTACTAATTAGTTCCTTGTTGTAATTAACATTTTCATTAACAGAGGTCATTGTTTTTGTGGATGGATATTAATATATGACATCTGCCAATGAGGGTATAAAAAGATGGGATGGTCAGGTTGCATGGTCAGGTTCTTTGTTTCTTCATCTACTGACTGATCACTGCTGTTGATTTTCAGGGGCATTGCACTTTTCTCATCTTTAAATAAGTTTATTTTCATTTTATTATTTAAGTATTATATTTATTAATTTTTTATATTTTATTAGCCTACAGTGCAGTGTTAGTCAACTTATAAGGTATTCTTGTTTTTATTGGCATAATTCAACTTAAACATCTCTAAATTCTTAATGTCATGCTTCAAAAGAATGTCATTTTATAATGACCCAGTTTCATCAATTATGCTTTAAAAGGAATTATAAAGGAAACCAGGTGATATCTTTTATATTAATTTATAAAGCCATGCTAAACACTGTACTGTTTGGGTTCTTATGTTTTACCTTTACGAGGAAGAAATAAATTTTTTTTAAAAAAAAGACTGTTAAACTTCGAGTTACAGATAAACAGCTATATTAATTAATTAATAAAATAATTATTACCTGTTATAAATGCTTACATACTGAATTGACATTAACTTTAATGAATAGTTCAAAATACTGACTCAATATGAAATTTAAAATTAACAAATAATCTTTATCTTTGATACAAGAGAACTCTTTAAAATGCACTTTGCTTTCTCCATATTTTGATAAGGTAGGAGAATACTTAGGAAAAAATTGAACTTAAGAAATAAAAGATAAATAAATAAAAATTGAGAACTCTTAATAAGCTTTGTTTTACTTAGTATTTCTTTTTTTTTTTTAAAAAAAAATACTTTGAATAAATTTGAATCAAGGAAATTAATGGAAAAACTTTATAAAGAAAAGATAGTTTGCATGTATAACAACAATGGACGTTTAATAAATGTGTTGTGTTAAATTGAAAACTGTTAAACATACTTGTAATTTTAAAAAAAAAATACTGAAAATAATATCTTTAAGTGAATTTTAAAAAAAATTAAGACTTGCTTTTAAAAATGTTTTTTCAAAAAAATGGAAAAAGAAAAATATTGCTTATTTTCAATGGAACTCCAGACAACTTGCTTAATTATTATTATATACTATTAAAAAAAAATTCTTGGACAAGCTAGCTTATGGTTAACCAATTTCTTTAAAAAAATAGATCCAAATCTTTTATTTATTTAGAATAAGAACTTTGTTAATATTTTATCATTTATGCTTATTTTTGGAAAGTTATATTTTCTTTAATTTTCTATGAAAGAAAATGTACTTGTCTAGTATGGATGCTTTGTTCTATGGATAATCTGCCTAGGAAGGACATCGGGTATTTTTTTTAAAAAATGTGTATGTTTTCCTATAACATGTAACGGTAAAATTCATATAGTTTTGTTCATTGATTTAAGATACATTTTATGCCTTTTATTTAAGTAGAGATATTTATCTCTTACATTTTTTTACTTCCTTTTAAAATGGTGTTTACGAGTGTTTTATTCAATTATAAGTAAACAGCTAATGTATGTTCATAAGAAGTTCAATATTTCATAATTATTATGATATAATTTATGGTTAAATTTGAAAATTACTGAGTATTTATCAGTCATATATTTATCAATATTTGCTTATCTATTATGTACACTATCTTTATAAATTTTTATACTGTTCATTGTATGTATGTGTATTCCTTTTTAATGCAGTATTTTTATTGTGCTATTTTAAATATTTTACAGTCATTTGACTGACAGTAAACTTGTTGGTTTCAGACATTACTTACTGTCTGTAATTTTTAGAGTGAATATTAAGCTATTTAGTTTATAAGTGATAATTTTGTTATCTTATCATCATTTAGTCTAGGATTTATGCCTTCAAGCATTAACTTTATGAGATGTTGCCTTGTTTATTGTGCTTTGGTGAATGGATGCACTCTCCCCATTGTTCATATTTCATATTCCATGAAAGTATAATGTTTTTTATATTCCAAGATTACTCTCATATGTTGTTAAGATACCTAGGTCCCGTGAGAGGATCGTTTTTTGGTGTGTATTCCATTCGTTCCACATGTGTTAAGACCTTGTCCACACATACATTTTTGTCTAAGATATAGGTGCTGGAATCCACCATAATATTATTCATGTTGTTTTGCTCTGAGGAGCTTATTTTTATTAATGTATCCCTCATGATGTTGTTAAATATTTTTCTACCATTGAAAGTGGAGCTATTTGTGTTTTTAAGAATGGTATGGTAATGATAGGACAGATATTGAAGTACTTAGTTCTTCAAGGTGGAATTAGTTATTTCTAGTGCTTTGTGTAGTGAAACAGTGTCCAAATTGTGCTGCTGTGCCTTGCCAGTAGTTTACAACTAAAACAACAATGTATTAATAATCTTAAATGCTTCTCTTAGCACATAGCATAATAAGAAATGCACATACACAATGTTATTTTTCATTACCATCTGGGAATAATTCACCAATGGATTAGTAAGTCATTTTAAAGTTAATTATTTCATTATTTATGTGGACATAAATCAAATATGTGTGTCTATGACTTCTGATGAATGTTCCATTTTTATTATTATTTTATTTAATAATAATGCTAGTCAATGATTATCTTATTTGTTTGGATATGATAATCATCATTATCATACAAGTTTGATAGTTCAAATTCAGACACAAAATATTCAGATTAAGTTATTTTAATCTGTGATGTGTTTATACTGTTAATAAAGGTATTATGAGTTATTACCTGTCAAAGAGATATATAATTTGTAAATTATATGGCTTAGCTTGTAAATTTAAGTTATCTTTATTTTTGTTGTTTTTCTTAAACTTTTGCTAAATGGGATGATTTAATTAAAACAGAGTGAAATGAATTAATTAAATATTGAAACTATTTAATTCACCCAAATGTTTTAAAACTCCAATAGATAATTTATTAGTGAGGCAATTCTGTATTATCAATTATGACATCCTACTAAAAATTTAACAGCGCCTATGTTTGGCAAATAACTTTCAATGATATTGTAAATAAATTTTTATGTGTATCTAGAATGTTAATAAATGTGTTTGTTGATTATTTAAATCTGGTTTTTGTTTTTCTATATGTATTTTTTTGTGTCCTGAATTCTTAATTATAACAGAAATCTTGGTAAATCAGATGATCAATTCTTATGAAGATCCAAAATCCCAATATCAAAAATGAAAAGATCCCATAAATGTTTCAATTCCAAAGCTGGGATTGTAATTAAATGATATGAATATTTAATTAATCTTGCTTTGGCTTATTTAATCCATTTTTTTTTCAGACTGCATGTTATTTATTTATCTTATTAATAAAAGTATAGTAATTAAACTTAATTATTTTAATTGTGTTGTTGATGGGGTAGTAGAAAGATATAAAAGGTACTCTTATTATTAATTCAAGTGACATCTTGGGTAAAAGACTATGATTTTTTTAAATTTTATATATTTTTGTTTTATGTAAGTGTTAAGCAGATTAAGGGTTTCTTTATGTAATTATAATTATTATTACAATATATTAGGATACATTAGTTTATAAGAGAAGTGTATATCTCCTATAGTCCACCATGATGCCAGTCATGTATTTAGCAACACAATACAACAGTATACTTTTCAAAATTAACAAGAAGAACTCTGAGATCAATATTTAGTATTTCATTAATTATTAATCCATTCATCTGTATCATAATTATGGTGGTGGCAAATGAAATTCACTATTATTCATTGTACTATTAGAAAAGTACACTGCATTTTAACTCTACAAGAGTAGGGTAGATCAGATTATGTCAATAAATAATTATTTGGTGATAGATATTTGTTATACAAGATATTGAAGAAAAGATATAAGGACTCTATTAGATGTTACTATAAGTACAAAATATTTATTGCTCAGACAATATATTTTGATGAAGGGAAATGTATCTTCTAAAAGTGTGATGCAGGGATGAATGAAGTTTTCTCTTTCTAGTTTATTTACTTGCTATATAATAATGCATTTTATTATTGCTTTGACATTTTCTTTTATCTTAATGCATGTCTCTGTAGTAAAGAAAGATAACTAATTGACCACTGAGCTTAGCCCAATGCATTATTCATTTTTTGTGGTATTAAGAGTCTCTCGTACTTTCTTAGTCTCATCATCATAATATAATCATCCTATTTCACTTGCCTTATTTTTACTCAGAATATACATATGAAAATTTTATGGTATATGACCATGGGTCATATTATGACCAGGTTTGAATCCCATGCCTAAAACTTAATTTTGTTTGGGTTTCAATAGAGCTGGATCTTTCTTTTGCATAGGTAATTGATAGCCAATTTAGCTAATTATCTAACATTGGTCCATAAATGAAAATGCTATACTTACTATTTAGTAATTAGAAACCTTTCTATTTCATTATTCGTTGATAAAGAATTTAACTGTTGCCCCCCTCCCCCATTTTATATACATATACATATCAACAAACATTTCCTCATGTATATTAATCTCTAATTTTATATCTTTAATATTTATACTTTTATTATGTGTTATAATCAAATCAAATTTTACATGCATAGATTACTTGTGTTTACATAGTTCTACACATAAACCCTATATATATTTAAAATTAAACTGAGAGTCTGCAAACCTCTCTCGCTTATTGCCAATCAGTTGTTATTAATAGCGATCAAATCGTAAATACAATTTAATTTCAAATACTGCCTGCGCTTTATAAATTAAATCTTATTTATATATATTTAAGTAACCATTAATATATAATTATTAATATATAAAAAGAACTAATTAATCGTTAAAATGGTCAATCCTTAAATAATTCCCAGTATCAATAACAATCAATAATCTCAATCTGTTGTCAGGACAACCTCTTTTTAACAATTAATAGAGGAATTCCAACTTTATTGTTAAAAGAAGATTGCTTTGACAACAGATTGATATTGTTATTGATATTGGGATTATCTAAGAGATCTGATTTTAATGATTACTTATAAACCCATTTAGTCTTGAACATTGTTACATTTATTATTTAAATAACTATTTAATACATTTTAAAATTCTAATTAAAACTTTAAAAGGCCATATTTCTAAATACTTTTAAATATCAATGTGACAGGTTCTTCATTTTGGATGCCAGAAGTGAAAGAGCTGGATGCAATCTGACAATTATGGAAGGCAAGTAAATGTTAAATGATCATTTACATATGCTAATAAGTTTTATTTTTTAAGACCAAACCCCAAATTGTGTTTGATTTGTTGTTCAGTCTGAATAATATCACCTCACATTTCTCTTCACAATAACATCCGGCCTAGCATATTTAAATGATCATTTTACATTCGTTCAACAGTTTGGTAAAGATATCATTAATGCATACATATAAACTTTCATTTCTATATATATATACACACATGTATATTTCCAGTATATACAAATTAAAATTGTTCTTACAATTTAAAAAATAGAAATGTGCTAATAATAATAGATGAGTTAGTGTTCTTACACAATTCTTTTATCAAGTCCAGATTTTTGCTTTTATACAATTTATTTTTTATTTATATTAACTGTAATATTTAATTTTATACAATACAAATGTTCTGACCTTTTTATATTTAGATAATCTTCAAGATGTTTCTTATAATGTACCCACATATAAAGATGTGGTCAATGTACGCATATATGTAATTTATATAGAAAAAAACTACCCTTTCACCCATGTAATATGTAAAGACATTTTTCCATATCAATTAATGTTTTAAAAGAATAAGAAATTACACATTCTTGAAGTTTACTATTTAAAAAAATCAACATTCAATCACAGTGCTTAATGCAGGCTATTAAAAATAAGATACTTTCTCTCCCTTGGGATATATAAAAATAGACTGATTTTAAAATCTGACTTTTAAATTAGATCACATTGTTTCCTATGGTATCAATGAATATTGGTTTATTTAATAGTAAACTTTAAGAATGATGGGTTACCTGTTCTTTCAAAACATTTATTGTCCCAAAGTCTATCTATTCATAGCATTTGTATGAAAGGGTAAATTTCAAAATTACATATAGATCTAAATGCAATGTTATTTAATAATTGTATATCAATTATATATAAAACATTAATTAATTTCATTAATAATTGGCTAATGCTAAATGAATGAAAAATTACATAAATATACATTTATACAGTTTTTTTTATGTCTTGAAAATATTGTATGGTTGTAGTAGGTTATAGTTAGTTTTGTATAAAAGAGATAGATGTCACTATGTATGCAATATAGAGCATAGGAAGACATGCATTAGATGCAGAGGTATGGACAGCAATTCAAGGAGAAATGGGATGGTCAAGTTTTTATATGACAGATGCAAAAAGTAAAATGAAAATGTTTGGTAGGTTGCAGTTTATGGATGATAAAAGAATAGCAAAATAGTATTTAATTGGGTTATGAGTAAAGGGCAGGCAACAAGATGGGTGAGAAAGGTAATGCGGTATGCAAAGGATTTGGATAAAGAATTTATATCAGTATATTTGTACAAAAGATGGGAAGATTGTGTTAAGAGGATTATTGAGGGTTATAGTAGTAAGAAATGGGATAAAAGAATAAATTTATTAATAAAAACTAGGGAGTTAGAGAGATGGAGAAATAGTATGGAGAGTAAAAAGAGTTTAAATATATATAGAAATAAACAGAATATTAGGTGTGAGATAATATATGATAATAGTAAGGAAAGTAGTTTATTGTTTAAGGCTCGAATAGGATCTTTAGCAACAAGAGAATATACATGTAAATGGAAAAATATGGGTGATTTAGTTTGAAAATTGAGTAAGGAAGATATAGAAAATATTAGGCATCTGTTGATTGAATGTAAATGCTTGAAAACAGAAAGAGTACAAATAAAGGAGTTATGAGAGAATAAATATGAACAAAGTGATTATACAGAAATTGGGTTATTGGTTTTTATCCTAGGTTTGGGAAAAGATAAGGGGGATTTAGATATCAAGATCATAGAGTTGACAAAGATTATGTAGTGGAAATGGAATGGAGCAGATTATGGGAAAGTTTAGGGTGTGGAATGGAAGGGGAAGGTAAAATGGCTAACAGGTTTCTTTGGGCATAGTTGCGGAGAGATTTCTGACTCCATTTAAGAATAAGTCATGGTATATCACATCACATTGTTGCTGAGAGATTCCTGACTCCATTTAAGGAGAAGTCACAGTGCATCACATCACATCACAATTGTAAATTTGTTCAAGCCCATTGAAAAGGACAAAAATTAATATTTGCCAAAAAGTGTTTTTATATATGTGATTATTATTATTATGTATATTATGGCTATTATATAAATATATATTATATTATATGATTTATTTAATTAATATATATATATTAATATGTAAAAGGAACTACAGACAGTATTGGATGTATATTAAAATGCTATAATATAGATACAGCATTTTCTACTCATCAAAAGATCAGCAATATAATAACCAAGACTAAGGATTCAATCCCTCTTGAATCTCGTGGTGTTTATCAAATCTCATATGAAAATTGTAAAGCTTTTTACATAGGTATGAGTAATCATTGCATCAGTATTAGGAGAGATGAGCATGCTAATGCAGTTAAACAACACTCATCATTATCAGCACCTTCACTCCATACTATAGCTTCAGGTTATAAAATTAATTTTTCTAGTACCAGGATTATATCCAGATGTGATAATCTCTACCAGTGCAAAATTAGAGAAGCCATTGAGATACTTACAAGGCCAGATTGTATCAATAAGTGAGATGATACATGCAAACTTCCTCCTATTTGAAAAGATTTTTTCAAAAACATTCTTAATTTAACATTTTTGTTATTGGTGGAAACTTTGACGTTTTTTTTCAAAGCAGTGATTGTAGCTCCTCTACAACTGCCTTTCTACCTTTTATCACCCAGTGGATGACTTGTGTGATCAAGTCGAAATGTCGGTATATCAATATTTAAATTTTTTAACATGGATGAACCCGCAAAAGGTCTTTTATATATATATTGTAATTAATGTAAGGTATTTCAGGTACCCTTTTAGGTATATAACATATTTCAGGTACCCTTTTAGGTATCTAACACTTCCAAATGCATCATGATAGCTTGCCTCATGTCAGGTTTATATTCTAGCAGCTTCCAGTTAGAGAAAATTTGCCTTTGTTTTATCCATATAGTGATTAAAATCGATATTATTGTTGTCTGACTTTACTTCCAAATGGAGTTTACTTATAGCCAGATCCACTTCCATAATGAGAAAAATTGGATTCACTGTGCACCATTACTTATTGGCCTGTTTCTACTGAATATGTCTTATCTATTCATATATTTATTGATTTGTAGTAAAGAATGATCAATCTAATCAAGGTAAGATGGAATCTGGACAACTCTATTAATTGAAGATAAGTTGAACTATAACACAATAGAATCATCGTAGATAAGTATATAAAATTTATAATGATGGTTGTCTTTGGCTGAATAGCAAACTTAGCTAGAATATCATCTTAAGTTCAACTAGCAGCACTTGTAAGAAGAGAATACTAATTTGTATACTATTATTGACAATTGAATGTATTTGGAAAAAGTACAAATTTGATTTTTTTTCTTTGTTCTCATATAGGGTTAAAGCTGAAAAATATAATTCTGCTTTGATTACCATTTCATATTCTTAGACAGGCTGTTAATAACAATATGAGATGATGTACTGTGGCTTCTCCTTAAACAAAGTCAAGAATCTCTCAGAAATCATGCCCAGAGAAACCTGTTAGCCACTTCATTTTTCATTCCCCACCCTAAGTTTTCCCATATTCTGCTCCATCCCATTTCCACAACATAATCTTTGTTAACTCTATGGCCTTTACATCTAAATCTCCCTTATTTTTTCCCAAACCCAGCATAAAAACCAATAATCCACTTTCTGTATAATTACTTTTTTCATATTTATTCTTCCATAACTTCATTATATATACCCTGTTTTCAAGCATTTACATTCAATTAACAGATGCCTAATATTTTCTATTCCTTCCTTACATAATTTACAGACTAAAATTCACGAGTATATTCTCTTGCTGCTAAAGATCCCATTCAAGCCTTAAACAATAAACTACTTTCCTTACTATTATCATATATTAACTCACATCTAATATTCTGTTTACTTCTATATATATTTAAACTTTTTTTATTCTCCATACTAGTTCTCCATCTCTCTAACTCCCTATTCTTTATTAATAAATTTATTCTTTTACCCCATTCCTTACCACTATAACACTCAAAAATCCTCCTAACACAATCATCCCATCTTTTATACAAATATACTGATATAAATTCTTTATCCAAATCTTTTGGATACCACATTACCTTTCTACCCATCTTGTTGCCTGCCCTTTACTCATAACCCAATTAAATACTATTTTGGCTATTCTTTTATTATCCATAAACTGCAATCTACCAAACATTTTCATTTTACTTTTTGCATCTCTCATATGAAAACTTGACCATCCCATTTCTTCTTGAATTGCCTCCCTTGCTGTCCATATATCTGCATCCAATGCATGTCTTCCTACTTCCCTTTGAACTTTTTCTAAGTAATCTAATACCCCTTTACTAACACATAATGCATCATTACCAAATGTTAAATCTGCTACTGCAACTCCTTTCCATATAATTCTAACTACATCATATTTATTATATGAAAACACTGCTAATTTCTTAATCAATCCCTTTCGTTTCTTTGCTTCATTTATCAATTTTTTCTCCCATTCATCCAAATAATTTTTCTGATTACTTAAAATAATTCCCAAATAACTATATCTATTCACCATCCTTAACTTAATAACTCCCCATAAAAATTCTACATCATCTCTTTCCTCAGTATTAACCATCATTATATTTGATTTTTCTTCACTAAATTTAATCCCCATCTTTTTACCCACCCTTGCACATGTCTTCAGCATAACTTCCATATCTTCTCTTCTTTCTACACCCAAAAATATATCACCCACAAAAAAAAAAGACCCGACAAAATAAATACTCCCTTGCTATCTATTAACAAAATCTTTATCCCTCTTCCTAATCTTTCTATTGCTCTTTCCATTTCACTCAAATACAACACAAACAAAATAGGTGACATAGGGCATCCTTGCCTTAGTCCCACCCCGTTTTTAACTTTAACTGATTCTATATTCCCTAATTGATATATATAATAATTATTTTTATATAATTTCTTAATAATATCCACTAAAGCTTTATCCATTCCCAAATTTGCTAAACTTATCCATAATCTATTTCTATTACTCTATCATATGCCTTCTCTATATCTATAAAACTCATATATAACTGTTTACCTGAATTCCTACTCATATCCATAAGTTGTGTAACTACAAATAAATTATCTCCTATACACCTATCTAATCTAAAACCTCCTTGCATTTCACCCACTACATTATTCCCTTCTAACCATTTTACAACTTTTCTAGGGACCATATATGAGAAAACTTTATATAAAACTGATGTTACCACTATCGGTCTCAAATTATTTAACTTTCTATGATCCTTACCCTTTTCTTTAAATAATAATCTTACTCTTGTATTACTCCAACTACTCCGAAAAATCTATTCTGTCGTCTTATTAAAACTCTCCATACAGCAATGCCACTAAGTGCCTACTCATCCAATATCTCCAGAGTAGTTTCTAGCTTGTCTGTGGATATTGGATGAGTAGTCATTCGGTAAGGATTTTATGAACAAACCTTTCTGCATCCATTGATTACAAAGGTTTGTACTTGGTGGCATTACTCTATGGAGAGTTTGCAATTGTTAATATAGATTTCAGCTTCATGAAAATTTTTAGTAAAATGCTATTTTTTAAAAAATTAACATAATTTATAACAAACTATATTATTATAATTTCAAAATATGTACAATTGTTTCTTCAACTACCTGACATAAATTAGCCCTCTCCTCATGAACACTTTTCCAATTGAATTTCTGAAGCCATATACAATGTACTTTATAAAAATCTGCTCTTTCTATTCGACTCTGTTATTGAATACCTTTGCTAAATAATTTTATCTACTTTTGTTTCTCATAGTATTGAAAATTATACATATTTTGAAAAGTTTTCTGCTTGAACACAAGCAAATAAGTAATAAACTGAATGCCAATACTTGAAAAATGATTACTGGGATATTTGATAGTCTTCGTAATATGATTTATTCTCTCATACTTAGTTACACAATAAATAGTTAATAGAAATAGTACTCAAGTATTTAGAATAACATCAGATAGTTTCAAGTCGTACGTAAAATTTATCTCATTCACATAAATTTGCAGAAAGTATGATGGTTTCTCATATTATGTAATTGATCTTCAGACGAAAATATACACGCATATACATTCACATAATTGAAACGTATTATAAACATTTATTTACTGTAACTGTTAACATTAAAACATTTCCGTGCCTTAAATTAATATAAAATATTCTCGGCAAAAGTTAACTAATTAACGTTAATAATTAAACAGCAAATCGAGGAAAAAATATTTTTCTATTAGATTAAAACATTATAATTAAAAATTAAATTGAAATCTATTGAAAATTATGTTAAATAATCTTCTTTTAAAACTTTTGTTTTCTAATTAAAGAATACTGGCAGTTATATATCCATTTAATCTTAAAGTTATTTAACTGCACGCGCTTTCAATAGAAATGTCACTATCCCATCTGCCCACCGGCTTTCATGTTCCTGTGACGTCACGATCTGCCATATTTATTTCTTTACTCGAGAGGATAATACTCGTTCCTTTCAGTTGCCGCATTTATTTGGATTTATAATATTGGTGGATTTGGCAGGCTTTAGTTTATTTAGCAGAAAATGTCTGCAAATACAGTATTAAATTTGCTTGGTGAAGAATTATTACAAAATAGCAACGAAAAAATACCAACTGAACGATTATTCGGACCAGGCAAAGTTATCGGTCTCTATTTTTCGGCTCATTGGTGTCCACCTTGCCGTAGTTTTACTCCAGAGTTGATTAAATTTTATAAAAACTTCAAAAATAGTTCTCAAGGGGATAGTTTTGATATCATTTTTATTAGTACTGATGAAGATCAGTCTTCTTTTGATGAGTATTTTGGCGATATGCCGTGGTCAGCTTTACCGTTTACTGAACAGGAGCGTAAGGTAGGTTTAGTTTTAAATAAAACCGGCTTTTTATAGTCTTATCAAATAGTTAAATTTTGACTGATTACTAATTTTATTATTATAATTGTAGAATACTCATAATCTTTATAATATTTATTTTTTATGGGGAAAAAATAGAACAAAATTAAATCTTGTTCGATTCCTCTAATGGAAGACAAAAGACATGATATTGCCTATTGCGAGCTTATGTCTTCCGTATAAACTTGCTCTACACACTGTTGATATAAATCCCGTTTCCGATTCTAGGCTTGATATTAATTATATTTCGTATAAAAATAGTGCCCCCCCCCCATTTTTTATGCACTATCTAAAAAAAGAAATTAAAAAAAAAAACATTTTAGATTTTATAGTTGTGCTACTATAAAGATTGTAGGGATTTTTTTTTTTTTTTAACCCAGTGCAAGGATCAGTTAGTTGATGTTTGGAATATTTTATTTTTTACCACACACGTGTAGCGAGTGATAAACTGAATTTATCTCGAGGCTATGTGTATTTTAAATCCAATTTTTGAAATCATTAAAAAATGAAATGTTAGAATTTTTTTTTAATTGTTATAAATTATGGCATTTTTTAAAATAGTAAAGCGGGGGGTCTAAATTATGTATATTTATGCATTTTTACTCATGTATTTTAAATTACGAATAATTTAGCTTTTTAAAAGACATTAAAAAAATGCATTGCATTGCATATTATCCATAATACTTTAATTTTGAACAAAAGCAAGTCTGGCCAGTTTAAGCCTACGTTCATTGATTTTTTTTTTTTTGCGCCTGGAAAAAAAACCAAAACAACAACAACAAAAAATTCTAAATGGCACGTGTTTGAATTCTTTGTTTATGTTATAATTTTTTTTATGCGTATTTTTATGTGGAATTCTTACTGTGATTGTATAAATACAGTCATTATTTAAAAAAAAAAAAATGCAAATATTTAATCTACACACGTATTCGTATGCTATATTTATGTTTCTTCCAAACAAAACACCCAAATATCGAAATTGCCAATTCTATTCGCTAGGCGTTGTTATTTTCTAAAAAATTTTCTCTATAAAGTTCCCACTCACTTTATTTTAAGTAATAAAAGCATTATTAAATCTTACATCTTTTTTTCAAAAGCATATTTTTATGTAATGAGTTTTCTGACTCATTTAAGGAAGTAAACAACAGTGTTAAGTGCTTATAATTTTTAAATGTATTTAAAGTCTATCAAATTGATATGATAGTATAAGTTTTTAATAAATTATTAATAAATGTTTATCTAAAAGATAGTAAATCGCCATTATAGTTACACAAAAATCACATACTTCGTAGACCAAGTTCTGACAAAATATATTTAGCAATAATGACATTTGAGAATTTGATGATTTGAATATACTGCTGAAGCAGCAGAAATGCATTATGAGGGTTATTTGCCTTTTTCTAATGGCTTTAATCATTATGGAAAATGTTCAATATGTGTATATGTTTAATTAATTACTGTTTATCAGATTATGCTGAAGATAAATATTTGTTATAATTGAAATGTTTTTAAAAAAATATTGATGGTTAGCAAACTATTTGTTGTTGATTATAATCTTTTATTATTTAACTATCATCATAATTTTTATAGTTAATAATTAATTATTATATAACAATATCCACTAGAGATGAGAATTAAACATTAAAAAAAAAACATTGGTGATTAAAAATTTAGTTGTTTCTTAATCATCATCTTTTATTATTAAAAAATAAATAAATAAAACATTTTAAATATCTATCAACTTAATTTTTAAATGCATTTAATAATTAATTACTGTACTTTGAAGTATACTGAAGATGATAAGTTGTTGCAATTGTGCTTAATTAAAAAGTATTGACAGTAGATAATAATTTTTTTTATTGATCATCATTGTTTATTGTCAAAAGTTCATTTAAAGTAACTGTCTGTTTAATTTTTAAATGCATTTAATAATTTATTAGTTATTAATGATAATAATCAACCCTTAAGCTATCATCAATCTTAACCTATAGTCAAGACAACCTCTTTAACAATAAAGGTGATAATTAATAAAGGCAGTGTATCAAAATATCCTGAAGATGAGGATTCGATGTTTGATACATCATTTAAACTTCTCTTTAAAAAACATAGCATTAAGTTTCAGATATGTTGATGGGTGCATGCCCAGAAATTCTCTGAATCTCATGATGCATTCAATAAAGATGAATCATGGACTAGACTAAATGTTTCGCAAATATATGACATTTCTTCAGTAATGAAATTTGCATCATAGTTTTTTTTTCTCTAGCTATTACTTTGACACTTATGTATTTAAACTGATTTGTATTAGGACTATGTAATTAAATACTTATTTACTAATTGTAATTGTATGGCAATTAGCTCCCTCCTGAATTTATACTTAGGGTCAATTCCTGGCAGGCTAATTTATATTCAATACTTACAGATCTTTCAGCTTAGTATTATTACTTATTATTCTAATGTTATTTTTTTTTTACATTTTTTCTGATTCATGTGGATTTGGCAATATCAAATCTTCATGTTCATATTGGCAATATCAAATCTTGGTGTTCATATGAATAGCATTTATCTAGAATAACTTACCATCTGCTTGGTTTTTTAAGCTACTCAAATTCACATTCATTTTGTGTTGCTGGAGTTTATCTATGTCACTGCTAATTGGTCTCATTTTCTCTTACTAGCAATTATTGTAATCACTAAGCAGTCTACTTATATTAGATTAACTCATAATATAACCAATATATATATATTTGGGGTTCTTTATTTTACTTCCTATTTACAATCTTTTTTTTTTCAATAATTTTTTTATTTGAGCAAAATATCTCATTTACTTTATTTCATTTTTTAAACCCACCCCCATATTTATATTTTAAAAATTAGCTTGCTTTTTTTTAAAAAAAAAAGTGTCAAGTTTGTCAACATTTAAAAAGTTGTTCCACTCGAGATAGTTAAGCAATCAGGAAGTAGAAAGCAGAAGTGGAATTGAAATTATTAAATATTACGTTGTGTGATATATAATAAATCAAGTACAAATCTTATAATGCAGTATGCATGTAAAATTCTCTGTCCAAAAGCCATAGTGATAATTATAATTATAGAAGTAGAAATATTATATTAAAAGAAAATGCAGTTTTCTGCCAAAATACTTTTTCTACTGTACTCAAAAAAAGACATTTTTTTTACCTAAAGGCAAGTTTCAAAATTTAGATAACAGAATTCAACATCCTGGAGTTTGTTTCCAATATAGTTTGACATTGCTTTCCAGTCGTCAGACAATTGATTTTAGCATCTAGTATTTAGAATCTAAACTATAAATTTTATTTAGAATATGCATTTTAAACTTTAAAAATGAGCACATATGTGATGTGTAGAGTTAATCAAAGTGTTGTTCTAAGCAGAGATGCTGTAATAAAATATATTAAGGGATATGGCAAACTATGACTGATGATGATTAAGTATTATTCATGAATTGTTTTAGATTTTTGGGCTAATATCTTCAACCAGTCTTCAGGAAATGAACACGCATAAATGTTTGGAACTAAATTTTAAACATTATGTTTTCACATCATTAAAATAAGATTAGAAGACAAATATTACAAAAAGATGCATCATTTAACAAACCCACAAATATATTACATTTCTTAATATTTAAATTTAAATATTAATCCATTAGCACAATGGTTTATATGATGTAAATGAGAACTGGTTAGTACTTTAGAATTAGGATTTAAACATATTTGTTTGAAGATTGCATATATATATATGTTAAGTTCTCTTCCTAAAACTAGGCTAAGTAACTAAGCAAGAGAGTAGTAAGACCAGGAATAATATTTTTATTCATTGATGGTAATTTCCCATTGCTAGTCTCTTCTTAATAATTTATTTGTGCATTTCAGTTATAGAGTTACATCATAAACTTCTAATGAAGCCTTTCATCGTAAATGTGGATTGTTTGGTTGCAAGGAAAGACAGTTTTTTAGCAGATTAGAAAGAAGGAAGAAGAAAGTTATTATTTGCATCTCTATGTCTGAAGTTAAAAAAATTTACAAACCAAATGTATAAGTAGCTGATGAAATAAATATTCATTTTTAACAACTTTCAGGTCATACCAGATCCATATTGTGAAATTTTATCTGAAATCTAATATAAAATTCGATTGCAGTTTATACAAATTAAATGGACATATGAGAAGGAATAAAAAAAAAATGAAGTTGTAAAAAATTAAAACCACTGTTTAAATGCCTAATGGAAAATTAGTTTTATAAAATTATAAAATCATGTGAAAAAAATTTGACAGGAAGTTGTATAAAGCATTGAGATAAATATAGTAAAGAATAAAAAAGACAGGTATTTCTCTTGTTAATAAATAAAGTGGATATATTTATTTTGAATAGTCAATACTAAATAGAGAACCTGCTCTGCATAATTTGGTGTTGTGGTAGACAAGCAGATTCTAAGAGATCAAAGTTCATAGATTGCAGCCAATCCTGATTTTTTTCAGTACTCAACTCCTGAGCACTAAACTATATTATTAATAGAGAAACTACCAAATGAAAAATTAAAAAGTGATCTAAAAAAACAACAACGTTAATATATATATATAAACATCAATTATTTTGTTTGAAAATGTAAAAATTTTTGCAAAATAGAATAGCCATCAAAAAAAAAAAATGAATGAATTTGTTTAAAGATGATGTTCAGAAAGAATTTATGGCAATTAGTATTTGGGTTGTGTATGGAAAAGAGAGAAGATTGATGAAAATCTAGTAGTAAAATTATAGATAATAAAATTTTATTGGAAGATTATTGTTATTGTGATTATGAATTTGATCTAACAAGTCAAGCATTGATGGTGTAGCGGATAGCATAGCTGCCTTCCAAGCAGCTGGTCCGGATTCGCTTCCCGGTCAACACTTTGACATCATATAAAAAAAAAAAAACTTGATCTAACAATGTTTTCAATAAATGAAATTTGTAATAAGATTGGAAATGAATTTGTTAAATAGTTTAGAATATTAAAGAAATAAATATACTTCAGACATGATTATTATGATTTTTTTTTGTTGCATAACAATAATGGATTTTATTATGTTTTATTAATATTTTAATTTATTTATGTAGATAATATTGATGGTATAAGTTCTTGATCATGCCATGTAGCATATTTGTTTCTCATTTTTGAATTTTCTGCCTCATGCCCAGTTAATTTTAGAGGGGACATTATCTTTAAAGTGTTGTTCTGGGTCAGTTAATGTTATGTTTTACACATCGTTTAAGATGTATGCAAAAGGATTTGAATTAAATAATTAGTTTGAAAGTGTTATATTTTGTATGTGTAAATAGGTAAAAGATAAAGTGTCTTTAAATAGCAATTTCCAGGGCACCACCCTCTCCCAGAATAACAATGAAAAATTAGTTATTGCTCATTAGGCTTTTGCATTTCTAGATGATGAGGGTTTGAAATTGCAGATCAATATTGCATAGTTAACTGAATATATTATAGGCTACTTATTTGAAAGAAAAAAATTATGCCTAATGAGGATGTGAAAAAAATTTGAAATTTAATTCAGCTTATACTGGGACTCAGATTGCAGACAAAGCAAATGGATGCAATAGCATTATAACTCAACGGGAGACTTTTGTAAATCTTTATTGCTTTAATATTACATAATGTAATTAATTTTTAATCGAAGAAAAGAAAAACTTTACTTGTTTGTTGATCACTGAAATGGGTTTAAGAAAAATATGTATTATTTGAATAGATTTTATAAATAGTAAAGTTTTAAATAAATAATAAAAAAGGTAGTTTTTGATTATGCATAATGTGGCCACGAGGTGCTGCTGCAATACCACAAAGAAACCCGTAAGTGATAAATTTCTATCCAAAAATGGCTGAAATCGATTGAAAATTAAAATTAAAACTACCAAAAAAGAACAAGATTTTAAGTTTGTAGACGGAAAATTAATTAAAGAAAATTAAGAGATACAGACTATTAAGAAATATCAATGAGTAAAGGATAATTATATATATAAAATTTCACAAAAAGTATGCTTAAAATTACTTGGAATAGGTGAATGGATAGAGGGATCTTATTTTTCTATTTCAACAGTAGCTATAATGGAAAATGAAAAACTGTAGAAAACTGGTATTTACACATACATAAAGTTTAATAAATTTTTTAGATGGTTATAATAATAATAGATTCTTTTTACTAATTAATAAAATTGATTCCCTAGTCAATTGCTACCATTTCAATAAACTGCACAGGATTTTTATTACTTAAACGGAGTAATATTGGAAGAAATGATAAATACATTCATTTTTAAAATTATTTTACAAAATAAGTAAAGGAATAATAAAGCTGGTCTAGCATTGTCACTAAAGTAGAAATAAATGTATTTATTAATCTTTAGAAAAATACCAATGAATTTAAACTAGAAATTGCATACCATTTAAAATATTAACAGTCTTAGATCAGACTTGAACAAGATCTGTAAAAATAACTGGTAGTCTTCTAAGAACTGGTTTCACAGCTGAAACAAAAAAAGCAATCCATAAATAGGCAGACAAAAAGAAATACAAAAATATTTAAAAATGATCAATAAATTTAGAAAATAAATATCTGGAATTCTGTAAAGTAGTATGGAGTTAGTAATGACATAAAGAAATATAACTGAAGTGGAATGATAGATAAGTGAATTATCTCAAAAATATAACGTCATTTTGATAGGGGAAGAAAATTTGATTTAGTAATAAGATGACTCTATGACTATAAAGAAAGATAATATTATGAAGTATGTATAAGAATTCTAAGAATTATACTGTGTATAATAATAAAGAACTAAAAGCAAAGTAGCTTCTGCAATAGTGATTCCAAGTATTTCAAATGTAGAGATTAAATTTAAATTTGCTCCAGAAAATGATCATAGTATTGTAGATACTTTAAAAAGAAAAGACCAAAAAGCAGAAAAACTATTGTCAAAGTTATATACTATATGTCTAAATAATAAAGATGTATCAGTTGATTGGAAGACTGCAGTAGTAATATTGTTATTTTTTTTTTAAAAAAAAGATGATAAAGGAGATATTAAAAATTAAAGACTTAATTTTTTGTCAGTTCTGTACAAAATTTTTACCAAGATAATTACAATTCATCTTAAGATTTTAACCAACCAAAAGAATAAAATGTATTTAAAAATGTTTTAGTAAAGTAGATCACATCCATGTATTGAGAGAAGTTTTAGAAGAACCGATGATTATAAATACTTTGGATTTGTAGATTGTGAAAAGATATTTGATTCTATAAACATTTATATAGTGATTAAAGCATTGGATCATCAAAATTATATTCCCAGGATATTGTCATATTGTGAAGATTTATCAAAATGCAACAGTAATGATTAGATTATGTAATGATACTAATATTAATATTGAGAAGGGTGTATGACAGGAGGACTCCATATTTCCAAAACTTTTACAGCAGTTTTGGATGAAGTATTTTGTAGATTAAAATGGGAAGCTAAGGTAGTAAAAGTAAAAGATTATTTAAATCAACTAGATTTTGCAGATGATGTAATTGCTTTTGCGAGCAATGCTTCACAGCTTCAGGAAATATTACAAGAATTATCAGATGAAAGTAAAAAAGTAAGACTAAAGATAACTACTAAAAAGATTAAAGTAATGTTCAATGGATTTTCCCAAAATAAGAAAATAAAGATTGATAATGATAAGTTAGAAAAAATTAACAACTAACCTTGGTAATTACAAGTGGAAACATAATGGATGAAATTAATCATAGAATTAAACTTGGATGATGCTTTGATGGAAATTACTTAATATTAAAAGGAAATATGCCTATGTGTTTGAGAATAAAAGTTTTTAATAATTGTGTTTTATGAGTTATTATTTATGAATCTAAGATTTGGATATTTAACAAAAGAATAATATAGAGAATTTAAACCATTAAAAAGGTATGGAGAGATAGTATATTAGAAGTAACAAGAAATCAAAAATAAAATACAGATTGAGAGAACAAATAGTTATTACTGACATTATTGAAAGAATTAAGAGATTGAAAGGAAGCTGGACTGGATGTATTTCTAGAAAAAATGATAGTATATGGACAGCTGAAATTTTAAACAGGATCCCAATAGATTGTAGCAGATCTAGAAAGAGACCGCATGTGAGATGATGAAATAAAGGAGATGCTAGGGGATCAGAGAAACTGAATTAAACTTAGGGACCTTCATCCTGGAGCTGATCGATCATTATCGATCAGCTCCAGGATGAAGGTCCCTGAGTTGAAAATGATGATGATTCTGGTTGAGAATCCGAATTTAATGGTGCATAGAGTACTGAAAAGTATAATAATGGTTTTGGCAAAAAGATATACCAAACATTTGTATTAGTTTCACGCACACATACATTTATAGTGTAGAACTTGGCTATTAAAATGAATTAATTCTAATTGGATGGTGATGAAAATAAAGATAAAAATGAAAACGAAATTTTTAATATTTGAATTTTTTTTTTGAAAGTCTAAAAGTGAATTTGCTTCTTAATTAACGATGTTAATAACAAGCTTGTGGTGGAGACCATGTCATCAAGATAAAGTTTAATTACATATTTTGCGGATCGCTATTGAGTTTTCCCAATCTTTATCAGACATAGAATGCTTTTAGCTAAATACAAAATTCTTAGAATATTTTATCTGAATGAAGTGATTGCTTACTGTGTTTACTTCATCCCTTTGACAGATAAAGTTACATTAATTGGCATTTTTCTCTTCCTAGTAAAAAAAAAACAACAAAACTAATTAAGATCAATATTCTTTTAAAAAGAAATGTGTACATTTATAAAAGTATATTTTTATTCATGCTTTGAACTAAATGTGATCTTTTTTGTAAGTTGAATATATATAGATCACTTTTCTTTAAATAAATAAATTTGTAAAATTATGTTTTTAATCATGCTTTGCGATCTGTCTTTTAAGTTGAATTTATATATATTATTGCTGTGTGTACTTTGGTGTAATGACACATGGATTGCCGTTCAGTTTTGATATTTCCGATGCTCGAACTTCTTATGAACTCATGAGCAATAAATCATTTGATTATTTATCTTTTTTTTTTTTCTATAATTAATATTTCTAAAATTGTGATGTATTTTGAGTTCATGAAATGTTGTCTCTTTTATATATTGATTTTAAAATATTTGAAACGTCCCAGAGTTATATTGTTTCAGCCAAAAATTCAGGCTATTCATTATTTAAAGGGAAAGTGTGGCTGAAACAATATAGCTATGGAGTTTTTCAAATATTCAGCTAGCATTATGCATTACTTCTATGAATCTTATTTCGTATGTCATCTTGGTTTGTTTAGTCTTTGTCTACATAGAGTTCATTAAAGATCATGATATAGCTGCGATATTAAAATTAGAATAAGTTGGGTTTTGAGTGGATGGTAAACAATGTCAAATTATTGTGAACACTGATCAAATATTTTTGCTTGATTATAGCACCTTTTTGCCTAGTTAGGAAAGTTGGAATAAGACTTTAGGGAAATAAGTCTTGAAAAAGATCCAATCAAATGTCCTGTTCCTTCCTAAGCAGATTCGATAGGTTTAGAAATATTTATAAAAAAATCCACATTGCCACTGCCAATGAGATTGCCAGTCTTATACATCAAACGTCTAAATCTAGAATTAACAAAATAAAAAATATAATTAGAGAATTTCCAACTTCCTTTTCACAATATTCCTCTAATTTAAACTGAATAAAATCAAATATTAATGAAATTAAATTTGCCCATGACTGATTTAAACCATTTAACTTAGTTTCAGAATTTTTTAAATAAATTTAGAATTAACATTCATGCAGAAACTAGTCCAACAATAAGATTGGGTTTGATCTTAGGCGTTACTGAAAATATATCAACACTATTCATTGCTGCTGTTGTGCTTTTTGTTTCAGAAGTGGGATTTAACATTTTCTGATGTGTAGTTGTATCATGAAAGACAGTTAAAGTCTATGCATACATTAGTTTGAATGTGATTGCATAGAGATAGAGAAGAAAAGTATTTAATTTACAAGATGTAAACTGTTAAAATTGGTAGATCATACTTTACTACAAGTCTTTTAACACATTTAATGTTTCAATAATTCTCAATTAACACCACTTTAATTAATTTACATGGTTATTTGAATAATATTGTTAATGTATATCATAAATACACCATTATTTTTAAGTGGGTTTTAGTTTGTATTTCATTTCTGGAAGAAACAAAATATTTTCCAAACAGAATTAAAAAGTAAATAAATGTTTAGTAAGATAAAAGGAAATAATCTTCTACAAAGGAAAGAATTCTCTAATAGACTCCAAAGGAAAGCAATGAAGGAAAAAGCAATACCAAGTTTGCTAAACATTGGATAGTGAACACTTTGATGGTTGTCCATTATTTTACTTCCAACTAATAACAGATAGATAGACATTAACTGACAAATTTTGTTCAGTTAATTGAGTTAGCTGTTGAGCTGAATATCTGGGGGTAAAAAAATCAAAGTCTTGTTAGAAAATGATGGACTTCACCCTTATCTGGCTTGGATTCCAATTCTGCTATTATATTCTCTTTTGGAAACAATAGTTATAAAATGAGTCTTTTTAATAAATGCTCATAGCCAATTAGATGAGTCTTTGAGCAGTTTTGTATCATTTTACTTTCTAGTTAATAATGGTTAGATATTTATTTACCAATTAGTGTTAGTTGATTAGCTGGATTGGTTATGGACTAATTATTTGGGAGAAAAATCGTAAGCATTTCAATAAGAATTTCACTTGACATGAATTCAAATTACATCATAGACATAATAGAAAAATATACCACCTCTGCAATATAAATCTTTTAACACATATATATTTTTCTCCACCTGATAGAAAAATTGGATTAACTAGCATTAGAATACTAATATTAAGTTAGAGGTACTTTTGCTATTTTTTACCACCTCTTAACTTAATTTATTCTAGCATCTCAATTTTAGATTGTAAATTAATTAATTAATTAAAACAGAGGAGGACTGATAAAGCTCTGATGAAGACTGCTGGACAGTCGAAACTGTAAGGAAAATAAAGAATTTTTTAAGAAAATTTGTTTGCATTGAAGTGTATATGAAAGAAGTATTATAAGCAATATATATATGTGAATATATGAAGATATGCAAAGAAAGTGAAAGAGAAGAATAAGAGAATATACTTCTGATACGAAGAGAATCATACAAAGGATTAGGAAGAAGAAAGGACAATTTTTGGATATATGTAATATATAATATATGGTATGGAAAATATAGCCAATATAAAAATGTTTATGACTTTTAATTAAAGCAGAGGAGGATGGATAAAGCTCTGATGAAGACTGCTGGACAGTCAAAACTGTAAGGAAAATAAGTTTTTTTAAGAAAATTTGTTTGCATTGAAGTGTATATGAAAGAAGTATTATAAGCAAATTGTATGTTCCTCCTCTCTCTCATATTATTATGTTATACAATATATAAAAATTGAAATATTTTTTTGAGAATTATTTATTTATTTATTAATATTAAATCATTAATAAATTAAAATTGTGCATGGAGATTTATAATAGTTAAGATACTGCGTATAATTGGAGGCCAAAATCATTTTGTAAGCTATTTATTGTTCTGAAAATTTTTGATACAATTTATATTTTATGATTTTTATAGTTAAAAATGATGTTGAATTATGTATTGTATAAATATTATAATTATGTATGGCAGAACGTAGGTAGAGTAATTAAACAGTATATTATGTTGAAGTCACACTAAATCATTGTCAATTGTTTGTTATTGTATGCCACCTTTTTATAATTATAATTATAATAAAAAAAATAGTTTTTGAATTTGTAAATTTGGCATTACTAGGAAATTTCATACTATCATGTTGATGTAGAAAGAAGTGCTTTTCAACCATTCAAAAAATTACAATAAATTTTAACATTAGTTCATATGAGCTAACGCAATTACATATTTTTGCTATAAAAAAATAAAATATATAATTGAATGAAAGTTATGTTCTTAATTAAATTCACTAATAATTATTACTAATATTTATAATTAAATTAATTATTACTATTCTACATTTTCTATCCATTTACTTTTAAAAACCCTAATATCTTCAGTCACTTAGATTAGTATTGGGGGGGGGGGCACCTTCCTAAGTCTTTCATGTATTTGTCATTTTTGTATGCTGATAATTTTTTTTTGTAACTTTTCCATTTTTTAATTATACATACAAAACATTGTTTAGCAAACTATTTCTAGTTCTTTGTATCAATTATTTATCTTTTCAACATGTATATTATCAAGTGTATCAGCAGTATAAGAGAACATGGATGGTTGAGGAGCATGTGAAAGTCTGAGTTCAAACCCCCTATATATTACATATATAAGTGCAGGTATGAAAAAGCCTGCACTGTAGAAAAAAATTCATATTTTAAATTGCTATTGTAAATGATTCAAATTTATTCAAAATTATTGCACCAGAGTGCATATGTTTCGGCCCACTAATGTTTACCACAAAAATATTGAATTATCAACATCGGCAAAAAAATGTTAAAAGATTCTAAAACATTTGTTTTCACTTTAAAAATCAAAACAAAAATATCGGAATTGTCAACATCAGCAAAATAACATTAAAAGTAATGGTTTGAGAGAGAGTTAAAGCTGTTTACAAAGGTAATTCAAAAAAATATTGATTAAATAAGATTTAATGTGTTATTCTTCTCAGTGCTCCGAAAGTACTAAGCCATATAATTCATTTCTAATAATACTAAGCTTCACTTTTTTGCGTAAAGCGCAATTTAAAACTTACCACTCAAAGGTGAAGTAAAAACAAGGATTTTATTTCAGGTAATTATCGTAATACTGTGTGCCTGTATAGCATAAAGCATATCATAAAGCAAAGATCCACAGAAACAAGATGTTAAAAATTTGTGTTTCGAATTTAAGATGCATCCTCTTTTTAGGGATCCAAAATTTGGCAAACGTGCATCATATATTCGAAGTAATATGAGTATGTGACATGAATATCCTGATGAGAGTGGTGGCAAGCTTAATGGTAAAGTATTGTAGAACTGTCATATACTGGTTCAACATGTGTCAAGAAGTTTTCTTGGCCACAACCTAAATCTAAATTGTTATGGATTACTTTTATTATTGTTTTGCAAATTTATTTGGACAAATTTGTTTATACATTTACTTTCTTATGAATTAATTTTTGCTTTAGTTTATTTAATGTTCACAAATCTAACTAAATCTACCGCTTCCTTTATTTTGCTGTAATATTTTATATAAATACAATTTGTCCATCTTACTTCAGATTGTAGAACCAATTTTTTTATTGTATATATATGCACATACATAATCTGATGTTTCGACTATTCTGCAATCTTCACATCAGATTGTGTGTATATAATAAATTTTTTTTTGCTAAGAGTTTGAAGGAAGGTGACAAATTATATTTATTCTTCTTGCTTGTATTTAATTTCTTATGATCTTTTTTTTATATTGCTTTGCTAGCTAAACTTAAAATTTATTGTTATATTGCCATATTGTGATAGATTGTGGAAATTAAGATAGGTCAGATACTACATCAATATTGCATCCAACTTATATTGTCAATTATTTGGAAGTCACACAACAACCAAGCATTGAAGTATTAGGTTGAATATGTGTTTAATTGTAAACTTTTTTTCAGCTGAAAATTGATACAGATGAAGGGACTCTTGTGTTAATATATCTACCTTTATGTATGGTAGTTGCATATTTATTTTTATTCAGTGATCATATTTACATTATTTGTTTGTAATTGTTTAAATTTGTTTTCAGAACTTTGATTAGAAAATAATTTATTCATTTAGATTTAATTTTTATTATTTTATAAGTTCTTGATTTTTGAAACTATTCATAATAATAATAGTGTTTAATAATTCTTTTAAATTCTCAATATTTTTTTATTGTAATATTCAAAAACATTTACTGATTTTACAGTTATATATAGGAAAATTTTTGCTTTATTTTGAATTTTTTTAAAACAAGTGAGAGAGTGGGAAAGGAATTCTTCGGAAAATTTAAGAAATTTATGTGGTTGTGATATCAAACACTTTTTTTAAAATGATAAATGTGAATAGTAATAATAAAAAAATTTATAATTCCAAATATTTTTTCACTTCTTTTGCAGAATTTCCAAACTTTGTCCATCTTTAGTAGTCTTTAATACATAGGCATTTTTAAAAATGCTTTTTAATACTTGTTTTTATTACTGAACTAAATCATATAAAAAGTGAAATAAATCTAATATAAACAAAGTGTGCTAATTATTTTAATATAAACCATTTTTTGATTATTTTTTGTGAATCTTTTTGAGAATAATAATATTTCCAAAAATATTTTGAAATATTAACAGTGAAAATGATTATTAAAAAATAATCAAAATATTATTATTAGTTTACAATAAAATGTTAATTTATTTTGTTCATATTAATTATATTTTGTTTTTTATATGTTTTAGTTAAATAATAAAAACAAGTTTAAGAAGGAATCAATATTTTAGTAATACAATAATATAAAGTTATCATATATTACATGCATTTTAACAATAATTTCATCGGAAAAAAAAAAAAAAGAAATTTATAAAAAAACAATTCCAATTTTGAATTGATTTTAAAAGATTATGGTGAACTTAGTTTTTATAATTCTGCATTGTCAGATCCCATATATTGTGTAAAAATTACCTTAAAGAAAATACAATGTTGATTGCTTTAATTGGAAAGATGACTTACAATAAAATACTATAGAAAATTACAGTTAAGGCAAAATATGACAGTCTTTCAGAAAGAAAAAATTATTGCAAAAGATTAACATAGTACATGTAGATATATTTGTGTTCTGTGGATTAATTTGTTTATCCATCACAACACTCATCTTTAATTTTTTTTCTTTTTGTCTTTGTCTGTGTTTTTTTTTTTTTTTTCTATTTTGGAGTTAAATGGTTCTACTTATTTATGAGTTGTTGCTAATAAACAATGAATTTGATCTATAGTTTTTAAAAAACATAATTATAAATTTCAATCAGTAGAAAACTTTCTGAGATTTAATAAATCGTAATAATACTTCTGTAGTGTAATTGTTACTACGCCATTCTCATATGAGTGGTGTACAATGGTGTAGTGAAAATTACACTACAGAAATATTATTCATTAAATGGATAATCTCTAGTCTAATGAATATCTAATAAAAATTATTAATTAATAAATCACAGTTTTATTATTTTTTAATATTTTTTAAATAATAAATTAATTAATATGTAAAAAAATTTCTTAACATTTATGAACAAAATGGTTTAAAATGCAAAATCAATAACTATAATTAAATGTAAATATATTAACAAATAAAACTTTATTAATTTAAAAAGCAGCATATTAATAATTAAATGGTATAATTAGTGACAAAAAATTATATGCAACAAATAAAGATAAATTATAGACACAGTGCTGGTAGAAGTTATAATCTATTCTACCAATAATTTATATAACTATTTTTATTTATATCTGTGCATTGATACTCATTTGCTTTCTAGTTAATAGTAATCAAAAATGCATATTAAAAATGATAAAATATATATTTGAAATTATTGTATAACCTTAAAGATATTGATATTCATTATGTGCTATTTAGGCCACATTAAATTCTTATTAAAATTTCTAAATGTTTTATTATACATTATGAACTTTTCATCATTTTTGTTTTTGAGACAAGAGAAAAATGATAGACAAAAGCAAAACAATAATACTATAAATCTATTGAAAGTCATAGGTAACGATTTAATTATTATTCATTGCTTTCTGCATGGTTTGACATAATTGGAAGAGTGTCCAGGTCAGGAGATCCTGGAATCGATTCTGACACTGGCAGATCTGGTACTTGAACTTCTTATGAACTCCAGAGCAATAAAGCCATATGCATTTTTAAAATTATTATTCATTGAAATATAATACATCCTAAATATTAGGTTTAAATGCAACACACACATTATAAACATTTCACATCTTTTATTTGCAAAATATGTATTATATAGGGTATATGAGCACAGACTTTCACATGACCCACCAATCTCCACTCTATCTCATAACACTATACACTGGAACACATATATGTCGAAAAGATAAATAATCACCAATATACATATTTCATGCTAAACCAGCAATCATCAGTTGGTCCAGGTTACCATCTCCACACATATATGCTATAAGTGCTCAGATATATATTAAGATAGCCAATCCTCATACTTTAATGGACAGGCTATATGTGCAAATGTACAGTACACAATATTTTTGATGTTACTGGTAGTGTTGTCAAAGGAATTGCTAATTTTCTATATAATTTTTTTTGAGATTTTTGATAAGATTTATAATTCTAAAATAGAAAATAATTGGGTCTTTGATAATTTAGATACCGAAAATATATACCCAATCTGTTAATAGATTAAGTAGTATTGAGGTTCTTATTTCTATTTTGATTAAATGGTTTTTTTTTTTTTTTGCCTAGAAATAAAATGAAAGTTGATTTTGTTTTGGAGAATTCTGTTTTACTTATTAACATCCTTTATTATAAAGCGCTAAAAACTTGGAAATAGTCAATCTCCGATATTGTGCTATTTCTTAAATATTATAAATCTTCCCGCTCTCTTCCACTGGTACGAATTTAAAAAACTTAAGTGAATCACTTAAGGTTAGAGCATACATTCTATACATATCAACTCTTACAGACCATGTTGTGTCCCGATGTGTAATCAAATATTAAATTATACAAATCTATTTATAAATATCGTACCTTTCACCGATCATTACATGATGAATAAGAATTATAAGAGAAGATTGAATGGAAGGAAATTTTCACTAAAGCAGCTTGAATTACTAATTAATTAGATTTCTATTAAAGTAATAACAAACTTTGTATGTATAATTTAAATATGCAGCATGTAAAATAAATATTAAGCTACTTTTTAAAAATAAAATAATAAATTTTTTAAATTAAATAAAAACCCATTATTCATTGCATTGGGAAAGTGATTTGTGAACTGCGAAAAAAAAAAAAAAAAAAGGATTTCTATGGCACTGATTATGATGGATATGAGAAAATGGTACTTATGTGAATAATGATTTGAGAATTTATTAAGAGATTTGAACGTAGTTTATAAAAACAATTATAATTAATTTTATATATTTTTATAATTTAATAGACTGTACAAGCTTACACACACTTGCAGATATATACTGTAATATATAAGGGATTCGAATTCAGACGTTCACACGATCCTCAACTCTCCATGCCATCCCATATTGCTGACCCACCTTATCACACGCATGTTGAACAGATAAAT
Source organism: Epiperipatus broadwayi (assembly GCA_028023455.1). NCBI lineage: Eukaryota > Metazoa > Onychophora > Udeonychophora > Euonychophora > Peripatidae > Epiperipatus > Epiperipatus broadwayi. The sequence continues at coordinate 276,260 of JAQFVV010006426.1, forward strand.
AATCACCAATATATTTTTTATAATGCTGTTCTATTGTCTAGCTCCAATTATTCAATTTTCTAATAGTCTTCTCACAATAATACATTATTTTAATGTTTTATTATATATAATTTATGGAATAAAATCTTTTAATTATACATTTAATTTTTAAGTCATTAATATATAAATATTCACGTGATTATGTAAATATGTATCACATTTAAACTGTGTAAGTGCACATGTATAGTATAAATATATTTAGTAATTTTAGTTTATTTGTGCTATATTCCAAATTTACATTTTAAATTATATATTTATGATATATAGATTCAAAATAGAAAATTAAAAATATTATAGTGAAATTAAATTAAGATTAGTGTTGTGTTATTGTGTGCATTTATATATACACATATAATTGCATTTATGTTTGTGTGTGTATATATATATATGAATTTATTTTTAAGGTAGAAAGATTTAAAAAACTAAATATTTATTAAAAAAATGAAACATTAATGCAATGCCTTTCTTAGTAGGGAAATTTTCTAGATAGTTGAAATATTGAGTTAGATAATAAAACAGCTTAGATAAAATGTTTAAATTGGTTAGGTTGTATTTTTTAATATCTTATACTAAGATTTCTAATGGTCATGCATCAAAATGGCAGTCAAATTATTAAATTAATAAAAAAAATTTTTTATTATTACTAAATAACAGTTTATTATTTATCAGTATTAAAAAGTAATTTAACAATGGTAATTAAATAAATACATTTTAGTTGTGTCATAAAGTGTTTTTAAAATTAAGAATTGATGTTTAGCATTGGGATACAAATAATGTAATTTATTTTTATTAAATAGAAAACTGTTAAGTAACTTATTAATAGCAAATTTAATTAATTAAACTAGTCTTTCAAATAAATTAGACCACTTTGCTATAGCTTTATTTATCTAAACAAATTAGGATTGTACAAATTATGTGTAATGCTAACCATTGTGTTTCAAAATATTTAATAATAATAAATGATAATTATTTAAACTGGAATTTTAAATCGAATTTGCATGATGATACTTAAGTATTGTATAAATAAATAAATTTTTGATCACACAGAATAAAACACTTAGACAGTCCATTTCTGGCAAAAGGGAACAACATATTTCCTTAAAATCTTGCAATTCATTAGATAAATTAAGTAATGAAGTCCTGGAAGTGACAAATTAAGCTTTCTCACATGAATCTTTAGCTCTCAAGTCCTCCACATTACTGTTGCACTAAATCACACAGGCCATGCTATTCATTGCATTTTATTTATGTAATCCATTTATGTCTGCAAGTGTATATACTGTAAAAGAGACTTTGCAAAAATAGCATTGTGTCATGCTCACAATTTGGAATTTGAATTCAGGGCAAATCAAATTATTTTCAAAATACTTAGAATTTTTCTCTTGAGTAGCTGCCCACCTGCCAATGAAGCTACCAACCTAACATTGTTTGGAAAATGGATGTTTAGTTATTCTTAGTCAGAAGGTGAAACGAAGATGGAAAACTGTTTTAATCTTCATCATTTGCCAATTGGCAAACCAGATGACTTATTCTTTTTTTTTTTTTTTTTTACTGTTCCTCTATGGAAGGCTTTTGGAGGAGTTTTTATTGCATTCTATTGTGTCACATAAATAAGCCATTTATATGTCAGAAGATGCATTTTTAAATGAATTATAATTTTTTTGACATAATTGATTTTTTGAATGTCTGGAATCATTTTGAATGCTAAAAGTAAAATGGGAGTCAGAGTTTTTTTATATTAAAAATAAATTGGGGTTGGGGGGGGGGGGCAAAGAAATAAAATTCCAATTAGAATGATTTCTATGGTTGTTAAAAGTAATCCCCAAATGAAGTTGTGGAATAATCAGTAATGATTTTAATTAAACTTTAGTTAAGCAACTAGATTATAATAAGAATAACCAGTGTAATTTTTGCATTTGACGAAAATTGAAAAATATGTATAAAACAGAAAAAAAAGCCATAGTGCAAAAGTTTATTTCAATTGCTTTAGTTGTTTATTACCTTGTTTCAAGCAAAAATAGTTAAGAGATTACAAGTTTTTTATTTCATTTCAACTTGCTGAAGCACTACTTCTAACTTTGGTTGTAATGTCTATTGTAATTACAAATACAGTGCATATAGTCTTCTAATTCTAAAATTGATTCTTTTCATGGCCCTTTGCCTAAGTGGATGTTAATTCAGATTTACCCATTGCATGTTTACCATTAGCAATGGATGCAGAAGATAAAAATATTTTTAGCAAAGGAACATGAGCACTGCATTTTATTGCAAAAAATATCCACACAAGAAATGAGGCTTATATTGAATTAAATATCATATTTTTTGAAACATTATATATACCAAGAATTGGATTTATGCAAATAGGTGTTATATATATATATAGACAGTACTCTGTGTCAGTGATTTTTTTTTATATATATGTCAAAGCGTTGACTGGGAAGCGAATCCCGGCCAGCTGCTTGGAAGGCAGTTATGCTAACCGCTAGGCCATCAATGCTTTTTTCCCATGACTTTTTATTAAATTAAATTTTATGTCAGTTCAGATTTTTCCTTTGCATGTTCACCATTAATTCTGGTGCAAAGCATATGACATTTTTTTTCCGATAATTGCAAATAAGCACTAAAATATATCACGAGGCATTTCATTAGCAAAAACTGCACTAAAAATCAGGTCTGTGTTAATCTGGATATTAAAAAATTTTTTTTTAATATATACTGAGGATTTTTCAAGTCTGGGTTTCTTTAAATAAAGTTTATGTAAATAGGATTTATGTAAATAAAGAACTACCTAATTGTTAATCTAATAAGTGATATTTTAACACCTTTTGGATAAACTCACAAAGTATTTAATTTTTCATGATCATGAAACTATTATTTTAGCTTGAGTTATGATTTATTTAAGGCTCACTTTCGTTTAAATTTGAATTCATACACATTAAAAAATAATAATAAATATAGTATAATAAATATACAGTGAAGTTTTGATCCACTGTTTTCAAGGGACAATGGAAAACAAACAATAAATCTATAAAAGTGATAAAATGTAAGTCTGATGAAAAATTATAAATAAAAAACAATTTATTGATAATTCACTGAAATACAAACACATCTTTATTATCACCAGCTACTTGGAAATAAATTGGCCATTCCACCTCCAAAAGAAAAAAATAAAACCAATCTACTGATGAGTTTTGTGTGATTACAAAAACCACCTGTGAACCACAAGTATATCCCCATATAGAACATGCTCATCTCTTTGTGTTTGATATTTTAAGTAATGCTGTCTTTTAATATCTTCTGAAACAAACTTTCTAAAATACTTCACTGCCATGTCTAATTGTAGTTCTCCAGGGTTTCCATTCTCTGCCATATCTTTCCAATGAAAACAGCATTTCATTTCTTTAGAATATCTTTGAGATTATCCATATGACATAAATCGGATCTACTTCATCTCTGAAACCATGCTCAAGTTCACTCCAAAATTACACTAAAAGGAAGTCTTGTATTTCCATTCATTTTACGTATTCAGTCCAAAAAAAGTATGATTTACAACAATGGATTCTATAGTATCATATTCAACAAATTGAATAACATTGATTGATTTTATGATTTTGCCAATATATTTTTAAAATTTTATGGAGTATTCTTAGAAACTTTTATAATGTCTTTATGTTGTATCAATACAGTATCCATGTTTCATTTCCATACAATAAATTAGGCAGAGCAATAATTTTATGTGCAGTTAATTTAGTTTCAGTATTTATTTCCCTATGGTGAAATATATCTTAAGTTTTTAAAAGCAGAAGTAGCATATTAACCTTTAGCACTGACTTCTACATGTAAGTCTACTTTTCTACGTATAAAACTATCAAGATATTTGAATTGGCTTATATTATTAAGAACCATTCAAACTTTTTTCTATCACTGGTTGATAAAAAAACTTTAATTTTTTGAACATTAAACCAATCTTTATATGTTATATCCAAAACATTAAGTATATTCTGTATATTGTTTTTTATCAATTCATATTAAAAATTCCAATATCAAATCTATGTAGCATTTTGATAACATTTTCATGTAAATAATTCCAAAGACCGCATCATAAAAGTTGAAAGCAAGTATACATCAATGTTTAATACCACTTTTCATTTTAAATTCCTCAGATTTTTCACGTATAGTAATAATACACTTTATGTCATTCGATCATCTAGAAGATATATAATACAAATAAATTTTGTTGGAACTATTGCCACAGATCTGTTTAATGAATTGAATCAAATGCTTTAGCCAATCAATAAAAATAACAAATCACTTTTTTGTTCAAAACACTTTTCTTACATTTGCTTGACAACAAAAACTGTATTTGTAGTGTTTTTTGATTCTCTAAAAACAAACAGAGTCTGGTAATACATTCATTTACACTGGAAGCAACTTGTTCAATAAAATCCTTGAAACTACCTTTGCTGTGATGGATAATAATGCTATTTCATGATATTCACTTCAGTCTTATCTATTTACTTTTAAAAATTGGAGCAATAAAAGCATCCTTAAAATTAAGTGACACAATTTCATAAGTACATATATTTCTAAAAAAATTCCAATATTTTTGAAGCTAACATATCATATTTTAATTTTTCCCCCAGGTATTTTATCAGGATCTGTAGTTTTTCAATTTTTAAGATTTTAAATAGCTGTTTTGACTTAACCAAGCTGAATATCTTTGTTTAAATTTAAATGAGTAGGTTAAACGAACATTAAAAGTCATCATCTCAATTGTTGTAGTATTACTCAAAAGATGATGAAAATACACCTTCCATCTGTTCAAAATATCCCTGGCATAATTTAAGAGAGTGGGTTGATGGATTAAATAGGATTTGGATACCATTTTTCAGATCCATCAGTAAATAAAAAAAAAATGACAATAGTTAGCAATATTCTTAATTCACTAATCATTTTTAAGTTTTCTTGTCAATCATTGGATTTCTACTTTTAAAGCTCTATATTTAATATGAAGCTCCACATTTAATTTTATTCTATTAAGTAGTAGTGGTGATAGTAATATTCGTAATAGTAGCAGTATGAACAATAGTAATAATAGTAATTATTGTTGTTATTGATTTTTAATTAAGTTACTAATAGTAATATCATTGTCAGAAAATAAGTCACGATTCTTCTTTTTAGTGAACCCAAAAATAGATTTACTTGTATCCATAACACCTTTTTCAAGGAATTTCACACATCATTATAATGACATTATTGAAAACATTTTAGTGTGTAATTTAAAATGGATTGTAAATACTTCTAAAGAATGAACAGCAGTTTTTTGTGTGAATATGATTGGAATAATGCACTTATCAATTTAATCTTGGAGCATATTAATTTGTGATCCATCCAACAATCTGTATTTGTAAATGCTAAATCTAACAAAGATCCAATCTCGATGGCATTACCATGTATACCATACTAGCTATTTGAATGCCATTAATTGAGAACCATCTAGAGTAAGCTGGGTTTAGTCCAGGAAGAAACTGTTGAGAACAAGTTTTATATTCAATAACTCACACTGAAAAAGGCTTTCAAAATAAATTAAAAATTGGCACCATTATTATTCATTTAACTCCAGCTTATGATTCTGTTTGGAAAAATGGTTTTCTAAAAATTTTTAAAATCCTTAAATGCATGAAAACCATTAATTTTATTGACCAAAAGGCTCTCTAATAGAAAAATTGAAATAATACTAAATGACAGTTGTAGTAATTACAGAATTTTACAAAACGATCTATCACAGATTTCTGTTCTCATCCACTTCCTTTAACATATCAGCAATCTTCCAAATACCGAATGCAGGAAATCCATCTATGCTGATGACATTGCTTTGATTTCACAAAAGATTTTCTTTTTTTTTCAGAAATAAAAAAGTCTTTTAATAAGGATACAAGTGCCTGGATTTTTTTTTCTAAGATTGGAGTCTTATTTTTAATCCAATAAAGATAGTATGTTCAGTTTTTCATCTAAATAACAGAAGATTATCTTTCAATCTAACTATAATCTGAAACACAATCCTATATCAAGCTATTTAGGAGTAACTAAATCATAGCCCAATTTATTTATTTATTTTTTGTCTAAGCTTATATCAAAATTAATTTCTAGGAATAATCTCATTGTAAAGATAACTGGCACTATTTTGGGATTGTAGTACAAGTATTTTGTGAATAGTTTGCTTAGTATTAGCATTTTCTATTGGTGAATACTATGCCCTATTTAGAAAAAAAAGTACCCATATTAACCTTCTGATTTAATTGAATATAAGAAATATTATAACTACACTGAACTTCTTTGGAGTGGCTTCCTATTCTTTCATATATTTCTCCACCAGATATGAAAAGAGAAGCTGCCTCACAGAAATGTATAATCTTTAGGAGTGTTTATAAGTTAAAAATTTCCATGTCTTTATTATTTTAAATAATATTATTATAAATAATATTTTAATTAACAGAGTTAGATCTCTATTATGAGACTCTTTTAATTAAAGTCTGCATTGTAGCATCCAAATGTATTTTTCTAAAAAGCTATCAAGATTTAGTTTGTCTATCAGGATATCATATGATATTTAAGCACAAAAATGATAATTTGAAATCCATGACCTTTAGCCTATTACGTTATTATTGCATTAATCCATGCAGTACACCAAGATATAAACTGTTTTACATTTTTAACCTAATAACAAACTAAGACTGCTGAACAGTTTTCTTCCTTCAAGGACTGATAAATTAATTTTGAAAATTATCAAGCCAAAGTTTACATAGATTGCATTCAAAACTTTAATAACATTCTGCAGACCATTTTTTGAAACAAGAATTACTGCAAATCAAGAAGCTAGCGGGATGAAGTTGTTGCTTATGCATTTCATTTAGCAAAATTGAAAAGTATGCAAATTTAATTTGCAGGTAGAAATTTATGTCGGTCATTCATTTTTTTTCCTATTCTCAAAATGTTTGCTTATTTTTAGTTTAAAAATTACAACAGCCGTTGAAATCTTTTTTTATTTTTTCAATTGTAAATTATTATACTTAATTACTCGCAGGATTACCTCCAAGCTATAATGTATTTAATTAAAAAATATCAATGAAAGAAAAAAAAAAACATAAATGTAATTAAATTTTTTTCAAGCATTTAATTAATGAGCTTTTAAACCTTATATAACATAAAAAATAAGTTTATAAGCATTATAGTATAAGCATGTACACATCTATATTTCAGTAATAATATTAACAATAGTTTATTCTTCAAAAGTTTATGAGAAAGTGGATTACTGTAAATGAGATGCTCCTCCACTTTTATACTAAACTAATAATATTCGTCTTATAAATTTGGAATATGGAATAATATAGGCTGTTACTTGAATATATTCTTTGGATGAATAAATGGTAATAATTGAAGGAATGTACTACAGTAAGCTGTATCTTGGTTGTGACATTGTTATGGTATAGTTCTTTTTCTTCAATACATTCATTTTTATCTTATTCTTTATACGTAAAAATTCAGTTTTTTCTCTTACTGTTGCTTATTCTTAATATATAATTGAAACAGACATAACCCATCTCCCACTGAGTTATATGGTTTAGGTTTTTTCTTCAATATATTCATTTTTTGGATTGCTTATTCTTTATATGTAATTGAAACAAAAGTAACTATCTTCCACTGAATTAGGCAATATTAAAAAACATGAAAAGACAGAATGATACCATTCTGTCTTTAAGTTCGGTTGTTATATAAGCTAAGTTTTTGATGTAGTTTTGAAATTATAGGATGGATATTGTTTTTTGTTTTAATTTATGTACAGACTAAATGGTCTGACATCATTAGTATATTCAGAGGATGAAGAACAACTCTTACTTTTAACAATCTCAGCATTTTAGTTTTAATAAATGTAATAATAAATAATTATAACTTTTAAATATCTGTAATTGAAATGGAAGTAATTATCTCCACTGAGTTATGTGATGTCAAAAACTATGAAATGACAGAATGACAAACTCTCTGTCTTTAAGCTCTGTTGTTATATAAGCTAAGTTTTTAACATAGAAATTATAGGGTTTTTGGCAGCATATTACTTCATTTCAATTATAGATATTTAAAAGTTTATGATTTTTTATACATAAATATAATGTTTATTTTAAGTATTAAAAAAAGTAACTGATGTTTCTCTAAAATTGAGATCTTAGAATAAATTATGTTATGAGAATGTCAACTATTTGTTTTAATTAACCCACCCTACCTTTAGAGAGAGAATTTAACTTGCTTAGATATTTAAAATTATATTTTTGCAAATTCTTTAAGATATCTGTAATTATGTTAACTATATTTAAAACAGTTATTTATGTGGATTTATATTTTTATAAAGTATTGACATATAAAAACATATATGCTGAAATACAATTTTATTATATAGATGATATGAAAATTATACTATTTGATCAAGTAACAATTTTAAGAATTCTACTTAGCAATGAGAGTGGATTTTAATATATCATTTTTATGTTCAAACATTACATTATATTCCTTGAACTTATGATCATATACTTAAATAGTGTAATGCAGTTATAGTAAGCATGTATTTTTAACACACTTTGATGTATCGTAATCAAATTATTATACAATAAAAATATGTATTTTCACTATTTAAAAATTTTGGGTGAAAGATAGCTATAGTTAACTAATGTCAGATCTTTGTGGTTAGCAAGTTGGCTGGGCTCCAATCTTAAAAGCTTTTTTTGAATCTCAGGTTATTAGTTTGGATAATATAAAAGACTGTTTCTATATGTGTTAATGTAAATTTTGTTACTGTTTGAAGATGACTTTTTATAGAGGAATAGATAGGGTTAGCTATTTGAATAAAATATTTTTTTATTCTACATATATAGGGTATATGAGCACAGACTTCCGCATGACCCACCACTCTCCACTTTATCTCATAACTCTGATACATTTAAACAAATTTATTTTCAAAATACACACAATTTCAAATGAAAATTGTTTGTATTTCCAAAAAAAAAAAAAAAAGAACCTCTACTATTTTTGATTGCCAAAAATTTTGAGAGCTTGTAAATAGAAAAAATTAGTTAACAAATAAGAATATACTTGAATATTGCTACCATGGAAAGTAATAACAGATCAGAGTAAGCTTTTTCTGAGATATAATTACAATATTTGAAGCAAAGTAAGAACAGTTGATTTAAAGATGAAAAAGTTTCTGGATTGATTTTCAACTAGGAAAAGATAATCTTCATTTACTTATTACATGGGTCTGTTGTGCTTACTTTATTACTCAGATTCTTGAACATCACTTGACCTCAATAAACTGCATTAAAGAGTTTGGTCTTTAAATTTTTACCATATTTATACTGAAACCATTATATGTTGTATACAGTGACCTTTACCACATGATGTTTACATATTGTTAGCTTACTACCAATGACATGATACTAATCTTATTATTATAGTAATAATGTACTTATTATTGGGTATTATTCTATACTTATCAATCTGTTTTTAATTCTCCAATGATGTTGCTTTATTCTAGTCATAAGCTTTATTCAAGTGTTCTTGCTAGCACTGTTTCAGCATTTTTTTTAAAGACTTTTACAACCCCTTTTAATGATATATTTATTTTATATAGCGCGAAGTTTATGAATTGTAATAAACTAAAGATCAACATTTCAAGCTAGATAAAGTCTTTGCTAAAGAATAGAATGAATCACTTATTCTTTCAACCCAAACGCTTAAGTATGGCCAAATCTTAAGCACTGGAAATGAAAGTGTGAAGATAAACCAATCACTTTAAATTACTTTTTTATCATTTCCAGTGCTTAAGATTTGCTCATACTTAAGCGTTTGGGTTGAAAGAATAGGTGATTCATTCTATTCTTTCGCAAAGACTTTAACTCGTGTTGGAAATGAAAGTATTAATTTATTATTAAGATTCATAAAGCACATGTACATTAGTTTGAAACCCCTTTTAATATAACTGAGTTTGGATACACTTCTATGCTACATTGTGTCTACTGATTACTTCTTCATTTGTAGTTTTTCTTAGGAATCATCCTGCAAAGAACAATGAACTTCTTGTAAATTTTTTAACTTACAGTTGAGAATATTGTATATAAATAAATCTATTTTAAAACTAAAGCAAAATTTTACTAAAAGTTATTCATATTGCAACAGAAAATTTGATATTTAATATAAGTAAAAAATGTATTACAGATTTTTAAATAGCCTATTGGTCATATGCTGGATTATTTTCATCATCTTGATACATTTTAAATGTTTTTAGAAAAATTCAAACTTCTTGTATACTTTTCCAAATGAATTCACCTGGTAGAAATAGAACAATGACTAATGTAGAACGTATGTAATGTTTCATTTTCCTCTCTTCCTCATAATAATTCCACCTGAAACATCATTGTATATACTAACTTGTATATTAATAATATTAACAGTTGAATGTATTTGGAACATTTAAAATAAAGTTTAATTTTTTCTAAAAACATTTAACAATTTAAGTAAAAGATGGAAATGGTCCAATATAATGCTATTACCACAAAAATTCAGACAAACAATATTATTTATTTTTCTAGAAAGATACGATGAAGAAAACAATACGTGCTAAACTAGACTGCTGGGTGGTAGACATGATGATTTCCCTTCATTTTACTCTAGTTAAAAATAGTTAGATACTGCACTAGGAATAATAACTCATTATATATGCACAAAGCATAACTTGTAAACTTAAGTAATTTGTTTGGTTATGGATTGGCTATTTGAAAAAGAAAATTCTAAGTTTGCTTGGAATCTGGGGAAAAAAACCCATTTTCATCTGGGTTAAGTGAATTTTAAGCAGGAAAATAGTTTGGATTATTACAACAATAATTTTTAAAATTGCAACATAAGTTCTTAAAGGTAATAATCTTAGGTGCCATTAAAATAATGATAAATTAAACAAAATTGTGCATTTAAAGAAAAAATAAAATTAAAAATCAAAGTTAAATATTGCTGATACCAGTAAAATATTTCTGCATCTTTTGAAATCTTAAAAGCTAAAAATTGTGAATTATAGTGACTATAATATCTTAGAAAAGAGTCAAAAAGAAACCCACCCTCTTAATATAAATGCCTGCTAAAATTGTTGAAAAATTAGAGTGCATATGTATATATTTTTCCAGATATATATATATTCACATACGGTTGAAATATTAAAATAATTTTATATACAAGTAAATTTTTTTCTATATTTTATTATTTTTTTGTATGTATTTCCTTTAATTATAATCAAAAACACCAGTCATATATCACATGACTTTTTCAGATATGTAGTTAGTTTATATATATACAGCAGTATATCATAAGGTGGACATTCATTATTTTACCTGAGTATTAAGTAAGTTAGTTTTAATACTAGATGTTATCATGTTAGTGTTGACTTAATGTGTTCACATGAACAACATATTGGCTATTCATAAACTATGTAGTTTGACATGATGCTTTATTGTTGAAGTGACTAATCAATTGTTGTCATAATTAATGGTATTGCTATGCCCAGCATTGATATTAGTAGTAAAACATGAATAAAAAATAAAACAGAGAAAAAGGAAGGCAAGATAGAAAAAACCCATAAAAATAAGAAAAAGATAGACACTCTCCTTATAAAAGATTGTCAGAAGAATGTGAAGTTCACTATAATCAATAAGATGAAACAGATTGTATCAAGTTTTGCATTTTATCTGATATTCATTTATTTACAAATATTAGATGACTTGAGAACTCATCTTATTAGATTCATATTGTCAGATTTTGCACCAATGATGAAAGCGTTATAATTTTAAATGTTAAAAAAAATTATAGTATTCAACAGTAATTCTTTCCTCAGCTGTGATTTTAATATCTACAATGTAAAATGAAAAAAAGTTAAAAATTAATTAAAAAAAAGAAATTTTATTTCCATTGGTTTTATTTTTTCGTTGACATTATAACCATTGGATAAGACAAAAGCTTCATGAACAAATAGCTAATATATATATTTTGTATAACTTTATTTTTGTAGTTTACTATCAACTAATTTTATTTATATTAAAAACATATAAGACTATTACATATTTACAAAATTGGCCTATATAGGAATACATAAATAAATAGAATACAGATAGAAGAAAAAATTAAATTAGTATAAGCATCTTGGCTAATTCGAGATAAAAAATTAGTAGAATGTAATAGTTTTAATAGAACTCATTTAGAATAACAGTAACATGAGGTTTATTAGCATTTTACCAATAAAAAAAATATTCATAAATTTTCTAACATTTTATATGTCTACCATAGCCAAACTATGGCTCGCTAGTTACATTCAGCTGTCTAGGTGGTTTAATATGACTCACAAAACTTTTGAAGTAAAAACCTTTTTTTTTTATAGTGGCAATTTTTTAATTAATGGTTGTTTACGTTCACTTCGATGCTTTTATTATTACTATTTCCTGAAAATCAGAAAATTTATAAGTCAGATATTTGCTTCAGTTGATGCAATGTCTATACATGCATGTTTTATTAAAGCATAAATAAAGGTGTGTACAAAATTGAAAATACTGATATTTCTAAAATACTCTAGAAAATAAATAACTATTATACTAAGTACAGAGTTTGTTATATCTGTGGTCAGTTTTGTTGTTCCGGAAATTAGTAAAGAAGAGCTCTAGTCAAGAAGAATCTAATTCAACTATCCAGAAATATGTGTGTGAGCAATAATGAGCTTACAAAATTACAAAGTTAAAGAAACAGATATATATTAAATCTCTACAGAGATATAAACTGTAAAGTGATTTAAGGGATCCTATTTTCAATTAGCAAATAGCCAGATGAACTGCTAAATTTTACTAATAATATTATCATTATTCAGTATAAATAAACTCTTGAATTTATTGTTAAACTTTTGTTATTGTTTTCTTTATTTAACATCAAAAATTATCTAGCTATCAATTGATTGATTAGCCTTAGATATATTAGTTGAATACTTTAAAAATTTAATTGTGGCTTTTAAATATATCCAAATTTTTTACACGTGGCTCTTATAGACATGAAGTTTGGCCACCCATGTTATATGTGGTTTCCAAGAAAGCGAATAATTTATCAATTCTATTTAAATACAATCACTTACCTTTTCCATTTTCTGTAAAAAGTAAAAAAAAAAAATTTTTTTTTTTTGTCAAGTGTTGGTGGCCGAGTGGTCAGCACAGCTGCCGTACAAGCAGTTGTCCCGGGTTCGCTTCCCGACCGAAGCTTTGACACATGAAAAAAAATAAATCCTTTTTTAAAAAGTTGTAGAGATTTTTAGCCTTAGTTATTTCTACTTCTTTCCCCCCCCCCCCACATTTATACAGACAAAACAAAAAATTTCTCTTAAATATATATATACTGTATTAGTTGTGACCGCGATTTCGTTCACATTAATAGAATAAAATATGATAACGCAATAAGTAACTATTTTTCTAGCTTCTATATTTACATACTATTTAAATGAAATAATAATATATAATATTGTCAACAGCAATATTGAAAAAAAACTTTTTACTAGCTTTGTACAATCAGTTATACTATGAATAATCAAGTTATAGTATTTTATTTTAAATATATTTCTCAAGTGATAAACTAATTATTATTATTAATTATTAAGTTACATTCTGCTATATATATTTAAGACATGTCAAAACACAAAAACATGGAACAAAAGTTGATTAATTACAGATAATAATCATTTGTAAATAATAAATTTAAAACTGGCAAAACTCTCCATACAGTAGTGCCACTCAGTGCAAGTCAGAGTAATCAATGGATGCCAGAAGGCTTGTGCATAAAATCCCTATCTAGTGCCTACTCATCCAATATCCCCAGACTAGTTTCTAGCTTAGGGCTTTCGTCAGTGAGGAACCTTGGATCTGAGAGCACTGCACCTAGATTTTAGGATCTAATGCAACCCTCCAGCAGCCAACACCTTTTATCTTTACTTAACTACAAAACTATAAGAATAAAATTGAAAACACAATAATATTTTTAATCCAAGCTCATTAGCTTATATAGTCATACAGGTTTGAACTCAGATCCAAGGCTCCTCACTGACAAAAGCCACAAGCTAGAAACTAGTCTGAGAATATTGGATGAGTAGGCACTGGATAGGAATTTTATGTGCAGGCCTTCTGGCATCCATTGATTACTCTGGCTTGCAGTGTGTGGCACTACTGTATGAAGAGTTTTGCCTGTTTTACAGTTATGAGCAAGCATAAGAAATGGTGATCATGTGATGTTTAGTAGTTTAATAATTAGTTTCATGGAATTTGTTATTTGTTCCTGGCATGCTATTTAGAATATTATATATTTAAATATACATTTTTTTCCAAGAATTTTATTATTAAATTTTATTTTATTGATCAGAGGCATGCATTCCTAATTTGAATAATTGCATATAATATTTATTTATATATGATAATTAAGTTTCAAGAGACAGTTTCTGTTATTCTCTTTGCAATTTATATGTATTTGTGTTTTTCAATATCTATCTATCTCTTTCTTGAATAGAATCATGTTTTTTTTTTAGTTTAACTAATTATATATCATTGTGTTGACATAGTGAGAGGAGATTAGACTGATTTAATCTTTAGGATCACATGATTTTATGTCTTTACTCCTGGCTAAAATACTGTAAATTTATGAGATAGTTTTCTTTATGTATTTAAATAAATGCTTAACTATTTATTCATTTTTATGCTTATATATGGTTTGATTAATAAACTTCATTAGCAAATATTATTAACAATGACAATAATTATAATATATCTGTATAAGTAAAAGCGTGATTGATATTCTCTTCAAGCTGCCTGAAATGCCATCTCCGAAATCAATGCATGTATTGTGTAATAACATACTTTAGTTATCCCCCCTTCCCAAATTGCAAGATATTAGCATGTATATATAAAAGATAAAAATATATTTTAAGGATTTTTTAAAATATTGTATTGGATAATAGTTAATATTGTTTAAAGTATATAAATTATAAAGCACTTAATAAAAACTTGTTGATTTATTACACACACTGCTATTATTTTTAAAAGTAAATAATTTATTTTTTTTGTTGATAATTTTGAATATTGTGCTGTAGACAAGTTAATTTTTTTTTTGATTATTGCAAATGGACATTTTTTTTGAATATAAATAATACAAGGCTACCATTCGTATTTATATTTATTGATTTATTGCTTAAATTGAGCTGTTTCATAAAGCAAAAATATGTAGCATATGTATATATAAAAGATAGATAGGCAAGACAATAGATACATAAAGGATAGAGAAAAATATATTTTTCAATACTATAGAAAAGTTAGCATTTTTTAATTTATTGTAAGTTGATATTTTTTATAAGATAAATAATAAGAGCCTACCTCGCATGTTTATTATTATATCTATATTAGGATTTTGGAATTTTATAATATCTTTAAAATCAGACAAATACCCATGCCATTTAAAATTTTCTTTCTCACATGTTAATTAAACATATTTAAAACTTTATCACATGAGAATATACTTAAAGGGAAATAGTAAAAATTTACCAAATTCAGCAGTGATTTTCTTGCTATCATCATGGCATTTTAAAATGTACTTTTTCATGAATAAATACATTTAAACTGATATCTCTAAAAGTTTATCTTCTCTTGTTGTACCTGTGCCATTTAAAATTTTACTTTAATATATGTTAAACACACATTTAAACTAAAATCTTAAAAGTTTGTCAAATTTGTTATTATAACTGATCTAAATTATCATTAAATATGTGGTACTCATGCAATTTAATTAATTAAAAATATATTTACAAAATTAAATTTTATCTTGCTTTACCAAAAATTATACTTTTCATTTAAAACATTTTCTAAATTTGTAATCTTTTAACTAGTATGGTTCTCCTTTTGTTTTTTTGAAAGTATCATTTGAAACAATTATATTGTAGATTTTCCATGCATTTTTATATTATAGATACAAATTTTTTAAAACAATTAAAGCAAACATTTATATGCTAGTAAAATTCTATATATATATATAAAAGAGAACGAAATGCATACATGATTCTTTAAGATTGGAGCAATATTTGTAGAATTATAAAGTCACAGACAGACAAACTTTCATATTTATATAGTAATATAGATATGGTATTAACTTTATTATAAATAGAATATTATCAATCCTGACATCCTATTATTAATAAACTTCCATTATGCAAATGAAATTTCAAAAATGATATTTAATCTTTAACAATAAATAAATCGTACCCACTTTTGTTTGCTTAACAACAAAAAAAAATCTATTCTTAAAATCCAAAAAAGCTCTGGAACTAAGGATTTTGAAATTTGGAGTGTTGGTTAATTGTAGTTTATCTATGTTTTGTTAATAATTTTGCTCATGTCTTTTTTTCTAAATAAAATTATTGTATTTATATGAAAATTCATTGTATTTATATGAAAATGTTTATTACAAATGTAATGCACGTGATATGCAAATTCTATAGCAAAATTTGATATCTGCGTCAAGACTTGGAACTAAATATTGTGGATATGAAGAGACTATTGTATGCAGTGTATATGGAATATTATTTATTTCTACATTAATAGGCCTACTACTTGCAGATCTTTATTATTATTAAGTGATATCAGTATAGTTAAAACAGGCAAAACTCTATACATATTGCCACTCAGTGGAAACCAGAGTAATCAATGGATTCCAGAAGGCTTGTGCATAAAATCCCCATCTAGTGCCTACTTATCCAATATCCCCAGACTAGTTTCTGGCTTGTGGCCTTCGTCAGTGAGGAGTCTTGGCTTGCACTGATCGGCAATATGTATAGAGAGTTTTGCCTGTTTTAATAACAGTTATGAGCAAGCATAGGAAATGGTAATCATATGATGTTATATCAGTTTGGTATTGGCTGTCTTTTAAATAGAATTTCTTCCGAATGATCTATTCCTTATTCTTTATTTTTATTCTCTTCTTATTTCAGCTTTGTAGTAGAAAAAGCTAATTCTGCATGAAATAAAATCTTTTTCAAAATTTATTAACTGTAATCTAAATATTAGAATATATGTATATAATAACTAATAAACACTATGCTTGAAACTACATGTAAACAGTGGAGCTATTTATTTTTCAAACCCTGCTAAGATGAACATGCCAACTTTTTTGCCAGATTGCCTAGTACATTTAAAATTACCACTTGTATCTGCTTTATCATTTTTTGCAGAAATGTCAAATATGATTAATTATATTATTCTGGACAAACTTCAAATCAAACCTGAGTCTAAATACAGCATCTAGCATCTGGATACAACTAAACATTAAACTTTTACAAGTTGACTTTATTTTTAATAATTTTAAAAAATCTAATATCAAATATATAATATTGAGTTTGAAATATATATAGAAACAGTGGAGCAATAAACTTTGCCAATGCTTTCAATTTCAAGATTGCATAGCAAATGTGAAATAATAATTTACATTTTCCTCAATTTTTATAGAGATAACAAATAATATGTGTACTTGCTCTATGTAATAATTATAATCAGGTATTTAGGAATATTTTTGAAAAGTTATGTTACTGACAAACTTAGTTATACATAATCACATTATAAAAGTACTTCCTTGAGTAGATGGCTCAATATAAGTTATTTGTTAATGAGCAGTTTGTAATTTATTTTTTGATTGGGGGGGGGGTTATTTAAAAAAACTCAATTTATATTTCTAAGGCTATCAAAGAATTTGTGATTTTATTTTTAAAAAAATCTAGATCTAGATTGAAAAATATTGAGTCTGAGATAAATGTTGATTATCTAAGTCAATTTAAATTAAGTGATCTTAGTTATTTTTGCAATAGCAGATGGCATGCATTCAGGAATTTGTGAACTATATTTATCAATTTGCAAAAAAGCTTAAAATTATGTTTTAATAAAGCTATAGTAATATTTAATGGTTTTGTGCTGTCTGAAGATATAATTATTGGGAAAAAAATTGAAGAGGTTGATAATTGTTCATTTAGTGATAATCTAAACTGGAAGCTCTGTATATAGTTTAATGTAGTAGTAATTTTTTAAATTGAAGCACAAAGTTTCTAGATTGAATTTCAATCTATCATCTCTTATGCTTAAACATCACATAACAATCAGATCAATATTTTATTTGATTGTTTATTTAAAATAAATGGTATGGAATTCATTTGGTGAACTAAATATTATATTTAAAAGAAATGCAATACTTAAAAAAATCTTTTTTGATCATGGATTTTTGACTTATAGTTGGGGAATATGGAATAAAATGACATAACTATTGTTACACAAAGAAGTATGGAAAGATATAACAAAGATTCTAGACTGATATTGTTAATGATATTAAAAAAATTAAAGATAATCAGTAAATTGAATTGGGGTTGTATTTCTGGAAAGGACCTTTTTAAAGATGTGATGATAAGCTTGAGAAATTTTCTGAATTATTATGAAAAGGTTTTGAGATAATACTTTAATAGAGATGTTTTGGACAGTTTTCTTGCAGTAGATTGACAGTAGTTTATGATGATGTTGAAATTTAGTTTATTTTACATATTTTTTTGCTACATTTTTTGTCTTGTGCTTTGCTGATTTTTTAATTATAATTTATGATTTTTTTATGTTGTAGTGCATTTTTGATGGCTAATTTTAAAAATATTGTATCTATCATGACATGAAATTTATTTGAAATGGGATCAATGTATTTTTGGTATTAAATATAATCTATAAAATTTGATAGTGTCTACCAAAATATTAGTAACATAGATCGTTTACTTAAAAAGATTGAAAACCAATTCTCTGCATCAATTATTGGCAATTAATATTATGTTTATTCTTTTATATTTTTTAAGAGGATTTTCTTAATGCTGAAGTTTATATATGCTCTGTATATATATATATTTAATGTTTTTATGGTTATATAATGTAAATAAAGTAACTTTGACCATGGAGATGCTATTTCATTAAAACATTGGGAAGTAATCAAAAATAATTCACAGTTTAGCCTAAAAATTACTTTATTTACATACATATAAACAGTAATATGTTCATCATATAATTATTATAAATTCACTCTGATCCTTGTGCAGTGTATTCTTTTATTTAATCCTATCTTTTGATTCTTTTGGATTATTCTGATATTTTTTTAGAACATTGAACATGATTTTTTTATATTTCTAATGGATGTTCTCCTTTCTTTCCACTTCAGAAAAACACCACATGATTTATTCATCTTATTCTCAGTATCTGCTTCCAAGATAAGTTCTTTATGTTTCTATTTCAGAGTAATCAATAATCACTAAATAACAGTGCTAGCCAGACCCCTAGACTAATTTCTTTATTCTGCTTTCATCTATAAATACTTTCATATTCCCATTTTAAGGCTACTGATTTTGATTGGGGAAGGATAATGAAGTATAACAGCAATGTCACAAGCTTAAAAAAACAAATTAAGTTTGATTGGAAGTATGGTGTGAAATTAGATGAATTATCATTTATATATTTTTTAAATTATTAAAAGGTTTATGTTTAGTAAAGTGCCAAAAGAAGTCTGTTGGGTAAATGGCTTTAATGGAACTGTTATAACTTAGGTTGCTATATTATATATTGGTACAATTACTATTTTGCATATGCCTATCACTTTAGCAGATTATTTGAACATTTTGGGGAGAACAAGTCATTCCATATGTGTCATTTCATATAGTATTTCTATCTTCCAAGATGAAAGTATCTAACTCACACAGCTTATACTTAGTCAAAAAAAATTTTGAGAGAAGTTGATGTTAGACATCTCCCTTATCTCTCCAATCACTTGCTTAAATTTTGTTAGCTTTTACATATGTGGTATCTGCAAACAATAACTGAGAGGTTAACATTGTTCACGATCTTCCATAATATTTTCTCTAGATACTATTTTCCACGTGGGAGTATAAGCAGTTGTTAATGCAAATGAATGTCATGTGTGATTCACTACTGTATCAAAAAGTTGGATTAGAGACATTAAAGATTTATTGGATCAGTTCTCTGCTGAGTACAATAAATAAATAAAACGTTGGCAAATTGAATCGAACTATTGTGCTTAACCTGCATCCAAGTAGAGTATTCAAACATCTCGCGACTCATAATCGATTAACCATATGTGATTATTTTTTATTCTTACAAAAGGTGACCTTACTTTTTATTGATAAAGATATTATCAGTAATATAGATATTAACAGCACACATACTTTTGAAAAGAAAATATACTGTGACATTTTCAATTGTAGATAGCACGTATTCACAATCAGATTTTAAAAAAGGTGTTATAATAATCAGTTTTGCTATGAAAACTTAATACGGTAATTAAATAGTGAACCGTTCATATTGAAATTCTATTTCAATAGAAACTTTTTTTTAAAAAAGCATTATTCCTTCTACTTCTTTATTTCAGCTTTAAGTTTAATTTAAAAAAAAAATAAAGCCCTTGTGTAAAAGGAAGGAAGAAGTTATTTTATTATTGAATTTTCTTTCATTGTTAGACACATTAATTCTGATGACCCTCCTCTTGTTGAATGAAAATGATAACCTTTAGGAAAGGTTAGTAACAGGATCTACAATTTCTTTACCAGCTAGGAGTGTTTGCAGCATTTTTTTTCTTCTTCTGGAAGCTTTCCTTCAAGGAATGAAAAAAAAAACCTGGTATGTAGAGTATCATTAAAAAAAAAAAGTTATGTCTGAAAATTTTACATTTCATTAAAAAAAAAAAAAAAAGTTATGTCTGAAAATTTTACATTTTATTGCTTCCTTTAAGAATATAGTTAGAAGAGAATTGCATTTCCATTAGTTAAGCTTTGAAGGGAGCTGCCGTAGAAGTAAATATGTTTAAATGCAATTGTGTGTATATATACCCCCCCCCCGTATTTTGCTGGTAAATAGATTTAATTTTTTACAGTATGCCAGTTACTTTGGAGGTCATATAGCTTTTGAATATCCAGGTTTTGTTTTACTCAGCCTGAGAATCACTCGGGATCTCTTATTTTGCTGGTAAATAGATGTTTATTTTACTCTTTATAATATATATTATCAGTTGCTTTGAAAGTCATATAACGTTTGAACATTTAGTTTTTTATTTTACTCTGCCTGAGAATCATTCGGATCTTTTTACTTTCTGTCCAACTTACGTAACATCAACAAAAAATGAAAGTCTGTCCATCAACATCATAGTACATTTTTATAGTTTATACAAAGTACTATATACTAAAAAAAATATATTCACATATAATTTACATTTAAGGTCTCCTTAATGCTTCTAATCTAGTTCTAAAACTGAGATAATAGAATAAATTATTTTAAGAGGAAGTATGACAATTTATCACTAATGATAATCAAGTGGTGTTTCTTCTTCATAGTATTCTTTTCCCCAATTATTTAATTTGTATTGAGACAATATCTTTATGACATGAGGGAATGTTACTCACCTGGTAAGGATACGCCATGATGAGAGTGTTTGTTTGTACCTGGAAAAAAAAATTAAAATGTTTTATTTGCAAGCTATAGAAAATAACCAATTATCTCAGCAAAACTTACATTTTATTCATTTCAAAAAAAAAACTCTTATATTTGAATAGTGTAAACCTGCTAGTAGAGAATATATAAGTAATTTTGATTATAATAATTTTAATATAATACAAATTTTATAAAAAAAAATCTGATATTTAAATAACCTCTGCTATCTGAAAAAAATTGTGTATCAAGAAAATAGACTATAATTATTATATGTGCTAAAAAAATTGATGAAATATTTTTTTAATTGATCTGTATAGCAATTCTTGGCTTTCTTTGTCTTTGATTCTTTTATGTTAAATGGGAAATTAACTTGATTTTCTTATTTTGAGGGAGGTGATGGAAGGTAGAGGTCATTCAAATCCATTGTTACATTTCCAGACCAAATATTCCAAAAATGGTCAAACTTCATGCCTATAAGAGGCACATTTCAAAATTGAAATACATTCAAAAGCCACAATTATATTTTTGAAGTATTTAACAGAAGCAATAAAAAATCAAGAGAACATAATTAATAAATGAAAACAAAATCAGTAAAAAATATTTATTATTCATATGTGATTATATCTGATTATTAAGAATATTAAAATTTGACATATATTTTGTTAACAATGCATGTAATAGTTTTGTAAGGTGTTCATTCATTAGACATGGTCATTGTTTTGATTTTTACTAATGTCATTGTTGAGTATAACAATTTACAAGAATAAATTGTCCCAAAAATTGAAATTAATTTACAAGCAGCTGCTTTTAAAAGAGAATACTTTTAAATTATGGTATTCGGGGAAGTAGATTTATGATGTATTTGTGGTGTTTGATTTTTTTTTAGCATTTCCACCATTTCTATTTCTTCAAATTGTTTTGTCAGGAAATATTATTTTAGAAATCAGAAAACCATTCTCAATAATGACAACAACAAAAGGATTGTCATAAAAATAAATTGTTGATGTGACACTATTCAGATCTTCAAATCTATTTTAAAAATCTGATGCCATTCTTTCTAACTTTTCTTGATATTCATTAATTTTTTTTTTTTTTTTAAGGTTAGAAGATATTGTTTTCAAAAGAGGAAAATGATTAAAAGTTTTGATCTGAAGATTATTTTGAAAAAATTTCATTTTTTTTATGAAAACTGAAAGTAGTTTGAAAGAAATAATATACCCATTTTTTCTTTTCCTTGCATTGAAATATTGAGATTGTTCTGGATATAATTTATCCATGTATTCAAGAAACAAAATGATTGGCTTGAGAAGCTGAATAACATTTTAAAACATTATATATAGACAGTCATTGTACAATGCAATTGAAATTTGTCACTCGGAAATTCTGTATCTGCCAAATCTCGGAGAACATTCTTAAAAACTGATTGAATTTCATTAGTTTATATGTAGTTTACAATATGCAACACCATCTTCATAACATTATTATATTTTAAATTCTTAGTTATGAGTTGTTAATGGTTAATTATATAATGTAGTATATGAGTTGTGGAATTTTAATATCTTTTTTTAAAGAACCAATAAAACCAGTATTTTTTACCAACACTGCAAGAACATTATCAGTTGCAATTCTGACAAGGTTATCAATTGCAGATTAAATTTATTCATTACTGTGGCAACAGCATTCTTGATGTCCATGATGTGAATTGATTGGAAGTTACATTAAATCTAACATTTCTTTTTTTGCTATTGCCTCCCTAGCCACATGATTTACAAAAATGATCAGTTGAGGAATGAATATGTGTTTGTTGATTCATCAAAAACTAAACTGAATGCTGTATATATAATTTTCAAAATTATTCTTCAACTTGATTTCAACAGTAATTTGTTATTCCATTGTCTAGTGCAAAATTGGAATTTGGTTTATTAATTGGTGAGATTTTTGGATCTAGCAAACTTATCACTTGTAAATTTTTTAAATGAATTTCACTTCCCCATATAGATATTTAGAGTATGCAATATTCTAAGCAATCAGAAAACTGGTTTTAGTAGTAGTACAAGTTTATTATTAAAAACAGGCAAAACACTATACGTATTGCCACTCAGTGCAAGCCAGATTAATCAATAAAAGAAATGGTGATCAGGTGATGTTTAATGGTGATCATGTGAAGTTTATTATTGAATAATAAGAGCATGGTTGAAGTTTTTCCATGTGTAATTTAGAATTATTTGGATACTGAGTCGAAAATTTTGTATTGTTTCATAATGTAATTTCCAAACTTTATAATTTACAAATGGAGTTTTGCAAATAAGACATTATGGTTTTTGATTATTTTCATTGAATGCAAATTTTTCTTTCAATTTGCTGTTGAAACATTTATTTTTTTACTCATACCTTTATTTTTTATTTGTTGAAGACTTGATGATCAAAAATTGAAATAAAATTTTCCAAATTATTAAATCTACAATCAAATAAAGTAAATTATGCTTGTTATTTATATATGAGGTCAATGACAATATTTTTATTTTATTTTTCTGATACAAATTAAATCTGTATTGCTCGATTAAAGTAGTGGAAGTTGATGTTTGAAGGTCAAAATAGAAGAACACATTCAACAACATTTGAATTAAAACTGTATAAAGAATAACCAGTCCAAATAAAAACAACTAGTAAGTGCGAACATCACATTGTATTTCCAGGAAGCAATAACAATAAAGCCATCAAAGTTGATCTTGTAAACAATCATTATAAATTTGCCACTTTAAGAAAAAATTATGTATGATTTCCAAAAGAAAATGTAAATATATCATGCTAATATAAATTATATCATGATTTTATTTCAAAAGTTTTGGTAGCTGAATTGGACTATTTAGAGAGCTGCATTTTGTTGGGGGTCATATACTCTGTACATCTGACAACTTTAAGCAAATGTTAACAAGTGGGAAAAAGTAGAATTGGATATACTAAAATGACCAATCTTGAATGTGAATATAGAAAGAACTCATTTTAAATATATTATTAAATAAATTATTATGAATGAATGCATTTAGTACTATAATGGGCAAATTCTGAATTGTAAATTATTACAGTAAGAGGATGTTGGTGATTATGGTTATAAAAAGACACCAACATGTATAAATACTGAACTTGTTCCAGATCTGTATGACCATAAAGGCAAATTAGCTTGGATTAAAAACATTATCATGTTTTCAGTTTGGGCTTATTGATTTATAATTAACT
Source organism: Epiperipatus broadwayi (assembly GCA_028023455.1). Classification (NCBI taxonomy): domain Eukaryota; kingdom Metazoa; phylum Onychophora; class Udeonychophora; order Euonychophora; family Peripatidae; genus Epiperipatus; species Epiperipatus broadwayi. The sequence continues at coordinate 301,141 of JAQFVV010006426.1, forward strand.
AAGTAGATAAAAGGTAATTGCTGGAATGGTGCATTAAATCCAAAGATCTAGGTGCATTACTTTCAGATTCAAAGCTCCTCATTGATAACAGCCGTAAACTAGAAACAAGTCTGGGGATATTGGATCAGTAGGTGCTAGATAAGGATTTAAAGGCACACATTTTCTGGCATCTATTGATTACTATAGCTTGTACTGGGTGGCACTACTGTATGGAGAGAGTTGCTATTATTATAATTATAGCCTAATGAAGACAAATCTAGTTTCCATATTATTATTTCAAAGGATAAGAGTATATTAAGTTCATAGAATCAGGATATTTAAAATCTGAGTATTTGGTCATTATAGCATGTATAGTTAGTTATCTATCTTTACATATACACATAAATTTGTTGTAATTGTACAAATAAGCTTTTTCTAAGTGCTGGCTATATTAATGGAACACTCTAGGAATAAAGTAATCTACATTATGAGCAAAAAATGAATCCACTTTTATTCAGCCTTCAACTATTTATATTTAATAATAGATTGGATAATGACATTTAATAGGCAAATTTCAACTCAGTGGAGATCTTCCCACAGTATCGTTCAAAACAGCTAATCTAAGGAGTCAATTTCTACTTTTAATGAACCTGTAAATATACAACAAATTAACAAATATACTGGCTAAGATTAAACTGTGCTAAATAATATGTAATAATAATTTGAAAGATACTAGAGGAAGTCACATTAATATAACAAATGCTTAGAAATTGGTAGTTTGCCATTCCAATTATTATATATTATTTAATGCTATTTAATTTAACCTTAGATAAGTTGATTATGTTATCTTTTTTTTTTATATAAAATATATACTATTTATTTATTAGAGTTTAAATGGAATGTATTTGCAAATAAATTTTATTTAAATTTAAGTTGTCTATAATCAATTAACGTAAAGTTGATTACTATTTCATTATGAATTAATATATCTATATGTAGTAAAGGATATGTATTAAGAGTTAGTTGAAATTCTTAATAATAATACTCTTTCTAAAGTCATAAATTTTGTATCAGAGAAAAAGGAACGCATGTATTATATGTATAGATTGCATGTAAATATTGTGCAGGTGAGGCTTACGTAATAAACTCTCGACAATCATACTACAATCATTTTTTTTTTCATATCTCCAAGTCTTTTATCAAATGACTCACCTGCAAAGTTGTCAAACATTAATTGTTTAGAAGTATATTAAAAAATGATATTATTAACGGAAGAGTTTGTCTCAAAAAAATAATAATAATCACAATCAAACATCCTGGGGGGGGGGGGGTATTGTAGTTTTCAAGATTAAAATTTGATTTTTTTTTTTTGGAATTATTATTAAGTGAATTGGGTTTACACATACTTTTTTTTTTTTAATAGAAAAAAAAAAGATGAAAGGTTTCCATAAATTATTTATTTCATATATATGTAATAGTCACGTTTTTACTATGGGAGCTATTTAAAAGAATATTGCCTCATGGAAGCTAGTAAAACATTTTGAAATAAAATGAAAATGGAGTTCAGAATCTATTAAGAACTCGGCAGCAAGAACACAGAAGAAAGCTTTGTGTCTTCTATTACCCATATTGAAGTTTATAGTATGCTGGCTTATTGAAAAAATGATCGAACTGTTGTAGTTTAATTAAAGCAAATTTTTTTCCAAGTCCCCCATTACTACTTATATATAAAATGATATTGTTATCCGAGTCTTTATATGAATAATAACTCAATATTCATTGCATTTGGCTGCAAGCTTTCCCCATAGATAATAATAGTAAAATCTACATTATATTATATATGTATTTTTATATTGGACTATTTCCATAATCTAATATGAGTGTTGAATGTCTTTAGAAAAATTTAACTTTATTTAAATATTCCAAATATATTCAACTGTTAGTAATAGCACATCAAACAGTTGAATATATTGGGAATATTTAAATAAAGTTAAATTTTTCTAACGACATTGAATACTTATAGTAGATGATGGAAATAGTCCAATGTAAAAATACAACTAAAACACCGTCATCACAAACGTTCAGGAAAACACAATATATATGTATATATGTGTATGTTTGCCATATATCAGTGATGATATCCCAAATTTCCAAGAACCGGTTCTCTAAAAGTAGGTTGTATTTAAGAACATATTCTGTTTATTTTTCTTTTTTCTAAGCATGGAAGCAAATCATTTCTTGGTTTCATACCTAAAATTTTTTGGCAACTTCTCAGAAATTTTGCATGACCCCCCCCCCCCCATACACAAAAAGTGCTGCAGTGCACATGTACATTATGATGTACTTTGCAATCTCACTTATGGAATTAAAAAAGAATTAAATCCTTTTTATAATTGAAAAAAAAAAGCTTATTTATTTGGCAAGATATTTCCATATTGACATTCTAGTCACTTCAGGTTTTTTTTTTTTTTTGATAATTCAGGTTGATGATGCTTTTTGATTATAGCATCATCAGCTGTATTGTGATTTCTTAGCCAAACTTGAACTGAGTCACTGCAATCCCAGTGATCTAATGGAAGATTTATCCAATTTATTACTAGAAGAATTTGCCACATTTTCCAGTTCAAGGTGATTTCTTTTATCTGAATAAATTGTGTTCACCACAAAAAAACCTTCATTTCAGCCTTGGTTTTAATTATATTTTTAGCTCTTTGGTTAGTTTCATGTACAACATGTTTCTGGTGATTTCTCAAAACATTTTCAACATAATCACGGAAATCATTAACTGAAATCTCATGGTGAAATGGTTTGTAAAAATGTGATAATTTCTCTTCAAATTCTTTCCAGAGAACTACAGCTTCTTCCAGATTCCAAGCAGCTGGGTTCACAATTTTAACTAAGTGATGGATTTTATGATTTCTATCATGAATATTATTACTTATGCTATTACAATCCATTAATCTTAATTCCATATTTGTTATCACTACATTCAGTAATTTTTGATGGGGAAGACTCACTCATTTGTTGTCTTCAACAAAATTAATATTCAGAAATTCCTTAGAAGAGATAGTTTCATTTATTATTTTTTCATAACTACCACTCTTCTCTCTGAGATATGCTTTAATTGTTTTCTCAATCAATTGTTCAGCATGCAATATATTTACACTTCTTTTTTGAATAGCATCCACCAACAAAGCAATTTCTTCTAGAATATCGATTCTTAAAGCCAGATCTGATAAAATATTTGTTGGCAAAATGTTTAGCCATTTCAGAAAATTTTTTATTAGTAGAAAAAAAAATCATATAGTGCTGGATAGGCTCACCATGTTGCAACTGCTGTTCTATGACTACATGCTGCTCATCTTGGATCAAAAACTCTACAATTTTTAGAGTTTCCAATTCCCAAATTGGTTGAAATTTTATTCAATGCCATTTGGTTTTTATTAGACTGATGGAAGATTTTACATATTTCATTAATAAATGCTGTAAAGTGATTCAGTTGCTTTATGTCTTTGATAAAATCCTCCAGCACAAGCTGAAGATGATAACTCAAACAATGCCAAATAATAATCTCAGGATAGTGGTTTTTTACTTTAACATTCACTTCTGACTACCTTCCCAGGATCACAATTACTCCATTTGAACAAAATCCAATCAAATTATTCTTCAAGTATGGATTATCAAATCCTACTGATTGCAGACTTTGTAGTAGAGCAGTGTAAATGGTTTCAGCATCTTTGTTTTGTAATTCCACTAAATCTACAAAAATTGTTGGTGAGAAATCTGCATCTTTAACCTTAATAAAAATGTTAAGAACAGGTTTGCCCGATATTGTTGATGCCTCATTAATTATAAACATATCTTTAAATTCTGATCTATTATTTTTAAGCACTCTTTTTAATGTATTTTTCAATGTGCTTGACAATTTTGACAGCCAGGAATTGAGAATGGAGTCCCACTCCCATATCTAATCCATTCTTTTTTTATAATTCTATCAAATGTTCAATATCAGAAAATGGTCAGTTTCGTTTTGCTAAAGTGCAAACCGTACTGAAAATTTTACAGATGGAGCTCATAAACTTTTCATGAACCTTGTCTATGAATTTAAAAATTGCATTTTTTGCACTTTCTTTCAATTGCATCACACATATCTGGTGTGCTTTTGATGAAAAGTGTTCCTTTATTATTATTTTTTTTTGAAAAGAGGCTTGTTAAACCATTTTATTTTTTTCCACTTGGAACAATATTACTTCTCCATTCTTTTGACACATGAGCTGCCTTCACTTTTATTGACTGGATTTTGATATTGTTATCACACTCAAGTTTTTTTTCCAGTAATAAGTAAACCACAGTATTTCTCTTTGAATTCATTGGCTTATTTCATATTCCAGCAGCCAGGACTGTCACTATCTACATTTATTTTATATGCATCTTTTGTACTTTTAGAACTGGGCAGCTTATTTGTGTTGTCAACATTATTTTCTGTTGCATCAGAAGAAACAGAAAACAAAATTTGATTCAAAATATCATATTTTACTATCATTTTCGATTCTGTATCAGTTTTTGGATCTTTTATGAAGGAATCTGTTGTTTGGCATTTTTGTTTCATTTCTTGTGAAGGGTTTATTTTTATTATATTCTCTTATTACATTCACCTTAAAAAAACATCTAATTAATTGATTTCTAATATAAATGATTTGTAACAAATCATAAAACTGAAATAAAATATTAAAATTAAAAAAAGGAAAAGAAAAAAAATATTTAAAAACGAGTCATGCAACTTGATGAGCCAAAGATATCTTGACAAGTTATTCTAGAAAAAATATGTTGAACTCATTGTTAAAAAAAAAACATAGTGTTACATCAGATATAGCAAACTAAATGAAAATAATGTACTATAAACTTACTACAGCTGATCATCCATTAAATTTACTAATCAAATAAAAACAAATCTTGCATGATAAATATGTAAGTGAAGAAATAAAGTATTTAAATAAAAAATAAAAGTTAAATAAATATTTAAAACAATGTCGGCATAACAAAATCATTGGAACAATGCTTTTATGTTACTGTTTATTTTCGCAATGACAGGTCCTTTTGAATGAAGTTATTTTATCTTTAAAGTAAAATAATTTCCGCAAGAGTAAATTTCATGAAATACATAAATACATTTATGCCGAATTTATTTCTAATTTTTAATTTTAATAACGCCTCTGTTAAATGTAAGTAAACTAATAGTTAATTAATTTCTTACGTACTTTGTGTAAAAATTAAATATGGGTTCCTTTATCACTAATAAAATAACACTTTTTGTTTGTATACTTTTAAAAAAACTAATTTGAAATGCAATAAAAAAAACTGTTGTGAATTATTAAATTCTTGCAGAATAATTCTTAATCACTCAAATTTCATCGCACATATCACACGTTCCAAGTGCAATATCGTATAGTCGAATTATTCTGGGGAAAGCATTTTGAACCCAATCTGTTCAAAAAGAATCATTGTTACATTAGATATAACAAAAAATATATATAAATAATGTTCTAGATTATTGTTGGAAATAATTAAGTAATTTGTTAATTCAACTCTTTTTTAGGATAATAATAAAATTTATTTTCGGATAATTTAACTACCGGTTCGCTAATTTTTTTTTAATTTTAAGAATCGGTTCGCACGAACTGGTGCGAACCGGTTGGATATCATCACTGCCATATATACACAATGCTACAATCTAATTGAAAAAATGTATATATTAAAACATCAATAAAAATAATTAACTAAAAATTAGTATAATACTGTTAAGCAAATGAATAGCAATAAATTGAGAGAGCAAATAGTAAACTGTGTGCATGCTATATAACTGATGGCACAAAATGAGAAAGTGGTCAAGCGTTGGTGGCCTAGTGGTTAGCATAGCTGCCTTCCAAGCAGCTGGCCCGGGTTCGCTTCCTGATCAACGCATTTGACATATGAAAATAAAAATAAAAATGAGAAAGTGAATAATTTGCGAGACTGTTCTTGCAGATGGACATACATATGAAATTTATGAATTCAAAATTTTACAAATTCTTACATTTTTTTATTTATTTAATTTTTTTTTTTAAATTTTGTGTTATTAAACAATTAATAAGAAATTTAAATTTTGTATCTTTTTAAAGTTTTTAAAAGTATTTTCAATATCACTTGAATAGTAAATGTGATTTAGCACATCTATGGAGCGGTAGACTCAAAGAGCTTGTTTCTTAAATGGAAACTCAACTTCTTACATTAGATGCTTGTACATCTTGTAGTCTCCGAAGAAACTTTTTGATTAGATTTTTTTACATTATAGAAATATTATAATTTGAATAATCAATTATAAATATTTATTATTGTCGTTTTCCTAAAATTTCTGTGTATTTTGAAATTAGAAATACAGACCTCTCCCCCTCCTTAAATTTTACTGTTCAGATTTGTAGAGTACAAGTCCACACACTTGCATACCATTAATTTTTTATTCTACTTTTTTTTTTCATTTTTTGTGAAGAGCCTTGTGATGAGATTGGTGCTCATATCTACCATGCTCATGATATGGAGATTGAATCTGGCTAATGAACCTTATTAATTTTTATCAAGCACATCTAGTTTTTTTTCCAGAATGCTTATCCTTAACCAACTTAGTTAGTCCTTCAATATTATTAATGGATATTTAACTATTAACAGAAAAATAAAGATTTCAGAATAATTTGGTTTGACCATGTGAGTGTTCATATCCTTATTGTAAAAATAAAAATGTAATTGTAATGTAATGTGATCTCCTAATTGGTTATACACACTCTTCTTGGCACTGAAGTTATGATTTACTTATAGTTTTCTATCATACTTCATGAAATTATATTCTTTCCATTTCTTGAATGCTTGAATATTATACAACTTTGAACATTACATAACTACAGTTATTATTATTATTTTTAACAATGGTCTGCTACTACTCCTCAAAGTTTATTTTTATATATTTCATTTTGAAAAACATTTATTCATAAAAATTGATACTTGCACTATCTTTTTAATAATAATTGTTTTTAAAGAAATTCATGTTCTGAGTAATAGCATGAAAAGTAAATAATTGAATAGTTTATTGCTAAGAATTTATAAGAAGTTTGTTTACAGGAAGTGATAGAGCAGAGCCATGATTCATGGATCTTAGCTCCAGATCCCACCATTCTATCACTGATCTAAATCATGTAAGACATAACATGGAATAAATGTTAACTAATTATTTATCTAACAAATTATCAAACTTGATGATCTAATAATCTGGATAACTGGAATGTTTTTGAATTGTTTTTAAAATCAGAAACTTGTTCCTCAAAAGTTTTTTGCAATAATACTATGTTCTGAACAAAAGAAAAATATTCATAAAAAATTTCTTATGGTATTTTTATATATTTTATTCCATTTTCAATATATATTTTTTCTATCCAAAGATATGAAATTTAGTACTAGGTAATAGGGAACTGTGGTCAAGCGATAATACTCATTTGCCAAAGTGTCAAGTATTGGCAAACACTATCCTAAATCTCAGTTTTAAAGCTAAATCATTAAATTTTAATGAACCATTGATGCATCATAATACAAGAAGTGGAAAATTGTTTCAAAGTACTTAATATTTAAAGAATTTTAGTTTCATTTTGAAAGCTTTCATATGTAATAATTGCTTACAATTTTTTTACACTAACTTTTGATTTGGACTTTTAAAATTAAAATGTTAAAAAATCAAAAAAATCAAGCTGCATCAATCATTTAGTATTTGACAACAACTGGTTTAATGTTTTATGTATGAATGCATCAGGTTTGCTTTTGACTTCAAAATATTTGAAACACATTTCTAGCATGCAATTTACTTCCATGTTAAACAAGAAATCATATACATGCATGATTTTTTAAAAAAAAAATAATAAAAAAATTAAGTTAATGGTGATTCTAACTAGTTTTGCAAAAACCTTATAGTGATATCATAGTTGACACAATTGAACAAAAGTTTTTCTGCACAATAATGAAATTGCACAAGTATCTTAATTATTTTTCTAAGTTTTTGAAATTAATTAACATATCTAATATTAACATTTACTTATATTGTGCCACCCATTGGAATTTTCAATAACAATTTATAATTCAGTTTAAGGACACTCACTATTTCTGAGACATATAAATATGTATTTTCACGTATTGCTTAACTTAGTTTTTTAATCTGCTTATCTTGTGGATTGTTTCAAAATTTTGATTGTCTTTTTCATACCCACTGATATAAATAATAACCAAGATATAATCTCATATCCTCTTTTTCATATTAAAAAAGTATAAAATTATTATAATTTTTTTTTTTTAGTAAGTTGATTTTTAGTTTTTAAACACCTGCTGACAGATCTTTATTTCTCTTTGCAGAAATCTCAGTTTGGAAATTATCTGAATGTTAATTGGTAATATGTTCAGGTTGATCTGATTAGAAGTTGCATATCTGTTTTTAGCTTAAATTTATATATTTGATACTGTTGATATTGTAGTCATGTATTTGAGCTCTACTAAATTCCCTAATTCAAGATGGGAGCTACCCAGGAATATTCTGATAAAGAGAACAATGGGCTCAATGCCATAGGGAATAACACTTCCTCTAGGCTGCATCACATTATTATCATAGTATATTATTTTTACAATAAGTATATTAACATTTAAACAATCACCTCAGAATTTATTTTCTAGCTGAGCTGAGATGGCTGCACTTGGTTTAGATCATAATTGAATATTTAGATAATTCAACTTAAAATTCTTTCTGTTATTGTTATTTAAAGCTAAATTTATAGCAGCAAAATTTATCCTGTTTTAAAGACAAAACATTTAAAATATTAAACATATATTTCAAATTTTCATACTGAAGATTTTTCCTATACAAATTTGGGTTACTTATAAATTAACGTCGTCTCTTCAAATTATATTTTCAAATTTTTTGATTTCTCGTCTTAACTCTACTATAATACAATCATTCAGCAGCCCAGAAAATCATACAACTCTCTTTCACTGCACATAGATTTTGGAATCATTTCACTTTTAAGGTGAGTTAAATATAACACCAAATAACTTCACACATACATATTTAAAATTTTTATTCCACTCTCATTAATGAAACATAGGAAGAAAAACATTTAAAAAGAAATTATATTGTTTGAAAAGTGATTTTATTTCACCAGGTGGAATTAATACATTTATATTTTATCAATTCTGCATGTAAATATATTTTTATCTAAGAGTGTTTTTGATTATATATGTATAATAAATAGCATTTTTACTGAGGAAAAAATGCATCAATTTTTTTCTCTCGACATTATAGGATCAGGTTTGTTTTGTGCTGGGGTGCTATGCACCCAGGAAGCACACTGTAATGGCGGCACAAAAGACTCACCTTAATAAAAAATTTAAATCAACAGATAATCAAAAGAATTATTAAAACAAACGGATTCTTCAATTTTACTGGTTAACTGATTAATTTATTTTATTATAGATATGTGTTTGCATTGTTTTATCAGTTAGACTAGATCTGTGATGATGTGTCTATACTATTTTCGAGACATTCAACTTTATTGTATTTGGAGCCGTTTTGTCAGCTCTTTTATTATACGTACGTATATAACCAATATTATAATCTAATTAACGGAAATTTACTTACAAAATTGCTGTTGAAAGCCGTCTAGTGACTGATTCATTAATTAACGTTATCCTAGAATTAAATCAAAAGGAAATAAAAATCGAATAATTCAAACTCATGTAGGGCGATAGTATAATTTTGCACCTAGGCGGCACAAACCCACGGATCAACTCTGAAATTACTTGAATCTTATTATAATTGATGTATTTTAATATAATTTTTAATAAAATAAATTGAATCTATATTCCTAAAAATTAAATGTCGTCATAATAGCATTCTTTACATACATCAAATTAATAGTGAATTGATACGATACAATAATATTTTAATGAATTGTTTGCAATGATTTTTTGTAATTGACCAACTAACTGTTAACAATTACATCATATTTTGATAAAGTACAATATTTTTTTCAATACCGAATGATTACTTCTAATCACAAAAACCACTTGGTTAGTTAATCAAAAGGTCATGTGATATTTAAATATCCCAAATGGCAGTTTGAATGCAACATTTCCATTCAAATAATTAAAATGAGATTTTAAAAAAAACTTTTGTTGATAATTAGTACAAGAAGTTGAGCTTTTGAGTCTGCTTTTCTCACCACTGTGCCAAACTGCCCAAGACACCTTTAATGCTGCATAAATATAATAATAATACTTCCGAGAATACAATATTGATAACTCTATATAGGTGACATGACTATTAGTTTTAATAAAAAAAAATGTTAAAAAGTCTAATAGGCAGACAAAATGTAAAAAAATATGCAATAATTCTTCCAAGATGTTCAAAACTTCCTTCTCCCCCCAAAGTTTGTTGAAACTGTCATTAAATAAAATTTTGTGAAAACGATTTTGTACTTGGAAAGAGATCTGAAGAAGACTGCTAACAGTTGGAAATGACATTAAACTAAGCATTGTGAAAATAACTTTATGAGAACTTTTTTCTCTATAGTTTTAAAGCAATAATTTCTTTTCTATACTTTTGTTTTAAAAAATTACGAAATCATATTTTGCATGACCCATTTTCGAAGGGGCATGCAACACTTTATTAGAAAAATGATATACTTTAGACAAAAGAAAAATGAAATAAATATATTAAAGTAATTCAAGTATTAAGGGGGGAAAACAAAAGCTAAATATAGTTTAGAAAGGATATATATATATTGAGATGTTATTTTTTAAGCATGGTTAATTTTTATATTTTTGGAGAATATATATTTAATAATTAGAAAAGGATTCTTTTGATTAAAAACTAAATAAACATTCTAAAATGTTATTAACTATCATACTGCATGAAAGATTATAATTAATTTTTTTTTTCTATCTCGGAAATTATTTTTTTTAATTTAAAACTGAAAGCATTCGTGCTGCAAATATTTAATATTAGTTTTTATTTTTCTAAAAGCTCATTATTGAAATTTCTTAAAATATTGCTAAGAATTGTTTGCTAAATGTATTTATTTGAGAAATGATATTGTAATATGCTTAATAACTTAAGAATATTTTAGGTAATTTATAATTGTTTATATACATCTGATCAAGTACTTTGTGTGTGTGTATATATATGTGTGTATACTGTTTAATAATTTGTTTATAATAGTGATATAAATCTCATGACCACCATTTCTTATGCTTGTGTATAACTGTTGTTAAAACAGGCAAAACTCTATTATACGTATTGCCACACACAGCAAGCTAGAGTAATCAATGGATGCCAGAAGGCTTGTGTATAAAATCCCCATCTAGTGCCTACTCAGATCCAAGGCTCATCACTGACGAAGGCCACAAGCCAGAAACTAGTCTGGGTGCAGTGCTCTCAGATTCAAGGCTCCTCACTGACAAAGGCCACAAGCCAGAAACTAGTCTGGGAATTTGGATGAGTAGGCACTAGATGGGGATTTTATGCACAAGCCTTCTGACATCCATTGATTACTTTATCTTGCTGTGTGTGGCAATACGTATAGTGAGTTTTGCCTGTTTTAATAGTGATATATAATGATATATTATGTCTTGTGATACATAATTACATATCACGTATATATAGTTTTTGCTAAAATAATGTTTTGGATTTCAAATAATCTTTAAATAGTGGATCTTGAGAAAATGTGTGTTAACTATATTTTTTTCTTGCTCTCTGGCTAATTTTTATTGTAAATTGTTTCAGAATTAAGATTGATATGGTAACATCACAGTGCTAGAATGTCTAACAGAGGAGCTAGGATTTTTGGATTGATTGCCAACTGTGGAAAGTAAAAAAAAATGTTAGGTTCATTGATTGGAACTGAAGTACTTAGTCTGTCCCTTTGGTACTTGAATGTCATTTAACCTTTGTAGTAACTGACCTTATGGTAATTAAAACAGGCAAACTCTCCATACAGTAGTGCCACTCAGTGGTGATCATGTGACCTTAAGATATTTTGTAGTACAGTAATAAGACAACTTAGTAAACCATAACACTAAAACCCACGTATATTTATCAAAAAATAAATATCCTTTATGTAATGCATTTACTATAAGAATGAGTGTTAAGGTAAATATAATTCTTTTGGATTACTTTTGTTATTATTCTCAGATGTTTTATATTCTTTTAATAATTATCATCAGGAGAGTAATAATGATCTCCGTCTTTTTGTTTGTATTTTGTAAAAAAACATAACTACATTTTAATTAGAATTAAATTTATTTCATTGAATTTATGCTATGTATCCTTTATTTTCGTATTTTAAAAAAAAGTCTCATAGATGCAATTGAATAGAACTATATATAGGCGGCATCATTACCCATTTGGAAATCAAGATACGTAGTGTTAGTAGAAAATTTTATTATTAAGAAAATTATTATTATTAATATTTTTTTATAAATAATATTTGTCGCATTAATAATTTTTACACCCACCTCTGCTCCTCTTTCCCCCTTTTTTTAAAGAAAATCTTTCAAATATATTTGTGCTTGGTATGATAAAATTTGTATTTTATCTGAACTCCTTTGATGTTGAAAATGCCATACTAAATTTTTTATGAAATTTTTACGATAATAATAATGCACTATAAAACAATAAATATTAGATGCTTTATAAAGCTAACATACTATAAAAAGAATAAAACTAATAAAATGTAGTAATTTTTTCGGGGAAAAAAAAGAACTTAAACATTTTAAAACTAACTAATTTTAAATTTATTTATAAATTTTATATTTTGGTATATTAGTTTCAAAATTAGAATATTTTTAATATCTTAAAATGAATCTACATCATCAGTTGTTATTAAATGACATTAAAAAAATTATTCAGCAGAATCCATGATCTAAATAGAGCTTCATTTAAAGGTCTCTGATTTCCTAACAGAATAATTATTTTTGATATAATTTGTTTTCAAATGTTTATTTTAATAATAACGTTGATAAAGAAGATAACCAAAACAAAATAGTACCTGAACTTGTTTGATTTATATGCACATGCGCCTACATACAGATATATTTGTATCATTATTTAGCGTTATTTATTTATATCAGAATTGGATGTTTGACCAGACCTGATCCCTAATAAACCTAAAACAAAGTGTAGTACCGGTGATAAAAAGAACATAATGTTGTAATTCCACAGATACTAAAGAAATTTGAGTGAACTATTTACCTAAAACATTTTAGATAAACTTTGTGTGGAATAGATCTAAGACCTAGAAAATGCTATTATAATTTTATTCACCTAATTGATTATTAATAGGAAAGTGTCTTCATTTAATTAATTGATCAGCTTTAATCAATGACTCAATAAATATATTGAGACTGCTTTAATAATGCTTACTGGTAACCGATTGTTTACTGTAAAGTATCTATAATATATTTCATATAATTTTCAGTCTTAGGTATTCTATGAAAACCTGTTGTCAAGTAATGCTTATGATGGATATCCCTATCTTGGATTGGCTGACCTCATATTCTATCAGTAAAGTGTATGGCCTTCAATATATGGTTCAAAATGACTAATCTCTCACTTGAAATTTTAATGTTAAATTAATACACCCACAACATTGGAAGTGCTCTTCAATTGTAAGATAGAGCTCTATAGATTAAATGGCTAAATATGTGTTTAATCATTATCTACATGTTCGTAAATTAAGCAAACTTATTATATGTGTTTAAATTGACTAACATTGCCATATATGTGATATATATGATAAGATTAATGTAAATGGGTCATAACTATGATTTGCTGGATTGGGAAATTATATATTATCAATTTTGGGTGATACTTAATGTCTTAATGTAATCATTATGAAACTAATTGGTTATTATATGTCTACAAGTGTATCTTTTGATTTTGTTAACTGGTCTCCATTGAGATTGATATGTAAAGATTTTTTTTTTTTGTAAATGATTCTTATGGATTGTAAATAAATCTTTCTTTTGAAAGATAATGCTGCCTTTAAACTGTAATAATTAGAGATCATTTCACTTCACATGTGCTTATTTCATTAAGTGTTTAAATCTATAAAGTGCACATCTAGTGGAGTGATCTCTAATTATTATCATTATTTAGCATATTTCTTTTGCAAAATAATATTTAAAATGTAATTAATATCTTAGTGATAATTTTAATAATTAAAAAATTTTTTTTACGTATAATTAATTGTTAGTTATAGCATTAAAAACGTAATATAATCAAAATAATACACATTTCAACCTATCCATTAAATTTATTGTAAAAGTTCTTTGTATTAGCAAACATTTTTACTGTCTGTATATATAAAAAAAGATTTCTAAAATATATATTTCATTGAAATTGTGATAAAAAGAAAATCTATAAGATGGATCATCATGATTTTTTGCTAAAAATTACAGAAAATTATCTACAATATAATATAAAATATGTATATGTAATTATCAAAAATTTTTTATACTCATATGAAGATGACTAAAAAGAAAAATTATGACTCTTTATTGATAAAATATTGCACTTACAAAAGATGTTGAGACTGAAAAGAACTTTATTTATTTGATCTTTAAATAGGATATTTATGAAATCTGTTTCGATCACCCTTATATTATGGAGAAGGATAGTAATGACTAATTGCCATGAAATATTATAAGACTTATTTTTAAAACACGATCTGTGCAATAGAAATATTAACATTAACCTATTGAAACAAATTATTCACCAGTCTTTTTTTGCTAAAGTACTCGATCACTCTCATCCAGATGGAAAAAAATGAATCTGAGTTAGTCTTGATACTAGTTGATGTGATTCAATATTTAAAAATATTTGGTTGGTGAGTAATTTGTTAGGATTTTCTAATAGATATAGTTCTACGATTTTTGGATAAACTACAGTATTGAGTTTTAAAATTTATTAAGTATTTTCAGTATTAAAACAGGCAAAACTGTCCATACAGTAATGCCATTCACTGCAAGCCGGAGTAATCAATGGATGTCAGAAGGTTTGTGCATAAAATCCCCATCTAGTGCCTACTCATCTAATATCCCCAGATGGTATGAAGAGTTTTGCCTGTTTTAATAACAGTTATGAGCAAGCATAAGAAATGGTGATCATGTGATGTTTAGTGGTTTAATATTCTCAGTATAAATTGAGTTGCATTGGCAATATTTCTTTCTGAATGGCTGCTACTGGGGCTTTTTTTTACTACTGCTGCAATCTTATCTTTTTCTTGGAATTGAAATAATTATTCTTGTTTGAGCTTAGCTGCAATTGCTGCTGACACCTTTCTACAGTTATATTATGATACGAGTTCCTTCTGAATTTAAAACAAAATGCTGGTATTTGCAATTTAAATATTAAAAATTTATCAAAAAGGAACAAATTGTAAGTATCATCTATAATTTGAAATTAAAACTTATCTAAGAAATAGTGATCAATTGGAAAGTAAGGTTGCAGCTAATGGTTAAGACTCGAAGAGAAAGATAAAAATGTAAAGTTTATTTTGATAAAGTAAGCTCCTGACTCCTAAGAGCAATGCACACCAAAATTAAAATTTTAACTTCAAAAAATAATCAACATGAAAATCCTACACTTAAATTTTTAAAAAAGAAAAATATATATTTTCAATTTATAAAACACTAAAATTTTATTTTTATGTGCTAAAAAAAGTCTGTAACTATATATTAAAAAAAATAATCAATTTTCTAAATAGACATTTAAATTCCTACTGGCAAGTTTTTCTTAAATTAAATATTCCTTTTTTTAAGTTGCAGCAACAACACAACAATGAGCAACAATAATTATCAGCACCACTATTATTACTACTGCTCATGCATTTTCTTGAAGTCAAATGATGTTTGAGCATCAAATTGACAAATCAAGCTTATCAATTTACTTTCCCCAGCTGGCTCTCAATCCAGAAACTTTTAACTACTCTAAATATTAAGTTTGCAACAACAACAGAAACAATAATTATCACCATCACTTCCACCACTACCCCTCTCAATCATTTTTGCAAAGTCAAATGATGTTTGAGCACCAAAGTAGCAAATCAAAACTTACCAATTTACTTTCCCCAGATAGCATTCAGTCAAAAAACATTTAGTTATTGGATCTGTCATTTTTATCGATGCACTAAAACATATAAGACTTGTATAAGTATTAATACTTAAATTTTAAATTGTTATCTATATAAAAAAATTACAGAAAGAAAAGTGAGACAACAGACTTTTTTTTTTTTTCGATAGCAAGAGAAGACAATAAAAACTTTGTTTTAAGTAGTTTGTTTTAATTCTTAATTTGTATTATTTTAATATTAGTGTTTATTTAATCCATATTTATTTATTTTTAAATAAATATGTATATGATCATTGCAGTCTTAACTATATGTAAATTTAAAAATAGTCACCACAATTTTATGTCTCAATTCAAATTAGACTTCTATTTCTGTGATAATTTTGGTCCATTTTATTGTGAACTTGTTTCTCTATTTCCTGAAATCATTTAATTGTAATCATCTAGAACGTCTATATCTTTACAAACTTTCACTGTCAGTTTCCAAATGTATCTAATCTAATTTTTATATTATTGTGATTTGAGTATTAATGATTCCGAGTCTTATTTCCTTTTCTAATTTTCAGTTAAAGGCAATTTCATTCAGACTTTTTGGTTTATTTCCATCAATAAATTTCTTTCCAGCTGAAGTCAAAGTTATTTTTTATCATTAACAATTTTAGTTTATGTTGTTACGAATCCTAACAATTTGGAAAAAAAAAAAATCATAATTGTTCAGAATCCTTATAATTGAGACGTGAATTTCATAAAAATATTTTGAAGGAGAGGATTTCCTATCAAATATTTTTTAATTTTATAAAACTGATGCTTAAAGTCTGTATACAGAGTAAAGGTTTTCTCTATAGCCTTCCAAAGAGACACAGAAAGCATTACCCATCCAGCTAAATAATTGTCAGGCAGTGAGAATTTTAACAGCTTATTGGTTTACTTTTTGCTAAGAATGTCTAGATAGTCATATGCTGATCAATTTTGGATGGATGGCTTACTTGTTGTGGGCTATCTACTTGAAAGAAAAATCCTAAACTTATTCAGAATTTGAATTTTCAAAATATTACCTGGCCTAAATTTGAATCCTAGGTTATGGGCATGGTAGATAAATGTGCTAATGATTATCCCTTAAAGTTTTGTAAAAGCTTATATTTGGATAATTCAAACGCATTTTTTTTATATAACTTCATAATTATTTATATATATTTTTTAAAAACAAGTGCACACACATATAATATTCATGTATATATATGAAAATATTATTTCTTAAAGAGAATCACCAAATAGATATATAATAATTTAAACTCATGGAGGAAATAATGACAAATCTGCATGTAGTATCTTTCATTTTGCTGAGTCACATTACTCTTTGAATAGAGTTTGTGTGAATCATAAATTTTTTTCTTTGAAAAAATTATGTATCAAAAATGAAGTTTCACATAATTATCTTTATATGTATACACTGTAATGAATATGCCCAGAAAAAAAGTAAAAAAAAAAAAAATCTCAAAATTATGTGGTTAATTTAAATAGCTACCATTAATGAAATGATAAAATTATTAATTACATTCCATTTTTTTCTATGTGCTGTTCTTATTTTTGCCTTCAAACAAATTGATTGCATCTATTAGTTATCATTTCCTAGAAATACAGGATATGCAATATAAATATATTTTTATCAAATACATGTAGAGATCTGAAATATCTATATACATAAATATGAATTCTGAAGAAAATTTTGGTCAGAAAAGGGGAAGGGTTTCAAATTTTCATTGCTATCAAACTTACTTTTTTAGCACAAATTAAACTTTCCTTAATTAATATTTTTTTTAATAGTATATATTAAATAATACGTATATATATATATAACATTTTATAAAAAAAATGTTTTTATTTAATATGATCAGTAATGCACTAAAAACAAAAAAAATAGTTTTTTTTCTTCAATATCTGTTTTGGTTGCTATATATAACTTGAAATAAAACTGTGGGACATCTATAAATCAATTAATTAGTGAAGTAATTAATTTATGGAAGTCCTATATTTTTATTTCAAGTTACTTATAAGTACTTTCAAATTGTGGTTGAAGAAAAAAATATTTCTTGTTTTTTAGTGCACTACTGATTAAATAAAGCGATTTTTGTTAAATATTGTTTACATTGTAGAGATGTCTGCCCATCCTTGCATATGTATTAAATGGATTATGTCCTGTACATGTGGGGTTCAGATTGACCTTAGGTCAACATGGGTGTGACAAGAATCTTGGCCTCAGGGTGGCCTTTGAGCAGTCCATCATCAGATTTTCAATTTGGATGGACGGTTGAAGAGTTGGAGTGTGGAGTAGATTGAAGCTTAACCATTAAAGTATGAAGATTGTCTATTTTAATGTATATCTGAGCACTTGTAGAATATATGTGTAGAGATGATAATCTGGACCAACTGACGATTGCTGATTTAGCTTGAAATATGTATATTGTGATTATTTATCTTTTCAACATATATCAGTGTTATTAGATAGAGTGGAGAGTGGTGGGTCGTGTGAAAGTCTGCGCTCATATACCCTATTTATTACATATATATATAGACACAGGTATATAATAAGCCTGTGTTTCAGTTATTAAATATTTTTTATATTTATTATTTTTCAGTTTTTAGTGCTCAAATATTTTGCAATGGGCTTTTTGTATTCAAATTTAAAAACTGACAATCAAAAACCATATCAGTGTATTTCTAGTATTTGAAATGAAAAGCAGGCATTAAAAATCATTTATAAGATTTTTGCATTTATGAGGAAGTATTTAAAAAAAAAAGTTTTAGTACAACAATCAAGATAAATTAAGATTTCATCCATCATTTTAATTAGTCATAAAAATTAAATGAAAAAGTGTATTTTTAAAAAATATACTGCCATCTATTGTGCACCACTGGAAACTTACTGAAATAATATCAATATTATTCAAAATTTGCCCTGCTAATTGGACAAACTATTGGATAACACAAAAATATTGCATTGTGTTTAATACCTAACATGTGTACAAAATTTGAAGAAAATCTTCAAAAGAAGTATGTTAAAAATTAGTTACAACATTTTAGTCGAATAAATAAACAAACAAATTAAATAGAATTTTTAAGTTAAATAATAGTTTTTAAAAATAACTTATCTACAAGTAGTAAACCTGCACCAATTTTTTTTTAAAAAAATGTTTTTTTTTGTGTTAACTTGAATTTGTATTATAAGGTTTTGTTTTTTTTTAGTGAAGAGAAGATTTAAAAAATCCCAACCAATTTCAAAAAATTAGCAGTAGCAATTGAAAAACTTTATAATCATTTTTGTAAAATATGATCCTATGCAAAAGAAAAGAGGATAAGAAAACACAACTAAATGAAAAAAAAAGAGGATAAGAAAATTTACAACAAAATAAGTTAGTAAAGTAAAAAACCTCATCAGTGTTTATTATTATTATATAATGATTTATTGCAGTGTTTCTCAACTTTTGTGTTGTACTAAAATTTTTATGGGTCATGAAATGATAGAAAAATTATATAAATACCAGCAGTCAGAAAAATTATATAAATACCAGCATGTCAGTTTCTGTTTTCAATTGGCACATATTACAAAAAGAGAAGAGATTTGGAAGATTGTTCTAGATCTTCCCCATCTGAGACTGTAAAGAACTCCAAATCATAAGCATACAGGTACCTGCATGCCGCAAAGTCTTAAATAGCAGTGCATCATGCAAAACTATGCACACACCAGCTATTTTGCTTCACTTCACTTCTGATAGCAATTTTAAATTCACAGTTTACAACTGTTTTCCAAACCTCCCTTATATTTTGTTGTTATGATATAATTTTAATTCAAATAATTTTTACTTTTGGGAAATATATGTATTCAAGCATGAGTGCGTGTGCGGTGCAACTGTTCCCAAAAACTATTAATACAAAATAGCTAACTAAAAATAATAAACTAGTTGAGTGCTTTCAAAGGATCTTGATTGTAAAGGCACATATTATGGGGAAAGCAGAGCATCTTTGGCTACATGATTAGCACAACATAAATATTCATACAATATAGCTCGCAACGATCCTTCTACCTAGTCTGTTTTCTATCAGCACCAAAGCACAAGTCACCATGAGTGCATTCAATCGTGTGTAGAGAGAGACATGACCCTAAAAGAAAAATCAAAGAGGCTTTATTCATCTCACGAGACAACGATGCCATAAATAGGAAGGACATATGCTATGCTTTATCAAAAAAATGGAATTAGCATATTTGCATATCATTAAATGTATTAGCAAGCTATGATTATGAAGGCAAGATCCTTTGAAAGCGCTCAGCTAGTTTATTATTTTTAGTTAGCTATTTTGTATTAATAGCTTTTGGGAACAGTTGCGCTGCACACGCACGCGTGCTTGGATATAATTTTAATGAAAAATAACAAATGAAATACTTTGAAAAATCATTATTTTTTTCTAGATTATATCTATATAATGGCAATTCATATTCAAAGAGTGAATATAAATCAAATAATTTAACTTTATTAGAAGAAAAAAAATTAATTGAATTTGTCAACAGTCAAGAATTTGCAAATAATTTTTAAAGATAATCAAAATAATTTGCTTACAAATTCAAGCTAAATGTTAATTTTTGAGTAAAAAAGCCATAAACTTATTACTTCTATTTTTGACAACTTATTTAGCAGAAATTGGATGATAAATAATGGTTATTATAAAAAACAAATTCCAGAAGTGATTTGACATAAATTGTGCAAGGATGGTAACATTAAATAATTCCACGGAATTTAAGATTTAATACTTTAATAGAAGACAGACGACAATAACAACAGATTTATTAAATATTAATTTTAATTCTTAATTCTGTTTTTATAAAATTATAATTTTGTTGATTATTTTGCTATTTTTTTTTTTCAGCAAGATGTTGAAACAAATGTAATTAAATTTTTTTTTTTAGCAATTCTTTTTTTTTTCTCATGTGTTTTTTTTAGCAATTCTTAGTTTTTAAAACAGCCAGTTTTGCCTTATTTTTCGTTTATAACTCTCATCTACTTCTTCTTTTTCCTCTATATTTTTCTTCTTATATTTCAATATAAACTTCATTAACACTCCTTTAACCCTTTAAGCAAACAATCTTTATTTATTTATAACAATTTTAATTGTCCTATCAGTCTTCTACAGATCTACAACAAAAATTATACAAATATTATTTCATATGAAAATATAAAGAATAAGAATTTTTGGTTGTATTGAAGTAATATTTGTATAATTTTTGTTGTAGATCTGAAGAAGACTGCTAGGACAGTCAAAACTGTTATAAATAAATAAAGATTGTTTGCTTAAAGTGTTGAAGGAGTGTTAATGAAGTTTTGCCATATTAATATAATTATTTGATTTGAACAAATATTAGCACCAAGCCAACAACATTTTTTTAATTACAGTTTTACTTTCTTAAATTGTATAACAATTTTATAATATTTGGATCAGTTCAACTGACTTACTGTGTGAAAAGTTTGAGAAATGCTGATTTAGTAATGAGTATTAAAATATTCGTTAGGCACAAAAAATAATGTACATAGTTGCACATATGATTTTTTATTTTCTACATTTTTATTTAGATTAATTTCAATTTTTTTAATTTGCTTTCTGCCATTTCTGATCAAACTATAAGCACTGGTATGTTTTTATGATGTTCACAAATTAATCTTAAACAAATTTAAAAATTTTACTTTTATTTCTTTTGTTTTGTAAATAATATTTTAATTTGCGAAGCGCCGACTGATATATAGAAAGAAAAGTTGAGAGAAGGGTGGCCTCCCTTTTCTCATAAAATCTTTATTGTGTGTTTAGGTTTGATGTCATTTTAGACAGCTATCCTTGACATCTGATTGGCTAGAGATTTAGCAGTATCTCGATTTATTTCTTTTGTTTTGGTTTGTCTAGCTATCCTGTTTTGATCAGATTAATTTTGTTCTATACTATTATATCCAAGATTATTATATTAATATTTATAGTCTGCAGAAGACTAGTTTGAAGATTGGTTGAAATTTTTTACTTCCACTCTGATTATTCACTGAGTTTAAAATTTTTTGCCTAAATCTTTAGGAAATTAACATAGAAAATATTAGCTGAAAAGGAATTTAATCTTTATGTTTACTAAATATAAATAATGAAAAGACTATTCGGTGATATATTTTGAAAAGTAAATGAATGTTTAATGAAACAGTGAAAAAAATATTAATAAAACCAATAAAACTTACGACTTGTTTTTTCAGACACGTTTTATTTTAAAGTGACATATGTAATAAGGATAAAAACTATAACAAAGATTCTCACAAAACTAAAATATTGAGATTTAAATTTTTTTTGAAATGATTAGTAAATCAATTTACCTACATGTTTTTTGAAATAAATTGAGACACTGCCGAATCTCACTGCACTCGTTAAAATACCTATTCGACAGCCAATCAGATGTCATGATAGCCATCTAAATGATAATCAAACCCAAACACACAACAAAGATTTTACAAGAAAAGGGCGACCACCCTTCTCTCAACTTTTTTTTTCTATATATCTAAGCCAGTCGTAAGTATTTAGGTTTGAAAGCTTGAAGCTTTAAATATCTTCACAAATAATCACCGAGTCTAAATCATAAACATACAATGCGAAATCCTATGATTTACTATGTAGTAACATGTTTTTTCTAAATATATCACGTGTGTAATTATTGAAATTTTTTTAATTTATTGAAAAATATATTTACTATTGTTATTAATAATTATGAAATGAATATTTTTTGAAATTACATAATGGGAGGGGGGAGGAGAATTACAATCGGTGATATTCAAAATAAATTATTACTAGTTTCTTGTAATAATACTTTATTCATATAGCACTGACTACATATGTAATAATAAGAAGGGAAATAAAACTTTAGGTCATGTGCTCTTTCATGAATTTACACACACTCACCTGTATGGTTATATAAGCCAATATTTTACTCACTATGCTAAATTAGGGCTTTAATCTATCGTATGCCTAAATTATAAATAAATTGCTTAAACTTATTCATTCTATAGCAGGAAAGAGATAGAATCTCATTTATAACACTATATAAATAAACTTTATTACATTAAAATTCAAAATTTAATATTTATTTTTAATCACAGGTGGTTAACTTTGAGATTCTGTCTCGCTCCTGTTATAGAATGAATAAATTTATACAATTTATTTGTTAATTTATAATTCAAGGACACAATAGATTAAAACCCTGATTTAGCACGGTAAGCAAAACATTGACTTATATAACGATAAGCTGTAAGCAGGTGAAGAAATAGAATTTTTTTTTAGCAAAGTTATATACCAAATGTCTAAATGATAAAGATGTACTAGATGATTGGAAGAATGCAGTAATAATATTAATATTTAAAAAAGGTGATAAAGAAGATATTAGGAATTACAGACCTATCAGCCTTTTATCAGTTTTATACAAAATTTTTACCAAGATAACTACAACTTGTCTACAGAGAACATTGGATTTCCACCAACCAAGGGAACAAACTGGATTTAAAAGTGGTTTTAGTACAGTAGATCATATCCAGGTATTGAGAGAAGTTATAGAAAGGACAAATGAATATGAGTTGCCATTATGTTTTGGATTTGTAGATTATGAAAAGTCATTTGATTCTATAAATATTTTTTCAGTGATTAAAGCATTGGATCATCAAGGTATAGATCCAGGATATTGTCATATTTTAAAGAATATTTATAAAAATGCAACAGCAACAATTAGATTACATAATGATACTGGGAAAGTCAACATGAGAAAGGTGTAAGACATGGTGACTCTATATCTCCAAAACTTTTTACAGCAGTGGTGCAAGAAATATTTTGTTTATTAAAATGGGAAACTAAAGGAGTGAAAGTAGATTATTTAAGTCATTTAGATTTTGCAGATGATATAGTTGTTTTTGCAAATAATGCTTCAGAGCTGCAGGAAATGTTGCAGGAGTTATCAGATGAAAGTAGGAAAGTAGGACTAAAGATAAATGTTAAAAAGACTAAAGTAATGTTTAATCGATTTGCTCAAAATATGAAAATAAAGATTGATTATGATGAATTAGAAGAAGTTAACAGTTATAAATACCTTGGTCAGATTATTAATACAGATGGAAACATAATGGATGAAATTAATCATAGAATTAAACTTTGTTGGAGTGCTTTTGATAGAAATAACTTGATACTAAAAGAACAAATGCCTATGTGTTTGAAAAGGAAGGTTTTTAACAAATGTGTTTTACCAGTTCTTACTTATGGATCTGAGACTTGGACACTTAATAGAAGAGCAATACAGAGACTTCAGACCACTCAAAAAAGTATGGAGAAATGCATGTTGGGGGTAAGAAGAAGAGATTGAAAACGCAATGTATGGGTAAGAGAACAAACAGGTGTTACGGACCTCATTGAAAAAATTAAAAGATTGAAGTGGAGTTGGGCTGGACATATTGCTAGAAGAGATGATAATAGATGGACAATTGAAATCTTAAACTGGATTCCAAGAGATTGTAAAAGACCCAGAAAGAGACCACATGTGAGATGGATGGATGAAATAAGAAAGTTTGCAGGGGTGATGTGGAGAAGAGAAGTTAAAGATTGGAGAAGATGGATTAAACTTGGAGAGACCTTTATCCTGCAGTGGATTGATAATGGTTGATGATGATGAAGCTGTAAACATAAGTGGACCACTTATGTTTTTTAAATTGAGTTCACAAGTAAGTGCATGTAAATTCATGAAAGGGTGCATGACCGAAGGTTTTATTTTCCTTCTCTTTATTACTAGTTTCATAATTTACATTCAACATTATTTATCAACACCACCTATTGTAAACATTCAGATAATGGATGATAATGTCAAACAAATACATAAACTAGTTTCTGTCTATTGGTTATCATCACTGAAGAACATTGGATTACACAAATAACGTCTAGCCATCTTTACTTCTATTATAAATATAGACTTAGGTAAGTAATTCCTGATGCATATAAATCATAAAACAGCTTTGTTATTGTATCCCTTGTATTGTGTGAATAATGTGATGCATTATAGTTATTATTTTCCTTTATTAAAAAATATTTTTATATTTTGCACCATGATTAATAGCAAAGATATATCTGAAGGAAAAATTTAATGTATAATAATCAAAACTAGTTCCATAGGCAATTTAATGAGGCAACTATTTCAGATGCTGAACTGCAATACGGAGTAAAATTACACATATTTTAGTATATACATATATAAAGATATTTTTATTTAATGCATTTTTTTCTGTTACACCAAATGCTTTATGCAGTAGACCATTTTAAGTAAGCCTTTTCAATAATTTGAAAATGTGCTGTTTTAACTTACTTCAAACTCAATATTGATCGACTAGATCCTAGTTGTAATCAACATATTCAAAAAGTTAATGAATAGATTCTTACACAATTTGGAAGTCATCTATATTATTCCTGTCAATGATATTTTTTTAATTTTGATTATTTATTTTATCTTTTTTTGACATTGAGTTAAAGAAATTTGTAAGTAATTCCAAACTATTTTTCAATTTGAACTTTTACAAGGTTAATAATTTACATATAGCCATGTGTTTTAGTGTAACGGTATAGTGAAAGTCTCAAAAGTTAAAAGTTTTTGAAATTCCAAATATCACATGACCTCTTGATCAACTAATTATACAATTATTTACAGTGTAATTATGCTTTATTTCTAAATCTTTTTATATTTATGTTTTACATTTTTGTATGTATTATATATCTGCATTTTATGTAAATTTGTATTTAGTTTCTAAAAATTGATGATTACGGATAAACACAGAATTGTTAAAGTAAAAATAAATCTATTTAAAAAGGATTTGAAGCGTAGAATGTATTTTGGATTGTTCTATCTTTAGTCTTCAGTTTCTCTATGATTTTAATACAATAATTATATGGATAGTTGCTCAGAAAGTCTATGTTTGAGCTACTAGATGGCAGATTGTGTACAACAGTTCCAGTTGTCAATTCACTAATCTTTTGTTCTATCTCCACCACTTGACCACTGCACTGAATTACATGGGTTCAAAAATTATAGTTTTGTCAAATGCCTGAACTTTCCTAGTGTAGAAACATAAATGTCTTTAGTTCTAGAATTCACTACTGTATAACTTTGTTGGCTCAGGACCAAATATTATTATATAAGTCTTTTCAAATGCTTAAACTTGCTTTTAAAAGAAGCATGAATGCATAATAAATATATTAATTTGAATGTCAAGAAAGTGGATTGTTAATACCTTTGATAGGTATTATTTATGTGTACATAAAAGTATGTAATGTATTGTATATAGCAATTTTTTATTTTAATTGTAAATAAAGATTCTATTGTTTTTAAAAAAACTAAATATAAATTGTGACAAATCACATTTTATTACATTTTAGTTCATTGCTTTAGATAATTGTATTTTATTTTGATATTCTAAATAAAAGTTTAATGAAAGCTTTATTTTTTTTTTTATACTTGGAACTTGCATTAAAACTATCAAGATTTTAGCATCGGTTATTTTTCCTGGTTATAAATAGTTTTCTGACTAAATTTATTCTTGATTGTATGGGAGTCATTATTGTTTAATGTTCCAGAAGAAAATGCTTCAAGATTTCTCATGCTGTTTTATATTATAAGGATTAGTAGGGAATAATAAAAATTCGGTTATAAATAATGCATGCCGTAAAATAAATAAATACAGCAATATATTTTATTAGTAAAATATTTAGCCTAGCCACAGACGGAATAGCTCTAGATAAGAAAAAAAAAGTTTCTTACCATATGGCTAACTGCCGCCTGACATTTGCAGACAAAATGTCTTTTGTAAATATTGTTTTACTCATGAATGCTTGTGATCTCATCTGCTTCCTTCCAATTTCATTTATAACAACTTGGCAGATTCCTAGATTTGAGTCAATTCGCTGCAGAATCTAAGAAAATTGAAGAAGATCATTATCATTTTTTTAATCATTTCCAAAAATGTTTCTCTCATTTGTTTACTTTGAATTTGCTAAACTTGATATGTGTTGTTGGTTAAAAACATTTTTGAAAAAAAAAAAAGTATCATTAATTTCTGTGTGTGTGGGTGTTTATATATGCACACAATTTCAAAATAAAATTGGCTCATATCAAAAGCCCACAGAATTTAAAATTGAGTAGCAAATATATAATTAAACTATAATATTTTATGTGATTCTTTACGGAAGTGAAAGTTAATAAGCACTAAAAGTGAATAGATTTTTTTTGTATTAGAATTAGTAAAGATTTTTGAGAATTTTATGAATAACAACAACAACAATAAACAAACCCTGAATAACTGAATATTCGTTTAGACTAGATCTAAACTTTTGCTTAAAATGCAAATGACTAGATTGGAATTGTCCTATTTTAGTATATCACGAGTCATTGCAATTTATTAGAAAAATATATTATTCTACACGAATAAAGCGTGATAAATAATTTTCATTATTTGACAGTTTTTGTATTATAGATATAATAAACACCTGCATACTTCTCCATTCTTTTTAAATTCACTTAAATAAAGATATAATAAAAGACAAATGACCCCCAAGATGCATTTCGTGCTGAACCAGCCACTCATCAGTTGGCCCAGGTCACTATCTCTCATATATATCTTTATTATGTGAAAAGTATTTATCTAAAGTAAATTGTTACATTTTCATTTACCACTGTCAAACTCCCACCACTCACAACTTCAACGCCATCCATTTCAGATAAATACAATAATGACCATTACCAATCATGATCGAAACTAAAGATTATCTCTAGCACAAATATAAACTTTAAACCTCAGTTAAAGATTAATATATCTGATTTTTTATTTATTTTACGCACACGGAGTTATTAACCGTTCTCTTTCCCGTGTGTAATATCTTATAAATATAATAAACACCTCCATACTTTTCCATTCTTTTTAAATTCACTTAAATAAAGATATAATAAAAGACAGTATTATTTAGAAAAATATATAAGACTTGGGATAGTTTCTGGTGAAAGATATATTTACCAACAATAGAGTGGATGAGCTTCATCATCGCATTAGTAAATAATGCTTTTGAGCAGATTTTACAATCAAACAGGGGATCAATTATTCTGGAAAAATGTTATTCATTAATTCACTATATGATGAAGTTGATTAGACAGTTTGTATGTTTAATTCAAATTTGCATACATTTGTTCATTCTTCTACGCAATGAAGTAGTTTATAACTTATATACTCATTTTTAAAAATAAATTTAGCTTATGTAAGTTATTTGCCTGGTAAAAAATTAAACATAATATATCTTCAATCATAGGTTCCCCTCCTTTCTTCCAAAGAATAAGCTTGTGGTTAAGACCTATAGAAATCCCTACTTTCGCATTTTCACGCGCATATTCTTAAAGTTTACAGCCTTAGTAAATATTAATCATTAATACTGTGTAAACACCCTTCACTTATATTTGATTTATAGATTTATTAGAAATTGGTAATAGAAAATCAAGCCTTTCTTTTTTTATATGTATCTGTAATGTTTCATCTAATAAGATAATTGGGTATTATTTATTGAAGCAAATTCCATATTATCCAATAGATTTTTTCCAAAAAGTTTCTGTATAATGAATGTTTTGGATTCATCAGCATCTGTTTCATATAAGTGCCCCACTTCTCCATCAGTGTTGAAAACATATTAGAGTTATGTTTTGTTTAATAGTTCATGTGTCACCATTTCTTTAACCAATTCAGATTAAGCTCAATTTTTTATTCTGTTAATAATAATAATTAAGTACTCATTACTGGTTGACTAGATGAAACAGCTATGGGACAAACAGTGAGGATTGCCAATTCCTCTACAAGCTTTATGATAAATGCTTAGCCAGAGCCAGCACTTAAAATATCTCTGTCTGTTTTTAGCTATGGGACAACTTCTTAGAAGAAAAATTCTAAACCTATTTATGATGTGAACAAATTTTCAAACCCAATTGGACTGAACTTAAATCCCTTTCATGCTATCCATTGTTCCACAAAGCCATTCATTATTTCTTTTTTTACTAAACAATCACAAATCTTCCAGTAAAGTGAGATAATTTTGAAATACATTCTAATTACTAAGAGACGCACAATTTTGCCATAAAGATAAATATGAGTTTTAACAATATATATAATTAGATAGACAATTTCCCACAAGCATAAAATATAGAAAAAATGTTATCATATAGTATATATTATACATATGCCAACATAATGAAAAACATCTGAAACACACTCATTTTTTGATCTTAATCATTTAACAAGACTGTAATGTAAAGTACTACCACCCCAGCCATCAAGTTCCAAATCTTTATATGGGTGATAAACATCATGGATGCAATGTATATAATGTTTTTAAAACACATACGTATATAATACACACTCAATACAAACTTTTTAAATTTGTACATACGTATTATGATGTTTGATATCTCTAGCTCACCTGATGAGTAAAGCTACCAGTCTATTGAAAATCTTACAATTAGTGGAAAGTCTTATGAATGACAAATATAATTGGTTTTTTTTTTTTCTATTAAAGAATTATAATTTATTCCACTGTTGTGTACGTATTCTCGTATAAATGCCACCTCCCCCTCCAACACACACACGCACGCACACAAAAGCATTCATTCTGTTGGTAGATATAAGAAATGAGAATTGTAGACCAGGAAGATAAAAAAATAATTATTAGTTTTCGGTTAACTAACTATTATTTATCTAATATAAAGTATTAATGTGTTAATAGATTTAATATACATATATATGTGATCCTTATCTACTCTTGGATGAATCGGGTTTTTTTTTTCAATAAAAAATTGAACTTTAATTTGACAGGGACAGTGCCTTGTTATAAAATCTACTAATCGTGATCAATGGACATTTAATTAAAAGACCTAGTGGCAGATTGAGCATAATTCCATTCACATACATATACAAATAACCATCTTCTTGAATAAGCTTAAATTCTAATCTCATTAACATAATTAATGAAATGAAGAAAGTTCATAATTAAGATTATAGTTAGATATGAATTTTAACACACACACACACAAAAAAAATTAAATGTTTTGTTTGTGTGGACATTATATAGTATTCAAGAACAGATAGTGATGGATTGGGTTTCAAATCTGGAAATGTTTAGTTCTTGAGTCAATAGGTAATTTTCACAAAAAGTGAGTACGGAAAAATGTGTGTTTATTACATATTTTATACATAGTTACTTGTATACATAAACATAGTATTAAAAGGATTAAGTTTGTTTTCTAATTAAAGAATGCTCAGTATTCTTGTATGGATTTTAATAATTTTATGGATATAAGTAACATACGTTTTTCTCAAATATATAGATATAATAAATAATTTTTGTAACATAAATTTTTCTCAAACTTTTATAGTACAGCAAAATACAATGATTTTAAGTTGTAAATTCAGAAATCTCAAATCCTGAATCAATTAATCACTCATCCAGTTTTTTAGCCCAAAAAGATGTAAATCAAAATCACATGGGAAACTTCTGCAAGTAGTGAAATATCTGCTTATTTGCAAGATAGGATTTCTCTGATGAAAATTTTTCTTCTGCAATATTACACAAGGCATAATCAATATATTATTATGAGATTCTATTCCAACGCTTGTTTATGACTGAGTTCAATGCTTTTATTTAATTTTTATTGAAAGCAATCTATCCGAAACAATAATAAAAATAAAATTACCATATTTGTAAAGCCAATATATTAAATCTTAAAAATAATGTATTGTGTATGTATATTAACAATTGCTGTCTGAAAATGGGTAGAGGAAATAAAATATTATGATCTAAGTATATGTCTTGTATAGTTGTTAACCGAGAGATAGCGTGGCAGACAGAGCTAATGTTTTTAGAGTCAATCTACTGAAGGGTATCAATTTAAATAATTCAGACTAAGTGAAAGAAATTATCAAATGTTTAGTAGGCCACGAAAGTGCTCAAACATTACATGACTCATCATGAAATTCATATGATTTTTATTTATTCAGCTATATTACTTGATCATTATCATTTGCATGATATTCTTTTAGTACAATTTTTTTAAAAATATCCCATTATTTAGAATTGTATGATAAATTCTACTGAGGTATCAATTCTTATTAAGAAACTGATATTTATATTATTAGGGTAATTGTATGTATACTCAACCTGACCGCTTGATGGCATTGTTTTTCACACAACACACATCAATATACCATTTTAGTGGCCTAACTTATGGCTAACACTACAACAGTAACAGGCCACTTAGTATCCTACAATTACATAATGAAATACTATGCTTATTGACTTATGACAGTATTCCTCAAGTGAGTGCAATTCAACTCTCACTACAGTCTGATTTGATGGCGGCCATATTTGAAGGATGTGAAACTATAAAAAAATTCATTGCAGAAAATTTTTGAGAAAGCGTAGTGAATTTAGTATTACATATTAAGAATTGTCAGGCCATCACGCATGCTTCCCTATGATTTTGAACTGCACACAACCTGAAAAGGTTAGGGTTTTCAGCAGAGTTCTGCCGAGTTCATGCGCAAATGCACATTTACGCGTGAATCCATGTGAGAACGATAAAATGTCGGCAGCATGTATTCAAAATTGGTTGAAGGGCAGTGAATTGCTGGCCACAGAAGTTGAGGCTGTTGTGTTTTTTCTGAAAGAGAACATCCTGCCAGATGTGAAGCTATGCATTTGTGGGAGGAGCATGGTTTTAGTCAATTACAGGATCTGGGAAATTCCATTGCCACTCCTGCAAGTGTTACTTAAAAAAAAAAACCTCATAAAAATGAATTGGAAAAAAAGCTCAAAATCAATAAAAAGTCGATAAGGAAAAAAGTTGATAATTTAAAAGCAAACCAATAATTCGTATATTTAAAATTCATTATTATTTGAATATGGATTCATATAACTTCACATTGCCATGTTTATGTGGGTTCATTGCTTTCCACACAATTATTTAGGCAGGAAAGTTGTAACAATTGCTCAACTTGTAATTGAAGATTATTTCTGTGTTTATTTCTCAATAAATATAAAAGCTTTATTCATTATCTGTTAAAATATTTTTTTCTCTTTCATTTTCTCCACAATCATTACAGTCTTTCTTAAGGTATTTTTTCAAATTGTTCTGTTTAACTAAAAAAATTTCTATCTCTCAATTATGTATGTTTTATTTATCACAAATAAAATTCTATATCTTTGATATTCTTGTTGAACTTATCAATTAGTCTGCATTATTATGAATTATTTGCTGATAAGCTTAATTTATAGTTTATGGCATTCTTTAAGATCATAAGCTGACAATTTTGATTATTCTTAGTGTAATTTCTAAATAAATTACAAAACTTTGCACCCACCCAGTTAGTTTCATCAGAAACTTGAAATATTACCAGTTAACTTTCTAGCTTCATTACGAAAGTGTTCTTAAGTAAAATTATCAGAGAAGTCACCAATTGTTAATGTATTGATTAATAGCTTAATATGTTTTGTAGTAATTATTAAATGAATGCTATCTAATTTGCAATTCTAATTTTATATGTATTTTTACATTTAAATGTGTGATTTTATAACATTTTTCCTGCTTAAATGGTTGTTTTGGATAGTAAGTTGGTTTAGGCTGTGAGCTTGGAATGGATTACTAAATACATGTAAAACATTTTAATATGTTACCATGAATGAATGAAATAATAAAATGTCTTTCTGTAACCAGTTAATTTATTGTATGAAACTTCAAACTTTCTCTGGAAGAATTTCTCTAAGAGAAACTATGCCAATTGTAAATGCTGATAGCTTCTTAATTACAAATGCAATCATCAGATCAGGTCTTTAAATCACACGACGGCAAGTTTTCACATTCAATGTAACTATATTTAGAAATATATTAAAATTTGTCTTTAATACCTTTTACTTTACCCCAATCATTATTACCAATTTTATAATTTTTGTACTGTTGTTATGAGTTATCTGCTAAGTACAATAACTAGCCAGATTGAGCAAACAAGCATTATTTAGACCACTTTTACTTGGTATCTTACATTTCCATTGTAAGTGAGGGATCTTTAAATAGAACTGCTAATCTTAGAATAAGCAAATGATCTTTAAACAGGGACTGATAAACTTAGAATCTTTACCAAATTGAAACTCTTGTCCCAAATCCAGTTCCATTGCAACCCACTACTAAGGGTTCACATTCTATTAAACCCTTCCCTGCCATTGTTTTCTCATTGCTGAGGGCTTGTGCAAAAGAAAATAAAAGATTGGAATCAGAATTGTTGTGCATATAGTTAAATATAGAAATGTGGTTGCACAATCATACAATTGCATTGTCAAAATTTATGCAAGAGATGACTAGTAATATGATAGGCCCATTGCCATTGGTCATTGCTTAGCATAGCAAGAATAAGCTTTTCACTTAGAAGCTATTCATAAGATACTGATTTATATATATTACTATATTAAATAAATCATTTTTATATAGCGTAATGCTGTTTTAAATATTATATTACTATATTATAAATTGGTGTATGTAAATCTATGCATTATAAATAACCGAATAGCATTACTATTTAGGTGCTCATAAGAAGTTGAAGTACCTGAAGTGCCAGAAGCAGGATCAAGTCAAAGACCATATGCTTCAGAATCTGATACTCTTTTACCCTAAATCATGCATGACAATCCACACATTTATTTAATATGTGGTGCAACCAGAAATAATTACAAAAAATATAATGTTGTAATTATAAATTTATTGTGGTTAAGACCTGTAGAGGTCCCTACCTTCGCATTTTTCAGACGCATATTATCGAGGTTAAAGCCTTAGTAAATATTACTAAAAAATATAAATTAACTTTTGATATTCTTTCATTTCAATATTTCAGATAGACTCTCCATTATATTTAAAAAATTAAATTTCCTTCAAATTTATGAATGCAATTCTTTCTAAACAGTAGTGCTACCTAGTGAAAACCATAATAATCAATAGATGATAGATTTGTGCTTCAAAATCCCTATCTCGTGCCTACTCAGCTAACAACCGCTTACTAGGTTCTAGCTTATGGCCTTCAGTCATTGAGCCTTGGATCGGAGAGCATTGGCTACTATGTCTTGCATTGGATGACACTACTGTTCGGAAAGGGTTGCTACTGTTTTTATAGATTGTGTATGCATAAGAAATTGTGGTGATATAATATAATGTTCACGAGTTGAGTTTTGTCTGTGCTTTTTTCTTTAGTTTAGTTATGTACTTTTCTTCTTAGAGCTAACATACTCTTGTAAAAAAAAAGTCATTCTATCTCTATTAATTCATTTCATATATGTGCATACATAAATTTGTAAATGAAATATTTAAAAACTTTACCACTCTCTCTATATATATATATTTTAAAGAAATTATTCGTTTAATTACAAAAGCATCCATTCAAGAAGATATTAAACCAAGCAAAAATATAAATGAAAGAGAAAATATTATAACCATTACTATACAACGAATTTTTTTTTTAACAGAATCCATTAGCTTTTGGTTTAAATTATTGTTTTCCATTTAAAACAAACTTTCATTTTAGAAAGGAAAAAAAGTAACTCTGATTATCAAATAAGATCCATTAACTTGAGAGCTTAATTTTTATAATGCCCAACTCGTTTTTAAAATCTTGTCTTGTAACTATCTAAATATGCCAGATTGGATTAACGAACTTACTATTCTTTTTTTTTTGTGTGTGTGTATGTATGAAAGTATGTATATATACGTTAATTTGATATATATATATTATTAATTGAAAACAATTAAAAAAAATGAAATGAGCCTAATTAATTGCAGAACTATAATAATTGGTGCAATTTTATAGTTTATTTTCTATAAATATTAATCAAACAATTTTAGGAAACTGGAGACTTTCTCTTGTTTTATGCCTCAGTTATATAAAAGCATTGAGGAATCCTTTATTGAATTCACTGTGTAATAAGATATTAGATGGTATACAGAATATAGTGTGACTTAGCACATTAATAAAAATGATGGACTTGATGTTAAAGGTTTTAGAATCAATTCGTAGATGAGTAATATAAAAAAAAAAAAAGCTCGGATAGTATTGCTGTAATCAACTTGCCATTATGAGTGCTCAAAACTGATTTATAAACAACTTCTATTACTATGATTTACAATTCACTGAAGATAAGAATTTTTATATATCATACAATGAGTTCAATAGATAATTTGATGCCTCAGGTAGGCTACCAAGATTTTGAGACATAATCTGTGCACAAAGGAAAACATATTTTGCATACTCATTATAGGAGTCAGCATATTAATATAATAATTTATATTAATACATTGTACAAGCTTAAACCTGCATTTATATATGTAATATATGCGAGATTATCCCCTCCTCCCATAAAATAGTACAAATGTAATTTATTAAATAATATATTTTAATAGATTAGGTATCGCCTATCTATGGCAGTCACATCAAGCTTAATATATTTGGGATCAATAAAAGATAAGACTTGATTTTGTAAAATAGCATAATCAAAAAACAATTTTTATTAGTACTCAGAAAAAAAAAAGTATAACAAAAGTTCAAATTCAGTGACTTAAACTAAAAAAAAAAGTTCTGCTCTATATTCATTCTGTAAGTAGAATGTTTCACATTTGTCTAACCTTGGGCTGACTAATTCTGTGGGAATTCATAATTTGTTTGACTTTCATTTTGTAATTGTTCAATTTGTGTAAGCTTTTTAGTTTTGTTCTTTACAAAAATTATTTTCATCAACGAAATTGATAAAAAGCAAAATGAAGTCATAACTGACGGATTCAAATTTGAAAAATGTTCTGTTTAACTCCAAATATTAAAGGTCTCATGAAGGTGAAACAGATTTAGAAGTTTCATTAAAATGAAGAATATTTAAATTTTAATTAATTTATTTTTTATAGTTAATTATTATAGTATGAAAAATGCACTAAATATTATTTATTTGTAGCACACAGTATTTTATATAAAAATGGAATAGTAACACAAAGTAATAAGGCAATGTGAACTCATACATGTGAATAGATTATAAAATGTTAGCTATCTTTGTAAGAGATGTACTGATGAGTGTTAACTTTTACATTATTGTTGGTTTTTGTTATCTTCATTATTATAATTATTTTTTATTTATGTGTGATTGCATGTGCATTTTTGTATTTATTATTAGAAAATAATATATGCCCTTGACTATTATCAGTTATATTTACATTTCAGAAACATTATAAGTATGTGGCTGCATTTTTTGTGAATTATATTCATTGTTTTTTTTTTTTTTTTTCATGTCAAAATATAAGCTTTCATTTAAATGTAGCAACTGATATTCAGGTAACTCTTTCAGTCCAGACAAAATTATGAAAAAGTTTTCAAATTTTCACAATTGACAGATTTTATTGCTTTATTAGTATATGCTATGATTTAATTAAATAACATTTAAAAATTTAATTCTAAATACTGTATCAATATATTTGATTTCAAATCATACCAAAGATATAGAAATTCGAGGATAATAGTGAATCCTATTATAATATGCATTTAAAAAAATATATAAATGACATGACCAACAAGACATCACATGACATTAGCTTATACATTTTTAAGTCATTAACACATTTTTCCATTTTGACCACTGTCATGCCACACAGAGTAAGCTTTAGTAATCAATAGGCCAGATGGTAGTGCTTAATAAACTCCTCTCTATTGGTATCCTATCCAAATATAAAAAATGGTTGCTGGAGGAAAGTGCTTTGGTGTCCTATCCAAATACAAAATTGGCTGATAGAAGAAAAGTGAATTAGATCTAAAAGATTCAAATGTACAGTTAAAAAAAATCCAAGAAGTACTTTATGGATGAAAGCCATAAGCTAGAAACTAGTCTTGGAAATATTTGCATAGGACAACACTGAATAGAGATTTATTAAACACTATTGTCTGGCTTATATTGATTACTAAAGTTTCCACTGCATGGTATGAAAGTGGGAAAATGGAAGAATTTGGTAATAACATGTATAAGTGTGTATAAATATTGAAATTGTGTGTAGCACACATTTATGTAATTATATGTATATACTGTAAATTTTTTAATATTTTATTTACTATTTTTTTGATGTATGGATAACTGAAACTACAGATATAGAATTGATAGACAATGGAGGAGGGGGTGGAGTTACTGTACACTCATTTTAAATAAAATGAAAAAAAAAAAAATTAAATAAGTAAATTAATAAATCTAACTGATAACATGTGTTATGTTTCTGATTGTCTTTCTTAGTTTGAAGCTGCTCTATTTCATTAATTAATTTTAGATTTTTCTTATAAATGACAACTTTAAACTGTCATTTCTTTTTTTGTTTACAATTTATTACATTTCATCATAAAACAATTAAAATAGAAAGAAAAAAACTTTAAATATTAAATCTTAGACTATTACTAAAAATAAATGAATGAAAAAAAAGCCAACTAGATTGTTCAATAAGCTTGGCATACATTTTATAAAAAGAAAGTGAAAGGTAAATGTTAATTTTTTTAATTAGTATAAAGATGTTGCAAAGATATAAAAAGTGCCCAGTATTATTTAATATATTGCAAATACATATTCAATATATGTTAGCCATAATTGTTACAGTATTAAAGCAATGCATTATTTAATATAGTGAAATCATGATTCCTTGTTTTCCAAGGGATTGTGAAAATAAATAAATATGGGAAAACAAAATCAGGAACCCATTACAATGTGATGATTATTTTGTGATTTTTATATAAAATACTATTCATATTTTATAATGCAAAGCATTTTACAGTTATTTGTAAAATTTATGTGTACATATACAATTTTAATAACACTGTAATTACATATATTGTTTTAGAAACGGTGCTAATATAAAGTATTACTTAATCTATATTCCATTTCAGATTTACAAATAAAGAAACAAATGAAAAGGTTGTTAAAATCATGATTCTGTGTACGTATTACATATGAATAATATGATGTAACTGTTCTTAGAAAGTTTTTATTTTTATTAGATCTTCTAATATCTCCTTTTTTTGTTTAATAAAATAAATATTTTGCATTGTGACAATGACAAAACAGCAATAGGACTGAAATTTAGTAAACTAGAGTAATGGATGATTACAAGCATTTTCCAGCACATTCATGTGTGAATATGCTCAAAAGCATACTAATTCATCTTTAGCTATTCAATATTCTTGACAAGTATATATGTTTATTTCCAAGTTTTCAATTAGAAGAGGAAAAAAACAACGATTATTGAGTTTTCTTTTTTTTAAAAAAAACCCACTTAAATGCAATAAAATATAGAGTAAAGCAATAAAATATAGAGTAACAACTAAAAGAAATAGCCATGACTACATGCAAAAGCTTTTAAAATGATTTAAAAAGTGAGCATTCATAACCATCATTGGTGAATTACTATTTTTGGTAACAGTATTTCCGTGTCTTCATTTAATCTAAGAAAAAGATAGAAAACAAAAATTAGTATATGTCATTTCAAATTATAAAATAAATAAATTATGCAGCTAAATATTACATCAGGATCATGATTTTTCAATAATAAATATGATAAAATGATAATCTGAGAAACAATAGATCAAGAAAAGAATAACATTTCTATAGTGCTTGTTCAGATACTAAAAGATGAAAGATATGGAAAACCAATAGAAACAATAATGATGCAATGAGATTTTACTATTTTCATTTTAATATAACAAAGTAAAGAAAAATTGAATAATAAATATTATTTTGATTACAGTAACTTGTTATAGCTATTGTCTTAGAATTTTCATTTACAACACTTCGAAAAAAAATACAGTATTTAATTAAAGCTGAAAAGAAAATTAAATTGTTTGATTTACACTGATTGACTTACGATCCAAAACATCACATTATATATCGCACTTCAAATGTATCATTGCTGCTCTTTGCACAGGCAAACATGTTCTTAAAATCATAAGTAATCAATTTGATATCACTTAGATTTTATATCTTTCATTTTATCACCAATTTTAATCACAAAAAATAATGGAAAAAAAAGTTAATAACTACTTTTATTGAATTTTACTGTGCTAATAATAATTTTTTACAATTTTAATTTTAAAATTATTTTTTATTATTTTTTTTTTTTTGTTTTTTAAAAAAAAAAAAGATCCAGTTTTTAACATTTTAAAACATTTTTTATACATCAGTTGTTTTTTATTACATAATGAAAATTCAAAAAATACCATATTATTTTGAATATAAAATGCCCCTGAATTTAAAACACAATAGGATTTTAAACTTGGAAAATTGGGGGAAAAAATTAAAAATGATTTTATTAAAAAATAAGAAACATTTTTATTTACTTAAATAGTAACTAATATAAATGCAATAAGCTTATCTAATTTAATGCGAATCTTCTTCAGGCATACTTTTACTTTCTACATGTTTACTTGCAGAACTTGGATTCTCATTTTCACTATTACACCAGGGTACCTCATCTTCAAAACATTTAAATCATTACTAATGCAACATTTTAAGAAATTTTTTTAAAATAATTTATTCAGGTATATTTTTCCAAGATTGCAAAATTCATCAAATTATATGCATATTTGTTTGTATTACAAAGTCTTTTTTTTAATGTAAATACTGTAATTTTTTTCAAAGAAAAACAATTTTAAAACACGATATTGATATTTAATGTTACTGGTAAATCTGATTTTTTTTAAAATTAAAAACCTTTTTTAAAATGCAAATTAATAATTTGTTAGATTATTAAAGTAAATGAAAGTTTTTTTAAAATAAATTTCTCTTTATAATTGGAAAAAAACAATCTACAATGTTCAACATAAAGCATATTTTTGTCATCCAATTACAATTTGTAGCCATATGTCATTGATTTCTTTTTCAATTTGTTTTCATGTAAATTTTTCTTTTAAAATCTGAATGATTTTTTTAACATAATTTATATTTTCACAAATATTTTCTGAAAAAAATTATAAATGTGTAAAGAAGATTCTAAAACATGTTTTCACTTTGAAAATCAAAATGAAGATATTGGAACTGTCAAAATTGTTAACAGGTCCTCTCTTGTGTAGAGAACAAGAAACAACCAATCATCACATTGGAAGGCAGATTCTTAACTTATTGTTATATAGATTTATTAGTTGTAAAAAAAATCTAAAGGTAATTCAGTATGGTTTTCTTGTCAAAATAACAGTAAAATCAGAAAAATAATGTTAACAATAGTGGTTTGAGAGAGTATTAAAGCCAAATATTGACATTTAATGTTACATATTTTTTCTTTTGATTAAAAAAGATTTAATACTATTCTATACAAATTAACAATTATAATACTATGCACATGTATGGTGTAAAGCAAAGATCTACAGAAAATAAGTTGTTAAAAATGTTCATTCTGAATTTAAGATGCACCTCTCTTTTATGAGCCCAAAATTTGAAAAAAAGTCTCTTATATTCAAAGTAATATGGTAATAAAATCAGAGTTATAAAGAGACATTTTAAATGTTTATATTTGTACTATGAATGTTAATGTTTATACTTTATATGTATATATGCTTATATATTGTCTGTTGCTGTATAGTATATTATTTTTATTTTCAAAATTTCATTGGAATGTACATAATATTATTTGCAATATACACATATTAAAAATATCTGTGAACTACATTGTATCTAACTGCTTGGTTTCGTTTATACACTTTTCAAAAAAATGTAGATAAACAAACAAAAAACATTAATATCTGTAAATTTAATACATTTTATGATGCACAAACAGCAGTTTTTCTATATCTGAGTGCTGGTGTATTATTCCATTAAAAAGTAATAATTAAAATTTGTAAATATATTTTACAGTACATATCATATTTATTAACAAGATTTTTTCAGGTTATGTTGAAAGCACATACATTTTATTATTTCTTTATTATCATTTTCAAATTTAATATGTTGTATTTTGGATAATCAAATATTTTTTAAGTGTAATGCCAAAGGTTTTACAAAATTTTAGAATATAGTAAAAGTTGATAGAAACAATTAGAGTTCCTAATTTCTTGATAAGATCATTATCATGTTTCTATAAGAGAAAAAAATTATTGAAAGAAAAACACTATCACTCAGAGTATATTTATTAGTGACCAAAGTCAAACATTTCACTATTACTTAATTTAAAAAATAAAAATATGGTAGGTAGTTTATTTTCTTATTCTTTTTGTGTCAGTGAATCAATGAATGAAGATATACTCAGTAAAATATAGGATAATGTGTCCCTTCAATTTATTATTAATTATTATATTATTATTTTAAAATTTTGTTTATACTATGATTTTAATGTATACTATATATGTGTGCATTGAAAAGTATTCTACATTTGCAGTTCAATAAAAAAGATGTGCACTACTCTAATCAGCATTTCTCATCAAAACTTGAGCTATTGTATGCTATATATATTTGTATGTGAGGGGGCTAAAAACAATATAGCATCATTTATAGCTCCAGTGTATATAGTATTCTTGATTATCTTTAGATTTATAGTAATTATTGTACGTCTTGAAACCAAATGCCATGGATATCATGTATATAACAGTCCTATGTGTCTGTTGCTATTGTATTTATTTCAGGTGCTTTGCTGAGGCTACTGATGAACTTCTTTGGTGGCAAGTAGTGAAATAACTTTTAGATATGAGAATTATCTGTGAATAATAAATAAAAGTACTTAAGCAAGGATACCTGCTGCTGCCTTGTAGGATAGAATGCCATGTCTTCAATGGCTAGGAATGGTTTCTGATAGTATTTTCTGTCTCCCTTCTTTTCCTTAGTATCTTTAGCCAAGTTAATCTCTCATATTATTGGTTATCTCTTTTTACCAACTGTGATAATGGGATTGTATGTTTGTGTAACAACATTTTTACCCTTTAACTACATGCACAACAATTCTTTCAATTCCCCTTTTCATTTTTGTTTTAAATAATGGACCAACATGTTATATATGTAGATATATATTTGTGATTTAGAGTGGTTTGTATAAACAATGCAAAACTCATCTTTGGTTTATTATTATTTTTAATTTATGTTTTTATTATCTTTTTCTCTCTCTTGTGGCTGTTAAATGGATTTGAATAAGCCCGTGATATTTTTCATAATAATACTCAGTGTATTTAATTGCATATCAAAAAATGTAAAATATCTATATAACATAGTAATATATAATCAACAGATTAAAATATATGCGTATGTGTGTATATATAAGATAAGCTTAATTTGAAAATCATTCAATACAAGAAATATAAAATTTTACCATTATAAATTTTTATTTAAAATATTGCAATAAATAAATTACTTTTTATATATTTATAAAATAGTATCTTTATTGCTTATTAATTGAAGAAAAACATTTTTTTTTTCAATAAATAACTGAACTAAGACTTTGCATTTTATTTTAAACCAAGTCTCAACAGAATAAGGTATCTCAACTATGGCTTTGTACAGATTTACATCATAAAAATAATATGAAAATTACAATTATAATTTTTTCTTTATTGTGGGAAAAATAAGCAATTAAGATAAAAACAGAAAAGATAAGCCCTCATGAAAAATGAACGGGAAGGGGAAATATGCACAAAGCTCAGGAAGGGTTATAACCGGAAAAGTCATTAATCTAAAAAAGTTAGAGAACCCAGAGTCTTGAAATGATGGCATTGCATCTATATTTATTTATTTAATAGTATTGATTATAGAAAAGAATGCAACAACAAAAAACTTGAACTAAGGAATAAAAATCGTCTAACATCAATAATAGCTTGTTTACTGTTGTTTTATAATTTCCACTACAAATTATTGTATTTAGTTTTTAAAATATTAGAGCATATTTTTGAACATTAAGATAAATGTAAAAAAGCATGCCATTAAAAAAAAAAGTTTCAGAATAATGAATAGGAAAAATAATGAATGAAAGAAAAAAAATACACAAAGAAAAACATTAAATACTCCCTCTCCCAATGACATAACGGAGCTTGCACAATGCTTTTCAGGAATAAACTACTTAGATTACTGAACTAGTATCAGACCTATATAACTGTACAAGTAACTTTTTTGGGATAAAAACATTAAATTGTTTTTGTATTTCAGGCCAGAAACTTGATAGCATAAAAAAAAATAAATAAAGAATGACTTTTGGATGAAAGCTATGTAGTTGAAAAAAAAAAAATCCCTATGCAATAGTTACAGATCCAAAATTTTTCATTGACAAAGACCATAATCCAGAAACTAATCTGGAGATATGTATAGAATAACCTCAGTAGAGACATTTAATAAGGACTACCATTCAGCATCTATTGTTAGATGATCAGAATATTTTTTTAAACGTTGTACTATTAACAATTATGTGTGACCCTTATAATCAAAGATGTATTAATTAAAGATTTGAGTCATTAAAATATAGGATTTCATTTTGTGTTTTAATGTATTCAACTTTTTATATTTATTTATTTTGTTATTTGGCAAAGTAAACATGATTAATAGTTTGATAAAATTCTTGCAAAATCTCAACATGAGTCTTGGATTGGATGGTGAATATTGATATATTCGCACTATAACTTGGTAATTATCAAAAGATAAATTATGAGCTCAGACCAGTAGGAATGTGATATCTTCTCTACTGGGATGATCTTTTTTTTTTTTACTTTTTTTATTCAGTCTGCACTGTGGTTTTTATCTGAGCAACACTAATTAACCCAAAATTTTTACTTGGCAGTTAGTTAATAATAGCTGAAAACCCATTTACAACCAATATTAGTTGGTTAATTGGGTTGACTATTTGAAAAATTTTCATGATTCTCCTAGATAGATTGGAATTCCATGTTGGACATGGCATGCACATTTACTGACCATTATATCATGAAGAGCATTTTTAGAATAAGGGTGATGTGGATTAACTTAAAACAGTTTATGTTCACATGGTAATAGAATAAGTGTTGCATTTTCTTCTTTTTCCTCAATTGTTACCTTTCTCAAATTATAGTTGCAATACATATCTTTAAATGTTTATTTATTATAAATACAATATATATATATATATTGTAACTAAATTAAAGAGAAGATCAAAATATATCATTGTAAAATAAATAGATTCAATTGTAACTTAATTAAAGATTCAAAATAATTATTTAGCTTAATAAATGAAAAATGATAACTTAAATTTTTATATCAAAGAGAAAAGAATTAAACATTGTAACTTGCTGAGCATAAGCTATTAAACAAAAGATCAGACTGAGTTATCAATCATATTAAGGGTCATTGGATTCAATGAAACATACTCCTGGGTAGTAGCTATATATCCATAAGGTCATAAATATTAAAATGATGAGTAGGAATAAATTAAACATATTTCTGTAATTAGATTTCTCAAGATATCACAATATCAATAATCAGACACAATAATGCTTTGTTTTCTAGTCATTTAAGGTGTCTGGCCTATTTCAAACCCTAGATAGGCAGCCATTGTATT
This sequence comes from Epiperipatus broadwayi, assembly GCA_028023455.1. Taxonomy (NCBI): domain Eukaryota; kingdom Metazoa; phylum Onychophora; class Udeonychophora; order Euonychophora; family Peripatidae; genus Epiperipatus; species Epiperipatus broadwayi. Next base: position 345,975 of record JAQFVV010006426.1, read on the forward strand.
TCCATTAACAAGTATAAACCATAAACAAATCATTAAGAAACGAACTACTATAGCTCAGGAAATAGTATCAAGTGGTGAGTACAATAGTAACTCGATAAAATGTCTTCTCAGGTATACAGACAGTAGATTTTATCCACTTTCATTTCTTGGTTTGATGTTAAGTGCATATTTAAACAAATACCAAGTGAATATGATCTAGCAGGGCGCCACTAGATTATCTGAATCTAGACACAGTTATATCTAATAACCTTTTCACATGTACCAGGTTTGAATCCCATTTTGGTACTTTATTTCTAATAAAAATGGAGGATTTTGCTTTTAGAGCCATATCACTGTATGCACTAATATTTAGGTAAATGTAAAACATCTTTAAACCCAAGTGGAGTATATAAAATTCATTAGACATAAATCATTTCCCAGATCTTAACATAATAAATGTGTTTCAATATTTTTCTATAAGTTTTACTAGCTCAGATTACTATTAATCTAGGATGGCAATTCATTCATCCTTGCATGAAATAGATGATGGAATGGTGGTTATAATATTACTAAGAAATCACTAAATATTATGAAATCAATATTTATTTATGGCCTTTGAACATTTATTTCGCTCATTAACCAAAACGTTATGGTGATGATGATGACAATGATAATGATAATGGTTTCAACCACAGCTTTAGGACTAAGCCTAAACATAAAACCTAATTCTTAAAGAAATTCATAATTATTGCTTAATTTTAGCATATTTAATCATATCTCAAATAACCAATATTCAACCATTGATGATGAATGATCACAACCAATAAAAAAATACTCTCAATGAAATATATACGCCTCATTTAATAAAACAAATTAACATTTATTAATGCCTTACTAATATCTACATGAAAATTTATAGATAAACATGAAAATTGATATGAATAATAATAATGATAATAATTGATTATATTGCAATCTTCAGATTAATTTCAAGTTCTTCCCCCTTTCCCATCAAATGTATATTGTATTAAATTGGGTAACCGATTTGTTAAAATGTTCCATCCACAAGAAAAGTATTTCATAAAAAAAATATTCACTCATTGTCACACATACTTTATAATCTAACATGTCAAGCAGAATGATAAAAAAAAATGTTAATAGAAGTGAAAGAGCAAGTTTTACCGAACAAATTTTAAAGTATATTTCTATCCCCCTCCCTTCTACACTCTGAAACCTTTACTTTCTTAAAACAAAGTAATTTAATATTTTAATACTGCTTATTCCCTCACATTCACTCGTAATTATACACAGATAAAGTATTATTATGTATGTGTGTATTTACCCCGTAAAAACCAAAATATTTAAAAACAAAATAATAATACAAAAAATTATTTTACACATTAATAATATTTCATAACTGTAAATCAATGAACAATCATAATTTTGGTACATACAAAATCGTTATTAAGAAATTCTTGGTTTCAATTGATCTTGGTTGTTTTAAAAGTTCTTTAAATAAAAATATGCCACTCTGTTGCTAAAATTTTACTAAGTCTCTGGTATTATAAAGAAAATATATAAAAAATTTATACTACCAGTTCTTTGTAGCGACTTCCAATGAGTCAAATTTATCTTGTTCAATGTCTATATTTTGCATCTACCATTTCTATTTCTCTCTGGAACAATCTCTTTTTTGAGGTGTATAATTGTTTGATGATGATGATCCTATTGAGGTTATTTGCTTTAGTGGACAATTTGGAAATCATTATATTAACTTTTCTTCTCTTCCTGTCAAACATGATTCTTTTAGTGGATGAAGTACAGCAGTTGTTTTCACGTTTATAAATGTTCTGGGTTTAAACTCAGTTACTGGAACAATTAATTGGACTTGATGATTTACTATTTATTTGTAGATTAATCATTTTTCTTCTGAACACCTTCAAATGCGGGTGAATGCTTTCTTATTTCTATTTAAAAACATCTGATTTCTCTCGGTCAGTTGAAAGGTGTAGAATATTACTTTTCAGACAAGACATCTTTTCTTTCTTATATGATGTGCTAGTTGATGATGACTCAGTCAACAGACGAGACATATATTAATTTTCTTACCCCGCTAACCTTATATTTTCAATATTCAAAGCTTGATATTAAAAAAAAATGATTTTTTTTTTTTTAAAAAAAGGTTATCTAGCAGAATTAAAAATGTTTGTCTGCTTTAGTTTCAATAATTTCAAAAGTCTCTATAACAACAATAACTGATTTTCCAGACTGCTTTTATATCCGATTTTTGAGTCAACTCACCCAATTAGAGTGATAGTGTGACTTGCTATTTTTGACCAACTCGTTTTTAGCTGGAAAGTGCAATATTTTTTTAGGAACATTAAAAAAAAAAAAAACCACACACCTGGTTTTCAGACAACTTTTGTTTTGAAGGAAAAAAAATAGACTTAATCCTTTTTCCTCACGTATATCTGTAATATCTAAAATTGGAGCTTCTTTCTTTTGATCTTAAGATGAGACAATTTCAAAATTAGAGTTCCCACCAAGCTTATACTCCAAAATGACAAACAATCATTTACAAAAACAAAATTGCTATAAAAATATATATCTGATTCAACAGATTTTCTCCCTTAACACAAAATTGTAAAAAAAATAATTTGACAGATTTAACCCTTCTTCCTTTCAATATATAATAAATGTAGATATATTTATGTGATGTAACACAAGCACTCCACCATTCAAATCATGTATAAACCGACATTAAATAATTAATTTCTAGCTGAGTAATTCTAACCCTAATATTTAAAATTAAATCCTTATCTTTTAAATCCAAATTACAATTATAGAAAAGCAAAAATAGATGTATAGAATAAGATATTAAAATTGATCAAGCATAGATTAATTTTAAAGAAAGTTTAATATCTGAAATTTAAAAGTGGCTAACTAAATAGCTTTTATAACTGCTTATACATGGGCATTATAACTTTGCTTTTTTTTTTAACAGAAAAATTAAATATTGAATCGTTTAAATGTGTGTATTACCTTTCTATCAACACAAACAAATAAAGAATATAATTGTTGACCCACTCTCTTTCTGTCTAAAGCTTTTAGAACTGGATCTGATAGGGTTTAAACTTGGGTGCCCTACAGCTTCCTTTATTGAAATATAAAAATGTGATGATAATTTTTTGTTCAGCATTTTCTTTCATGCACATTATGATAAATTTAGCTAATGACAAAATTGTAATGGCACAATATATATATATGTTTATACACACTAACATGTCATTTAAAATTATTTTGATAATTTATTAATAAAATAATTATATTTGCTATAAAAAAACTACAGATGTTAACCATAAGCATTTAATATAATCCAGTTTTGCTAATCAAATTTTGAGAATACTGTTGCAGCTGTACTATGAATTTAACATTCCTTCATTTTAAAATCTTTTATCATATATAAATATTATAAAATGTTTTTCATTTCTGAAATGATGGAAAACTTGAATATTTTTCAAATATTTAATTCACATCAGTAACGAAAAATATGATGTATCTGCTTAAATTATAAAACTTTACCATAATTAGAACTGTGATGGATGGTTAAATATCAATATGATTTGTTAATTTAAAAGTAATATTTTAATAAATTTTAAAAAGTAAATATCAGCAAAATATTATGACTTGCAGTTTCCAATAGCACTTCTCTTCCCCCTATTTCAGAACCATCTACTGTAAGTCTTTGTAATCACTAGACATTCGTTTGTGGTATTATATAATATCCACATGCTAAGACCTGTTTCTAACTTTTTTTTTCATCAATGAGGATTTCAAAGCTGGAAGAATATACACGTATCTATATATTGAAATTTTGTTAAGATTTAAAGTTATTAAATAAGACATCAGTAAGTAGAGAGGTGAGTAATTTCCACATAAATGACGCGTTATTTAAATGTATTTGTATTTTTTTTTTTTGAAAGATTTTAATACTTTAGCCATTGGCAATTTAATATTATATTCTTATTTTATTAAAAAATACATTCTACTTTTAATTTATATATATGTTATTATTGAGAAAACCTCATGATATAACGGTCAGGGTATTTGCCTTATTTCAGTATAGTGTCTGAATCCAACTCCGTTAAATCTTAGTTTTTTTTTTCTTTTCTCATGTGTCATAGCATTAGCTGGGAAGCGAACCCACCAACCCGGGACAACTACTTGTAAAGCAGCCGTCGCTGACCTCTCGACCACCAATGCTTGACAAATCTTAGTTTTTTTTTAATGGTTGCTAGCTCATAATCATGCAAAATAGTTATGTAAAATTGGTTGGTAAATGCATATCTATTTATTCTTAGAGTATTAAATAAAAATGGAAAATTGTTAAAATCCTGACCATTTAAAAGTTGGCTAATTCCTTCATTATTCCTCTTTAGAGGGCTGGAAAATGGTCATTGTCCTATAGTGCATTACTTAAAAGCTTGTCTGGCTTTTACTCTGTACACCAAGTTAATGGAAGTTTTTTATATATGTTGGCATTTTAAAAAAAAAAGTTTATATTTATAGATGTTTATTATTCATATACATATTAATAATATAAAAATTTCATTATTTTTAATGAAATTTTAAGCATCTAAATGTCCTAATTCTGAGATGCTAGATTAGATTTATGGAGGTTGTGGTAAGCAATGGCAAATATCATTAAAAATCAAGTGTTATTGCTTTGTCATATTTTATTGCCTAGCTGTTTCTTTTTTGCCTTAAGCACAGAACAATGTGCAGATATATATGTATATATTTGCAGTTCTTCATGTGTGGTCATAATGCTGAATTTTAAAATATGTATTACATGCAAATAGATATGTAAATTACATAATGCATGATTTTTATAGTAATATTTACATGATCAAACTGAAATGCTATGTTTTGACACACACACACACATATATGGTTTATTAGCTATGAGTTCAAATTAATAATGCTATGATTACTTCTGGTTTGAGTTTGAATTTGACCCTGATTTATATAAAGTCCCAAAATTTGTAACATCTGGGATCGTAATAGTAAATGATTGTTTTATTCATACACGTTTTTCTGACAAAGAGGAAAAAGTGGTTCATATATGTGACAGTGTATGGAAAAGCAGTGTCTTCATTCGTTTTACATATATATACAAACCGCCTTCTGTTTATGTAAAAAACTTATCTGAACCCTTCCAATCATATAAAGTGCAAAATTTCACAGAATATGCAACACAACACAGCAATTCTCATTATTGTACTATGTGAATATTGTTTGTAATATAGTAAAACTATCATAAATGCAAAATTTCTGTTTTCAAGTCGAATTTTAGTAACAAACCATTTTATTTTCTCGTCATTTTTGCAGAAAATTAAAATAGACATTGATTTTACTATCAGTAATTTGTATATATTTTTTGAAAATTATGTACTGTACACTTATTTTATTCATAATAATGCACTTTAAAATAAAGAATATGCTTACATTTTTGTCAACATAAAATTTTTATGTAACATTAATTAAAATAATAAATCAATACTTTACAATTTTGTCTTGGAATTCAAGATGTTTGGATTAACGATAGTCTTCCTCTACATTGTAGATTTTTCATTTGCTAGAAATATTTTCTTCATTTTCTCTATCATAGCTAATGGTTAGCACTTATCTCAGTGGGAATTTGACTTACATAAAATTTCAACTTAATTACCAAAGAGTAATGGAATGCTTCATTTGTATAAATAGAAGTTTACCATATATTAAATATTGTGTATGTGTGTATAAGATTTTATAAATTGAAATAGTTAATTAAAAAAAAAAAAAAATCGAAAAAGTTTTAATTCTTATACACAGTAAGTGCTTTAAAATTTATTATTAATATTTTAATTTGTATATCTGGCCAGATATAGTTTCAGATGGCATGACAACCAAATGTCACTATCTGAATATCAATAGTGATAATTATCCTAAAGTGTGAAAGAAGCCTTCTACATGGCAAGAGTGCGCCCATTGTAGAGATCAGATAAAAACAAAATGTTTATTGCTAATTTCTGTAAAAATGAAGTATATAAAGTGAGTCTACAATGAACATGTTTTCATTAGTATCCATATATCCTGTTTGTTTTACATCTGTATTCACCAGAGGTATATTCTAACTCATTATTATTATCTTATCCAGTAACTGCTGTGAGTTTGTTGACTTTATAGAACTAAATACTTTACTAGAATGTTCTTATAGTGTGATGGTTCATAAATAAATGTCTTTATAATCTTGCACTTTTTCTCCCTACTGGGCTTACTATTGTTGCATACTTTTTGTGATACAGTAATAAAAAGCAATAAAACCTAATCATTGGTTTTCAACTTACATACAATTGAAATTGTAAAAAAGAATTGTTAAGATGGATTGATAATACGTCTTCACTTGTATATTGACAAGTATAAAAAAGTATTTGATCTGCTAATGGCTAAGTATTGCTTACAAACTAAGGCATAAATATTTTAAAGAGGTAAATGTGTTTAATATCTCAAGTCAATAATAAAAAAAATATTCTTCATCTCCCAGTGCTGTATTATTTTATTTATTTTGAAATATAAGTACAATGTTATTAATTCAGAACTTTAGTTCAGAAACTTGTAATATGGGCACTTTTAGATCAGTTGTTTTTGATGTAGTAAAAATATGTATAAAACTAGTTTGCATTGTGCATATCTGTAGTCAATTTTTTTTGTTGTTAATGGTATCTTGTATGATAGTGTAAGTAAAACAAACAAACAAGAATGTTTCCATTATCATTATTCAGAATGATCTAATAATCTTATAACTTTAAATGCACCTTCATATCATTTATCTTTTTTCCACTGGGGTTTACAATTTTTCTTGCAAGCAGATAATAATAAACAGGCATCATGAAATAGTGTTACTAATATATTTTTTAAAGAGATATTAAAAAACATTTTTTAGACCACACACTAAATAATATTAATTAATTATCATCAAGACAAAGGCTTTATTGTTTGAGAGTTTGTAAAAAGTTTGAGCACTGGAAATCACATAACTGGAGCCATATCCATAGACTTTGAACTCTAGAGTCAGTGATTTTATTCCTACATTGAGCCATGTAGCACTAAATCAGTATTATTACTAATGTAGTATAAAGATCCAGAGTTTTATAACATTCTTTTTTTGTTGTATGTTTGGATATGTAGGAAATGCCTGATGCAAATTAAAATAAATTATAGTTATTACCATTCTTATTATCTTCCATTGATCTGAGAAATGTGCTATTTTAGCTTACAGGATTTTTTTAAAAATGAAATCTAATTTATAACAAGCAGTTACATTTTTCTATCACTCACATCACCAAAAGTATAAATAAGCATTACTCTTATGCCCAAAGCATAACTTCATATTCTGTTAAGTGTTCAATTGTATCCATTGATTGCTAGTTTTTTTTATTCTTTCATCATAGAAGTCGTTAGTGTTTAAGTCTGTTTGTTTAATTCTCTGGCTTAATATGACTTGAATTAATCAAGCAATAGAATACAACAAAAAAGTGGCAACACTTCATCATTATTGATTGTGAATATTTTAAATGTATTTTATCTTAGAATTTCAGTTTTAAAACTACATTAGGTTTGAGGCAGGTATTTTATACAAGGATATTTTGTTCCACCACTGTGACAGGATACTTAAAGCAAACTTTATGCAATTGTCAAGAGTTTTTTTTTTTCACTATACATATTTCCATAATGATTTTCTATGTTTATCTAGTTTTAAGCACTTTCTATTGCACTTATTTTTTGATGTATCATGAATGCTTCAAAATGCTTTATGATATATATTTTGTATAAAGCCATTAAACATATAGTGTAATTGATGAGGGATAGTGTCTTATGAGTAGTTTTTAATTTGATATTTGCTATCTTTAGATACATTTTGTTCAAAACCATCAAACATATAGTGTTTAATTGTTGAGGTATAGTATCTTATGAGTTGTTTTTAATCTGATAATTGCTATCTTTAATGTTAGTAGTTTAATAAGTTAAACATTTCTTTTATAAGATAATCGTTTGGTTCCTACTTAGAGATCATATGGCACTTGAACATCAAAACGATGGGTTGAGCACAATGATTTCAACCAATTGACCAAACTGATTATTTTTTTTTTACTTTTCATATTTGGAAATTGTCCTAAGATGGTGTAAAATTTTAAACTGAAATGTACAGTTCTGTTAATTGTATTATCACTTGTTACACAAAAATGATAAAAATTATATTTTTTGTCTATCTGCAAAGGAGAGGGACCAATAAGTTTCAAAATTTTTGCAACTATTGTAAGACAGGATAGAGCTTCTTTTTTACTTTTCTCATAATGACTTCTGTATTTTTTTTTTATTGACATTTCCTTGAATTTTCAATTGGTTAAAACTGAGAATCACACACTGATATTTAGTATAATGGTAATATATCAAAAAATAATATAACAAAATAAATAGGGGTGGTACACTATGCTGGAAAGATTAATTTATTTAAAATTACAGATTAGCATTGCTTCGACCAGGTAAGTCATATTCATAGAACTTATATAGGTTTGTATAAGTCGAATTTATAAGTTAAATAATTTAATTATACCATTTAAGTGATAAAGCAGTGCATGAGTCTTTCTTATTTATTGCATTGATGTTATATATAGAACTCACAAATAAGCTCTTAACAAGCTTTGCAGAATATCCCCAATCCCAGACCATTTTCTCCTACTGGCTTCCTCAGTGAGGTGCTAGGATATTCAAGCATTAGATTAAAAACACCAGGACAAGCCCAGCACTTTATCTTATGGATAACTATTAAGTAGAAAATCTGAAATTTTCAGACAGTCATATATCTTCCAATCCAGCTATCTAACTTAAATAGCTGTATGGGACTGAACCAATTCACATACACCATATATTAATAACTTTAGCAATATAAAATCACCAAAGCCTTAATAGCAAAAAATAAAATTATATAGAAATCAAATCACATGTCACATGACCTAATCTAAACATTTTGTTGAATTAGATCATGTGACATATGACTTGATTTGTTAAATTAGGTCATGTGACAAGTGACTTGATTTCTTTGTAAATTTTATTTTTTGTTATTAAGGCTTTGGCAATTGCTGTTAAGGCTTTGGTGATTTTATATTGCTAAAGTTATTAATATATGGTGTATCTGAACTTGGTTCAGTACTATATGGCTATTTAAGTTAGATAGTTGGATTGGAAGACATGTATGTCTGAAAATTTCAGATTTTCTACTTAATAGTTATCTATTAGATAAAGTGCTGGGCTTGTCCTGGTATTTTTAATCTAATGCTTGAATATCCTAGAACCTCACTGAGGAAGCCAGTAGCAGAAATCAGTCTAGGGTTGGGGTATTCTGCAAAGCTTGCTAAGAGCTTATTTGTGTATATATAACATTTGTAATACAAGCTTATTAAATAGGTCATGTGACATGTGACTCAATTTATTTGTAATTGCATTGATGTTATTTGCAATAAAACATGTCTCTTTATATTTTCTTTTTCAACCATTGGGTTCAGCACAAACAACTTTAATATTAAGTGGATTGAAATTGTGACCAGATTCAATTTCATGTTCCAAACATATAGACCAAGAGTTTCCAAACTTTTTTCAGCTGCAGACCCTTTTACTAAAAACTTTTAAAACTGTCGACCCCCTAATCATTTACTTTACTTACTCAAATTAATAAATTTGTACAGTACTCGATATTAACTGTTTCACAAGATATCAAACTTTTCATTGTAATTTAATGATTGAAAAAGATAAAAGGATTACGAAATATGGTATTATCTTGTGCAACATTTAATATCGAAACATGAGCTAACGAAAATTAAAAAATATGAGCAGAGTTTTTTTTTAAGTTTTGACATTTATGAAATAAATATGTAAATTCAAAATAAGCACAAATATTGAAATCACTTTATTAAACATAAAAATGAAGTGAAAAAATCAACATATTCAGACAGAATTAAACATCAACAAAATTACAACAACGAAAGATTTTAATCAGAATTATAAAAATAAGAATACCAAATAAATTAGCTTGGAAAACTGAATTTAATGAGATGGGTGCACCTGGTGATCTGTCAACAATTTATCTATGTCCAGTTTTAAATTAGTGAGTTGCATTCTCAAATCTCCATGTTCATTGATATGCAATTGATGTCTGTTCTGAAGCAGGTTTAAAACTATCTTTCTGTATAGATACAATGATGGAAATGCCAGAAAATACTTTTGTACAACAGTGCATAAAGCTGGGTACAGAAGTGGAATATCTTGTTGCAGCCAAAACTTTTGATAACCCTGTTTGAATTGTACTTGAGATCCTCATTTGTACTGATGGTTATCAGCTCATCTTGCAAAATTATATTTGGTTCTGCACTAGTAGTGTATGGGTTTATTATCCAGCCGGTATTTCCAATGACAGAATATCTTCAAACCTAGTTTTGAAATCAAAATGAAGAGCCTCCAAGTGGTTGACATACAACAAGACATTTTTTTCTTGGATTATGCCTATCTTAAATAAGTTTGGGAAGAACTGGGAAAGCTCAGATCTTGCAATATTTTGCTTAAAAAACATTTAATCTGCCAACAAAAGCCGATATGACCGATTTTGCTTTGATGAGATTCAAATTGTCTTCTTGCAGTTGCAAATTGACATCATCAAATTTTCCAAATAAGTCAGTTAAATAAGCAATACCTGTTTTACTCTTAAGTAAATTTTTTTCAAACTGGAATCCTTGTCTTCCAAAAACTCTAAAACAGATTGAAAAAGTGCAAAAAATCTTGCCAAACAAACTTTTAAAAGCCAGCGGACTTTGGTATGGAGAACCAATCGATAGAAATCTTTGTCACATTCCTCACATAATCAAGTGAACAGACTAGTGTTGAAAGCATTATTTCAAATTTTGTTCACAGCTGCTATAACAAACTGAAATGATTGATGCAATTTGTTGTTAAAGTTCTTGGCTATTAAATGTTGCCTATGGATTACACAGTGAACTGCAAGAGCTTTAGATAACTTATGAAACTGGGATAATGACCAATCATAGCTGGTGCTCCATCTGTTGCAACAGATATTATACTTGTCAATGGAATCACTTTTTCACTGAAAAATAGCTCCATTGAATTAAATATTGATTTGCCTTTGGTGTCAGTTTCTAAAGTTCTAGCAAAAAACAGTTCTTCATGCACTTCCTGATCATGAATAAAGCGAATGTATGCCAGCAACAAAGCTTCATTATCGGGTAATGTTGACTCGACCAATTGGAGGGAAAAAATTTTTTTTTGCAAATGATTACACAAAAGTTTTCCATGTCATGACTCATTTTATCGATACATCTTTGAACTGTGTTATTGCTCAAAGGAATCTTTTTATAACATCTTGTGCAGGTTTGTGGAGTACAGTGTTCAATACCTCCATGACAGCTGGTAGAATCAGTTTCTCCCCTATGGTGTGTGGCTTACCAGACTTTGCAATAAGTAAGGATATGTTAAATGATGCCCTTAATCCATTATCATTTTGCTTCGATGATGAAACAAACATATTATCTGTTGCAGTTTTCTTCAGAATTTTATCTTTAAGTGATTGAAAGTATGACAAATCTTTTTCTTTTTTTGTCAGGGTGAATTCTGTTCAAGTGATCTGCTAGTTTTGATGGTTTCATAGCATTGTTGCTAAAGACTTTTTCGCATATGAGGCACATTGGTAAATGTTTGTTTGATAATGATGGGCCAAATCCTAGCTTCAAATAGTCCAAGCTGTACTGGCTACATTTTTTTTTGGTTCAGTCATATTATTGTAAGAAATAAAAACTTTTATTAACAAACAATTTTGACAGCTCATGTGATAAAAAAAACAAACAATAAAGTATATACTTACTTAAAATGGAAGATTTTTTGTTCAAACTTGAATAAATAAACTGTGTCCTCTGATATTCTTTTTCATAGTACTGCTCCTCAATAAATAATTATATTCAAAGTTCAAATCACAAATAAGTACATGTCACATCAAATGAACCAATTTGTAGTGTTTTATGAAAGCATGACTGTACAAGACTGATAGATTCTGCTAATATCGAATATCATCTCATCCCACCATGAGCAAGTGCAAACATGCAATGGTTTTTCATGTCTGCACTTGCTTTGATACATTCAATAAGACAATGCACAGTCATGTTTGTGCTACATGTATTTGCATGCAGTTTTACATGTGACTCTTTTAATGACACATTTTACCTTTTCATTTGCAAGTTTGATATGTAATGTGTTTTTATCAAAAAAATGTTTTTTTTAAAAAAAATATTTTATTTCTTAATTAGGTACCTATTGGGATCATAGATATTTTGAAGTAAACAAATAGCTGTAGTAAGGGGCCTATTTCTGTTATCATTGACCTCCAAATTTTTTTATTGAAATGACCCCTAGAAAGTCAAATTGATCCTAGGGGTCGATATTGACCCCTTAGGGAACTCTTGATATAGACCTAATATTGGTGTCTGTTTTAGCATGTTTGTATATATATTTATGCTGCACTAATTTTGTAGCACAGTTGGCATGAGATTCACCATAATAAATTGCATTGCATGTTGATTCATTACATTTAATTTTATAAATTATTTGGAGAGCTTGGTCTGGAGATAATCAGTCTTTAGTGTTGTTCAACCTTTGATTAAGATTAGATTGTGTTCTAAAACTAATATCGAATTCATTTGAACATATTTTTTCCACCTTTTTGGATTCATATGGTATGAAAGGAAGGCTAATCCATGTATTAATATTATTAGTACATTGTTATTTGTACTACAAGATTAGCACAGCACAAATATATATATACAAATGTGCTAAAACAGACCCCAATATTAGGTCAATATTTTTAGAACATGAAATTAAATCTGGTCACACTTTCCATTCACTTAATATTAAAATTGTTGGGGCTGAGCACAACAATCAAAAAAGAAAATATAAAGAAGCATAGTTATTGCAAATAACATCAAAGCAATAAGCAAGAAAGACTCATGCATTGTATTATTATGTAAGTAGTATGTTTAAATTATTTAACTTGTAAATTCTATTTATATAAATCTATATTAGATCTATGAATATGATTGACCTGGTCGAAAGCAGTGCTAAGCTGTAATTTTAAATAAATTAATCTTTCCAGGAAAGAAGAAATATTATTGAGTTACAAAAAATAATATATATATTTTTCTCATTCATATACAGCAGGGGTGGCCAACTTTTGTGTTCATAAGATCTACTTTTTATTTTTAAAATGTGTTGCGATCGACTTGTTGTCATAGGCGTAGTCTAAGTGGAGGGAGGTGTGAAATACATACTATTTTTATATATCTACCTAATAAAAAATAACAATTATTTAACGGGCCAAAAAACTCATGTCGGGAGAATTAAAGCAACATGAGTAAAATTATTAGCAATATTTATTAATTTAAATTAGCTACATTAAGTCAAGATTAAAAATATTATTTTCATTAATGATACGACTTAGTAGACTTCACCTATCTAGAATTGAAACAAAATTCACAACAAAAACAAAAATAATAAAACTTGAAAATCTTGACTTAATTTGTTTCACTTGTTACCCGACAGCTCTTGCCAGATTGGCCTCGCGATCGACCAAAATTGGCTTTGCGATCGACTTGTTGGACACCCCTGATATACAGGATGCCCTTTCTAAGCTGATTGCTACTTTACAGTATTTTATAAAAAAGTTAGGAAGTCCACTGATCAAGTAAAGCCAATGAACTGCCTTGATAAAGATGGAATATAATTTTTAAGACAAAATTTTGTGACAGAATAGGATTATGCTTAAGAGCAAGTTATGATTAATTGATGGTTGCCTATAAAGAAATGAAAGCTTAATTGCAGAAAAAAAAAGGATCAGTAGTATAAAAGAACATTGTGAACATTAAAACGATCGATCGTTATAATAATAAGCTACACCAGAAGAATTAGTATTTTACATAAATTATGCTTATACAAATAATATTAATAAAAAAGAGAAAAGAAGTCATTAAGTTTTTTTTTTTTTAATTATAAAAACTGAATCCATCGTAAACCGTCATAGGAAATGTTTCAGTGATACCAAATTGTAATAAAGTCAGATATTTAGAATTAAATTATTAAAAAAAAAGTTCTTAAATAGTTAAGATACATGCATGTAAACATGAATTCTAGACATGAGTATTATATATAAACATTTTTTTTTTTTTGTAAATTACTGAAGAAATTTTAAATATTTGTTATCCAAAATAAACTGGTAAAAAGTAACTCCAATTTCCTGTAATCTGTTTCCTTATTTCAAAACGGGCGGGGAAGGGGTCATATAAAGTGTAAGGCCATTTTTAATTTTTAAAAACTAAATTAGCTTTTTTTATTTTATTTCAGTGAAGTTTTAAGAAATTTAAATGCTATCTATACAGTATTATAGAATCTATACATTATGTATTATATTAGCAGATAAGTCAGTTTCTTGCTGAGAAATAGGTTGTTGATTGAAGAATCTTGTAAGCTATGTCTACAGCAGAAGATTACATTGACTTAAATAAAGATAAACTTGAAAAAGAGAATTGACTTTTGTAAAAAAAAATTACCAATATTTTTTTTAAACATTAAGAATATTAATGTTTTGTTTTTTTTAAAGAATTAATCGAGACATTCATATTTACTTAGAAACATTTCTCTGCTTTCTAAAGATTTGACTTATTGGAGATCTTTCTCTTAGCTAGAAAGATTGTAATTCAAAATGTTTTAAATATAGGTATAAGTCTATTTAATCCAATGCAAGTCTTATTTACACAATTCTTGGCATATATAAAGCACAAAAAATTAAAAATATAGGTCGCACAAGACAATATAGTCCTTACGTCATGGATGCTTCAAATTGTGTGAACATCTATGATAGAGTATAGTATTTGTTTTCATTTGGTAAAATATTTTTATATTCGTATCTTGGCTAATAGGAAACAAATAAATGAAAATCTGACATGCATAATAAAAGAGGACTTTCAATAATAAAACATATCAACCACAAATGAAATATTGGTTCATTCTGATTGGTCAAGCAGTTATGCTGTCTTTGTATATTTTATGTATTGTCTTTGACTATTGATCTCTGTGATGCAAAGCACAGTTATTATATAGAATTCAAGTCAAATAAACTTTCTATAACTCAGTAGTTTTATGGTCTCTGTTGTAAATGCAGCCATAGATAGCTGCTGATCTGGCTGGTAGTTTCATATGGTCATTCTTGTTTATAAGATTAGTTCTCGAATGAAAAATGCAGAAAAATCTGCTTTACAAACCTGCTGATTTCAATCAAGGTCCATATGATCCAGTAAAGACTAATGTTGTTTTTTCATTTTTTATTTATAACAAGTCTTACTTTACTTGTGCTGCCAACATTTGTGTCTTTGTAGTAAAATACATGCAAATTTTCAAATCATCTTTTTATTTAATTTCACATCATTAGAACACTTCCAATTTTTGCTATTTTTTCTTATTTGAGACTGACCTGTGACTCTAGGCAGCTAACTAAAAGATTATCAAATGACAATCTTGATTTGCCTCAATTATCAACTGCTGCTTTGGCTTATGACTTTACAGTTTCCTGGATATGAGGGTTCCAATTTTTTTTTCTGTCATAAATATAATGAAAAAAAAAAGCATTCCATGGAATATCCTCTCATTCTTCTATCTAAAAAATTCAGCAGTTGTCTCATGAACTATGAAGTTTTTGAGAAGAAAGACCATATTGTTTTCTTTTGGGGGTGGGGGTGAAGTGTGGGGGTTAAATTTAGAGTAAAAAACCAATACTTGTACTGATTGATGTATGATATTGAGCATTCCACTCATTTGCTTTTACCATGGGTACAATTGAGTTGTCATATTTGCATTTGTCCTATGTGGTATAGCATTATGGGTAACTTGATGCAACCGTTAAACATGCTTAATCAGTCACTTTGGCACCCAAACATTACATGATACCCTGAGAAATTTATCATATGGTTGTTTTACTTTATTAAATCCCCAAAGTTAGACATAAGAATTTTTGCATTATTATTTTTTTTAAGACTTCCATGAGCAATCAAAAATCTCTTTTTATCCCTAGTAGCAATTTTCATTTTTGCAGACATTAATTGAGATTATTGAATTTTTAATATGTATAGTTTGCAAATACTATATAGTTAGTTGCCCTGTTATCGTAATATTTGATTCCAAGTTATATAATGGATGATATTATAGTGTGCATATTTAACTCATATGTATGCATGATTACATGCTGAAATATGTAGAACACACATATACAGATATGCATAGATATTGTATACATATTATAAACTATAAAAACATATAGATAAATATATTTATTAATTTATAATTTTTACAAATATTTTTTTGAATCACAGTATAACTGAAATTGCTGGTATGGAAATCATGGTTGGAGAGAAAATATTGTATAGAAGTGTGAATTTAAAATTTCATTATAAAAAATAAATTTCCTATTTGCTTGATATATCCCTTATGCTGTTCGAATGCAGGTGTTAAATGTTACATTTTAATAGTAACAAAACCTTATATCTTATACTGAAATTTATACCAGTTTCACTTTTTCTTCTAATAATCTTACACAAAGAATGCTTGTAGTTTTTTTTATATTTCTAGTCATCTTTTTAATGCTCCATTATTTTATTAAACAGTTGCAATTAGCCACTTCAACAAGAACAACAACATTTTAAATTATATATTAGCAAACAAATATAAATTAATCCTACATATTACTCTGAAAACTTTATGAATAGGTGAAATACCATTTATATGATTGCAAAAAATTATGTTGATTTGGCAACTCATATAAGCAATAAAACAACATGAAAGAATACTTTTTTTTGTTCTATTATGAATTTTTATTATTATGATTTTATAGAAAATTACACTGGTATACATATATTAATATAGGTAATTGGAATGCAAGTTATTACATATTTGTTTTTGTGTTATTTTGCACTTGAGAAGTCTGCCTTGGCAGAGCCATTAGTTATGAATGTTTAATTTTGACTAATTTTTTAAAATTCTGAATTGATATAATTTGTTTATCAGTAAACTAACATACATTGATTCCGAATATTTAGATTATTAAAATTTTATAGGACATTAGTAGGGTAGGAGATCACTTAATAAAGAGTTATAAAAATGTATATAATATATGGTATATTTCTAGGAGACCAAATGATTTTTGAGTACAGTTATAGCAGATTAAACTCTGCAGTTTTAAACAATTAACTAAATTGAGATTGTTACATTATTTAAATTGCACAGGGCAAATGAAAGATTTATTAACATGCTTTAATATTTGATCTGCAATTTTACAATCAGCTTTATTTTGTCATTGTGTTTTTTTATTAAGTATGAACATATTTTTATCTGATAGTAGCAGTACCAACTGTCAATTACTTGACCATGAAAAACAACAAATAAGAATAAATTGTGCTTAAAAATCACAGGTTGGAATAGGTCATGTGACTAAGTGTTTAATCACAACTTTCATTATATGATGTTATACATATAAGTAACCATTTAAATCTTTAGATTTGCAGCTCAATCCTCTGAAAGATTGTTATTAAATTGGAGATAGTGTAAAATTCCCCTATTGACATATCTCATTGTGCATGCTTTCATAGAAAACTTCAATTTGTCAGATGAGGTAGAGATTTGAAACATTTGAAAATTCTCATAGGATTGAATTAATCCAACTTTCTATTTGTATGTCATTATTATGATGTATATTTAATTTAGAGCTTGAATGTTTTAGGAATTGGTCATATATATATAATAGTAAATAAGATAAAGTCATATCATGTGATTTAACTTGATAAGCTTGTAGTTATAAAATAAAATAGTGAGCATGCTAATAGCTCTAACAAGCTTTATCAATAAATGTCACTAGAGAAAGTATTTAAAATCTCTATCTAGAAATTATTCTCATTCCCAAACCAGTTTCAAGCTATTGGCTCTCTCCAGTAAGGTGCTAGGATATTTCAGATTTCTACTTAATAGTTAAGTATCAAATAAGTGCTGGCCTTGATTTGATATTTTAGATCTAGTATCTGAAATATCTTAGTGCCTCGCTGAGGAGAGCCCATAGCTCAAAACCAGTTTGGTGATGGGGATAATTTCTAGATAGCGATTTTAAATGCTTTCTCTTGCAGCATTTATCAGTAAAGCTTGTTGGAGCTATTAACACGCTCATTATTTTATTTATAATTACAAGCTTATCAAGTTAAGTCACATATATTTATAATTTTGCTTTTAAGTCTTAAGCAATGTTATATTGCTAAGGCTATTAATATAGCTGAAGAGTTTTTAGACCCATATAGCTATTTAAGTTAGAGAGCTGGATTTAAAGACATATAGGTGACTGAAAATTTTAAATTTTCTACTTAATAGTTTAAGTGCTGGCCTTGAGTTAGTATTTTAGATCTGATGTCTGAAATATCCTAGCATCTCATTGGAAAGCTAATAGCTTGAAACCAGTTTGGGGATTAGGATAATTTCTAGATAGAGATTTTAAATGCTTTCTCTTATGACATTTACCGATAAGGCTTGTTAGAGCTATTAGCATGCTCATTATTTTATTATATATATATAGTGTTAATGCACCAGCATTCATATTTCATAGTGGGTGAGACATTTTATATCTATATTACAATACCTAATGTAAAAGAAACATTACCTAAGGAATATTTTCTATTTGTTATATATACAGATTTGAAAGTTTGTTTGCTAATTAATAACTCAACAAATATAACCTTCATGAATCTTCTATGATTTTCTTCCCTTTTTTTTTTTTGGAGAGTTATATAGGTTTTGGATTTTTGCTTTATGGTATTTAATTGTTTTTAAAAACTTTGGTTATTTGCAATATAAAAATGCATTGAAATCAAAATCATTTTCTGATGATTTCATGAAAACACAAAAAGAGGGCAGAACTGTATAAAATAGTACAGACTTCAATGCAAAAAGATATTATAGATATTAAGTGGGTACAAGGTATGTTGTGTCCTATATTTAGAGAAATAGACAGACTCATAGTTTTTGATAATCCAAAGTAAAATTTTATTTCATAAATATATTTTAGTTTTTACCACATATTTAATTTTTTGAAATGGATGTGGGAATAGAATACCACAATATTCAAATTTCATAGACATTTTAAACGCTATATAAAAGTTATATTTTTTGCTGTTGATAACTCATATATTATTATTTCATGTAAATATTACATAGACATGTTTCACTTATCAACTACATTATATTCTTTTATACTTTTTAACATTATTCTACTAACATGAGCAAAACATAAGGGCATATAGTGTATATAATAGATTAAGATACCTGATATTTATCAGTAACCAATCAAATCTTTAGGTTGATAGTCCATCAACATTTTTGATTAATTCCATATGTATGATATTTTGAGCTCGTTGTCAAACAAGTAGAATTACTAGCCAATGAAATATGATAAAAAGCGATAATGCTGGATGATGATATACCATCCTTCTATTATAATTTATTGTATCATATCAGTTTTATAATTTACATTCTTAAAGTACAACTCCACATAAAAGAAATAAATTAATAAAATATCATTTAAATCAAGTCAGTCTGCAAAGAAATTGTTGAAATTTGAATTTAAAGACCGTTATATCTATTCATCATATAATATATGGCACTTATATATTAGACCTGCTGCCCGTGTTGTTGATGGCAGAATGCTCGGGTGTGTTTGTGAATATGTGTGTGTATGTGTGGGTAGTGTTTGTGTCGGTAGAATGCCATATTAAAAGGTCAAATTTTTAACAATACGAAAAGTATAAATTTGTACACAAATACTAAATAAAAACAGGTAGTTGTGATTTTTTTAATACGGCATTTTGCCATCGCAAACACGGGCAGCAGATCTAGTATGCGAGTGCCCTGTACAGTATTCGCTTTTTATAATTTGCATTAAAAAACCACAATCAAATCTGAACAGTTAAATAAATCCTGGCATAAATAAATTTCTTTTAGAGTTAAAAGATTAATTATAGTTACATTTATATTTTTCAAATGTTATTGTTATATATTAAGCAGTGTTTAAAATGTTTTTTTAAGTAAATGAAACTTTTTAAAGAGAAAATTATTTTGTTTGTTTTTCCTCACCATTTGACATCTTATTTTAAGTGAACTTGTGGACACACATTCCAGCATAAAGTAGATCAAACACTTATAAATCACCAAAAGAAAATAAATCAACTTTTGAAAAATTTCCTATCTTTTTACTTTAAAGACATTTTTATTACTGTTGACTTCTATACTGCCTCAAGCGAAAGCTGTTTGCTGAAAGTTATAATTGAGATACTTACTGTTAAATTAAACTTTTTTTTATTAAATTGTTAAGGATTTAGAAATAAAACGTTTGATTTGGATATGTTCTCTCAAGGAAGCTGCTAATTTAAAAAATTTTTTTTGCTAAAAATATATATATATAGTTATTATTTAATTATATATTTAAAAGTGTATATATATAAAACTGTGATTAATGAAGCTATATGATAGAGCGATATGATGACTTGATAACTAAACATTTCTGGGTCAAAGCTCAACTCGTCGCAACTGGTGCTTAAACGTCAAACTCTAGAGCGATGAAGTTGATTTTTTTTTTTAAATTGGCGAGCTAAAATTCTAGTCTTAGAAAACCGTATGACATAATTAATGCACTAACTTGCAGTGCTCATGACCTAGAGTTCAAAGTCAGTGTGGAATCGAAAGTTGTTAGATAGCTGAGGATTTGGGACAAGCAAGATTTAGGATTTTTCTCAGGTAATTAGTCCATAATCCAATTAGCCAACCATTTAACTAGGTATTTAGCTATTTTTAGGTGAAAAACTTTTAGATAAAATTAATGCAATGAATTTGAAAAACATATTTAATATAACATAACATTTAGCAAGAATGTGAGAAATTCGTACATCACAGATATTGATGACATGGTTTATCTTATTTAAAAATAAATAAATTGAAGCACATCTATATTTATACATACTATATATGTACACACACACAACGTGAATATGGATATGAGATTTGGATATTTAACAAAATAATAAGACAATGATTTTAAGTTACACAGTGAGGTATGGAGATTTGTATATTATGAATAAATAAAATAAGGAAGAATTGAAAACAAAATATATGAGAGAACAAATGAATACCATTGAAAGAATTGAGAGATAGAAATGGAGCTGGATTAGACACATTGCTAGAAGAGTTAACAATAAATGGACAGTTTAAGCTGGATCTCTAGAAATTTTACTAACTCTAAAAAGAAAACATATGTGAGATGGATAAGAGTTTTGTTGAAGTAATGGGGACAAAGCAAGCTATCGATCGAAAAAACTGAGTCAAATTGGCAGATATTTTCATCCTATAATGGACTGATAATGATTGAAAATGATATATATACTGTATATACATATTATCATACATGCTATGTAAATATACAATGGATGTGACGTTTTAACACATACAATCATACGTTTATATAAACTCTCATGTAAAAAATATGGTTAAAAGATGAAATTTGATAGAATATGTGGGAATAATTTTTTTATGATCATGAATTATGTTGGCTTCTAAAAAATCTCTAATTCACATAATAAAATTCTTCATGGAAATGAGATGTATTAATCCTAGGAAGGTGAATGAGATTACAGAAACATTTCTTGCTCACTTCTATAGAGAATTTTCTACACTTTTTAAATATTTTCAACAACCTGACTCATTAGGTTTTGATTATTAAATCCCCCCCCCCCCACAATAATTAAGCATTTCCGTACATTGTTTCCTAAAAACATTTTTAGTTTATTATACTCATATATGTAATCATAAGTGCCAACAGCTAACTAGTTATACGTAAATCACATCATCCAGTTTTTATGCTTAAATAAACAGTAGAATTTTAGCAATGTATTGTCAAAGCAATTTATAATTAGATAGTAAATGGATTTATTACTTAATTACATTGTTGCTTTGTCAACAGATTGATGATACTCTATTTATTTAAGCATGAAGATTATATTGTGATTTATTTTTATCAACATACAAACCCAAATGCATATATTGAAAAAGAATAATATAAATTTTAAAAAAAATATGCATTAAGAAATTTGCATATGAATTTGAAGATATTTAGAAGGTTAAATAATCTTTTTATAGAAGAGGTAGATATGGAAAGAGACATTAGGTAGAGATATTGTATATCTCCTGTTTTATTTAATGTATGTTTAGATGAATCATTAAATGAATTGGTTTGATAGTGTTGGAATTGGTAAGTGGGGATAGAAGGTTTCACATTTTCTGATACTGCAGTAATGTATATAAGTAATGACAATAAGCTCAATAAAGTATTATATAGGATTGATAGGCTTTGTAGAAAATTTGAGAAGAAATGGAGATAAAAAAATTAATACAATATTAAACATAGATGAAATTAATACTTTTAAATTTTTGGGAAGTTGATAAGGGAAGTAGCAATAAAGAAATTACAATAAGGATTACAGTGCTAATTTTTTAAATAAGATGGCAAATTATTCTGCTTATTTTTGAAATTAGATTTTTTTTAAAAAAAAAAAGACTTTAAATGTTCTGTTGGAGTATGTAGATCAAAAACATTACAAAAATAAAAAAAAATTCTGAAAGCTTCCTAGATGTGGATTTGGAGGAAAATGGGGAGGGGGAAGTTGAAAAGATAATATTAGTAATGTAGAAAGATTAAAAGGAACAATTGAAAAAGGATTATAATTACAGAGAAAGAGAAAGCTAAGTTGAATATATACTTAGAAGCAGATGAACTACAAAAGATATGTGGAACGGATTGTATAGAATATAAAGAAAAAAAAATAGTACACAAAGTTAATTGTGATATTAAAGTGGAGTTTTTAAGAAACGGAATAAAAGAAAAATTCAGGGAATGTGATTGTTTAGAAGATAACTAATGATAGCTGATTTATACTTTAGATATATTGTAACAGTATGGAAAATAGGGGTTAATACAAGGGAGAATCTAGGGTTACAAGGTCCCATAATTGGGTAGCCATTTGTAACAGTACTACAAGGCACCATAATTGGGTAGCCATTTGTAAAAGTACCCCACATTAGGGCTAATTATGAGATGAGGAACCATCATCATCCCCATATAAATAAAATATAAAATTAAATACAAAAAGAATGAGCATGAGAGATCAGCATAGAACTAACTAGGTTCACCAGCATTACACAAAAGTAATAATCATTCATTCTCATGGATGATCAACAATAAAAAGTAAATCAACAGTGAATCTTGTGACTGGATTTGAAAGTGGTCCACTATAGACCAGGCAAACCTAGGGTAGGATTACAATTATCTGGGTGCACATACTTAGGTGCTATTTCATTAAAATACAATAATAAGGCAAATAATTCTGAGATAATAAAAACATCCTGACCATCGTCAATACTGTGGCCACAGAACCATTAATGTACTGGTGAACTATAAACTAAATTTCCAAAGAAGTAATAAATAAAATGAAAAGTAGTGCATGGACTTTAAAGGATATTCCTTTTGCATCAACCAGAATCATCATCATCTGGATGTTCATAACACTAAACATAAATCCGTACTTTATATAACATGCATAAATCTAGCTCAGGAAGCAAGAATTCTATAAACTATTACTGTGAGAAAGATAAAAATAAAACAATTTATTATAAATCACTTCAAATAATTCCTAGGTTTACCCTATTATAAGTAAATAGTTTTATTGGGATCATGGAAAAAATTATAGAACATTAAACTGCCACGAAATAAAGACATTCACGCTGCAATTTATGAAACAGGAATTGGATAGAAAAATAAATTAAGATTTTTAAAGCATTTAACAACTAATTGATTAACAATAAACAAAAAAATGACATGATAGTATGAAATTTTAAACATTTATTTCATCAAAAAATATATTTTTATAAAAATTATAATCAATTTGTTGAATTCTATTCATAAATTAACTTTTAATTAATTATTTCTTTAAAATAACTAAGATTTCGAAAAAGAATATTTTCACAATCAAAGATAATCTTTGATTTAGCTTAATTAATCTTTTGTTAAGTTTTTAAGAGGGAAAATGAATGAAAAGAGAAAAACATGTTTAAAAATAAATAAATTTTAAATTTTCAAAAAAAAAAAAAAAAAAGCAAATAATTTGGAAGAGAAAATTGTCTGGATTAAAAAAAAAATCTACAATTATTAGCTTAATGAAAATATTTAAAATGATCAATTCTTACAACAACAACAAAAAAAATGTTTTTTACATAAATGAAAATTTAGTGTACATACTGTGACAGAATGGGTTCGAACCCAGTCACAACTAATATCATAGGTGACAGTCATTAAATGTATATGTAGATGGTATATATGAATTTAATTTTATTACATGGTGGTGGCTCCATAAATACACAAATGAGGGGGGAGGGGTGCTCTGCCATTTTGAAACAATGTATATGTGCTTGTTACAAACGTGTATGTGAATGGGTTTGGTGGTTAAAGAAATAGGAATGAGATTTTATTTCATGTCATAAAAGCCTAGAAGTTTCCAGCAGAAATGAAATTTTTACTTTCTTTTGTTTACAAGAAAAGCACACTTCAACTAAAATCTGGTTAGGCAGCAATTGAAAACAGGAAGTGAGATCAAAAGAACCTTCTAGAATGAATGGTGGGGACTATAAAAGAAAGGGATCCAGAATGCTCCTGGTCTTGTCCCTGCAGAGCTTGAGTCATTGCCAGCGGAATCGTTAATCCAATTTTTAAAAATTTTAAACTTACCTAATGGCAGACAAAAAGAAATATTGGGGTAAGAAGCGTAATGTATCAGGCTCAAAACCCTAATTCTCACTAACTGCAGCTGCTACATTCAACCATAACAAGAGGCCTCAGGATTAAAATAATTACCAATGTCGGAACCACAGAGCGGAACCTCATCAAGCAATGGCCATATAAGAAAACAGATCGGGAAACTCACAATGAATTCTATATTTATTACCTGAGTTTATCAGAACTCTTAGAAGTAAACAAAATATTCTTCCACAAATTACCTGGGGATATTCAGGTAAAGAACTTTATGTATACCTGGGTCTCATTTTATGCGGTAGATAGGTTCCTCAGAAAATGTGCACAAAAGAAATTGCACAAAAATAGACTTAACTTACCTTAAAAATGGGGGATACGGACTGTAATTTTCCAAAAATCGCATAAAAGCAAAGCAACAACGTAAAATTACTTTAAAATTCACATAAAATAAATAAATAAATAAAATATGACTAATAAAAATTTTCAAATTTGAAAAAAAATTGATACAAGACAAACTTTTTTTACTTTTTTTATTAACTACAGTATTTAATTTTATTCAAAACAATATATTTTTATGCATAATTTACATTTTTTTCATGCATGTACGGTGTTTTAATAATTATCGCTATTTGAGACATCAGATTCTTCATGATGTGATGTAAGGTACTGTAGCTTCTCTTTAAAGGAAGTCAAGAGGAAATACAACTAAAACATTTTCCAATTGCTGTTGATACTTCCCATTTCGCTAAGTGACCTAAAATTGAAATTTTTGTTTACAAAGAAATTCATTTTCTTGGGTGTTTTTTTTTCTCTGTTAGAGTAAACTAAAAGTTTAAATAAAAATAAGAACTTAGACTTACGATAATAAAAAGACACCGACTCACCACTGTTAGGCAAAATTTAATTAAAACTAACAATATAAAAATTAAATTCTTATTTTTATCTTTAATTTTTTAATTTTCAATTCCATTTAAAAATCAATTTCATCGTTTCACATCTGATCACGTTACGTAATTTTTAAATTGTTAATTACAATTAAAAATCAGATTTTAATTGTCAAATTTAATTGTGCCCACCACTGTTACTCACCTTTTAAAAATAAGCTAGCGGACACTAAATGATTAATTGATTACATACTCTTTTTTTAACAAGCAAAAATAGAATGTGATTTACAATGCAAAAACAACAACATACCATTTTTCATCTATAACGTTTGAACAGATTTAAACTTATTAATAAACATTTGAACAGATTTATATTATAGTCTTGTAAAATTTAATGTGTGTATATAAAATGGGGAAATTCTGATTTTAAGTGAATTATGAACTTCTTTATTGCATAAAATCTATTACAGTACTATTATATAGCGCTGAAAATATTGAAATTATTAGATGGAAGTCGAACTCTTATAATGCACTATTACTTTAAATATGACGTGAGTGCATGAAATTTATAATAGTTAAAGTAATAGGCATTATTGGAGCTCAATTTCTGATCTAATATTTTTTATCACATAAAAGAAAACCGCATACAAAGATATTAAGAACAAACATGAATTGCATAACTTCACAATCACATTAAATAAATCTGCATAAAACGAGACCTGAGTGTATTGATTTTTAGTAAGAAAGAAAGTATTAACCATTTCCTAAGATGCACATGAAAATCCAACTAACAAACAAAGGAAAAATTTAATAAATTCTTATTTGCGGACATTAATATTGCAATTAGTATATGAGGTCATGTGGAGTAAACTCTACCGACCTTCGCTACCTAACTTATTTATGATAAAAATATTGGAAAGAATGTTGCATGCATGTGTATCAAAATGGCAGAGTTCTAATTATAGCTATGTTCAAAGGGTTAAGGGTTAAATTATATTTGTTTTTCTTAAATGATCAAAAGAATAATAATTGTCTTTTGAAATAGTTGAAATAAAATCTGATTTGATAAAGAAGTGTATCTAGAAATCTTATTGTGATATTTTCTTTATGTGTTTTAAAACTCTTACTCTCATTCATGTCTACTCTCGACCGTGACACCACCTGACCTGAGTTTGAGCTAGCCGATGGTCAAAAACCTCACATTTCTTAAGACAGTGGCTCTCACTGGTAATATATTCACTTCACATAATTCTTATATTCGTATAAGATTGGTGCTTGGAATCCTATGGATGACCATAAACTTGTTGGGAATATATTACAGTTAATGAGAATGAATTCATAAGACTCTGATCAATAGCGATTAAGCCAAAACAGTTTTGGTTAAATATACATATGCAAGCATGTATGTTTTTCCATATTGTAAATGTGTTAGGTGAAACTTATTATTAGAAGAGTGGGGTTTTGTTACAATACAGAAAATACCTTTAACCATGGTTTTATTTTTTTCTGTGGAGTCCTTCCCAAATATAATTTCCAGTTGAGTTTTCTTCTTGCAGGCTTCAACATATGAGCATTATTTCCAGATTAAAAATAGCAAATATCCATTTCCTTCCACTAAAATTTCTAGGTGAGACTAACACAGACAGAGGCTCATGCTCTTGGGTTGAAGACAAGTTTGCAGATTACTTTAGGAGGTATTTTCTTTACATTTTTATTCCAGTGAAGGCAGGTTACATGGAAGAAAAGGATGTCTAGCTTTTAGCTGAATTTAGAACATGATTATCATTATAGAAAACATTCTTATGACTACACTCATAGTATGCTAAAAGCTTGATTAAAACTCCTGCTATTCTATGTAGTAGCTTGGCTAAGATTCCTGGTGTAATATATAACAGCTTGGGAAAGACTTCTGCATCTTCTTTATTGACTGGCTTAAGACTTGATTGCTTTCTCTTCAACAGCTAAATTAGGAATGTCTCTTATTGTTTTTTCAGCAACTGGATTAAGACCTTGACTATTTTCTTCAACATGTATATAAGGGATACTTTCTTTATACCAGACACTTGGGTCTTTTCATTTATTCGCACCACTATTATTATTTTTTAGAATAATCTTGCTACAAGCCAACCATAATCTGTCTTCAACATGATAGTTTTTATAACAACCAATTAGATAACTTTTTATAAATATAATTGTTTGTCTATTTTCTCCTTAAACTTTGACATTGAAAAACAAGTCAAGAACTTAAATTTACATCATAAAATTCATGACATTACTTTCTAATTAAAAAAATTTCTTACAAAAGGGAAACAAGATAATCAGTTGATTACATTGATTTGATTTTTGCATTGAAGAGTGATAAAGAGAAAAGAAAAAAACAACTCTGACCAATTAAAAATAAAATTTACGAAAAGGATTAAAATCTTTTTTTTTTCTTTTTAAAAATAATACTATCTTTTTTTAAATAATTTACAAAAAAAGAGAAAATTATTTATCTTAATACATTTTCATAGTTTAAATTAAAACTAATAATTAATTATAATTATTGAAGAGAGAGAGAGAGGGGGGGGGGTTAAAAAATTTGTTTACATTTTGTAATTTTCTCTCCCTTCTACAACCACCCATATTAAAATCATTTTATTATTTAACAAATTTAATGTCTGAGAAATTTTTATACTATCACTTTGGGACTTAAAATATTTAATTAATTGAAGATCCATTATTATTATACTATGCATGGGAAAATTAAATATTATTTTCTCCATTACTTAAATATTTTATACTTAAACTTGAGAAGCATGCTGCCAATTTGTCTAATTATTTTTAATGCAGCTATGTAGTCAACTCGTTACAATATATATATATTATTCTGGATTAAAACCCCAACACTTTTATTAAGTAAATGAAATATTCTCAATCCAAAGCACAATATAAAACTTTTAATTTAAGAGTAATGAATGAACATTATCTCTTTTACCTAAATTCATTTATATAGACAAATATGAAGCACTTTGGAAACAAAGCATGAAGACCTTTACATTAATCATATTACTTCTTCAACATTATATTTCAAATGGCTTGATTATTTACAGAAGTACACACACACACACACACGGTATGTTAGTGTGACTATATATAAATGTTATATTCATATATACACTAATATGTAATTCAATATGCGAATAAGATTATAAAACTAAATACATCTTAATGTGGAGCTCATTAGTGTGTAGTCTATCTTTAAAATAGAAATTCTAGAATAAATTGTGAGAATAGAAAGCATCGACAAACTATCATTACTTCAGGTAAGAGAACTTCGCATATAAACGTGTGGTCACATGTATACAATACTGTCTATAATTTGTGGAGCGTAGATCAACAGTTAATATCGAAATTATATAAGTAATTGGCAACTGAACTTTATTTTCCATATTTTTATGTACCATTTAAAGTTATTGAAAATCTATTCTAATAAAATTATTAAGTTTTTTTAGATGCTGACAACTATAATGAGCTGATGATTACATATTGATAAAGTAACGACTATGTATTTATTATCTCAAATTTTATAATGAACTACAATTATTTCATAAAATTTTTCTTTTAATATCTTTTGTTCTGTAAAATCATTAATTGCCTTATCTTTAAATTTCATATTTATGTTTAGTATACAGTTATGTCAAAAGATCATATTTCTTGAGTCATAAAAATTTTTAAGTATTTTATTATTAGGTTAATTTTTAAGTTATGAAAACAAACAAAAATAATTTATCATTCTATAAAAATAAAATAACACGCGTATTTTATATTTGCCATTTATTACAAATTGTATAATTAATTTAACGCCTTTTAAAATGGCAACTAATAAATGAGAAAGTTATTTGCCGATAAATAAACAAAATATTATATAATCAGTGACAAATTGTTTCTAAAAATATTGATTGCCACGAGATAAAGAGCGCCCATCTACTGCTATAAATCTATTATTGGAATTTTTATGAGAAATAAATGAAATTTTCAAAAAATATGTAAAAAATACTAAAATTTTTGGGAAATAAATGTATATATTTTTTTCATATGTCAAAGCATCGGCCGGGAAGCGAACCCGCAACAACCGTCTGCAAGGAACCGCTTGCAAGGCAACCACAGTGACCTCTCGGCCACCAACACTTGATATAATGTATATTTTTTTGTAGTGATTATACTGTACATGTATGTCATGAATGGTTTTTCTTGTTATATTGTACATGTATTGTATGTAAATACAAATCATTGCAGTTGAATTTTTAAATATTTTTTTGAAATTTTAAATAAATTGTGAATATTTTAAAATAGTTTTCTTGTATTGAACGTTTTACACATTAGTAAGTAGTTCTAATGGACATTTTATATAATCTATATTTAAAGCAATCTTTTATATTCACTAGATGCTTGTGCAAATCTGTCAATAACTACTTCTTGTATTCAATTCATTTAACAACTGCTATTCAGTGGATAACAGCATGGATAACTCCCAAGTCTTTCCTCAGACAGTTAATTTTTTAGTCTTATCTTTCTGATATATAACTTTGAAAATGTTCTCTCACATTTGACTTGAATAAATGATAATATGCAAATGACTTTAATAAAATTCATAAAGTTATGATAATATTTATTGTCATGTATTTGTAGTCTCCTTGGATGCCAGAATTTTTAGTACACACAATGTAAAAGTGTTAAAAATTTTACTTATTGCAAGTGGAATCCATATTTTCCAACATCTTAAATAATAGCTTTAATATGTCAAAATTAAAAGCAAAATTAAGCAAATGCAGTATTGAAAACAGTAGTAACTCTCTCCATACAATAGTGCCATACAGAGCAAGCCATAATAATTATTGAACACTAGAAGCATTGCGCATCAAAATCCCTAACTAGGGTTTACTCATCCAATATTTCCAGACTAGTTTCTAGTTTATGGCTTTCAACAGTGAGGAACATTGGATCTGAGAGCACTACACCTAGATCTTTGGACCTGTTAAAATAGTAGCAACTCTCTCATATAATAGTGTCACCCATTGCAAACCATAGATCTAGGTGCAATGCTCTCAAATCCAATGTTTCTCATTGATGAAAGCCATCAACTTCAAATTGTTCTGGGAATATTGGATGAGTAGGCACTAGATAGGAATTTTGATGTAGAAAACCTAGAATTCATTGATTACTATGACTTGGCACTATTATGGGGAGGGTTGATTGTGTAAGCATAAAAAAGGTGGTCATGTGATGTTTTAATGGTTTTAACTCAAATATTTCTTGATTTTGGCTTAATTATGGAGTCAGCTTAATAATACTTACAGTCTTACATTTTCAAGGTCTTCTCTACAATAATAAATGAGTTCAATTAGGATAAATCTTTGTATAACTTTTTATGTTGTATAAAGTATGAATTTGTTGACTGAACAATGTGGTTTACTATTACATTAAACACATTTATTTGAAAATCAGTTAGTGTATCTGAGGAAATTCCTTCACCATGTGTAAGCTTATTTGCTTTTCTTCTTCCTCTGCTTCCTAACTGGCAATATTGTTTTCAAATACTCAATTTTTAATATTTGATTTTCATTCACATTCTATTGTAAAATCTTGTCATTACAGTTATTTACAAATTCCAATGCCTTACTTTGAATGTTATCAAATGTTTTTGCCAGTTAACTTCAACTTTATTGTAGTTGAATCTATTAAATTCCATGCAGCAAATATATCTAAATTACTTATCTCAAAATAATTTGATAATGAGGTTGTAGTTTTAAATAACTAAATGCTGTCAATATTATTTCAAATTTTAGAAGATTTTAAATAAAACATTTGTTTCTTTTGGTGTTGTATCAAATCTTTTTGAATCTTATACCACGGGTAAGCAGGTCAATAGATTTTCTTCAGTAATATGTTCAAATGTAATAATTGTTGCATTGGATTTCCTGACCATCTTGCCTCACCAATTAGCTTTAACCATTCCATTATTTTTGTCTAACTTGTTTTCTAATAACTTTGATTTATGCAGCTATTCTCTTGTATGATATTTCACAAATATTGCTAAATTCTAGAGCAACTTGAAAAAAGAAACTGCAATCATGTTTTAATTACCACCAAATTTACCATATATGAACATGTTGAACAGTTTCAGCCACATCATTAGTTTTAATTTGTAAACCAGTATACTAACCATGGTAGTTTGAAACTCCATCATCATTACCAGATAAAAAAATTTTGGGATGTTTTAAGATATAAGATTTCAGTAAATATATCAGAAAATCCATGTCTTGTATCATTATTACTTAGCATAAGTGGAAGTAGTCACTTTCAGATAGTACCTTTAAGTATGTACTGAATAATAATGCTAAACTGATTTATGGATGAATATCTTATGTTGAATCATTATAAATAGAATATTTTGGTTCAGAAACTTCATGACTAATTCTTTCTTGTATCATATTCTTCATAATTTGGGTTTAAAAATGCTAATAGTTGTTTTATTCAAGTATGTAATAAGTCTGTCATGACCTTTACTTTGAGTATTTCCTTATTGTTTTAACCATTTAATTTTTTTGTGAGGTTTTGTATTCAGAAACATTGCCACCAAGACTGAGAACTTTATCCAAAGTATAGACTGATTTATTTTTGTTACCTCGAAGAAAATTGCTTGCATGGTCAACAGCTTTATGATGGGTGTAATTTTCACAACAGTACTCTTCTGCTGTAACCTTTCAGTTGTAAAAAAATTATTTAAAGTGCTATCATTAACCATAGTGATTTTTGACATGTTAATTCATGTAAAGTCAAGCTCTGAATAATATGCTTGTAGTCACTAAAGACATATTTAAAGAGTGATGGGATTACAGTTTTGGGACTCATAAGTCAATATAAACACCTATTTTTTATTATATGCTAGCTGTGATCTTGAGACTGAATTAGTCACAATTTTCCTCTCATATAAGTGAGCATCAAATGGCAAATCATCAAGTAGTTGAAATGGATATTCAGCAAAAAATTATTAGGTTTGCTAGTGATATGGATTTTGGAAGATTCCAGCAATTGATGTTTAATTTTTTTTGTGAGGGTTTATTTATAAGATGTGTTTTAAAAACCAAGACATCTATTCCTATAATTATTTGAAACTATATGTTCAGATGTTGCAACTACAGTTAATCTAGATTGTGGAACAATGAAGACAGAAGAAGTATTAAGCCTGGGTTGGTAAGTAAAGGATGCTATTATATTTGCCTTTATATTCAAAGTTGGTCTTTTTTATTTTTGTATAATCATTGCATCATCACCTTGAGAATTGTTCTTATTCATTGTGGAAATGTATGGTTGTAGTATTATAATGCTTTACTTGGTGGGTTCCTGCCTTTCTTTTTATTTTAAAAGATCCAGATTTATGGTTCCCCTCCCCCTATGTTGGTAGCAGTAATATTCCTGAAATAAAACATAATTAAAAATATTCTTACGTTGGTAAAATGAACATCTATAATTAAATGTTGAATCTAACATTTACTATAAGTTGGCTATTTGTATGTTATATATTTGATAATGTTGTTATTATATTGCTGTATTGTACTGTATTGTAACACATTTCTATAATATAGTAGCTAGATCCATTACATATTTTTGCTAGAAACACATAGCAAATCTTATCACAAAATTCACATTAATGAAAATATGTTTTATTGAACCTGCATTATCCATATTAAACCCAAAACATCACATGATCACCATTTCCTATGCTTATACAAGCTGTAAATAACAGTAGCAAACTTTTCATACAGTAGTAACACCTAGTGCAAGCCTTAATAATCAATGGATGCAAGAAGATTTGTGCTTAAAATCCCTATCTAATGTCTACTCATTTAATATCCTCAGAATAGTTTCTAGCTTTCATCAGATCTAAGGCTCCTCACAAGCTAGAAACTAATCTGGTGATATTAGTTGAGTAGGCACTAGATAGAGATTTTATGCACACATTTTTTTTTTCATCTATTAATTACTGAGGTTTGCTCTGAGTGGCACTACTGTACAAAGAATTTACTATGGTCATTACCTGTGTGTATTATTATTTGCTACCTTATATTTTTTGTACTAATTTTATGCAGTGAAAGAAATACATTATGGCCATAGTATAAGAATATTGAGTAAATACATTTTATAAAGCTCATAAAACATAGCAAGCATGAGATGAAGAGCCAATGTAAGTATTTTCAAACTGAGACCAAAGGAATGAAAAATATTTACTTATCTGTGATAGCTTGATATGAAGTTGTTTTCAGATACATGTCATGATTCCAGGCTGGGATTCCCAGGTAAACTTCATTGCACAGTCACAATAGCAAAGTTTCTAGTCTATATCACTTATGCATTGTCTTCTTGTAATCTGAATCAGAATTATGTTTCAATTTTTTATTATGTTTTTAAATATAAACCCACTTTAAAAAATAATTTTATTAAAATAGTAATACAATGTAAATTTGTGCATATAATAAAAATAGTTAAACAAGTCATTTACATTTTAAACGTCTAATGTTACCCCCCCCCCCAATTTCTTCAGGGATCAACAGGACTAATTTCTATAAGGCAAGATAATACTTTGGCCAGTCTGCCACTGCATATAATTATAAAAATAGAAAATTATTACAATTTTAAAGCATTTTGCAATTCAATTTCTAACATAAATTTTCTATGAAAGCAATTCAGTTTCTAAGATATGTTGGAAAATATATGTTGACCATTTAAATTTTTATAAAATATGGAATTATGAAGACTAGGATAGATGCCCGGTCTGCCTGATACTAAGGGCAGCACTGGCACTGCCCATATATGTAAAACTTTATTCAATCTTTTACAATATGTATGTGTGTGTGAGTGCAAGTTAATACTTCTTTTTTTTTTTAAACCAAAATTTAATTTTTACATTTTATGTAAAAAACCAAGCATTCACATGCAAAAGAAAAAAAACAAACAATCTCAGATATGATGATATATGTTAATGTGAATAAATCATGACTTGTTGTGAAATGACATTTTGTTCAAGCTATTATCACTTACATTTCTGGGTAAACTAAATCCATAATTTAAGTGAGACTGAAGTAACAAATAATGCCTTCTTGGCATTCCTCTGTCAGTCATCCATGACCAGTTTAATCTGTCTATGAAAAACAATAAAGAAAAGGAATGGAAGAAAGTTATCTTTAAAAATAAAACACACACACGATTTACTTATAAAATACTTTTTTTTTTGTAATTTAGAATGAAGAAAAATTATATATTGTGGATTTTTTTTTCATTTAATTTAGTCTAGAATATCGATATTTCTGAAATAATAAATATATTAATCTTGTTTTTAACATGAGAAGTATGTTTTAGTGAAATCAATTGGTTATGAAGTATCAATTTAAATTTAGATTAGTATTGATAATTTTTAATAGGTATAATTTATATTATGATATCTACTAGTTTAACTTTTTGGCATATTAAAAGATGTATTAAAAAAAGACAATCATGGCCTCAGTTCCTATAGAAGCATTGTGTGTTCTCCCTATCCATGATGAAGGTAACATCATATTAAAAACATTTTTTTGTCTTGCATTGGTGGTCGAGAGGTCAGCGCGACTGCCTTGCACTTGCAGGCAGTTGCCCGGGTTGCGGGTTCGCGTCCCGGCCGATGCTATGACACTTTAAAAAACAAACAAAAAAAACATTTTTTTTGTTACCAATATAGTATATACTCTTATGTTTATTCTTTGTTTTAATTTCTGTTTTTATATACCGTATGGAGCCATCAAAAACCATACTAAACTATTAATAAATCAATCATTTTCTGAAAATTTTAAATGTTTTGTAGAAATTAACATAAAATTTGATGCCTGCTTTTATAAAAATAAGAGTACATTATAATCTTTTTCTTTCAATTTGAGATCTACTTTTATAAAAATAATATTAAATTACTTATTTTTTTATTTTTCTTTCAAAACTGAAAAAAAAATAAAATCAATGTAAAATTTAATGTTGACTTTCAAAAAACAATACTAAAATTGTAAAAAAAGTTGTGTAACTTAATTAAGCAATAGTATAATATAAAATCATTTTTATTAATAATTCACTAGACTAGCGATTATTCATTAATGAATAATATTTTTGTAGTGTAATGTTCACTACACCATTCCCTAACTTTTCTGAAAGTGGTGTAGTGAATATTACACTACAGAAATATCCATTTTGGATGATCTCTAGTCTAATGAATGAATAATAAAAAAATATTAATATACTTTCCTTAAGTGATTTGTGTCAAAATGGTGAGGACACCACATTTGACACATCAATTAAACTGTTGTAATTTGCTATCTAATTATGTATTAAATAATGATAAAGATAGATATAAGAGATTGTGTTCTGGGCCAACTAATAAGTGCAGGTTCAGTTTGGAATGTGCATCTTGGAGATCATTGATAGTTTTCACACCTATCTGGCCATATGTTTATGATTACATCCCTCCATAAGATGTCAAAAGTGGATAAAAACCATTCTATCTTGTGTGAGAGTGGTATAATGAACATTACACTATAGAAATATTATTCACTATTAGATAATCCCTACTCCCATGAATGATTAATAAAAATTATTAATATGTTTTTCTTAAGTGATTGTTGTGAGGCACCACATTTGACATTTATCAACTAAACTGTAGTAATTTGCTATCTATATATATACTGAACAGTGACAAAGATATGTGTAAAAGATTGTGATCTTGATCAACTCATGAGAATCACTTCAGTATTTTTCACATCTTTGGTCATATGTTTATGATTACATCTCTCCACAAGGTGTTAAAAGTGAATAGAAATCATTCCCTATCTTGTGCGAGAGTGATGTAAGAATCTTACACTACAGAAATATTATTCATTATAGTATAATACTAAGTTGGGGTTTAAGTAAACAATAATCAAAATGAGCTTAAAATAGTACAAAGGTTTTTTTTTTTTTGATATTGAAACAAAGTAACAACAACAAAATGGGAAAGCAATTTTTTTTTTTACTGGCAGTAAATAGCATGAATGTCCTAATGAAAATCAGCATATGTAATATAAATGAAACTGTAACAGTATGTCTCTTTATCTTTTTCAGGATTTTATCTTTCATCCTAGAACATTCAATTTCCTGGGTGTGAACTCTGGCCACTAAATTGATGATGCAAGTGGCATGCAAATATTAGAATCTTCTGGTGTTGAAGTTGGTGTAGGTGGCCATTCATTGGAGTGAATGGCTGAATCAGATATTTATTTTTTTTCAATGAAAGGATTCTGTTTGATCTGGCTTGGAAAAAAGCACTTAGAAGTAGTGGCAATTGGATATTCTTAATTTTGTTTGGTAATAAAAAAAGCAAGGCTTTGACCTTATGAAGTTTTTTTTTGTTTATTCTGGTAAATGCTTTCAGATCATGAGGTCTCTTTCACCCTCCCCAATCAATGGATTACAGTGACACCTGTGAAAAAGCAACTTGTCCAATTGAATTGCATTCACATTTTCGCTTTAATCAGAAAATTAAAAAAAGTTTCACTATTTATCTATTCATTTTTAGATATAAAAATCAAATAATGTTCAGTATTTCATTATTGGAAGAATACACATCAAATTTTGCTTCAGACAACATTAATTTAATGATAGTACAGGCAAATGTTCAATTTATTGATTAGTATTTATAGTACAGCTTCGGTGGTTCCACATAGTATATAAAAGGAGAAACTAAAACAAAGAATGAATTTAGAGCACGATATATTGGTAGTGATCAACTTTTGACTAGGCTCTTTATTTTTTAATAATAACTAGATATTTATTTATTGATCACTATTGAAGCATTTTATGTCTGCTTGTGACTTGGAAAAAAAGTTTTAAATTTACTTCATCTGGACTTGAACTTATGTTGTGGAATGGCAAGTGATTATTCTAATCACTACGTCTTGAGGCTTTTGATATAACAAAGTAAAATTTATTCTACTACTAATGAATGAAAGATTTTTTGTATTGATAAGTTGAATTATTTATTCAACTTTGAAGGATATGTAATATTAAATATATATAACAAGTTATTTATTTATCTAGCACTGTGTTAATTTGTAACAATGATTAGGAAATCACCCTCTGTACTTGCCCTATATAGGTTTAGACATCGAGGAATACTCTACCTTCTAAATACAAAATAGTCTTTTGAAAAGGTAAGATGAATCCATCCTATCTTTTTTACCCTAAGCATATATATATAGGCAAATCTTAAGCATTTAGAAATTGAGGGCTTGAAGATCTATTAGTCACTTTAAATTCTATTCACTATGTCTTAAAACTGGCATTTATATATTTGTTTAATATTACATCTAATATTGATGTGCAATAAATTGTAGATATTTCGCAAATGTCAATTATTAAGATATAGTGAATGGAATTTAAAGTGGTTAATTGAGATCTGTATGCTGTCATTTCTAAATGCTTATGCATATATGTGCCTATGCATATATGCTTAGATAAAACAGATAGGATGGATTCATCTTATCTTTTCAAAAACCTTTATCTTGTGTTTAGAAGGGAGAGCAATTCTCAGTTTTTAAATATCTACACAGTACACGTGTAGAAGGATGATTTCTTAATGACTGTTTGAAGGATATGGTTTTATAATGTTTATGTTTGCCATTTTATATATTTAAATATGGATTTACATATGTAGATAGAATACCATAAATTTGAAAAACTATTATTCAAAAACTTTTATTATCCGACCAAAATTTTAAAAGTCATCTTTAACCTTTTACAATAAATAAATTCATTTGTATTCATTAATAAATTAATAAATTCATTTTTGTAAACAAAATTAAGAGGAAAAATATTCAGTAAATACTCATACATTAATAAGCTTAATTGCCTATGCTTTTTTTTTTTAATTTTATTTTAACAGACTTTTGAGTTTACATTGAAGAGATAAGAGCTATTCTTGAAATCTAACAAATTCAAAAATTCAGGAAAGCCCTGAAACTGGCATACAGATTAATGAAATTTCACCTGTATGGGGTTTATATAAGAAGGGAGCTGCCTACATAAAGTGCACATGTATATACATGATACAGATAAATTAAAACATTCAGACTAAGTCATTGCTATCCAGTTTACATTGTCCATTCATTGAATTACCATTTAAATAAAATTTTATCAAGTCAAAATTAATGGAAGTATGATATCTTGTCACTGTTATTTTCATTTGTTGATCATTTTTAGAATCATAGAAACTTGTAAATATTTTTTTTGTGTGAGAATTATTTCTATATACATTTTAATCAAACCTTTTAAAACTTGATCTGTGGGTATTTTACATTATGAAATATGATCAGTAATTTTACAAATCAATCTATAGCTACATAATTACTATAAATACAAAAGGAAATTAATTGTATTTTATTGTAAAGAAATAAATTTGAATTTTGTGTATTTATGTCTAATATAATTACTGAGATCATATTATTATGCTATTGTTACTGTTAACTATATTATCGTAAACAAGTAAAAAAAATTTTTTTTTATAATTTTGTAATTTTTATTTGAACAGACCATCCTGTTTGGTCAG
Organism: Epiperipatus broadwayi; assembly: GCA_028023455.1. Lineage (NCBI taxonomy): Eukaryota > Metazoa > Onychophora > Udeonychophora > Euonychophora > Peripatidae > Epiperipatus > Epiperipatus broadwayi. Next base: position 385,504 of record JAQFVV010006426.1, read on the forward strand.
TCCATCGATTCAATAATCCATAATTTGAAAAAAGTATTAAATAAATGAAAAATTAGAAATTCATTAAATTTCTTGTGTACTGTATTTGTGTGTGTAGCAGCAGTCATGTCTTTTCTCACACACAGTCTCATGTTCTTAGTATTTTACATGCTCTGTCATATTGCTATCACAACAAAAGTATTATAATTCTTTGCTTTGAATTGGAATTTTCTTTTATTTTTAAAACGGCCTCAAAGTTAATGATGATAGCAATTTTTCTAAATTTAAAAGAAGCTGGAAATTAATGATAACATTTTTTGCCAAGCTTAAAAGAAATCATGAAATATTTTATTTATGCTGTCCTTATGTTAAAATGAAAATAATTGATTTAATTTAGAAAGAAAAGATTGTATGGTGAAACTGGCTGGATATTCATTAAGAATAAAATGTGAATTCACAAATAGTAAAAATGGAAATTAACTTCTTTTTTTTAACCTTTAAAAAAGAGCAAATTTTTTTGATAATATTTTTTCGATGGTTTCTAAAGTGTCATTTTGTGTTTAAACTCATCTCATTCAAACTCCAATCTATTGTTAATATTACTTACTTGAGGTCAGGAAATTGCTAAAGTTACATCTGCAGTATAGTGAAAACTGAAAAAGTATTAAATTTATGAATGAAAAATTTGAACAGAAAAAAATATTCCAGTAAACAGATCCATTACATTTATATGAAGACTTTAACGAAGAATTCATTGAAAAAAAATATCAAGTTGTATACTATTTGATTGAATACAAGTATAATTTATATTGTACCGAGAAAAAGTCAGTACATGTATATACCCACACACACAATCAGTGTAAATACTCTATTTTTTATTTACTTTCAATTTATGATAAAAATAAATGTAGTTTTCTTTCAATGCTTTATAAAATACACTATAAAATAAAATGTTAATATTTCTGATTAAATAATTTAAGGCTTTCATATAATCTATTATAATAATATTCTCTAAAAAAAAATAAAATATAAAGCATCACTAATATGCCATTTTAAATCTCAATAAATGATTTCTACTTGTATATGCCACGGGGGTAATTAAAAAGGGGTTTATTTTAAATTATAACTATAGCGAAAGTTAAAAGCTTATAGAGGTGATTTTGAGATTAAATGCTCGACTTTTAAACTAATGTAAGTTAAATTGTTATCTTAAAACACGCACGCTTGTATGTATAAAAGGTGAATAAGTATGAATTTTTTCTAACTGAGATTGCAATGTGAGATTGCATAAACCTAAGATTGCCTCAAGCATATGGATTGAATGAACATTACGTATGACACGGACCCCAACGACAACTCAAAGAATATTGAACTCTGGGTGGAGATTGGATCCTCAGATAATAACCAACCCATATAAATATGAGTCTTAGTCTTTGTCTTTACCTCGGTTACAGTTTTTTTACATTCTTTGTTTTGTTTTGCTTATGCTTATAGTTTTTTAAAATTCCTCCAGAAGCTACGACCAGAACTTTCTCTTTTTTTGCTATCCAGTTTATCCAATATGACCACTGTGAAATTAATCTTTAGAGCGTCGATCGTCATGATGGGCTAAGAAACCCCTCAGTGATTGATCGACGCTCCGCCGCCAGAACATCTCCACAGCTATGAATGATCAACAACAGTGCCGTCCAAACATCGTACTCCAATCAGTCCAAGGACATTGTTCCGTTTAACATACAAGAATCGTCCAAACATACTACGCTGAACTTATATAAAATGAATAACCGTTTATTATGGAAACAGTATCCAACAGGTTCGAACCCTCACCAAATTAGAAGCAGCAGAAGACTACGCAAAATCCTAGGTAAACACTTTATTTCTTTTACGCTCCCATTCATTCTTTACGTAGACTTTAAAAGGCAATCTCATAATTAATTTAATCTCAACTTTCGTAAATCAAAATATAAAATGATCCGTAATCCCTCATATTTGAATCTTAATATTTTAATCTCAACTTTCGTAAATAAAAAAAAAATATCAGATGCTATATAGTTCCTCATATTTAAATCTTAGGACTTTTCCTGGTATGAACTTTGATCATAATTATTATTTTCTTTCGCAAATAAATTATAACACACACCTAATTTCAAATGTAAAAGAAGGAAACATATTTTATCATCCATGTTTATTATGCATAATATGTTCTTTTCTGTGCGAGTGCGAGAATGCGTGTATGTGCGTGCAAATAAAGCAATTAATTAATGTTTCATTTTTTATATTCAATAAATTCTTTTTTTTTATTTAAACAAGTCGAGCATTCCTCAAATCATTCTCTATAATTAAAATATATTTTTTAAGTATTATAGTCAGCATTTATTCATGCGATTAATTATTTTACTTTTAAATTTGTCTTTCTTATTTTTTTTGTTGTTTTGTTTATTTCTTTAAATTTCATCGTGCCGTAAGTCACGATGTTTATTTACTATGTAGTTAAGATAGGTTTAAGAGTTGGGAGGGCCTATTATTAATAAGTATAAGTAAATGTCAATAAAGCTAGTATGAATAATTCTATTGGACTGTATGATAACGGGGGGATGATATTATAAGCTTCTAATTTTTTATATAAGGATGCATAAATCAAACATTCGTATTAGTTGCAAATAACCAATGACCCGGTCCAATATTTGGACCGATCTGTAAATCAACCAAGCTTTTTCTCCATTGGTTATTATTGTGTCTTTTGCCAGAATGATATTCTTTAAACAATTTCATCGCGACCCTGAGTGACCCTTATTGGTCCATGCTGGGAGTTTGAGCTTATGGGCGGGGATTAGACTTCGAAATCATTTTGATATGACGTAAGGTGATGCGAGAATTAAATTGTAATGTGATGATGTGATGTGATGTGATGTATTATGGCTTCTCCTTAAACGAAGTCAAGAATATCTCAGCAATTAAGCCCAGATAAACCTGTTAGCCACTTTCTTTTACATTCCCCACTCTAAATTTACCCATAATCTGCTCTATCCCATTTCCACAACATAATTTTTGTCAACTCTATAACCTTTATATCTAAATCCCCCTTATCTTTTCCCAAACCTAGCATAAAAACCAATAATTCACTTTCTGTATAATCACTCTTTTCATATTTATTTTTCCACAACTTCATTATATGTACCCTTTCTGTTTTCAAACATTTACATTCAATTAACAAATGCCTAATATTTTCAATTCCTTCCTTACATAATTTACAAAATAAATAAATAAAGCTTTACGCTATATCATGTTTGTTTCGGAGCTTTCAATCCCTATATGAACGGTTGAATAAGGCGACCGAGCACAAATGGCGCTTCCAAACATGAGGCTAATACAAATAATGTTTTGGAGAGAAGCAAATCAAGACATTAGCCAAAAGCGGCCGAACCTCATAAAAGACGCAAAACTTTTTCACGTAAACGAAAGTTTGGACGAATAAAAAAAGAGAAAAAAGGGAAAAAGAAAAATTATGGATGGACAACGAATAAAGCAAAGGAGAACATAGCGGGAGATGGAGGCGCGGACGTCGATTAATCACTTCTTATCATAAATAAAAAAAATAAAATAATCACGTTCCTTTAGGCATCAACAAAAAGTTGTAACATTTTAAATATAAATAGAGAAAGGGAAGGGAAAAAAAAATTTTTTTTGTTTCCTCTTGATTAAATCAGAAATGGACAGCAATAACGATACTGCGTGGGAGGAGACAGGGGAGAGCCCTATAACGTTCAAAAAGATAGATGTTAAAGAAGAGGCTGAATCAGAAATAAAAATGCTTCTTAAAATGATGAGCCAAATGATGATAGAGATGAGGGAAGATAGGGAAGAAAGAAGGAAGAGAGAAGAGTACAGAGAAGAAGAAAGAAGGAAAAGGGAAGAGGACAGAGAAGAAGAAAGAAGGAAGAGAGAAGAGGACAGAGAAGAAGAAAGAAGGAAAGAGAGAAAGGAGGAGAGAGGGGAATTCATTAGGGAGATACGAAAATTATTGAAGGGAGACACAGGAGAGTCAGAGGAGGACCAGAGCAAAGAGGAAGAAATAAAGATTGATGAAGTAAAGACTGAAATTACCTCAATAAAAATAGAGATCGGCGCAGCAAAAGCCGAGATAGAAGAAGCGAAGACTGAAGTGATAACAGCAAAGGCAGAGTTGGAAGACGTAAGACAAAAGGTGGACACAATAAATAGAAAGGTAGAAGGAATGGAGCCACAACAGAACATACCGAGAGAAATTATGGCCAAACGTCTGGAGGAGTTGGAAAAGAAATTTGAACGGAGAATAAATGTGCGGGAATCGAGCCAGTCGGGGGCCGAAAGGCAAATAAAAATTGAGATCTTCAGGGCAGGTGAAAACGAGAGTCCGATGGACCACGTGGAGAGCACCTGGAACCTGTTTTCTGAGCCCTCAAAGCCGGAGCCAGACAAAATCAATATTGCCAGCACATACCTGCAAGGGCCAGCTAGAGATTGGTGGCGAACGATCGAGTTTAAACCCAGATCGTTCGTAGAATATCGAGAAGAGATCCTACGAAGCTTTTGGAACGCTACCAGACAAGAGGGGATCTACTTTCACATCACCAATGAAAAATACGAGCTCAAACCTAACGAGACGATAACGCAGTTCTATTACAGGCAGGTGGCCGGCCTCCAGCAGCTACCAGCGTATCACATGATGGAGGAGCAAATCATCTCGACCATTAGACACAACATGCCGACAGACATCAGGCGGATGATGCTAAGCTGCGATGACGAGGGCATCCACAAGATGGAGGACGCCATAGCCAAGTTCGAGCGAGCGGAAGGACGGGAAAGGCACATAGAGAGGCCGAGACAGGAACCATATAGAAGAAAGCTACCACCAGATCGATACTAATGAAAATTTAGTCTAAAAACACGTTGACGAACACGGATTTGCCACAGGAATACGATTACCGGAGCACGCTTTATAAATAACGGTAACTGAAGGAAAATGACCTCGGACCAGAAAGGACTTACACATCGCATCGCATCATACAATAACAAGGGGGGAAGGGGGGTTGATAAAACATTATTTTAAACCAAAGCAGACCGCAGATAACTAAACACGAGAGAAAAAATATAATTTAAAGAGAGAAAAGGAATAAATGTCATAACTCTTCTAAAGAAAACTATTCGAGGTAAATAAGTTAATATTTCTGAAAGCCAGTTTAAATTAAAAAGAACATCGCCCGCCTTCGACTAAGATATATGTTGCTCGAAAACACGCGGAGAAAGGAAGCGGATGCCGCCTAAAGAAAGAAAGAAAAGCCGGATCGCGAGAGTGTGCTATTATTGTTCCTTCCCTCAATATTTCCCATTGTGCTAGAAGGTACAGAGGTCGGATATTTTGAATGCTTATTGTTCTATAACTCAGATTATTCGCTACCTCGTAAATGTTGTCGTATTTTGCAGAGGGGACTTCGGAAATGACCATCCTTCTGCCTCCCATTAGATAGTACTGTAAGAGAATGTCTATATGTTCGTAACCTTGCATCACGGGACTTCGGAAAGGTCCATCCCCATGCCAACCTTCCACCCAGGGTGCCCGTACCAGATTGGGCAAGACATCTCCAATTATGGCACGCCTGCTCTTCGTAAAAAAAAAAAAAAAAAAAGAATTTTTTTTGAGTTTAGTTCGCAAACGTCAAGTGTCAATCCAAGCCTGACCACATGACCTGCCACTTCGTTTCTTTATATGAGGGGGAGTTGAACTGTAGGATAGTCGGCTAAAATAAGTGATTAAAAATCACACGAAGCGGGGTCAAAAATAAAGGATTTTATTGTGAAAATTAAAATGCCAATCATCGCATTTTAATTTTAGACGGATCGCGGGGATATGTACCGAGACAAAGTCAGTACATGTATATACCCACACACACAAGCAGTGAAAATACTCTATTTTTTATTTACTTTCAATTTATGATAAAAATAAATGTAGTTTTCTTTCAATGCTTTATACACCCTATAAGGTGCTGATTTAGTATGCGCTCACGGCCGCCATTTTGAATTACAAGAACCACCCAAACCATGCTGAAACATCCAACCGATAAATGACATCGCTCAAAATGGCCATTTTCGTAGGAAAAAAAACAAAAATCCGAATTTTCATATTAGTCAATCACGTGGCTAAAATGGTAAAACATAAAAATCTTAATTTTCATTAAAAAAATCATGTGATTAAAATATTAAAACACAAAAATAGCAATTTTAATTTTAAAAAAAATCACGTGATTAAAATATTAAAACACAAAATCGTATATGCCAAAAGATTATAACTTATAAAATCTGAATGCTAAAAATGGTAAAAAATAATGATGAAAAGATTTTAAGCAATAATTATATTTTCATTCACTTATAGAAATGGAATCACGAGACCAAAAAGGCGGTAAAGATCTTGAATACACGTTATCTACATCAATCTTTTTAAAAAAATCATATTTCAGTTTATTAAACCATTTACTTCTAATCAAAATCTGAATGCTAAAAATGTTAAAAAATAATGATGTAAGAAAGATCAGTGGTTGCTAGTTTCAATTTTAGTTTGTGAGCTTATCAAACATACAACTTATAAAATCTGAATGCTAAAAATGGTAAAAAATAATGATGTAAGAAAGATCGGTGGTTGCTAGTTTGAATTTTAGTTGGTGAGTTTATCAAACATATATGAACTAAAGCATATGAATTTTTAAACAGAAAAAGTGAAGGAAAAATTGATAAAAAATAAAAAAGTAAAACGCCTGAGGCTCTATAATTAAAAAAGGTGTTGGGAAGAGACTACACCTAAAAAAAGGCGGGAAAACGTCGCATTAAATAGCATAAGGTGCTATTATCAAAAAAAAAAAAAAGCAGGAAAAGAAAAAGAAGTGAAAATTAAAAAATACTTTAAAATAAACCAAAAACACTAATTTATATATATAATCATAATCAAACATTGCAAAAAAAGGGGGGGGGGGAAAAAGAGGTGAAAATTAAAAAATACTTTAAAATAAACCAAAAACACAATCAAAAAAAAAAAAATAACGCTATAAATCCAAGCATTATAATAGTAAATCTCAAAAAATTAAAAAATCAAAAACACTATAAATCCAAGCATTGTAATAGTAAATATCAAAAAATTAACGTATCTTACGGCATTTAAAAATAAATCATAAATGCTATTTGCAAAAAGAAAGCTTATTCCTGTCTTCAACAGTATATACTAAATCAGTATTTTAAAAAACAATATTTAAAAACTATAATGCTATAAATCAGACATTGTAACGTAACATTAAACAGCCTAAAATGCTACAATGGAAAAAAGTGCGGTAAAAGAAAAAAAAGCAAAAGAAGAAGCTAATATTGAAAATTAAAAAAAATTACACAATCCTTTAAAATAAATCAAAAACGGTAATTTATAGAGTGATAATCAAACATTGTAATTGTAAATCTCAAAAAAAATTAACTTATGTTAAGGCATTTTTTAAAAAAAATCGTAAATGATATTTACAAAAACCCTTTAAAATATAGCGATCACTAGAAAAATAATAAATGCTATTTTAAAAAGCTCAGTCCGGTCTAGCAACACTATATACTAAATCAGTATTATAATTTTAAAAAACAATATTTAAAAACTATAATGCTATAAATCAAACATTGGGTTGTAATGTCACATTAAATAGCCAAAGGTTATACTATGGAAAAAAAGTGCGGGAAAAGAAGAGGAGGTGAACATTGAAAATTAAAAAATACTTTAAGATAAACCCAAAATGCTAATGTATATAGTGATGAAAATCAAATATTGCAATCGTAAATCTCAAAAAATTAACGTGTGTTAAGGCATTTTTTAAAAAAAGTCGTAAAACCTATACTAAATCTCAAAAATCAGTATTATAATTTTAAAAAATTAAATTGGTAAATGTGAAATGGCAGGAACACCCATCACTTTCAACACTATCAACAAATAAAAAACCTAATTAACTTATTTTTAAAAATATAATATTTTACATTTGGCTTTGGGATTATCCCTCTAACTAAGAGTTATAATAATGAAACACAAATCTGAATAATAGACAGTTAGCATTTATTTAAGTAATTTTTTACCAATATTTTAAGAATTTTAAAAAAATTACCAACATTCTCAATCGGATGGATGGTCGTCGCTCAGGCTAAATTTGGTTCTTCCTAGATCTCTTCATTACTGCAACAGCACAAGCCATCAACAAATTATACTTTTAAGATTTAGGTTTATTACTGTAAAGAAGATGCCAGTAAAATTAATTTATTCAGGAAATATCGCAGTTTGATATGGTCTCTTTCAAATTTATTTTTAAAACTGTGTATTTGGGTCTCACACAAATAACAGCAGGTATGTATGACGTAAGATAATTTCCAAGAATTAGAGTTTGGGATGGGCCTTTGTCTTACTAAGATAAAAGTGTTAAGTTAAACTTTCAAATTTAAAAAAAAGCAACTGTAAACCAGCTAATGGACTTTTATGCCTCAAGCCTAACTAGTCATCAAATGCAAAAGAGGGGTAAAAATTTATAATAAATTAATGATTTAAAAATATAATCGCACTGTAACATATTATACGTCACAACTTGTACTCATATATATATATATATATATGTGTATGCCGATACATGTATTACTTTTAAGATTTTAGTTTTAACACTTTAAAGACACAAGTAAAATTATTTGGTAATTTATTATAAAAAATATAAAAATAAATTAATGATTTAAAAATATAATCGCACTGTAACATATTACAAGTCACAACTTGTACTCATATATATTTATTCCGAAAATATTGCAAAAACAAAAAAGAGACCTTTTCATTAATATTAAAAAAAAAAATATATAAAGGGTGTGTGTTCATGTGATCATATGATTTGAAAATGGGTATATGAATGACTAATAAAATATATTCTTTATATTCACTTATTGTTGCTAATTCTGTCTATCATTCCGTTTCACCTTTTAAGTATCATAGTAGGCCTGTTTGTCAAATTCGAACCCATCCCAGGCCACGTGTATAATCCTATAATAATGAACTTTGATGTATAATAATGTATGTTTACGTGTATGTGCGCACATCTAATATATAAATAAATATATTTATATATTAGATGTGTGCACATACACATACGTTATTATACATCAAAATACATTATTATAAGATTACATACGTAATGATGTTAGGCTTGAAGCATAAAAGTCCATTAGCTGGTTTACAGTTGTTGTTTTTTTAAATTTGAAAGTTTAACTTAACACTTTTATCTTAATAAGACAAAGGCCCATCCTAAACTCTAATTCTTGGAAATTATCTTACGTCATACATACCTGCTGTTATTTGTGTGAGACTTAAATACACAGTTTTAAAAATAAATTTGAAAGAGACCATATCAAGCTGCGATATTTCCTGAATAAATTAATTTTACTGGCATCTTCTTTACAGTAATAAACCTAAATCTTAAAAGTATAATTTGTTGATGGCTTGTGCTGTTGCAGTAATGAAGAGATCTAGGAAGAACCAAATTTAGCCTGAGCGACGACCATCCATCCGATTGAGAATGTTGGTAATTTTTTTAAAATTCTTAAAATATTGGTAAAAAATTACTTAAATAAATGCTAACTGTCTATTATTCAGATTTGTGATTCATTATTATAACTCTTAGTTAGAGGGATAATCTCAAAGCCAAATGTAAAATATTATATTTTTAAAAATAAGTTAATTAGGTTTTTTATTTGTAGATAGTGTTGAAAGTGATGGGTGTTCCCGCCATTTCACATTTACCAATTTAATTTTTTAAAATTATAATACTGATTTAGTATATAGCATTGCTAGACCGGACTGAGCTTTTTAAAATAACATTTATTGTTTTTCTAGTGATCGCTATATTTTAAAGGGTTTTTGTAAATATCATTTACGATTTTTTTTTAAAAAAATGCCTTAACATAAGTTAATTTTTTTGAGATTTACAATTACAATGTTTGATTATCACTCTATAAATTACCGTTTTTGATTTATTTTAAAGGATTGTGTAATTTTTTTTAATTTTCAATATTAGCTTCTTCTTTTGCTTTTTTTTCTTTTACCGCACTTTTTTCCATTGTAGCATTTTAGGCTGTTTAATGTTACGTTACAATGTCTGATTTATAGCATTATAGTTTTTAAATATTGTTTTTTAAAATACTGATTTAGTATATACTGTTGAAGACAGGAATAAGCTTTCTTTTTGCAAATAGCATTTATGATTTATTTTTAAATGCCGTAAGATACGTTAATTTTTTGAGATTTACTATTACAATGCTTGGATTTATAGTGTTTTTGATTTTTTGAGATTTACTATTTCAATGCTTAGATTTATAGCGTTTTTAATTCTTTGAGATTTGCTATCAATGCTTGGAATGCTTAGATTTATAGTGTTTTTAATTTTTTGAGATTTGCTATCAATGCTTGGATTTATAGCATTTTTGATTTTTTGAGATTTGCTATTACAATGCTTAGATTTATAGCGTTTTTAATTTTTTGAGATTTACTATCAATGCTTGGAATGCTTAGATTTATAGCGTTTTTAATTTTTTGAGATTTGTTATCAATGCTTGGATTTATAGCATTTTTGATTTTTTGAGATTTGCTATTACAATGCTTAGATTTATAGCGTTTTTAATTTTTTGAGATTTGCTATTACAATGCTTGGATTTATAGTGTTTTTGATTTTTTAATTTTTTGAGATTTGCTATTACAATGCTTAGATTTATAGCATTTTTAATTTTTTGAGATTTGCTATTACAATGCTTAGGTTTATAGCGTTTTTAATTTTTTGAGATTTGCTATTACAATGCTTAGATTTATAGCGTTTGAGATTTGCTATCAATGCTTGGATTTATAGCATTTATGATTTTTTTTAAAAAGATTGATGTAGATAACGTGTATTCAAGATCTTTACTGCCTTTTTGGTCTCGTGATTCCATTTCTATAAGTGAATGAAAATATAATTATTGCTTAAAATCTTTTCATCATTATTTTTTACCATTTTTAGCATTCAGATTTTATAAGTTATAATCTTTTGGCATATACGATTTTGTGTTTTAATATTTTAATCACGTGATTTTTTTTAAAATTAAAATTGCTATTTTTGTGTTTTAATATTTTAATCACGTGATTTTTTTATGAAAATTGTGATTTTTGTGTTTTACCATTTTAGTCACGTGATTGACTAATATGAAAATTCGGATTTTTGTTTTTTTTTTTCCTACGAAAATGGCCATTTTGAGCGATGTCATTTATCGGTTGGATGTTTCAGCATGGTTTGGGTGGTTCTTGTAATTCAAAATGGCGGCCGTGAGCGCATACTAAATCGACACCCACTATAAAATAAAATGTTAATATTTCTGATTAAATAATTTAAGGCTTTCATATAATCTATTATAATAATATTCTCTAAAAAAAATAAAATATAAAGCATCACTAATATGCCATTTTAAATCTCAATAAATGATTTCTACTTGTATATGCCGCGGGGGTAATTAAAAAGGGGTTTATTTTAAATTATAACTATAGCGAAAGTTAAAAGCTTATAGAGGTGATTTTGAGATTAAATGCTCGACTTTTAAACTAATGTAAGTTAAATTGTTATCTTAAAACACGCACGCATGTATGTATAAAAGGTGAATAAGTATGAATTTTTTTTAACTGAGATTGCAATGTGAGATTGCATAAACCTAAGATTGCCTCAAGCATATGGATTGAATGAACATTACGTATGACACGGACCCCAACGACAACTCAAAGAATATTGAACTCTGGGTGGAGATTGGATCCTCAGATAATAACCAACCCATATAAATATGAGTCTTAGTCTTTGTCTTTACCTCGGTTACAGTTTTTTTACATTCTTTGTTTTGTTTTGCTTATGCTTATAGTTTTTTAAAATTCCTCCGGAAGCTACGACCAGAACTTTCTCTTTTTTTGCTATCCAGTTTATCCAATATGACCACTGTGAAATTAACCTTTAGAGCGTCGATCGTCATGATGGGCTAAAAAAACCCTCAGTGATTGATCGACGCTCCGCCGCCAGAACATCTGCACAGCTATGAATGATCAACAACAGTGCCGTCCAAACATCGTACTCCAATCAGTCCAAGGACGTTGTTCCGTTTAACATACAAGAATCGTCCAAACATACTACGCTGAACTTATATAAAATGAATAACCATTTATTATGGAAACAGTATCCAACAGGTTCGAACCCTCACCAAATTAGAAGCAGCAGAAGACTACGCAAAATCCTAGGTAAACACTTTATTTCTTTTATGCTCCCATTCATTCTTTACGTAGACTTTAAAAGGCAATCTCATAATTAATTTAATCTCAACTTTCGTAAATCAAAATATAAAATGATCCGTAATCCCTCATATTTGAATCTTAATATTTTAATCTCAACTTTCGTAAATAAAAAAAAATATCAGATGCTATATAGTTCCTCATATTTAAATCTTAGGACTTTTCCTGTTATGAACTTTGATCATAATTATTATTTTCTTTCGCAAATAAATTATAACACACACCTAATTTCAAATGTAAAAGAAGGAAACATATTTTATCATCCATGTTTATTATGCATAATATGTTCTTTTCTGTGCGAGTGCGAGAATGCGTGTATGTGCGTGCAAATAAAGCAATTAATTAATGTTTCATTTTTTATATTCAATAAATTCTTTTTTTTTATTTAAACAAGTCGAGCATTCCTCAAATCATTCTCTATAATTAAAATATATTTTTTAAGTATTATAATCAGCATTTATTCATGCGATTAATTATTTTACTTTTAAATTTGTCTTTCTTATTTTTTTTGTTGTTTTGTTTATTTCTTTAAATTTCATCGTGCCGTAAGTCACGATGTTTATTTACTATGTAGTTAAGATAGGTTTAAGAGTTGGGAGGGCCTATTATTAATAAGTATAAGTAAATGTCAATAAAGCTAGTATGAATAATTCTATTGGACTGTATGATAACGGGGGGATGATATTATAAGCTTCTAATTTTTTATATAAGGATGCATAAATCAAACATTCGTATTAGTTGCAAATAACCAATGACCCGGTCCAATATTTGGACCGATCTGTAAATCAACCAAGCTTCTTCTCCATTGGTTATTATTGTGTCTTTTGCCAGAATGATATTCTTTAAACAATTTCATCGCGACCCTGAGTGACCCTTATTGGTCCATGCTGGGAGTTTGAGCTTATGGGCGGGGATTAGACTTCGAAATCGTTTTGATATGACGTAAGGTGATGCGAGAAATTAAATTGTAAATTAAATCATCGTATCTGGCGCCCCCTTGTGTTGATAATGAACAACTATCGATATAGGAAAATAAATAAAGCTTTACGCTATATCATGTTTGTTTCAGAGCTCTCAATCCCTACATGAACGGTTGAATAAGGCGACCGGTCACAATATACTTGGCATTTTAGATATAACTAACTATAAGGAACTTGAATACTGACTTTCAAGCTCTCTTCAACCATCTACTCTATCTCATACAACTGGTACACATGTCCACACATGTGAAAAAAATAAATGATCTCCAATATATGTATTTCATGTTGAACCAGCACTCATCAGTTGGTTCAGATCATCATATCTCACATGTATGGATGGATGAAGAGTTTGAAGGGGAGGGGGGTAGAGTAGATCGAATCCTGTTCATTAAAGTTTGAATATTTGCTATTTTAATATAAACTGACCATTGATAATATGTATGTGTAGGAAATGATCTAGACCAACTGTTGAGTGCTGATCCAACATGAAATACATATATTGGAGATCATTTATATTTTTCACATGTGTGTAGTCATATATATCAGTTCTATGAGATAGAGTAGATGGCTGAAAAGAGTTTGAAAAGCTGTGTTCAAGTTGCTTATGGTTACAAGTTACTTACTGTAAATACTGATTGGTTGTATAGATTCAGAAATTGATACAAGCTTGAAAACATCATGTAGCATTATATTTTCTACATTTCATCAATTTTCGTTACAAGAAGAATGAAGAAGTATATAATACTTTTTTTTTAAAAGAGTGTATTCAAATATGTTTTGAATGTAGTACATACATATGTAAATATATTATTTTCTTAATTTATTATTTTATTATGTTTTTCTATTTTGTTGTTTTTATGTGTATAATTTTTAAATTAAATTATCTCATAAGAATATCTATACTGCAGCAGTATGATGTGAAATTGGAGAGCAGTTTATTTATTTTTTATTATGAATCAAATTTACAGATAAAACAAAATGTTTGAACTGAAAGAATTGCTTTTAAATGATTCAACGATGTTTCGAGTTTTTTATTTTTTTTTTGAGCTTCAGATTAAATCATTAAAATCAGCCCCAGTTGAAATGCTAAATACAGATTTTAACTTTCTGATTAAATTTATCATTTTTGATTTTGGTCTTTCATGTCTTTCTTGTTATTTTTTAATCAATAAAACTCAAAATATAAACATCTTGTCAATAAACATTTATGGATAGATTTATTCATTTTGAAATTACAATGAATCTGATATGAAGTAGAAAGCATATTGAAATATTGCTCTTGAATATTTGAATGAGATTTTCCATGCATTTTTTTCAGGACATAGGAAAGGCTGTTTCAAATATCTTTGTACTACTGTCATGCCACTACTGGCATAACTTTATAATATATTACTTTATCGTTTTAATTTTTTATTTTGAAAATAAAATATCACATAAGTTTTACTAATATCTTTGAACTGCTGTCATACTATGGTAGCAAACAGTGGTGTCATTGTTTCCACGAAACAAAGTATGAAAGTGCGAGAAAATCTTGACAGAGCAAAGAATTCTGGAAGCAGTAGTTATTGTAACATTTAATTACAAGATATTATAAATACATATTTGATTTTGCCATCTTTATAAAAAAAAAGTATGTATAAACACTTGATTTGCCCCTTTTTTTTTTTAAATTAAAAAAAAGTTGAGAAAATTTACAAAATATTATAAATATTAAAATATCTATATAAAAAAAGATGCAATCGTTAAGTGTAAGCAATGCTTTCCATGCATACATGGGCTACACTGCACTATTTAAAATATATGTACACAAATTATATATTAATTAATAAATGGGATGAACATTATATATACAAGTTAAATCCATAGCCAATGTGTATTGATGTGCAGCAACCAATCAGATACAGTTCTGCAGGTTGAATGAAAACACTAGCAAACCCGTTTTCATTCAGCCTGCAGAACTGCATCTGTTTAGTTGCTACACACCAATACATCTTGGCTGTGGATTTAACTTCATATATATATTTTCCTGAAATGAATATGAAACATAATAAATTTAATAGACAACTATATATTTAAATTTATATATATATAATGGTCATCCCATTTGCTGGTAGCTTGGACAGATTTGCTACTGTTTTCATTGTCTGCAGAACTGCATGGTTGCTGCATACCAATGCACCTTGACTTTGGATTTAATGGTCATCCCATTTACTGATTAATTTACATCTATTTTAACTGTTAAAAATATTAAATTTAAATAAATTATATGTATATAAATTTATATTATATAATGTGTATAGTATTGATGATTTCAGTATCTGCACAAAAGCTTAGAACCAAATGTTGCAGATACAATGGACCTGTTATGTATAATCATGAAATGTTTCAATTGTTTTAATATACATAATCTTTCATAATATGCTTATGAAAGAAGAGTAAGATATGAAACTATTATTCTTTGACAGTATTATTTCCATTAACTACTACCTATTTTCTAATCATGTTTTCATTTTTTTTATTATCACTTTTTCTTATTTAACTTCTTAAAAATGTTTATATAATAATAATAGAAAATTTTCATTAAAACAGGCAAAACTCTCCGTACTGTAGTGCCACTCAGTGCAAGACAGAGTAATCAATGAATGCCAGAAGGATTGTGCATAAAATCCCTATCTAGTGTTTACTCATGCAATATCCCCAGACTAGTTTCTGGATTGTGGTCTTCGTCAGTGAGTGAACTTATATAGTCATATAGATAGAGATTTTATGCACAAGACTTCGGCAGTCATTGACTACTCTGGTTTGCACTGAGTGGGACTACTGTATGGAGAGTTTTGCCTGTTTTAATAACAGTTATAAGCAAGCATAAGAAATGGTTTTCATGTGATGTTTAGTGGTTTAAAATTTTCATTAATTTTATAGATGAATTTATTGAAAATTTAATGAAGTTTTTCAAGTATTTTTTTAAAATTAGAATCTAGAAAACATATAATCTAGCAAACAACTAATTAAAACTGGATAAGCAAATTAAATAATTTTATCCAGCAATAATATTTGTATCAGTCTGATACCCATGAAATAAAGTTGTAATCAATCAAAAACTAGTCAGGGCAAATGGAATCATTTTATCCAGCAATAACATTTAATCTAGTCTAATACCTATGAACTAAAAGTCCATTTTAAATTGAGTTCTAATTAAAAAAAAAATATGGAAAATCTCGTTACGCTTTCAGTACAGGCATTTCAAGGCAAAGAACTCATAACAACTTTTCAAATGAGAAAAGTGAAGGTGAAGGCATGTTTTCCCAGATTTTCCAAATGAAAATAGTAAAGTTTTTTATATTTTTTCCATTCTCGTTTAACTCTCTAGCTTAGAATATCTAAATACCTGTTATCAATATTCAATAGCTAAGTTAAGGTCAGCTATCTGAAAGAAAATTCCTAAGCCTGTTTAGAAGCTAAATTTTTTTAAAGCTCTACTCATCAATTTTAGCAGTGAAATGAACTCTGATAATTTTCAATAAAGTGAAATTGCATATTTATTTATATATGCATATTTGTTAAATTTTTTCTCAAGACAGATTGAATGACTAGGCAATAAAATATTTTTTTATCATTGGTGTAGGTTTGTTACTGATTGCCATTATCTTGAAACATTCTTCCATATTACTATTTAGAGCTGCATAGTAAACTTTAATGAGCTCATCAATGTATATTTGTATATAGACATAAATATTTACATGATTAACAATTTTTATATGTGAAATATTAAATAAAGTTAAATTTTATATTTGCAACAGAAGATATATTTATCTGATCCATGTATAAACTGAATATTTGTGATGATGGTATTTTATTATATATATATTGGCTTAATTCCATCATTTAGTTGAATTGTTAAATATTTTTAGAAAAATTAAAACTAAATATATTTAACTGTTATTAATAACATACAGATTGGTTAATATAGAATACAAGTTTGTTAGTGTTCTATATCTTAGCAACTATAAGCACTATTATTTTAAATAATATATATATTGCATAGATCAGATATTAAAATAAATGTTTAAGGAAACTTAGACAATCATGTTATAAATATGATATATTAAATTTCACAAGTTTGAAAGGTAACTTTAAATTATTATTAAAGTTTAAATATATCTACATTCTAGTCACACAACTGCTTATATGAACTTTGATTTTTTTAAAAACATATGTATACAAATAACATATTAAATTAAACCTATAACTACTTTTATTAAATATAATAAAAGGAGTTGATGATTTAACATATTAGTATTCTGATTGGAAAAATATAAATTAAATTTGAATTTTTCTAAAAACATTTAATAATTTGACCAGATGAAGGGAATAGTCCACCATATAACTATAAATTGAATGTGTATATTTATTTATTTTGGATGGTAGATTGAAGTTTTTAAAACAATGGATACTGTTTTTAATGATAAGTTATCTTATTAAGCTGAGTACTGTTTTATACCAGTGATGAAAAATTCAAGTTTTTAGATGCTGAAATTATAAAAGCAGAATGCAATGTGATGCAGTGTGACTTCTTTTTTTTCGGAGTCAGGAATATATCAGCCACTATGCCCAGAGAAACCTGTTAGCCACTTTACTTTCCCTTTTCATTCCCACCCTAAGTTTTTCCCATATTCTTCTCTGTCCTGCTTCATTCCATTTCCACAACATAATCTTTGTCAACTCCATAGCCTTTAAATCTAAATCCCCCTTATCGTGTCCCAAACCCAGCATAAAAGCCAATAACCCACTTGCTGTATAATCACTTTGTTTATATTTATTCTTCCACAACTTCATTATTTGTACCCTTTCTGCTTTTAGGCATTTACATTAAATTAACAGATGACTAATATTTTCTATGCCTTCATTACACAACTTGCACACTAAATCACTCACATTTTTCCATTTATGTGTATATTCCCTTGTTACTATAGATCCTGTTCAAGCTTTAAACAATAAACTGCTTTCCTTGCTATTATTATAAATTAACTTGCACTCAATATTCCGTTTACTTCTATTATATATATATATTTAAACTCTTTTTACTCTTACTTCTCCATCTCTCCAACTTCCTATTCTTTATTAATGCACCTATTCTTCTATCCCATTCCTTACCACTATAACATTCAACAATTCTCCTAACATAATCATCACATCTTTTGTATAAGTATACTGATATACATTCTTTATCCAAATCTGCATATCATACTATCTTTCTCACTCATCTTGTTGCCTGCCCTTTACTCATAACCCAATTAACTATTATTTTGGCTATTCTTTTATTATCAATACATTGCAATCTACTGAATATTTTCATTTTGCTTTTTGCATCTCATATAAAAACTTGACCATCCCATTTCTCCTTGAACTGTCTTCTTTGCTGTCCACACTTCTGCATCTAATGCATGATTTTCTACTTATCTTTGTATTTTTTTCTAAGTAATATAATATCCCTTTACTAACACACAACACATCATTACGATATGTTAACCCTGTTACTGCCACTCCCTTCCATACAATTCTAGCTACATCATATTCATTATATGAAAACAATTTCTTTATCAGCCCCTTTCTTTTTTTTTGCTTCATTTATCAATTTTTTTCTCCCATTCATCCAAAATAAATATATAGCAGAGTGTTGCATCCCTCCCCCAATTAGTCACATTTAAAATATATTTTTACAATTTACAATAGATTAAATAAATTTAGAAGTGGTTTGAACTCATACTTTCAAGCTCACAATCAATACACATAACTATAATCCCTTCTAAATTATGTTAAGTTCAGTATAGATAATATACTTGTATTTAAAAATTAGGTTAAATAGAAAATACAATTCATTAAATAATATTAAGTAAAAACACTAATTTCTATTTATGCTTAGTAATATGTAAAAAAAGATTCTTCACCCCTTGATATTTGTTAACTATTTATGAAATTTATACGTTTATATTTTAAATATTTACTCTTTCATTGAAATTTGATTATGGAAAGGTCTCTTTAAATTTAATAATAACAGGATAGAATAATTGGTAGGAAGATGACACTCAATATTAGTAGTAGCCCAAGTATTATTATTTAACTGCACTCGGCGATTTAGTTACTCAGCCTGTCTTTGGGTAAAAATCTCCACAAACATATGTATATAAAATTGAAAATAAAATATTGAAGATTAATAAACGAAAAAAAAAAAAATTAAATTCCAGAAATTGTTTACTAGACTTCTATTTAGTTCGAGTTATTCTTCATTTTCCATTTCATTCATCTTTTTTTTTTGTCTTCTATTCAGTGAATTAAATTTTCTAAATACTGAACTTGCTTAGAAACTTCACCAATTGTAATTGAATTAATAACAATTATTTACTCTGCTTTTTGTTCCAGAGCCATTTATTGTAAGTTTAAGTAATTACTGACCATATTATTAACAGCTACTTATGAGACCATTCCTAGAAGAAAGTCAAAGAATAAAAAAGTTAAAAATAAAGTTTAGAATCATTATTATTATGGATGTTATTAAAGTACGAAAATGCTATTGTATTAATCGTAGTGAAAAGAAGAAGAAAAAATTTAGAATCTTAACATAATATTGATGGTAGTTAAGACCTGTAGAGGTCCCTGCCTTCGCATTTTCAACCGCACATGCTTTAGGTTTATTGCCTTAATAAATATTAGTATTTAAATAATCATTACATCAGTAAATGCTAGATTATAATGTCTTACAAAATTCACAGATTAGTTTTTGGCTACTAGTTCTTTTCAATGGGGAATATTGGATTTGTACCTACATATATAGTAGCCACATATATTGAGCTGATTTAAAATTTTTACTTATCCTAAGGTTTTAAACTCAAACCAACTTTCTTTTAGAAGCCTAATATGATTGATGAATATACATTGAAAGAGTCTTGTGTCACTAATTGAAATTCAGTATTTAAAAAATTTATGAGAGATGATTTGAATACTTTATATTAACGTCATTAGTATACTAGAATTGCGTAAGCTAAGAGTCGTGATATTTTTTGTTTTGTTTTATATGTGAGTATTAAAGTTTTAAATTTCTGATTATTTTAAAATCTGTAAAAATTTATTTCTTCTCAAATGTTAAATAAAATGTTATTGATACAAATAAATTTTATTTATATTAATAGTTTACTATACTAGGATATCTATTGAATTGTGTTAGATTGCTGATTATTTTAAATTTGTTGTATCACCATCAATTTTAATGTTACATTGAAATGTGTTAGCATATAAAAGCGATTTACCACTGAAGAAGAAGCTGTAAGTAGTAACCAAAAATAATTAAATCAAATTAATTTAGGCCTAGTACTTTCGAGGTTTTCCTCCTCATATTCATGGCCAAAATAAGTTATAAACATTGCTGTAATGTTACAAAATAATAAAATATGCAAATGCAAATTAATTTGTCCATCTTCTTGAAACAGAAAAACACGTGTTGCATCTATCGATGGCATTGTTATCACCGACAATAAAACACGCCTCCTTGATTTTTCTTTTACAATTATTGGCTTCAGAGCATACTATCTTGGGGCTGCAGAGTTCAAACACATGGCCAGCCTGCCCCTCATGTTTGAAAAATATTGAGAGTTATCATTATTTTTTTTTGCTCTTCTATACGTATAAATGTGCTGAGCAGCTCCACCATGAACAGTGGCTCTGGTTTCCCCGTAGTATATGGCACTGCATCCAGCCTGAGGGCATGTAATACTGTATGACCTGTAACTCATTGCTAATTGCCTCAAACATTTCTGAATCATGTATAGCTTTTTTTAAATTTGGAGAATATTTTTAAAATTAAGTAATTTTACTTTCATTTCATAATTCATTTTATATCTGATAATTCTTCAGTTTTTTGTTTGTGTGTGTGATTAACAAATATCTTTAATGAAAATGAACAGTTTAATCATTATGTCTGGTTGTACATCAATATAATCTCAAAATGAAGTTAACATTTTGCAATAACTTTCTGAATTATTTTTATCATTTTTTTTATCATTTTAATATCAAATATCTTCTGATCCATCTTTAGATTAAAAAACCGTCATGTATAAAACAAAAATCTCATTACTGGTTGGTGCAAATATTTTATGGATTTATAAATTCTATATGTTTTTCTATCATACTTTCCATCAGTTTCTTATAATATTTAGCTCCTCAAAAGTTATTTTAGCATCTGGAAATAGCAAAACAAAACATGGAGTTAACTGTACAATTTTTAATATATCTATATATAAATACATATTTTTAAAAAGCTGTGGCTAGTTTACAACATGATTGCTATCACACAATATTTAATATTCTACTGCGACCTTTCATAATTTGTATAAATTTATACAATTATATAACTTATTTAATAAATTATCTATTATATTAAAAAAAAAAATATGACTGATTTTTCATTTTCTCAAACCATTTTTCACATGCAAAATAAAAACATTATCAAAACAAATTTCCTGTGCATATAATTGAATGATCTGCATATATAGATTTTTTGTGGAGTCTAGTACTTCATGAACTTTTTTTTTTTAATGCAAGTGTTGATTCGTCAGTGCCACTTGATCTGAATTTGCATACTATTTTATATATGTATAAAATAATAATATAAAATAATATTGGAAGTTATTTCAGTAATAATAAGAAAAAAGCAGATACTATTATTAAGTAAGGGTGATGTTTATGAAATTTGTAGAAGGAATTTATAGAATTATATGGTAATAGAGAACAGGGAAAGATAGTAGTAGTTAATTTAAATATGACAAAATCATTTGAAATGTTACCAGCTGCAAATAAAGAAATAAGATAGGCTTAAATCTTTAAAAAATAGAAAGGTTCTAGAAGACAATAGAATCATTATTGATATTTAAAAAAAAATTGAAATTGTTTATGTATGGTATGGATATTTCAGATGACTAAAGAATGCCTTAGCAATATTGATATTTAAGAAAAATGAAAAAGAAATCAGAAATTTCAGATCAATCAGTTATATATATATATGTTTGAAATTTTTGATTGTTATGTATATTGGGATTGTCTAAGTGTTGACTGGTTTCTAATATTTATATCTAATATTTAGATTAGGTGCAGTGCTCTCAGATCCAGGGCTCCTCACTGACGAAGGCCACAAGCCAGAAACTAGACTGGGGATATTGGATGAGTAGGCACTAGATTGGGGATTTTATGCACAAGCCTTCTGGCATCCATTGATTACTCTAGCTTGCTGTGTGTGGCAATACGTATAGTGAGTTTTGCCTGTTTTAATATTTATATATGTATGATACTTGATGATCATTACAAATTATTTGCAGAGGACCAAAAGAGCAAGGTGAATTTTGATAAATATAATTACAGTGCAGTTAGTATGGAATCATTATAGAAAAACCCAATGAGTAAGAGTTGATCTTTTGTATTGGAATAGTAGATTATAAAAATGCACTTGATTGCATAAGCATTTTTGCATTGGTTAAAGCTAAAGAATATCAAAACCCAATCCCAAGTTCTTGTCAAATTTTGAAGAATACTTTTTCAAAATACAAAAACAGTAATATGGTGAGTTTATTTTTTAAAAGTTTTTATAATAGTTTTACAGAAAGCAAATTGAGAAGCAGAAGGAATAAAAATAAATGGATAATCTTAAAGCTATTTAAATTTTGCAGACTTTTACATAACAATACTTTATGTCTGCAGAGAATGTCATGAACTATTAGATAAAAGTAAGAATGATTATTAATATAGATGCTGAAAAGATTTCCTTATGCTATATGAAGGGGAAGGGGATTAATGTTCAGTAATTTTAGTGCTTGCATATAGGTCTAGGACTTGGATACTTATTAGAAAAGCAATATAAAATCTGATGTTTACAGCAAAATATAGATATATTGGGATTAATAAAAGAGATTGGAAGCAAAACATTTTAGGTGAGAGCTAAAATGATTAAGAAGCAATTAAAATAGAAATGATAATAGATAGACATATATGGTTCCAAATTGGATTCCAATAAATTATAAATGCCTAGAGAAAGACCCTATATAGGAGATGGATATCGATGATTGAATAATAAAATTGACCAGTGATGTAGAAAAGGTATGATAAAAAAACTGGATTAAAATCGGAGAAATCTTTACTCTGCTATAATTTAATAGTTTACAAATGTTTCGATTTTAAAAAAATTTTAAGACTTGCCTAAAATGATATATTTTCCCATTCTATTTTCCATTGTTTCTAATATTTTATTTTTATCTGTGAAAAGTTTTTTTTTTTTAAAATTCGTTAAAGTTAAATGGTCTGTTTACTAGCACTCTGATTTAGTTCTTGAAGCCAGTTAATAGTTGATTAGAGCCTTTATGGAAGTATAATTATATCTGAAACAAAAATGACCAAAAATTATATTTCAAATGTAGCAATGTTTATAAACAAATTTTATTCTAGTTTTATAAAGAATTATATAAAAGTACGCTTGAGGGTGTGCAAAATATTTTTCTTATTGAAAAAGGTTCACAGAATAAATTAGAAAACAGTACTCTACATCAGGGTGTCCAACAAGTCGATCGAGATCCACTGCTCGATCACGAGGCCAACTAGCAAGAGCTGTCGGGTAATGAATGAAACAAATTAAGTGAAGATTTTCAAGTTTTTTCTGTTATTTTTGTTTTTGTTCTAAATTTTTTTAAAATTCTAGATAGGTGAAGTCCACTAAGCCGTATCATTATTGAAAATAATATTTTTAATCTTGATTTAATGTAGCTAATTTGAATTGATAAATATTGTTAATAACTTTACTCATGTTGCTTTAATTCCCAGACATGAGTTTTTTGGCCTGTTAAACAATTGTTATTTTTTACTAGGTAAATATATAAAAACAGTATGTATTTCACATCTCCCTCCACTTAAACTATGCCTACAACAACAAGTCGATCACAACACATTTTAAAAATAGAAAGTAGATCTTACGAACACAAAAGTTGGCCACCCCTGCTCTAGATCATCACTCTCTACTCAGTCTATGTGTAACTAATTTTGCATTTTAATGATATAATTAATATTATTTTATAATCTTACTGTGAACATTAAATCTCATTAAAGTTATGATAAACTAGAAGTGGGAGCAACTAGGATGACTTGTATCAAAAACTTGTTAAACAATGGCCAATTATCACAAACACTAATCAGTTATAATTGCTTTATTGCATCACCCCTTCCCCCTTCATGCTAGATCATTGCTTTTGAACACATAATATGCATATTGTATTTGCAATTTGAATGCTAAAATCAAGAATCAATAATAATCCTTTGGCATAAATAATAAAATTATGTATATAGTTAGTTTCTTGTAAGATCAAATGTTATTTAAGTTGCAGTATCGAAGAGCACAATTCAGTACTTCATTTGGACATATGGAATTTGTGCTTACCAGCAAACTATTTTTACTGATATATGTATATATTATATATGTTGAATTAGATGTTTTCATAGATTTTTAGATTAATAAAGAATAATAGAGATTATAGCCATGTAAACAGAGATAACCTTCAACCTTTTGATGTTGCCAGGAAATCATTAATTACTAATTGAAATCCTGAAGTTAAACAAGTTTTTTTCTCTATTAACCTATACAATAGCCACCTTTTATGGGGTACAGTGAAGTAAACAAGATCCTCTTTTATCTCAAACCCAAATTTTTATAAGAATTTAAACCCAGAAAGCTATCTTTTATAGATGTGAGAAGTGCAGAAGACTATCATTTTTCTTGATATCCTGAAAGTAATAATCTCTTCTAGAGAGATGAATATATTGAATTAGATATTTTCATGGATTTTTAGATTGATAAGGAATCAATTGAAAAAATTAAAAGTCTGAAGTGGAGTTGGGCTAGACATATTGCTGGAAAAGGTCGTAATAGGTGGACAATTGTTAAACTGGATTCCAAGAGATTGTAAAAGACCCAGAAAGAGACCACATGTGAGATGGATGGATGAAATAAGAAAGTGTGTAGGGGTGATGTGGAGAAGAGAAGCTAAGATGGATTGAATTTGGAGAGACCTTCATCCTGCAGTGGATTGATAATGGTTGTTGTTGTTGATGATGATGATGAAAGAATAGAAATAGAGATTATGCATATATGTATATAATCAATGGCTATTGTCTCAGATAATTCATGGACCTTTAAACAGAGAATTTATCAGTTATATATAATTGTAAAAAAAATATTGATGCTTATGAATTGTATTACTGATAAGAGTTTTGAAAATTCTATAGACAAATAAAGATTTGCAAGTAATCACTTGATCAGATTAGATCAGAAGTCTTGGTTGAAACATAAATGACCAGTTAAAATTGACTTAGAAAAATGTATAATGAAAGAAAGGTTGATGATGAAAGAAGAGTGTGACTTGCAATAAGTATAAATAATCAAGGAATTATTGCTCAGGAATTCATGTGTTTTTAAGCATCAAACAACAAATGGACTTTTTACATCTCAAGTTTATGTTATCTTAGCACCAAATAAATCAGTTTATGCTGATTTGATGAAATATAATAGTGTAAATATATATTTGATGAAATATTTTTGTTTATGACTCACAGAAATCACTTCAACAGTGAATTATTTTTAATTATTACCCCTCCCCCCCTCCACACACACCAATTGATTCTAGTACAGAATTCTGTTTCTGCAAAACGCGGGAGGATTTGTTTATTATAGATTGTTATTAGCTGGGAAATTAAAAAAGTTCCTGGGAATATTGATTGATCTGATATGTATTGACTATAAAAAAATAAAATAAAAGCTTGATTGTAATATGATGTATTTGTTTAAGAGGATGACCATATACCTGGAGGCGCGTGAGCTCTGTTTACCGTTACCTTTCGATAAAGATAATAAATTGACTTTGCATTTTGCTAAATTAATTAAATTTTTTTTATTTCTTTTTCTTTTATCTGTTAATATATATATTAGCAATTCTATTTCATTATAATACTATTCTGCGCTTTTAATTAAACTTTTTTTTTTAAAATAGAAATGACGTCACTGTTTAAAATAAGATTATCAACAAAACAATTTCAATAGACTAAAAAGTCATTTTGAATTTATATAGTGTTCTGAAATATAATTTATTCTCACTAAAATGTATTATCATATCAAGAACTCATAATTAACAAAGTTTTTTTTTTTTTAAATGGCAACAAGGTTGATAAAGTTAATTTAAAAAATTTAAATAATAAGATAGATTACGTTAGAAAAATTGCATTAAAAATTGGTTATATAATTCATTTGTATTCTTCCAGTAATAATATACTGTATAGATGTGTGTTTGTGTGTAGTAAAATGTAAGAACACTTCCTTTTCGTCTATGGTTGCCCTCATAAAATTATCCAAAAATCAGTATAGATTGAAATAATAATAAAATTACTAATATAAAGATTATAGCAATACATAAAGATTTAGAAACAATTTTTAAAAATGATGGATCATTTATTATTCAAATCAATAAAGTGAAAATGAAACAAAAAATATTTAGATTTTATTTTATAGAAATGCATGAATGTTCTATAAAGATATTAAAATTGAAAAATCATTTTAATCTTTGGCAATAATTAGTCTTACATTTTGGATCTGAAATATGGAATTCAGAATACAAATATATTCTTCATATAAGAGATTCTTATATATGTACATCCAATCTACAAAATAATATCTATTCTTTAAACAATGATTATTAAAGATATGAATTTACTTTATGACTTATAAATAATTTATTTTAAATAGATGTTCAATCAAAATCAATATATGCAACAACAGAGTTACTAGGAAGGGCTCAAAAGTAGTATGTACAGCACTGTCCTTTGGATTTTGAGGCCCTGGATACAAATATGGAGTGGGACACCCAGTAAATAAAAAAGTGAATAAATAAATAAAAATTTTAATACAAGAAAGGAGCATATATAACATTTATTCTTATCTAAATAATAATACTTAACTTATAACACATTAATATAAAAGAAAAACAAAATTAATATAACTTTATTTTCCTTGCTTTAATTTCAGAAAATTTATCTATTATCTTACTTAAATTTAAATCTTCTCATAATTTATTTTTTATGGAAAGCAACAATAGGTTGAATAATCTTTTCTGTGCCGTTGTGGATTTTGAATAGTTTTTTTATTATTTTAAACTTTGACAAACTATGTTCGGACTTAACAGAGGTTATCGGAATTGTTAATAAAATTCTTAACATTATATTTAAATTGAAAAATGCATTTCCTGTTTGGTGAATTTTTTTAAGATACTAGCCCCTGGGCCCCTTGATATACTGAGTGTATGAATGAAATTATAAATGCATTGTTTATTAAGACTTAAAAAATTTAATAACTTGGATATCATAATCCTTATTTTTAATTTGAATAAAATTGAATTTATTAATATCATAAAACAAAACATTAAATATCATTAAGATTATGTTAAATAAATTGTATGGTTCTGCATACTGTATAAACTTAGATATGCAATGTGTCCTAGTGAAAAGACTATTGATTCTTCATCTGAGCTGCCTGAAACATCATCTCTTGAGTTAAACACATTATGTAGTAACATAACTGAGCTAGTCAGAAAAAAGTTTTAAAGTGCTAGTGTGTCTGGATCATGAGTTATGACATTAAAATGTGAGTGTTTTGTACCTTAACCCATGATAGAAAATGCTTTAGCACTAAATTTTGATTTAAATTAGGAAAATGCTATTGAAACATTTGAAATGATTTAAACTATATATGGCAGTGAAGCCATGAGTTGTATGAACATTTTCAAATGGTTTTCAAGATTTTGTGATGTCATGAAGAGCATCGAAGATGATCTATGGATACACTCACATTTCTTGCCATAACTAGTGGCCCAGATATGCAAGTATCCTAAAATTTTTGGGAAGAATTAAATTATGCTGCTATTAATACACACATTGATTCAGAGATTGGCAATACAGGGAGCCTGGAAAGAGAACTAGCCACATTTTCACTAAGATACCCTGTATACCAATAATTTTAGATTTATGAATTAAGTCAGTGGTAATAATTGAAATAAATGTATGATGTCCATTCAATAAGTTTTTTGACATGGGCAAAATAAGACAACATTAATGATGAGGATGAGTGTCATGTTGCCATTGACAGTCTTACCAAAATTTTATATTTACTCTTCATAAATAAAATAGTTGGGAAAAAAAAACAGGACCCATCTCAATGTGAGGACAAGTAAGCATGATGAACATTCATATATTAGAGATATGATGATTATGCAGTATAAATAGATAAATGGTTTAACACGAAATACATGGAAGTCTTTGGAACTAATGTGATGATATAAAAATAGTTCCAAATTTCATTACTAGATTATGCAGAAATAAAGCTTTCCATTCACTGTAGTACGAACACCACTTCTAATTAATCTTGTTCCTATTGTCATATGGCTGTTAGTACAAAGTTATAGTTTTTGGCAGAAGATTTTGAAATTTCCATAATGTTGACACAAATGTTTCAATGCTGAAAGTGATTGAATAAGTAATTTGTGGTTGTGATCTTTTTTTTTTTTCAATTAAAATGTTCAACCTCTTTCAGATGTAAGGAAATATTTTTATTGCACAACCATGCTTTAAAATTAACTATTAAGGAAAGCACATTGTTTATTAGGTTAAATGGATATTATGAGAGATTAATGTTTTAGTCTCTCTTTTTTTCTCCTTTTTTTTTTAAGTTGGTAAGTGTTCCACATCAAAATGAAATCTTAAACAAGAGCAATAGTACACTAAATATATATTTTAAATGGGTGTTTACATATTAGTCTGGCAGTGATGAAAGTCACTGGCTTATTTGTATATAATGACTGAATTAAACACATTTACGATCTAAAAAAGAAATGAATTAATATTTGTACATGATATTAGATAATATTCCAATAAGGAGAAAATTATTGGTTGAAATGTTCATTTTGCTGCTAATTTTGTGGTCAAATAATGGCAGTGGTTCATTCAGGATTGTTGAAAGAGAGTAGACATTCGTAACGGAATGGGTTAGAGTTGAGAAAGTTTCAATTCACAGCAGTGGTGCTAAGAAACAACATTTTGTAAATAAACAGAATTGCATAGTTAAATATATGTATTTTTTTGCTTTGATTACCACTTGTAATAAATTTAGATTGTTAAAAGTTTACTTGTTGGAAAATCATTTCTCGCAAAAAAATATAAATGCATGTTTGTTTCATTTACATTAAATAAAGTTACGGGTGGCCATTTTTCAATATAAAATTTTTTATATAAGTTTAGATAGTGGAAAATAATTTGTCACAAAAAATGTAAATGCATGTTAGTAGACATTTTTATCATTTCCAGTAAATAAATTTATAGATTGCCATTTTTCCAAATACATATTGCTGGACTAATATTACTTATAATAGATTTTAAGCATATATAAGTGAAGTTAATAAAAATTTTCACAAATATTATGTGAAATTTCACTGCCAGACTAATATGTATTATTACAGTCTACTTATTTTTTGTGTGTGTGTTTAATAATATAAATGCAATGTTCTTATTATTTAAAGTATAGATTTCAATCTGTGTTAATTTTGTATTGTTTATTATCTTAATTCTTCATATTTGAAATAAATTATTTTAACTCTGCAGCAACATATATATTTATTTTTTTATATTAAATTATTTTTTTACTTATTAATATAATATTTCCAGAATTTTTATATTCAATATATCAAAAATATTTAAAATCTTCTTAATGTGTGTGTGACTTTTTTAAATATATATATAATTAATCCTGGTCTATTTTTTATAAGGACACATCTGCAAAATACTATAAAACTGTTTGTCATATACATATACATAGAAGTGCTTTGTTTGTGAGCCATATTTATGACTTAGGACTTGAATCCAAACTAGGAAAAACTAAGTTTTTTTTTTTTAAATTCCAAACAGACTTAAGATTTTTTTTTTTGGTATAATCTGTACAAAGTCAATTCAGCTAAATATTCAAATATTGATTGGTGAATGGGTATTTATTCTTAATTAGAAATAAAATGTGTGGAAAAATACTAAAATAACTAACTACCTGACAATTGATAAGTTTAAATATTGGTAGAATATCATTAATCTGAATGCCTATTATTTAAAAACTTCTGTTTTTCAAACAAAATTTCAAATGTGCTTTTGATAGAATAGCTCAGTTGACTAGAGTGTTGACTTAAAATTCAATATTTGACGATCTAAAGGTGTAAGTTCAACTCATATGCTAATATTGTCATTGATCTTTAATTTTTGGTAGTAAATACTTTATTTTGTACACATACATAGAGTTATTGCTATCTTAATCCAGTAATTATATTTAATTTATGGTCCAATGGCATAATTAATCTTTTAAAAAGATTACATTCAACTGCCAAGTAGAATATGGGGAAAAATTATTGTATTTTACTTTAAAATTATTGGAATATTTCTGAAGGTTAAGAATATCAACTGTAAATACTGTTTTGTAATTTAAATATTTCAAATATATTCAACTGTTAGTAATAACACCCTGTTTAGTATATTCACAATGTTTTAAGAGGTATTCTTCTTCTCTCTTCTTCATGGGTTTTTGGCCTGATCAGTGACAGTACTAGCATGGGAATAGATCTGGAATATTGAATTTTAAGATAATACTCTAACCAAGTGAATCATTTTACCAAAGGCAACAGGCAGAAGAAATTTTATATACTTATTTATGAGGTTCCTCCTGATTTCTCCACTTGTTCCTAAGAGCAAAGTTGATTAGTGATTTCCATACATTATGTATAGTCACATTAGGTTGACTTATGGGATTGTCCACCATTGTCATGTGAGCAGCTTCTTTAAATTTTCTTATTTATCCAATATTTTTGTATTTTCCCAATTGAACATATGTTCACTGGTATATAGATGGTCTGCTACCTTAGACACATCTGTTATCTTTCTTTTAATCATCAGTCTCTGTTCTTGAAAACACTTTTCAATGGTATGATAGGTCTCATCAGTGTACATTTTCCCACATTCACATGGTATGGTATTTCATAGATGCAGTTTTTTCTTTTCAGCATTTCAAGTTTATGCTTTGTAGATGTTAGAATCCCTCATAGTGTGGTATGGCTCTGGAAAGCAGTTCTGATGTTATACTGATTGCATATTTTCCTTAATTTACCTACTATTTTTGGGAATGTATGGATACATTATCATACCAATATTTTTTTCTTTTTATGGTTCTTTTTGATGTCTATTTGAGATTTTCTTAATAACAGCTGATGGTTAATCATTTTTTGTAAGAGTTTGTTCTATACAATAGATCTTTTCTTCTTTCAAATCATTGGTTTTTGAACAAACTTCTTTTGCTCTGTTCCATAGTGATAGTATAATCCCATGTTTTGTGTTTCTGGTATGATTGAATGCATATGCTAAGTATTTTCCTGAATGTATGGGTTTTCTGTAAATTGTCATTTTGATTTTGCCATGAGGGAGTCTTGTCACAAGAATATTTAAGGATGCCAATTTTTGTTTTTGTTCTGATTCTGTTGTGCATTAAGTGAAGGTAATATGTTGCTGATGTGGTTCCAGAAAGCTTGTAGTAGTGCTCCACCATGTGGCCATACAACAAATGTATCATCAACATAGCAAAGCCAAACTTTAGGTGGATATGAAGAAGTCTTTATGGCTGTAGTTTCAAGTTTTTCCATGTAAATATAGCTAATTGGGGCTGACGATAGTGAACCCATAACCATTTCTTGATTTTGTTGGAATTCTGGGTTGTATTGAAAGTAGGTTATTTTTATGCAGAATGTTAATAGTTCCACTTATACAATCAATAGGAAGAGTTGTTCTGATTTGTAAACTATTATCACCATTTGATCTTTTACTTAGAATAGACAATGCTGTTAAACATGGTATATTTGTAAATAAACTTTCCACATCAAAGTTTCATTATGTTGATGATAAATTTGTTGTATGGCCACATGGTGGAGCATCCATTTTGTTACCAGATTTACAATAGTTTTGTGAGCTAACTTCAAGACAACTTTTCAAATGACTAAAATCTTGAGTTTTTTTGTTAAGTTTATTTAAGATTCATGGTTATTTTTGCATACTAAATGTGTAATAATTATTAAAAATAAAAAATATACATTTTTACACATTTATTTTATATTTTTATAAGTATTAGCATTAATATTAACAAAGAAACTCGCAGTGTTTTGGTAGACATGCCTTTTAAAACCAATTGCTAATATTTCATCACCAACCACCTGTTAGAATATATTGCAATATTATAAAAATTATTAAACAATTGTAATATTTTAAAGCATAATTTGATAGATTTATCAGATATTGACATTTATTTTTTCAGATTTTAAAAACAAATATCAATAAAAAAAAAAGAATTTGTGGATTTAGAAATCCATCTGCTCCTCATGTCTGTTGAATGGTGAAACAATTTTTTGTTTTTCTCACATTTTTTATTTTTTCAATATTTGCAAATTTGAAATAAGATTTTTTAGAATTTACTTCATTTACAAATGTATATTATTATAGAATCAAGTTCAATTTATTATATTTTGATGAAGGATAGTGATTTAACCCATAGAGACCCCAACGGCCATTTTTAATTTTCAAAAAAAATTACAGGACCTACAATTTTAAATAAAATGTCTAATTTATTACAATAAATAAATATATATATATACATTTTTATAAAGTGCAAATATGAAAGAATGTTATAAAGCTGATAAAGTAGTCATTACCACAAAAAATAATTAAAAAAAAATGATATTTTTCACATTTTTAAAATCTTTATTTTTACATTGGTTCACAAACTCTCAGTTTTGAAAGGTATAGCCTAAAATGACAATTTCATAGACAGCTTCATCACATTCGTCATAAAATGCAAAAAAAATAATATATAACATGACCTACCTGAGTTACAGATTGTTGGTGTAATGTGGCAAAGGTGACCATTTCAATTTGGTTTTTCTCTTGACACCCTGTATGTTCTATTCTTGCAAGCAGTTGTTTTTCTAGGCCCTCTATGCAGGATATCTATTAGAAATGCAAGGTTTTGTGTGGATTAGAAATGCAAGGTTTTAGTGTGGATCAAAAAAATAACAGTAGTAACTTTAGTAAAGTGTAAGTTATGGGGATAAAAAATAATTACTATATTATTGAAAAATCATGGGCTAAATTATGCATTATTACATAGGAAACCATGATAGCAAAGTATGCTATAAAATGAATAAAAAGTTATCTACAATGAAATGAATAAAAACGTAGTAAATTCTAAGTTATGCATGTAAAAAATAATTACTACATTATTGGAATATCATGAGGGTAAGGGTGAGCTAAATTATGCATTATTACATAGGAAACCATAATAGCAAAGTATGCTCTCAAATGAATAAAAAGTTATCTATAATGAAACGAATAAAAATGTAGTAAATTCTAAGTTATGCATGTAAAAAATAATTACTACATTATTGGAATATCATGAGGGTAAGAGTGAGATAAATTATGCATTATTACATAGCAAACCACAATAGCAAAGTATGCTATCAAATGAATAAAAAGTTATCTGCAAAGTATGCTATAAAATGAATAAAAAGTTATCTACAATGAAATGAATAAAAACGAGTAAATTCTAAGTTATGCATGTAAAAAATAATTACTACATTATTGGAATATCATGAGGGTAAGAGGAGCTAAATTATGCATTATTACATAGCAAACCATAATAGCAAAGTATGCTATCAAATAAATAAAAAGTTATCTATAATGAACGAATAAAAATGTAGTAAATTCTAAGTTATGCATGTAAAAAATAATTACTACATTATTGGAATATCATGAGGGTAGAGGAGCTAAATTATGCATTATTACATAGGAAACCATAATAGCAAAGTATGCTCTCAAATGAATAAAAAGTTATCTATAATGAAACGAATAAAAATGTAGTAAATTCTAAGTTATGCATGTAAAAAATAATTACTACATTATTGGAATATCATGAGGGTAAGAGTGAGCTAAATTATGCATTATTACATAGCAAACCATAATAGCAAAGTATGCTATCAAATGAATAAAAAGTTATCTGCAAAGTATGCTATAAAATGAATAAAAAGTTATCTACAATGAAATGAATAAAAACGTAGTAAATTCTAAGTTATGCATGTAAAAAATAATTACTACATTATTGGAATATCATGAGGGTAAGAGTGAGCTAAATTATGCATTATTACATAGCAAACCATAATAGCAAAGTATGCTATAAAATGAATAAAAACTTATCTACAATGAAATGTATAAAAACAGTAAATAAAATAAAATAAATAACCCAAAGGAATTACAAGCAATTATTATATATCAGATGATGATGAATACTTGGGGGAACGAAACCTCAAAATCAAACACATCAACAGAAAAGTTCGTTAGAATGATAATTATGTTCACGGGAAAATAATTGTTTCCTCCTATATTTTTTTTATCCGTTGATAAAATCTAGAAAGATAAAAAAATTTACAAAATTTTAATAATGTACTTTACAAAAATTGCTATAAAAAATCTAATTTTCATCGCAGAGAAAAAATTTTTAGACGTACAAAAAGATAGAAAAATGGCGGAGAGAAAGAAAAAAAAAGCGTAACTGTGACGTATACGGTTTGCACGCTATTGCGGTCGAAATTGTAAACTTTTTTTAATGCGTAAAAAAGCGGTTTTCGGTCTCAAAGGGTTTTTAATACAAAGCCTATAAATCCTCACTAGGGAGAACAATAAATCTGTCACAGTGTAGATTGGTTAAAAATCTGAATTAAAAAATAAAGCCTAAAATTGAAAAAAGTGATAATTAATAAATAAACATTTTTCCAAACATATTACTACTACTACTACTAATAAAAATTAATGAGTGAGTAAATGTAATATATAATAAAAACATTTTAGTTGCTGCATTTTTTTTAATATCTCAATTTACAGGCTGCCATTTTGAATCTTAGCTAGACTGATATTTTCTAGTATATTATTTGTTTTGTCTTTTTTTTTTGTTGAAATTGGAATAGCTATACTTGTTTGTGAATATATAATAAGAATAATAAGTATTGGTCTATAATAATTAAAAAAGAAAATTGTGTGTATAAGAATGAAATATATTGCACAAGTAATGAATGAAGTAGAAGTTTTAAATGATATAAATATTGGGGTATTCAGACATTAAAGGCTTTGAAAACAAAGAATCAGGAATAGTTAGTATTTGTAATTTTTGACTCAGAAGTGTGACTAATTATGATGCCTTTAAAAAGACCTAATTTTTATGCTATATGAGGATTTTGGAATGATTAATGTAATCTCCATGCAACCAAGGTGTTATTATAGGTCTTGAATAAATGGATTTTTAATAGTTTAAAAGCATTTTGGTCTGAAAAGCAGTTTGATTTTAGAAAAGGTAGAGGAAGAAGAAAAAGAGATGCAAATGGAATATTTATAACGATTGTAGATATATATTTAATAAAGTGAAGGTAAAAGATATAAATATATTTTGAATTTGCTCATGTATTTATTTCTTGTTAATATTTGCATACCATTATATTTGGAATCATCTGAGTAGTAAAGATTATCAAGTATGTTGCAGAAATGGGGGGGGGGGAATTAATATTTGCTTCATTTTTGTTGAGAAGGTAAATTTAGTTATTTGTTGGATTTATTGGAAATATATATACATGTATAGATTCAAAGAAAAGACCTTATTAAGAATTTTTTATGAGCCAAAAAATATTTTTGAGATTTTATGAAATTTTCATAGAAAAAACTTTATATTAAAGATTTCATTTTCTGTTTAATATACATTTATATTGTGTCTAGGGACTTATTTTAATAAGGATGAATTAGCAGTGGACATAATTTATATCACATTTGCTGGTGGTGATATAGTAGTACTTTCAGATAAAGAGAATAGGATTGATAGAGTTTGCTGAAAGGTTAGAGTAAAAATAAATGCAATTACAGCTAAAGCAATAAGAATATAGATATAGAAGAAGAGATTAAACATTGGATTGGAAATTATAAAACAAATTAACACTTAAATATTTTGGAAGTTGGGTTAGGGATAAAAAAAATGAAATGGGTAATCAGGCTTTTATTAAGTCTTAGGAGATTTTTCTATGAATTATTGGAATAGAGCTTTACATAGAGAAAAAATTATAGACTATTATAAAAAAAATAAGGAAAAATTGGATTTCTTATAGAAGAGGATTTGGAGAAGAAAAAAGCCCTTTCTTGGAAAGATAAGAGTGACTATTAAGTGAAAATTATTTTTGAGAGATTATATACTTAGAGAAATTATGGAAGATATGTTGAAAGAAATTGTTGAGGTATTAAAAAAACAGAAGAAAATTTGATTGATGATTTTAAGGAGAGAAATTTAACTTTAGGGTTTTGATAAATAGAATAGTAGTCACAAGACCCTGAAAAAGCTGATCTGGTTGTAAAACCTGTCTTTTGACAACTGATCATGATTTTATCTAAATTTTAGTGCCAGTAATATTATATTTATATAAGTAAATAATATATATATAAACTGTAGACATTATGTAAGAGTATATTCCACAGGAATATGTAGACAATACAAATAAGGAAATAATCTTAAAATGTATATATATTGCTAAACTAGGCATGCAATACAAAATATCTTTATCAAAGCATTTGCTAAGTTTATTGTTTTCTTGCTTTAATAGTTACTTTCTATTGAAAGCTGCTTAGCAAAAGAAAATAATTTTTTTTTTGAAGTTTTATTGCTGTATTTTGTATTTTCTACAGACTCTTGTTGAATATATATATAGTTACTTTATTGAGTTACTATAAAAGTTATTGGCAATTATTAATTTATGGCTAATTTTTATTTTTTTACAATTAAACTTTATCCTCTGGAAAAAAGGAAAAGATATAAGAAGTAGGATCACATATTGTACAATTTTTTTAATCATTTACAGGTAAAAATAACAGTTTCTCTAGCTACAACTATGTGCATTTTGTCTTATAGTCTGAATTCGAATCTGAACCAAATAAAGAAAATTTTTTAAACAAACTTAAAAGTTTTTTTTTTCAAGTAACTGGTCCACAAGATTGGTCATAAAATATATATTATGTTATTCTTAACTTGGAGATAAACAAAGATGGAAAAACACTCAAGTTCTCTTGTAATATGCTGACTTTTGCCCTGCATGCCAAGATTGCTTTATTATTAAACTCTTTTTTCCAGGCAGTCAATAAAAGATATAACATTATATAATAATTAAGTGCCACTGAATCAATTTTTAGAAGTTTGTTTGTCTTTGTTTAGTTTAAAACATGCCCTACAATATTTTAGCACAATTGTGAGAGTTAACGTCAAAAATTAAAGGTTCATGTCAAGCGTTGTTAGCCGAGAGGTCGGCGCAGCCGCCTTGCAAGCAGTTGGTTGCAGACGGTAGTTGCGGGCTCGCTTCCCGGCGGATGCTATGACGTATGAAAAAAAAAAATTAAAGGTTCCTAATTTTGTCCCAGGTGGCGAAATGTCTGTGAGAAATTGTTTGCTTACTTGTGTGGAACTGTTGTCCTCAGCAAGCCACTTTGGTGATCCAAGGTAACGTTGATTTCTTCAGCAACTGACCATAATAAGATTATTATTTAAAATAAAAATATCTAACACCTCTTTTATTGATATGTCAATAACACTTACGAATTATTCTAAAAAGAGAGGGGGGGGGA
Source organism: Epiperipatus broadwayi (assembly GCA_028023455.1). Lineage (NCBI taxonomy): Eukaryota > Metazoa > Onychophora > Udeonychophora > Euonychophora > Peripatidae > Epiperipatus > Epiperipatus broadwayi. Next base: position 423,682 of record JAQFVV010006426.1, read on the forward strand.
ATCGACTTTTTGAGAACAGAAACAAAACGAGCAGATGTTTCCAGCTGTAATTTTAATTTAATGAATGAAAGTTAGACTTCAGAGAGAGAATACACGGTATGATGAAAAGCTTTTGCCATTCCATTTTCATTCGTTGCTTGTTGACAGGCAGTTTACTACTATTAGTTTGACAAATTACTCTGTCTTTGGGAAAAAATCTCAGGAATTAACTTAAAACAAGTAACTGAAATCTCTATTATTCACGGAGACTTGTTAACTTCTTTATATATATAATAGGTTTTTTAATGACTGTACTTTTGTTTTAAAAATAATCTCAAATACACCCTAAAGAAGAGCACCATTCAATGCTTTTATTAAAAAGATGTGATTGGCATAATGGAAAACTATGATTAGACAAGGTATTGAAGTCTTTGAAAAGAAATTAAAAGACGGCACCATAAAACATCAGATTAACACGCTAATGGATCAGCATATTCTACTTCTGGATGTATTTGCAGTTCATAAATTGGTTTGTGTAGTCATTGCAAAACTTATTTTTACTGTATTATTATTTTTTCTTGTTCTTGAATTTGGAATGGCTTTACTCCATTGCAGTGGTTGATGTTGCTGCGAATTTTGTATCACCCATTACAATTAAGAAAGTTTTCCAATCAGGACTTGTTTTTTGTATCTATTGTTTTTAAGTTGATCCTAGTTTCGCTGTAACTTAATTTTTGAGCAAGTATTATTACCTTTATATGTTTGAGTTTTTTTTTTTTTACCTCAAATTACTTTTTACCTGTTGTATAAATCTTTTGCAATTTTTTTTTTTTTAAACATTTTTTTTGTTTGTCTTTTACAAATATTTTTATTTGAGTATTTTGATCTTTTAATCTAAATATGAATATATATTACACCATAATAACTCATTGTAATCGAAGTACTGCCTCCATTGTAAATCAAAAGATTTCACGTATACAGTATTAGTTTGTATAGAAATTGTGGACTTAATCAGTGAAGTAGTTAATAGCTTCATGCTCTCAAATCAAAATGCTTTAGATTCACCTATATATTTAGAAATTAGGTCTAAGATAAGAGTGGCCACTCTTGTTTTTTAAAGTTGTTAATCTTGTGTTTAGATTTGTAGAGGTCCCTACTGTCGTATTTTAGGTGCATAGTCTTAGGGTTATAACCTTAATATATATTACTTACATAATGAGTATGGGTTTATAAATTATTAATTATTACACCATAATATTAATATACAATGACAAATTAAACCACCGCTTTTTTCTTTTAAAATATATATGTTCTTCAATATTATTTTTCTTTTAAAATATATATGTTCTCCAATATTATAAATAAAAACATAAACTTATTTCTTTCCAAAAACTTTATTTCCATATATTGAAACTTAAACCTTCCAATCTCTTTTCATTTCACCATCAACCTAATGACCTACTCGTCTGAACTAGTTTCGAACCTATCTTAAATGTAAAAATGTCATATGTAAAAATGTTATATATAAGTCGAGCGGGAAAACTTTGCTATAATGGCCATTTGAATTGCATCATCCATTTACATACGAAAACACGCTATAATTAGACAGGTTTGATAAAATTATAGCGGAGAAATGCTCATAAATTATTATAAAATGTTTTATTAATTTTCAGTCAATTCTTAATTATATTCGCTATTATTTCGTATGTGGATGGATAAATTAAACCTTGGAATAACGGCAAAATGATTTATATATATTGTAACAGGAGAAAGATCTTTGACCCGGGGGCGCCACTTGTCTGAAAATAGGAATTAGACATTTATTTCAGGGTGGACAGGATATGCGAATCAAAAGCACCGAACTACACTCAGGGAGGAACAAGATATCTTAAATATTATTTAGACAGCTGAGAAATCAAAGCACAAAGACAAACGTCAGCCAAATTAAGTTTAAACAATTTATTAATTTTATTAAAAGTTGTGCAATAGAGTGAAGACATCTATCCACGAATACAAAAGTGGCTTATAGTAACATATGCATATTTACCAGAGAGTGCACAAAAGTACGACAAACATGAAGGCATTAAACATTTTGGCAGCAAAATTCTCTCACTTAAAATATAAGAAATGTTTAGGATAATATCTTCCTGCTGGCCAGTTGTAAAGTTACAAAAATAAACAACAACTCTGTCTTCCTGAATCAGAGATAATAAAACAGTTACTGTCCTACCGGAAATCAACGAAACCAGCGCGAACGTCCGAGCAGTAATATTCTAATTACTGTCGTTAAAACGCCGCAGGACTGCTGCGCATAATACTACATTCAAAGTAAATGTGGTTGATCTCACTTACAAGACAGCAAAAGATACTTGATTATGATCTTACGTAATCCAGAAAGAAATGACTACTTTCAGACAACCCGAAGAAATAACTTGACAAATAACCAGCAAAAAGATTTTGTTGATGGCACAAAAAGCGCAAACGAAACATGCTTAAAGATTCTTTATTTTACAACTAAGGGCAGGTGAATAAATAAAGACTACGAAAACTGCCAATGTGTTTTGTAATAGTTAATGAAATAATCAGGTATATATTAAACATATAAAATACAATCTCCTAATGCACCCTCTGATAAACGAAAATTGCAAACAAATTTGGAATCTTAAAACTAAGATTCCAAGACACACTTTAAATACTAGAAAAAGTACATACAGATAATAAATAATTAAAAACAATTAATACCATTTTAAAACATATTTATCACTAGATTGAGTGGAGATTTAATTAAACGCAATTTATTTACCCTGGCTAGAATATGAAAAAGTTTAGCTTATGGTAAGGCAGAGTTCTAGTGATTTAGTGACGAGTGCGCACTTTTGATAATAGTTCATCTTCCAGGTCCTTTGACAGCGGCAAGGTAGAGGCAGTATTTGTTTTAGAGGTTCATGGCATGACTGAAGAAGAGCTGGTAGGCATGGGTCCGTCCTTTGTTTAAATTAGCCAGACATTCTAATGATGGCAAAACTCACAGTGGTGGATTTTGACATCTTGCACAGCAACGAAGTTTGTCAATAATTATTTAAGTTTTTAGTAGGAATTAAACGTCTGAACAGCTACTCACAATGGTATCTCTTTGCAGGACATAATCCAAGTGTGTATCTAATAATGAATCTCTTCTCTCTCCAAAAATTGGCAGGCTATCGTTGCCTCACTACATTTCCCACGCAAAACTTTCATTAGTGTCCATTCTATATTCCAGGTAGGGCAAATATTAATTTCCCGCTCAATCTAATTTAAGACTTCCAACCAGGGATAATTGAAACAAAAACGACAAATACAAAACTAAATCTCCGCTTTTTAGAATTAACTTTAAAAATAATTACAATAAAAGCAACAGGAATATATAATTAGCAAGCTTGCCTGTTTTTAATCAAATTGATTAAAACAGATGATGAAAGTAAACTATTTTACAATCAATTTTATAAACATTAAATAATCTATTTTAAAATATAAATGTGTATGTGTTTTAAATAATAATAAAAAAATTGAGCATTAGACATTTAATGAAAATGAAGTTGTTTTCCCTTTTTAATTTTAGTAATAAAACCATTGAATTGGAAATCAATCCGGCTCAACTGCCTCAACATGTGATCAAAAAAAGAAAACATTCCTGCAATTTTTTTTTTCTTTTTTTTTTTTAAACTATAAACATTTTAAAAACTACTCCTAGAAATTTGGCTGAATGCACTCATGAAAAACCAAAACAATATTTCATTTCTTACATTTATCCATTCTCATAAATCATTAACAAATTTTTTTTTGTCTGTTTTAAAACAATCTGTCCGATTGCTAAAAGCTGAACCTTTAACTTTTGTCCGGCGGTTCTTTTACTCTTTTTATTAATTTTCTGAAATAAGTTCCTTTCCCTCTCTTATATTTTTCCTGCCTAGAATTTATGATTTTGACTCTTTCCCGTTCTGTTTTGCTTTCTAGCGTATATACCTGAATCTTTTTCTTAACGAAACTTCCCAATTCCTCATCTTTTCCTACTTTATTTTTAGTCATATCAACATTAGTAAATGGCAACACTTCATTTCCCACAGACTTTTTACGTGCCTTGAATAAGATTGCTTTATAAATGGCTTTTATTTCTGTTTTAAAATGATATTCCGAAAACTTTTCCTTAGTTTTAAACCCCTGTTCACAACTAACAGATATTTTATTCAACTCATTTTTAACCTCTTGAGGTAACTTATAACTGTCTCCAAGATTTTCTTTCTCCACCATACTATCTATCTCTCTCCACTCTCTACTTATTTCAAACTTTATTTCCACCCTCTCTGTCCTAGTACTCTCCTGTGCTACTTCAATTTCTATATCTTTTATGACTATTTTTTCTGCTTCCTGACTCTCTTTACTCATCTCATTTTTCAAATCCTTTTCCATCTCCACTTCTTTTTGTTGAGTTTCTTCTACTCTTCCTGTCATTTCTCTTCTCATTTCTTTCATTTCTGCTCTCAGCTCCTCCAGTATTGTTTGTTGACTCTGTTTTATTTCTATTATCAACTTTATCATCATCTGTGTCTCGCTCTCTTCTTCTATCTGGGGGTATTTAAATGAAACAGGGCTCTCTTCCAAACCTGCCGCCCTGTCACCTTCTTCTTTACCTTCCATTTTTACACAAGGCTAACTCGCTATACTAACTTTTTTTTTTAAACAAAAATCTCAAAGCAAATAAAATGCTATTTATTTATATGCAAGAAGACAACGAACTATTTTTACTACTTTTAAATTGAAAATTTACTCTGAACGATTTTTTTTTTGTTTAAACAACAACAAAAAAAAACTCTATTTATTATTTATGTCATATCAAAAAGACGAACTATATATATATTTAACTCTTCAAAAAAAAATTAACTCTGACAGACTTTTTTTAGAAAATACGCTATTTATTGTTTATTTATTTATGTCATATCAAAAAGACGAAACCCCGTTCTACCAAACTGCTCCAACAATACATGCAATAATTAACAAAAATCGAACCTCTACCGACTAGATCTTGCCACTTACACCTGAAATCTTTCTCAACCGTCTAAACAAAATCTCACATGGGCTTGAAAACTCGGAAGCTCCACGTTGACGCACCAAAAATTGTTATATATGCAACAGGAGAAAGATCTTTGAGATTCGCATATACTGACCCCGGGGGCGCCACTAGTCCGAAAATAGGAACTAGACATTTATTTTAGGGTAGACAGGATATGTGAATCAAAAGGCACCGAACTACACTCAGGGAGGAACAAGATATCCTAAATATTATTTAGACAGCTGAGAAATCAAAGCACAAAGACAAACGTCAGCCAAATTAAGTTTAAACAATTTATTAATTTTATTAAAAGTTGTGCAATAGAGTGAAGACATCTAGCCACGAATACAAAAGTGGCTTATAGTAACATATGCGTATTTACCAGAGAGTGCACAAGAGTACGACAAACATGAAGGCATTAAACATTTTGGCAGCAAAATTCTCTCACTTAAAATATAAGAAATGGTTAGGATAATATCTTCCTGCTGGCCAGTTGTAAAATTACAAAAATAAACAACTTTATCTTCCTGAATCAGATAATAAAACAGTTACTGTCCTGCCGGAATCAACAAAACCAGCACGAACGTCTGAGCAGTAATATTCTAATTACTGTCGTTAAAACGCCGCAGGACTGCTGCATGTAATACTACATTCAAAGTAAACATGGTTGATCTCACTTACAAGACAGCAAAAGATATTTGATTATGATCTTACGTAATCCAGAAAGAAATGACTACTTTCAGACAACCCGAAGAAATAACTTGACAAATAGCCAGCAAAAAGATTTTGTTGTTTGCACAAAAAGCGCAAACGAAACATGCTTAAAGATTCTTTATTTTACAACTAAGGGCAGGTGAATAAATAAAGACTACGAAAACTGCCAATGTGTTTTGTAATAGTTAATGAAATAATCAGGTATATATTAAACATATAAAATACAATCTCCTAATGCACCCTCTGATAAACAAAAATTGCAAACAAACTTGGAATCTTAAAACTAAGATTCCAAGACACACTTTAAATACTAGAAAAAGTACATACAGATAATAAATAATTAAAAACAATTAATACCATTTTAAAACATATTTATCATTAGATTGAGCGGAGATTTAATTAAACGCAATTTATTTACCCTGGCTAGAATATGAAAAAGTTTAGCTTACGGTAAAGCAGAGTTCTAGTGATTTAGTGTCGAGTGCGCACTTTTGATAATAGTTTATCTTTCAGGTCCTTTGACAGTGGCAAGGTAGAGGCAGTGTTTATTTTAGAGGTTCATGGCTGACTGAAGAAGAGCTGGTAGGCGTGGGTCCATCCTTTGTTTAAATTATCCAGACATTCTAATGATGGCAAAACTCACAGTGGTGGATTTTGACATCTTGCACAGCAACGAAGTTTGTCAATAATTATTTAAGTTTTTAGTAGGAATTAAACGTCCGAACAGCTACTCACAATGGTATCTCTTTGCAGGACATAATCCAAGTGTGTATCTAATAATGAATCTCTTCTTTCTCCAAAAATTGGCGGGCTATCGTTGCCTCGCTACATTTCCTGCACAAAACTTTCATTAGTGTCCATTCTATATTCCAGGCAGGGCAAATATTAATTTCCCGCTCAATCTAATTTAAGACTTCCAACCAGGGATAATTGAAACAAAAACGACAAATACAAAACTAAATCTCCGCTTTTTAGAATTAACTTTAAAAATAATTACAATAAAAGCAACAGGAATATATAATTAGCAAGCTTGCCTGTTTTTAATCAAATTGATTAAAACAGACGGTGAAAGTAAACTATTTTACAATCAATTTTATAAACATTAAATAATCTATTTTAAAATATAAATGTGTATGTGTTTTAAATAATAATAAAAAAATTGAGCATTAGACATTTAATGAAAATGAAGTTGTTTTCCCTTTTTAATTTTAGTAATAAAACCATTGAATCAGAAATCAATCCGGCTCAATATATTTAAGTTTAAATAAAAAAGATATAATGTGAAACATTTTTCTTTAAAATATATTTAATGGTTTTCTGATTTAATGTTTTACATATATAATTGAAACTAAAGTATTTTCTTTAAATGTTTTTTTTTAATAAACAAATAATATTGTAAAAACAAATATGTTAAAAGTTATTTATTTCAGTAAAATAAAAATCATCCATTTGTAATTAAAAATGAGAATTTTGTGTAAGGAAGAGATCAATTAGTGACCGCACCCCGGGTAAAAAGTAAAATCTAGTTTACTGATTGATTTTTGTTTGCAACAAAAGACTTTATCATTAAATCAGAATACCGTTCCTTCTGCTAGCTTTAACATTTCTTTAACACCTAGAAAGGAATTTAATTAGTGAAATCTGAATCAAATTATATGATTTATATATTTTAATAATTTTAAGTAAATTAAATATAATACCTCGGAGACATTATCTGTTGTCGAAATTAAATTATATTATTTTGTTTAATTAAAAGTCAATTGGTCCTGAGGCAAATGAAATTCCAAAAAGGTGTTAAGGTTTTGTGAAAATGTATAAATAGGCCTTATTTTAAGCAGGAAGGGATACTCCATCTTGCTTTTGAAGAGCTATTACTATCCAAGTTATAAATTGTTTAATTTTACCATGTCCGGCTAAAGTCAGGCAAAATTTTGCTGCCGTTCCCATGATGGAACGCCGAAGTTCAATCCATCCAATGCCGAAGCAACAACCAAGAAGCTTATACCAAATGAAAGATGCCGTACGCCGCTAAAAGGGACTTGCTTTCGATCCAACACCATTTTAAAATCATCTCCCAACTAAATTGAAGATGCTACAAGCTGCCAAAGAACTCACCTTCGTTCCAGTTTGAATCTACAGGAGAACTGTTTTAATATTTAAAATCGCAGAGCTCTGTGTTAATTTCAAAAACAATCATTATTTCTTCAAAATCAGGTTAGCTAACCATATTATTGTAACTTCTTTCTAAATTGTTTTCCAAATAATATTTAAATTCTATAAAATGAAATACTTTTGCAAATTTCTTTATTAATTCAATATTGTAAACTCTTTCTAAATAGTATTTGAAATCTATAAATGAAATGCTTTTGCTAAATTTCTTTGTTAATTAATATTTTGCTATATAAACTAATCACTGCAGTATATTTACCTTTCTGTTGCTTATTTTAATAATTATTAATTATGCCTATGTTTCAAAATGGCGTGCATTTACTTATAGAATATGTTTCTAAAGATATAATTTAAAATCCTCGTAGTATTTTATTATAGCGCCATTTAGCGTGCTGTTTCGAAACCCAAATTTATAAATAATGGCGATCCTTTTTGCTCATTATTTTGTTATTTAGTAATGTGACAGTCAGATGATGTATGTTGGTTTAACCCAGTTCAAATACTAGGCAAAAGTACCTTGAGGCCATCCATACGTGAGATATTAAATCAAGAATACTATGACCTCTGTCCTATTTGCCTATTTTCGAGGCTAATTACGAACAAATAACATTATCTGAGACACACATAAATTATTTTCTCACTGGCCACAAAGCTTAGCAACAGAGGTAGAGACATGGACAGGAACACCTATGGAGCTAAATAGTTAAATGTGCAGTAAAAGTACTAAGAAACATGTGTTTTGCGTGCCTGGATCATTGGAAAAGTAAAATAAAGCATTATAATAAAATTAGGAAACTCAAGCTTTTGATAGTTAAATAATATGTTTAATTAACAACTTTAAAATATGAATAATGATTTAATGGCCTCCGCTATTCCCCTAAATTAATGAAAACTAATTAGACAATAAAAACAGATTAATATGTTTGCGGTCTAAATCTTTTCTTCCCAATTTTATTAAAATTGTCAACACGAATCTCCTCGATAAAGTACAATAATAAAAATCTTTCACAAAGCATTTTTTAATTGATTTGCACTAAAACAGAGTTTAAAAATTATTTAAAACGTATATAGCTAAATCTGATATACGTAATAAGCCAGTGGCGGACAAAAGAGGCATTATCGAGGCGATCAAGTTGGCAAACAAAGGAAACTTAATGGTATGGAATTTAGAAACGTAAATAAATTTGGAAAGAGATTTTAAATGAAAAAATTAACTTTTAAACTTAACCGCAATGGACTACAAAATATATATACATGTTAGTAATGAAGAATAGTGAAGGAAAAAGGGTTAAATATATATATAGATGATCACGCAATATATATATCTAAGACTAGTCTAATAAAAATGGTTACATAACAAATATAATTAAATACAACATTTCCTAAATACAATTCAATGAAGCAATTAAAAAAAGGTATGAACAAAAAAGGGTAGAAAGTAAATAGTTCAATGGAGGAGAGATATGATTACCATCCTGGTTCCTTGCTCCTGTTCGGCGTCGTCGTGGTTTGATCCAACCGTCGATAGGTATTTGTCCGGACAATGAAAATGGAAATATGTAGCATGGTTTCATGAAAAGTCCTACAGACACTGCACAGAGTTCAGATTACTATTGGGTGGATACTATGGCATTTTGGATGGTATTGAGGAACCTCAGCGATAGGCAAAGCTATTTATTTGCCTAGCCAAGCATAGTAGAATCCATAAAATTCATATGACTTTTAGCTTGAGCATGTTCAAACTTCTCCATGATTTTGAAGACAGTTGTATAACTTTTTGGAATAAAATCTCCACAAGCAAAATCTGAAAGAGTTCTCCAAAGAGAAACCTGAATGCCAGCAAGAAAACTCTGAATAACCAAGTCTTTTGTTCTCACTTTTATTTATACCCTCTTTGTCAGCTACCTTCTATTGTTTGTATGATCTTAGATCTTGATAAGCCCACCCACTTGCTCCTTTGTTTCAAGATAACATTTTCTAAAAATAACTTTTACTTTTTTATTCTAAATTTCTTTTTTTAAAGTTTGAATTTTATTAATTAAAAAAGAAAGAAAGAGAAGGCCATCTTTAATTTGACTTGAATGGGCTCACTAATTACAAACATACATTGTTTTAGAAAATGTTGGCGGGCTTATCTCAAAATAAATCATAGGCATATTTTAACAAGATTTTAACAAAAAAAGATCTTATTTTTTTATAATAAAATAAGCATTTTTAAAATAAGCATTTTTATTTCAGCAGAATTTTGCATTAACTCATATATATACGCTTGACATATATATATATATATGTTTGACTAATAGGTTTGACAAGTAATTTTTATTAACAGAAATTTAATCTTGAAATGGAATTTATTTAAAATATTTAAATGCAATACAAATTATATAAACGTAATTAATTTTAGCTTTGCTGATATTGGACTATAAACTTAATTCAGGTCTATAATACTAACTAAGTTTATAGAAGGCTGTGAAGCATGGATCGGATTTCAGATCCATTGCTTCAGTAAATTAATTAATATAAATATAAAATGTGGCTTATAAATCCAAATTTTCAACCTTTAATTATTATGTTACTAAAGATTAAACTAGCCTGGAGTGTAATCATAAGTATATTTTTTAGTAAAGTATTCGTAAGTCCCTTATTAAATATACTTTTCCCCCTTTTAAAAGTTTATTAGTTATAGATAACTAAAGAGATTGAACAGGATAAAGTAAAGTTTGTATATATATATATTACCGTCAGTAGCATATCGTATTTCTCATGCTACAGAGTTGGCTCTTTTGATCAAGCTGAAAACTAGTGTTTATTTGATGTATAGTATTAATTTAATAATATACTTCGGCTTGGCGGATGTGAAATTTATTAATATTTTCTCGTTGTGCTGTTTTTTATATATATATAAGATGGAACCACGGTAAGTCCAGCCCATCTTCCTCTTTCTGGGTAGTGCTGTAGCTAAGTCTACGCTACGGGCTAGATTAGCACGTAAGTCCCCCGCCTCTGAACCAAATAAAGGTTCTCCATTAGCAGCATGACGACCGGTTATTGGGTAAACCATTGTTGGTCACAAAAACCCTAAAAAAATATTTTTCCATCCGCAGAGCCACTTTATTATATTTTACTTGTGCCAAGCATATTAGTAAAATCGTTATAGCCAACTCTTTCCTCCCTAATATGCAATCTTCGGCATTGAACCGAAGCATTCTTGAAAAACCGTTCGATCTTAAGCTATCTGGGATGCTTTACAAGCGCATATTTAATATATAAATTTATTATAATTAGACGTATTATTAAGCTTCACTCCAGACTTGGTTTGATTTCATGTAAAATAGCCACTCGAACTGATTATAAAAGGACATAACTAATAAGTGAATGTAGTGATTAGTTGTATAGCGTGATATTTGTTTCCATTAAATAATGGCCACAAATCTATTTGCCAACATATCAATTATTGTTTAAATGGCCTAGAGTAATGTTACTTAATAAATAAAAATGCCTGCGTGCATTTGGCAAATACTAAATAATGGTTCTATCAAATTATACAGTATATGAAATTGTAAATAAGTATTTTTAATTCATCATATATCAGTTTCTGTCTCATTATTAAATCAATCCAATTCACTAATTGCCCATAGTTATTCATTAGTAAAACCCCTATTAACTAATATTAGATTTTATCTTTGGAATGTCTATAGTATTAAGTTGTTTATATATATGTTTAAGTCCATGAGTCTTGTTGTTTTCTCCGATTTGCTAGCGGGCCAGATTAAGAATTAATTCTCGTGTGCCATCATTGTTATATTGTCCATTAGATGTTTGATCTGGGGCTTGGAGAGTGGGTTCAAATCCAGCCTGGTTCCTGACCTAAATCTCGGGCTTGACTGGGTTTGAAGTACATTTTTTGAGTTCCAGCTCGTGTTAGATGGATAAGCATATTTTGACCGGCACAATATTAACTAATGAACGTATATATAAATCCACACATTATTCACTTTCCAACATTTCAACTGTTTTTTACATCATTAGTACAGTCATTTTCAAGGATCTACATTAACAAAAAAAAAATATCTTTACATAATACTCTAAATACAAAAATCTCTTATATCAACATTAACATATCAAATCCATTATAATAAAACATTAATTATACATTAATATGTTTTATTATAATGGATTTGATATATTAATAATATATGAAAGAGATTTTAGTATTTAGAGTAAAGCTATATATTTTTTTTGTTGCAGATCCTTGAAAATGACTGTAATAACGATGTAAAAAACAGTTGAAACATTGGAAAGTGGATAATATGTGAATTTATTTATATATTCATTAGTTAATATATAGAAATAAAGTTTGTGGAAAAAAATAAGAAGTTTATGCATTTCTTTATAATAATCTAAATGTGAATTAACACTAATAAAAAAGATTAGATTCTATACATTATTTGCAATATTCGGATATCTTATTAGAAACAAAGACTGATTGAGTCTGATATATTCTGCTGGCAATTGTATGAATAGTGATCTATTATTTGACTGATTTTTTCTACTACTTAAAGGCATTTTCACTATTGAATATCAAGCTTTTATAAACATACACAAGTCAGGAAGTGACCAAAACACATCAATTTCAATTAGATCACTTCCACATCAAGCAATAGTTTAGATGTACTCTGATAAAGTCTTTGCCAATATCACAATTCAATAGCATCTATGTCTTCCCATTGATAAAGAATATTTCTGATCTTTATAAATTGTTATTCTAAAATAAAATGCATACATGACAAAGATATGGTTGAAAAGGAAATAACTCAAATGAATACAGAATATATGGTATGAATAGTAGCACAACTTAACATTTGGGGCTTGCAACAGAAATTCAAAATGGGCTTTTCCGCATGTATATGCATTTCTTTATGTGTAATATATATTTTTTATTTTTTATTTTTTGACTATTGTTTATTTTTCAAGCAAAATAAAAATAGAAAAGAATCAAATTTTATATTAAAAAAAACGAAGAAACCTTGTCTTAAAAACATATTTCGAATAATTAAATCAAACTTAAATACAAATATCAAGTTTTATTATATACATTTTTATTGTTGTTATAATAAATTCTTTTATTTAATGTGTTACCCTCCTCCCTAATTTTTTGCTACTCTCTTATTTTACTGCTATTATTGCTAAATTGGAGAGATGTTTTCCAGTGCTTCAGTAGTTTAATTTTTATTAATTAATGATAGTCTATTTTCAGATTAGGATGATTGGTCATGTGTTTACATGCATGGACCTAGAGGCTAGTACTTCTACATCTCAATGTAGCTATATACTCTTGATTATGAATGATTCTCATTTTTGTGTGATCGAATTACCTGCATGTTTGCAGAATTGTTTTAGAAATAAAACATTCCATGTTGGTAGGTTATGAGTATTATGTAAAATCAAGCTCTATTCAGGTTTATAGAAAATTGGCATAAGGTACGTATTGATGATGTTTCCTTATATGGTCATTCAAATATTTTTTTTACATCCTGCTTCTGATTGCTACAAATGTTGTAGATCATACCACCTAGTAAATGATTGGAGTCATTTGAATTTATTTTATATCTAAAGAAAGTCTTTGATCTTGTGATTAATTGAAATCCAAAACAAAGTATTAAGCTTGTACTCATATACTATAGACCATGTGATAAGAACTTTGTTAAAATATATTTTTAAAAAATGCTTGAATCATTAGAATCAAACAGTGATTATGCAATCTTTATTCTGAAATAATTAGGCTTTTATTTAATATCAAAATCTCGATATTGTTGACATTCTGCATTCTTAATTATGTGATTATGAATGGAGTCAGCTTTGCTTTCTGGATGATTAATGATTATACTCATAGAGGAAAATGGAAGTGCTATGTCATTCAGCTGATAAAGGGAGCCATAAGCAGATAAGAATCATAGTGAAAAATATGCCATATTGTAGAAAAAATGCTTGAATTAGAACAATTATTTCTTTAACATTTAACTTTGCATCAATGTTAAAGGATTATATTCAAAAAGTAATTAAAAAAAAAAACAAATTCTATGAGAGAGAACTTTGAGATATATCTACAATTCTAAATGTTCCTGTTGGAAGAATTGATCTGTTTACACTCGTTTTACACTCTTCAGACTGAGAAAGAGAGAGGCATTTATTCATTTTAAAATAAAATTACCTTTTTTTTTTTTTACAGGCAGTATATTTTTTCTTGATGGTTTTTGATTGAGATTCAATATAGCTCTAAAATATTTCTCTTCATTCTTAAAAATGTCTACATCAAGGAAAAATCATTCAATGTGTATTTACCATATTTTTCAAATAAAATAATATTTATTAAGTGAATTTGTTAATTATTTTTTAAATATTCAGTGAAATTATTTATTTGCATCATTATAATTACAAAAGAGTAATAAAATAATTATTATGAAAATAATTTATGATGTATGGTGATAAGATATTTAATTATATGATTATAATATTATAATAATAACAATAGCAACAACAATAATTATTATTATTATTTAAAGTTGTAATTAATAATTTATAAAGCACATCCTCATTACCTAAATAATATATATTAAGGCTATAGCCTTAAGATCATGCGCCTAGATGCGACAGTAGGGATCTCTACAAATTTTAACGCAAGTTTAAACTTTAAAAGAGAAGATCGCTCTTGTCTTTTAAAGTTTAATCTTGTATTAAAATTAGAGATCCCTACTGTCGAATCTAGATGCGTGATCTTAAGATTATAGCCTTTATATATATTAACTTATTATTTAAAAAAATTGCAATGAAAAACTCTTGATTTAGAATTTTCCTTAAAAATTTTCAGCTCCACAATCGAAGTGTGATTGGAAACAACATTCAATTGTGATATTAAATTAAAAGTGAGATATACATTTTGACAACTTTTCTAATCACACTTCAATTGTTTGTGTAGGAAAATTTTAATGAAGTATTCAATTCAAGACTTTGATTGATGCAAGAAAAGTATATCATAATTTATTGTTTTATTATTCTTCTGTAACTATATTGTCAAATACTGTATATTGCAATTTAATTTCTTATTAATTATTATTTTTTACTTGTAAAATGTGGTAGAACTCCAACTAATAGTTTAGTACAACTGGGGGAAAGCTCAAGCTATGCCAACACCATGGTGCCATTTAGTAATGTGCTGCTATCAGATTTTTTTCTACATCTTGTCGAAAAATATGAATATGAGGAGTTAATCAATACTGTAAACACTTTTATCTTGACAAAATTGATTAATTATTAAACAATATTAACTATGAAAATAGATAAAATTAAAATGTTTTATTGCTAGTCTTGATCAACAACTATAATCCAAATTTTAACTTTTTTGTTTTATATTTGATTTATAAAGCTGTAAGTTTTAATAAACTTATAAAAGATTCTAAGTGTATTGCATAAGTACATAATAGCTGACTTGTATGTCAAATCATACATTTACAGACATTGGAATAATTTGCATAATATAAATATCTGCAATATGTGGAACACATGCTTAATAGAATTGATATTCTTTGAATAAACCAACTTTTATTGACTATGCCTAAATTAGGGCTTGAAAATCTATTACGAGTCTGACTTTTAAATTGGCAATTATAGGGAAGAGAAAACTCATTTTAAACTATCTGTGATATTGAATCTTATTAGCTTGAATATATGTAGTAATTAATAATTTAGTGATCTTTATATATATATATATATATATATATATATATATATATATATATATATATATATATATATATATATATATATACTCATAATATTGTAGAAGGAAACTAGTCTTCATATATGTGAAGCAATGTAGCTTTTTTTTTCAGAATCAGGAATCTCTCAGCCACTATGCTCAGAGAAATCTGTTAGCCACTTTCCTTTTTCATTCCCCACTCTAAGTTTTTTTCATATTCTTCTCTATCCTGATCCATCCCATTTCCAGATCATAGTCTTTGTCAACTCCATGGTCTTTATATCTAAATCCCCCTTATTTTTTCCCAGACCCAACATAAAAACCAAGAACCCACTTTCTGTATAATCAATTTGTTTATATTTATTCTTCCACAACATCATCATTTGTACCTTTTCTGCTAATATTTTCTATGCCTTCCCTATATAACTTGCAGACTAAATCACCCATATTTTTCCCTTGTTGCCAAAGATCCTGATTGAGCCTTAAACAGCAAACTATTTTTCTTGCTCTTATAAATTATTTCACACCCAATATTCAGCTCTATATATATTTAAACACTTTTTACTCTCTATACTGGTTCTCCATCTTTCCAACTCCCTATTTTTTTATTAATGTATCTATTATTCTATTCCAACAATTCTCCTAGCACAATCATCCCCTTTTGTATAATAACTATACTGACATAAATTCTTTATCCAAATCTGCACACTGTACTATCTTTCTCACCCATCTTGTTGCCTGTCCTTCACTCATAACCCAATTAAATACTATTTTGGCTATTAATTGCCATCTACTGAACATTTTCATTTTGCTTTTTGAATTCTCATGAAAACTTGACTGTCCCATCTCTCCTTGAATTGCCTCCTTTGCCATCCACACATCTGCATCTAATGCATGTCTTCCTATTTCTCTTTGTACTTTTCTAAATAATCTAACACCTCTTTACTAGCACATAATGCACCATTACCTTTTTTATATGATTCTAGCTACATCATATTTATTATATGAAAACATTGTTAATTTCTTTATCAGTCCTTTTTTTTTCTTTGCTTCATTTATCAATTTTTTCTCCCATTCATCCAAGCAATTTGTCTGATTATTTAAGACAATTGTCAAATAGTTATACCTATTCACCACATTTAACTTTATATCCCCCAATAGAAATTCTCTTTTTTATTTCCCCAGTATTAATCATGATTACTTTTGATTTTTCTTCATTAAATTTGATCACCATCTCTTCACCCTTGCACGTGTCTTCAGCATAACTTCCATATCTTCCCTAGTTTTTATCCACAAGAAGATATCATCTGCAAATAAGACCCGATAATGTCTATACTCTCTTGCCACCTATTAATGATACCTCTACCCTTTTTCTTAGTCTTTCTATTGCTTCTCTCCATTTCTCTCAAGTACTACAAAAAGAAAATATTTATGACATAGGGCATCTTTGCCTTAGTCCCTCCCCATTTTTAACTTTAACTGATTTTGTATTTCATAATTGATACGTCTAATAATTATTTTCATTTATTCTCTTAATAAGATCCACTAAAGTTTCATCTATTCCCAAATTTACTAAACTTACCCATAATCTATTTCTATTTACTATATCATATGCCTTCTGTATATCCAAGATATAACTACCTGTATTTCTATTCATATCTATAAGTTGTGTAACTACAAATTAACTATCTCCTATACACCTATTCGAAAACTTCCTTGTATTTCCTTCCAGCCATCATATATGTGAAAACTTTATATCACACTGATACTATCGGTCTATAATTGTTTAACTTTCTATGATCCTTATTCTGTCCTTTAAATAGTAGCCTTATTCTTGTATTATTCTAACTTTTCTATGCCATTTTATTAAAACATGACCTATTTCCTAAATTTATTACCATTTCTGCTATCCATCCATCTAAACCTCTTGCCTTTCCATTTTTCAGTTTCTTCCCTGCATCATTCAATTCATTTTCTGTAAACCTAATATTTCTATTACTATATGCTTTCATGTTTATTATCACTCTGTTCTTTACATCTAACATTTTTTCTACATCTATTACATAATTTTTTAAGATTGTCTCTAATTCTTCTCTAGAGCATATTCTATTTTCTCATCAACTAATAATACTATTTCTTTCTCCCCTACATTCCTTTTTTTAATGTATTTACAATTTTTTTTTCTTCCATCTCTTCCACTTTTATTAATATCCTCCAACAATTTACTATTTAGTTTCATTCTCTCTATATAATTATCTATTTTAGCCAACTTTTTTTTTTAAAAAAACATTTTCCCCATTTAATAATAACATCTTTTTTATTTTCTTTGTTTTTAATACACATTTATATTCTCGGCATGATTTTTCTTCTCCTTTATACTTTTACTAAATTTCACTTTTCTATTACTTTTATTCTTCTGAATATTCTCACCTAAAACTCTATTTTCCACTTTTTCTACTTCACCATACCAGTTCTTATATTAACCCCCAACAAACTCTTCCATCATTTTTTCTACTTTTATTTTTGTATTCTTCTAACTTATTTTATTACAGTTTTCCTTCACATTACATACTTTCTCTTCATTATCAAACACTTTAATTTTTTGTACTTTATTTGTTTCCTCTTTCTCTACTAATACATAATCTATTGTGTGAAATATATTATTTCTAGACCATGAGTATTGTCCTTCATAAATATTTGATAAATTACCAATGCTCAAATTCACTCTCAGACAAAAATTCTTCAAAAGCTATCCATTCTTGTTATCTACATCATCAATTTTTTCAATATGTCCATTCATATCCCCTATAACCATTGTTTTATTCCCTCTCTTTTGAAATTGCTGTATATCCTTAACTAGACTTTCATGTATGCTACTGTTCCACTGCATTATATTTTGACTATCTCCAGTGACTATATACACTATAGCCACTATCCATGCCTGTCTTCTTAACCTTATCTCAAACCACAAATGTTCTTGACATTTAACAGTATTTAAATATGTTTTGACATACCTCAAGTTCATTTTTAACTGCTTTGTTTAATTCCAGCCACTTTTCTACTCTCCTACCACTTTGCATTTTCAAATATTCAATTTTAACA
Organism: Epiperipatus broadwayi; assembly: GCA_028023455.1. Classification (NCBI taxonomy): domain Eukaryota; kingdom Metazoa; phylum Onychophora; class Udeonychophora; order Euonychophora; family Peripatidae; genus Epiperipatus; species Epiperipatus broadwayi. The sequence continues at coordinate 442,488 of JAQFVV010006426.1, forward strand.
ATTTCTTCTTTCCTAACTACTCTTTTATAAATTCTTTTGACTGTTTCTTCTCCAGTACATTTGTAAGTAACTTGCTTACCATTAATTTTACAGATCCATTCTCTTTCCAGATCTATGTTAATATTTAAATCAGTTACCCATTGTTTATTTCTTATGTTCCATCCATTCTTTTTCTTTTTGATAATAATGCAATTTAAAACCCCATCTTCTTTTATAAATTTTATAAGTTTCCCAAACTATAATATTCTTTATAAATCAAACTCCCTAAAACTTCACTTCATTGTTTAGCACTACAGAATTGACATGTACTCCACCATCAATAAATGTTTAATAGCATAGGCTGTCCACTTATGCTTAGACCTTATTCTTTAAATAAACCAACTTTCATTAACCATATCTATTGTGAGACCGTTTTTTAAACTGGAAAATTACATGCACAAGTTAGTTTATATATTACAGGGAAGAGAAACTTTCTCATTTTTAACTACCTGCAATACTGAATCGTGTTAGTTTAAACATATGTAATTAGACCAATGGATTAGTGCTGGATTAGCACAAAATACGGTTATTGGTGATTATATATCTTTTCAACATGTGTGTTATCAGGTGGGTCAGCAATATGAGATGGCATGGAGAATTGAGGATGAGTTCAAATCCCACATACATTACATATATATGCAGGTTTAAACCTGTATAATGTATTAATTTAAATAATTAATAATATATTGTGGAAGGAAACTACCTGTAGAATTGACATGCATATTTAAAGTAATAAGAGTCAGTGTCACTGATAATTAAAAATGAGAAACTTTCCTATGATATGTGAACTGTACTTGTGCATATACTTGGCTAATTTAAAAATCATGTCATTTTAGATTTAGGCATGGGCAATAAAGGTTGGTTTATTTAAAGAATAAACTCTAAGCATAGATGGATCACCTATGCTGTTAAAACTAAGGGGGGGGGGTGCATATCAATTCTATAGTACATGTGTGAAAGCTAGTTTTTTTTTTACAGCATTACACACATATATATTTAAGTACTATATTATTAAGTTACACTTAATCCACTGAAATAAAATTTAAAACAAATATATTGTATTTAGTGAAGTGTAGAGTTTAATAGTTATTTTTAAAATTATAAATATTAAATGCAATGTAATCACAACTACAAAAGTATATATATAAAGTATGTAATTACATGGATGTATATTTTTGTTTTTACAAATTATGGTACATATAAGCAAAAAAGAATGAATCTGAATACCTTCTGAATTTTTAAGGTCACATAAAAATTTTGAAATGTTAAAAACATATTTGTCAGTGCTTCAGTGAATTTATTAAGCTCTTATACTTGCCATCATTATATATGTCTTGCTAGTAGTGGTTGGATTAAATATCAAACTTTTTATTTGATTAATTTTACTTTTATTTTTTATTATATTTTCTGAAATTTCAAATTATTCATTAGATATATATTTTTACAAATAAAAGTTATTTTTAAAAATATTAATTTAATTTGCAAAGACAAAAAAGAAAACAACAACTAAAATATATTGTTAATAAAAAAACAAGTAATTTTTCTCTTGTTGGAGGTTTAGCATACTGCTTTTTTAACATTGTATTTAAAAAATCATAATTGTTTTAAATTAATAAATCTCAGATAAATTTTTGTTCAAATAACATAAAGCTATCAAGCATTGGTGGTCGAGAGGTCAGCGACGGCTGCTTTACAAGCTGTTGTCCCGAGTTAGCAGGTTCGCTTCCTAGCTGATGCTATGACACATGAGAAAAAAAAACATAAAGCTTACAAAATTTTATTTAAAAGTTAAAATTCTATTTTTTAAAATATTTTTAAAATATGACAAAAAGAATTCTCCTGTAATCAAAATTTAATCAATTAGAAATTGCAACCATACTATATTGATTTCTCTTGATTTTTTTTCTTAAGAGTAAATATTTTTGGAGAAAACATTTCAAATCATATTAGTTCTTTGACAAAATAAATATTATAATAATATTTTATGGAAAAAAGTATAAATATGTAAAAATACTATGGTTTTCAAAATCAAAACAGAGAATGTTCAAGGTTAATCATAAATACTCTCATGTGATGAAAACAAGAACTACCAATACCTGACATGAAAGCAAAAAATTGGCTTTTTTTTTTTATAATAGGTTTAATTGAAAATCTTGTCATTTCTGGAAGTTTTTTAGACCTAAAGATTAAATATTTTTTAAATTAATGATTTCATTATCTGAATAAGACCGAAACTTATAAAATAACATTAAAGATAGCTGCAAGAGAGTGAGTTAAAGCCATGGTAAACATTATCCATAGTATGTGAATAATTAATGAGGAAATCATTAAAAGGGTTATTAATGTTATTGAACTTACTGTAATAATCTGTACATAGTAATCAATGAATTTTGATCTATTATTTTTTAAAGGATTACAGAAAATAAGTAATAGTTAAGAGTAAATAATACTATCTGAAATCTATTAAAAATTAAAGACATTTACAATTGAATGATTAGTCACTAAAATATTGTATAAGTCAAATACAAAAAGTAGTTTCAAGTAGAACAGATATTAATTCAAAACATTGTGCTTATTATTTGCAATATATATGTATAGAATATTACTTTTTAAAATAAATAATCTATGTAATCATTAATTTTATTATTTTATTGTTTTTAATTAAAATAATAATAATTGACATTTGCTTTGAATAAATATTTGTAATTTCTGCCAATAATAGTTTTAAAATAAATCTTTTAAAATTTCAACACAAAAGAATAACAATAGCAAAACTTATTGATTTGAAGAACATATTGCAAAATGAGACATAAATAAGTGTGTGAGAGGTGGGAGCTATGTTCAAATTATAATCCATAACAAAATTAACTAAACATCACATGATCACCATTTCTTATGCTCACTCATAACTGTTATTAAAACATGCAAAACTCTCCATACAATAGTGCCATTCAGTACAAGCCAGAGTAATCAATGGATGCCAGAAGGCTTGTGCATATAATCCCTATCTAGTGCCTACTCATCCAATATCCCCAGACTAGTTTCTGGCTATGGTTATTAAAGAACAAAAGGCACTAAAATGTATGGGTACTGAATTGAGTTCAGACATTTATATAAGTTAATGAGCTTAAATTGAAAATATTATTGCGTTTTCTCTTTTATTCTCATAGTTTTGTAGTTAAGTAGAGTTAAAAGGTGGCAGTTGGAGAGTTGAATTAGATCCTAAGATCTAGGTGCAGTGCTCTTGGATCCAAGGCTCCTCACTGATGAAGGCCACAAGCCAGGAACTAGTCTGAGGATATTGCATGAGTAGACACTAGATAGGGATTTTATGCACAAGCCTTCTGGAATTCATTGATTACTCTGGCTTCCACTGAGTGGCACTAATGTATGGAGAGTTTTGCCACAAAATTAACCATTAAAAGAAAACATCTAATATTTTAAAAATTAAACCAGTTTGAATATTTTTCAAAATATTTTTTATTACATGCTTTTATTTGTCCATCTAACCTCCCAATTTTCAATATAGTTGAAACTTTGTATACTATGTAGTTCCTGCGACAAAACATTTTTTTTTTAGAATTTTCAAACAATTTAAAAAAAAAAAATAGTAAAAAATTTAAAATTTATACGGGATTCAGTACTCTTGACAGTGCTGCCATTTAATGGTATTAAATTTATTTAAATCTTTTTATAAAACTATAAAATAGAAAATAAAAAAAGGATTAATTATATTGTTAAAATTGTTTTTATTCAAAATAAATGTATTAAAAAAGTCAAAAATGTAATAAGAAATAAATTTTTAGCTTTTATATATTCTTGATGTTATGTAAAAAAATAAAACTACATGATGCTCATATTAAAAAATATTCTTAGACTATCGCTGAAAGCTGAAGGTTTATTTTTTAAAATTTTTTAAAGCATTTTTTTTTTACATTTTAGTGCATTTATATTTTTATTCTTAAATGAATGCTACAGTAAAATAAAATAAAAATTCATCTAAAAATGAAAAAACAACAACAACAATAAATTGTATATATGAAAAAATATTGCCTTTGGATTATAATTTATTATGAATAGATACAATGACATGATAGTTCAGTAAATGATGGATCTGTAAAAAAATCAGGTATTTTTATTACAGTGATTCTCAAATAAAGAATAGCAGTTAAGAATATAGAAAACTATACATTCATAAATGATGGATTGAGAATTCACAGTATGCAATATTTATTCAAACTTGTATGAAAGTTCAGTAATTTTTCTATTTTTTTTTAGAAACTGATTAATAAAATGAACTATGATTAAACAATAAATATGTGATTTCTTGTTTTTGCACTGATAATCAAATAACATGGATGGAGTTGGTTTGTAAAGTATATAAATAAAATATGGAAAAGCATTGGTTACAATTAGAATGTAGACAGAAAGGATGCAGTAATGAATTTTTTAAAAATTATGTGAATATGCATAGTAGATTTGGTGCTGATTTAGATTGCACGCACTAACATTTTGAATTCTAAGGATCACTCAAAACCACCGCTGACATATCTAAGCAATAAATGACATTGAATAATCCACACAGGGTTACTTGGATGTGTCAGCAGTGGTTTTGGGTGGTCCTCAGAATTCAAATAGGCAGTGAATGCAGTATACTAAAAGCTTTTTAACTTCTACAGTATGAATTTTATTACAATGATGGTGCAAAGTGCCAAAGTATACCGGGGTGGGGGGGTGTTTTTGGTAGTATGAAGTTGTCAAAAAATGCAGATCTAACCAAACATAACTTCTAACATAAAAATTTTATTACAAAATATGCTTATAACCACATGTTGAATAAATGTAATATTAATCAAACCAAGCTTATAATTTTGAAATACTAAAAGCTTATAACTTCTAAAATACAAATTTTATTATAATATATGCCTATAACCACTTGTTGAAATAAAGCATATTAATTTGATAATTAATCAGATTTTTTTTTTACCAAAAAGAATCTGTGATGTTTAATGCTTCTTTTGTTACATGTAGTTAGAAAAAAAAAAGAAGATTAAAAAAAAAAGCGTTGTTCACATTTGATCTTCTGATATAGATATCGGATCCACACTGGATCACATGAAGTCTTTATGAAATTTGCACTTTAATTTTTTAATTATTGATGTAAATTGTGATTTTGGAATGAATGGTCATATCATCACATGTGAATTATTTGATGTCATTTATTGCTTGGATGGTCAGTTGTTTTGTGCAGTCCTTAGAATTCAAAAAAATCAGTACCTTAGATTTTTGGTGTATATCAAGTTTGTATAGTAATAAGAATGATTTTAAGACTAAAGTTATTAAATGCAAAGATAATGTTATTGAAATGGACTAGAAATTATGCACCCTAGAGAATGATAAAGGAAAAAGTATAATGGCTAATTAGTTTTTTGGGACTATTGGCTTAAAAATTATCAAGTTATAAAGTTACAGTAGTAAAGATTGGGACTGGGAAAAAGTTACATTAGTAAAGATAATACATTGTACAGGCTTAAACCTGCATTTATATATGTAATATATGCGGGATTTGAACTCAGACTTTCACACGACTCACTACTCTCAGTGCCATCTCATATTGCTGACCCACCTGATCACACACATGTTGAAAAGATAAATAACCACCAATATACGTATTTCATGCTAAACCAGCAATCATCAGTTGGTCTAGATTACTATCCTCATACATATATATATAATCAGTGCTCAGCTTTATATTAAGATAGCCAATCTTCATACTTATTAATAAAGATAGAAAGTTATAGAGATAGAGTGCAGTTACAGAAAGTATAAACTTAACTTCTTTGTTTAATCTATGAGTTTAGTTATAGAAAAGGGCTCAGTACCTTTTATGTGGATGAATATTTAATTTTAAAGTAAAGAAAGGATTCTATGATTCAGTTTTCTATTTTTTGAGATTAAACCTAGTTCATATATATGTATTCTAACCTCCCCCCGCGCGTCCTCACCCCAAAATATACTGTTTATTACGAATATTCCGGGTTCTAGCTCAGTTAACAAATAAATAAATGAAATATTCAGCATTGATTAAAATGATTACTAGCTCTAATTTCTAAATACAAATACGGTTCAATTTTAAAATGAATTAGCAAATATTTACTATTTTCATGAGACATGGAGAGACAATACGGGGAACGAGATAGACTACATTGAGACACTATCCACACGATACTACCTCAATGGCATAAGAACACTATTCCCCCTTTTTACTATACCAAATAACTAACTCATAGTATTCTTACGACTTTCCGAGCTCTCTTCACTACGATTAAAATAATAATCATATCTTAATCTTCTTTATAACAAGAATCTAGCTCAATTAAATAAATGAAGTAAAATAAAATAAAATAAAATCTCAGGTTCATAAATTGTATTCTAACTGATTTAAAATTACGGTAGTAAAATATGAAAAGGGAATTTTATGTCATAATCTACTACACAGCAACTAACAATAATAAAAATAATAATAACAATAATAATATAATATAATCTTATTTCTTCCTAAATGAAATAAATAAATACGTACATGGTAGTATTTTAATAATCTGACAACAGAATAAGTGTGGCAACATTAGCATATAATTTAATGTAATATTGTGGCAACCGACTTATGACCAATAAATAATATAAAATTATGATCTTTTAATTTTAACATACCAATAAATTCTCAAAATTATTATAACACTTTTATGTTTACCTTTTGTGCAAAAACTATATGTCTGTTTCAATTATAAATGTGTTGTGATTTCATGCATCCATGTGGAGAAATAACAACGCGCGGACACAAAACTTTAAAACAAATTTAAAACAAAGTTTATTAACAACATAAATAAATTAACAATATTTTTTTATTTTTTATATACATTGGATATCCCTTACTTTCCTATCTCACTTAGTTTATTAGTTTATAAATGAAATCAAAATATTATTTATTTCTCCTAGTTAAATCTTGTCTTTTTAACACTTAAGAAAATACAGTATTATTACTTGATTTATTATTATGGTTAGCTTATTACAAAATGCATTTCTTATATGGTTATCACTAACACTTTGCATCCCTAATATTATTAAAATTATATTTTTTACAAAATTTACATTCGTAGTAAAAATTCTACAAAACAATAAAATTCTAGTTTTATATTGGTTGTATGGAATCTTACAAAGTCAAAACATTGTTCTACATTCTGGTATTAGGTTTTTATTGTTCATTATCCGATGTTTATTAATCCTAATATTCTCATTCAAGCCTTACTTCGGATGATATAATTATAACTATTAATATACCATGCACAAGTATATGTTTATTATACCTTATTGAACTATTTTCTTAATAAATATACAATACTTATTTTCTAAATATTATTTAAAACATTCAAATTTTATTATCACTTTTAAAATACTTGGTTTAGATTTCTTTTCAAAAATCTTATATTCATTTCTGAATTAATTTTACAATGTATTATATGATTCTTTCTCTCTTTATGATATTTTGGACTTTCAATTTTAAAATTACACAATTCTATACATTCCAGCAAATAAACTATTCTTACACAAACGATAACATATCTTCAGTTCTATTTTATTCATTATTTCTTTGAAAATATCTTTCTGACCGATGCAGATTCACGAAATAAGGATAGCGAAGATAGATGCATAGGATCAAAATATAACTAGAATATTACTTGTCATAAACCTTAACAATCATGGCACAGTGAATTAAAAGACACTATAGAGGAGTGACCTTTACTTGTCTACCAACCTCTATTATAGGAACGATGCTAAAGCTATTTCTTCAGCTTTATTATAACATCAAAAAGTTTAAAGATATGCAAAAAACACTGTCCAAACTATATGTGTTCAGTCATAGGACTTAGTTAACTATACTGAAATCCCACAAAAACTAAATATGATCCAAATACTTTATTTTCCTATTTCTTAAAAAAAAACATCATCTTGGTTTCCTCTCCACTAGTACTTCCAAGTCACTATCCGATCTTATTTCTCAAGATTTTTTTCTATACTGTACATCGACAAATACATATCTGCATTTCTAACAATAATAAAATTCATTTATTTTAAAACTATTCCACTGTTCTATAAGAAAATCTTTTTTACTACTTTCCTCCATATATTTAATCATATACACACTATTTAAATATCTGAATACTTTATCACATGAAAGTTCAAAAGAATCACACAATTGTTCTGTTAAATTATATTATTAATATACTTTAAATAAATTATTGCATGCATATTCCGAATTACTCCTATCTCATCATATGTTAAAATGTTGTATAAAATGTGTACATATAATTTAAACTTTCACACTTCATTTTTAGTCAATAGATGATCTAAAAAAAAATACATTATGCATTATAAATAAATATCAAAATTACCAAACGATCTTTATCTTCTCGATCGCGTTCCGTAGGCTTCACCATCCATTTGATTCTTGTAGATATAAGACTCACATACATACACTTTATTTTTAAACAATATTTCTATAATTTTATCAAGCTATTATATTTAAATCTCAATATTACTAAATTTATGTTTATATGTTTTCCCTAATCTCACATAACATTTTATATTTAAAACAAATTAGTAAAAAATATTTAAACTATATTTACTGTACTTCTTTATCAAACTTTCTTGAAAACCGTTCATATTAAAGCTAAAAAAAAATGTTTATTATTTCTTCTTCAGTCACTTAATGTTCTATTTTAAGGCAAAACAATTATTGTTCTGTTTAATAAATATTCATAGACGACAATCCTTGGTTTTTCATAATATTTAATACAATTATTAATTATGATATTAGTTAATCCCGTAAAGAAAACGTCTACATATTCTCTTCTAATATTTTCTGCTAATATTTTCCCGTGCGACTTTTATGATGCATCTTCTAGGTACTTTGATTTAAATATTCAATAAAAATTTTCTGTTTCCATGGATCCATTTTATTAAGTAATTATTATATTTTCTTAATCAAGCATTTCTCCAATGAACACTTTATAATATTTTTTCAATTCTTCTTAGAGAAAGTTTTCTGTTACTTTTTCATAAAACACAATAGCTCTTTCATCTTATTATTCTGTAACTTTTTTTTCCTTCTTTTAAAATTCTGGTACTATATTTTTGTAATGTTTCCTTTAAAAAGATAAACATTCTTTCTTCATTATAACTTTTACATAATTTTTTCTTTATGATAAACGCATCTTAATTTTTTTCATAGAGAAGAATAAAAAAAAAAACTTCAGAGTAGCCTTATAAATTGTGCGTCATAATTTTTCCTGACGGCAAATAACTTCTCTTTTAAGTTTTCCGTATAGCGTCCAAATTATATTCCTCTGAGTTATAATAATAAGTTTCTGGTTGAGCATAAATAAAGCTGTATCGAGGCACTTTACAAATATTTTTCCTTTAGCAATATTTTTAGGTATTTTTTCCTTTAGTACTTCCATTTTTACTGCAAGGTTTTGGTTAAACTTGAATCAAAAATCCTGGTAAGAAAACTTTTAAAATTAGCCCTTCATGTAAAGGCAGTCAAAATATTATATGTTAAAAAAAAAACTTTTAAAATAAATACAAAATTTTAAAATTATATCACTTTTCTAGCTTACGGTCTTATTCAGCTAAAAATATGTTACTCCCTCCTTCACTTACACATTACTTTCTCCCGCTTCGTCTAATTCTTATATTTTGTCTGCTAAAATACCTCCGTTGATTGGTTAATGACTTTTTTAGCGCGAACAAATTTACACATTTTAGTTTTATAATAGATTAAACCCTTTAAAATAAAGAATTTATGACGTCATGTCTTAAATATTACTTATAATAGTATTTTTAAATTCAATTATAGTTTTATCAAAATCATTTAAACTTTAAAATAATTATTAAAACAATATTTAATATTTCAACTTTTACTTTAAGGATCGATAGCAATTATATTTAGTTTTATAATTCACAAACTTTATTATTATTCTAACAAGCGTGTGTGTGAAGGTATATAATATACAGTCACATGATTACTAACTTTATCAGATGATTTTTTAATTTACGTCTCGGTCTAAATTACCAAAACTGATATATTTTATAAAATTTTGAACAATAATTTAAAATGTAGAACCAAATATAATTCTCACCATCCTAAAGTTTATTTTAAAATATATTAGATTAATTTTGACTATTAAATATAATTATAACACTACATATATCATTTATTTAATTTATTAGTTTTAAAATATACTCGAATTATTAATATATTTTTAACTATTTATAGCTGTGTTATTTTATATGGCTAGCTTTTACAACCATAAGCAAGGATATAATTAAGCTTTATTTAATTGTTTTTTTAAAATAATCCATTACACTTTTATATACCAGGTATTTTCAGCCTTGAATTGTACTATAAGATCTAATCCATCATACAATTATCAATATATTACACAAACGTATTTTAAAATTTTAAATTTTTTAGCAATTGACCATTCTACCTTATTATGACCTATAGATAAGGGCACAATATATATATAGTTAAATCAGACACACTGGGAAAATTATATAAATATTATTCATTATTGAATAATCTTTAGTCTAATGAATGACTAATAAAAATTATTAATATATTGGGTACATATGGATCAATGAAAGCTCTCTATGATTTAGTCTGTGGTAAAATAGCAGACTGTGGAGCTTAATGTCCAATGACAGCTTCATTTCCACTTGTTCTTTTTTTAATGATCTCTGAGCAATAAACTATTAGTTTTTTTTTTTTTTTTAATAATGTCACTTTAAAATAAAATTACCAAAATATTTTAAGTCCTTAAAAGGTTATAATAACCGAATAGTTAGTTGCTTAGGAGATCATATGATATTTAGCATCAAACAGTTAGATCTAGGAACTTTTAGCATCAGAATATGTCACTCTGCTATTATAAACCACACAGAAAAATAGTGTGTGCAAATATAATTTTTTATTTTACTTTACAAGTATTTGCTGTTATATATACAGCATATGATTATGCGAACACAATCTTAAGAGAATTTTTTTTTGCTCATACTCTATAATTATTCATCCTTAAATAATTAATTACTGCTGCTATTAAAATCTGAATGATCCTTATATGTTGATTCACATTTATTTGTTCAGCATCATGGGAGAAGGGGATATTGTCCTGACATTACTGAAATATAATTGTAATAAAAAAACACACACATTAGACTTAGCTGTTTAATATTAAGGGAGTTGGATTATTATATTAAAAACTAATTAATAATATTGTCTTTACAGTGATTAAATAAGTTTTTTTTATTATCAATAATAATTTTTTATTATATAAGTGAATATACGGTAGAAAAAAAAAGGAAGTAAAAAATGTGTTTTTGAAAGTAATAAATTCTTTTTTGAGATTTTTGTACGGCCATAACCGTTTTCGAATAGTTTATGAAGATCTTGACTTAAATACCGAAAAATAGGAAAAAAATAACAACAGATAACAGCATTTTTTAAAAAAGCTATTACTTCTTAACTCTTGTCATTTAATTTTTCTGAATACTGTATAGTAATATGTTGTATATCGCTGAAATATGTCAAATTTTTAATCGTTCAATAAAATACATATTTTAATTATACACGTATCAATTTTTTATTGATCAAGTTTGAAATATCACAAAGAAATGATAAATGATCCAAAAACATTTACAAAATTAGAACCCGTATGAAAAAAAATATGGACGTGAAAAGCTTTGATATAAACCTTTGCATTGTACAGATTCAAACATGGACATTGAGGAAACGAGAGAAAGCAAGTATTGATGCTTTTGAAATGAAATTTTATTGAAGGATAGTTTGGGGTATCTTGAATGGGTTTGGTGAAAGACAACACAAAGACAATTGTTAGAAGATGGCAAAATGAAGAATTACATTGTTTTTGGACATGTTATGAGATAGGTGGATTCATTAGAAAAGTTATGATTGGAATTATAAATAGGTCAAGAAGAAGATGAACAAGACTGTCATGGATATTTAACACCATAGAATGGATGGGTAACAGTATTGAAAGCATGGAAAAGCAGAGGGAATAATGGCTTGGAAGTAGTTTATTCATCCAGTTATCAGTGTTGATATGAGGCAGACAATAATGATATTATTAGGATTAAGCAAGTTGTAGATTGATAAATTGTTTTACATAGTATTATTAAGTATGAAACATTAATAAATATACAATTAATCTTGGATTTTATTAATGACACAAATACATGTGCTTTTATTTACTTATTCACAACCAATGCTAAAAAGATAAATTAAACTACTTTGGCTAAATGGAATATTAAAAAGGAAATATTTTATTGTTATTGGGATTTCTTATATTTCAAAAACGTAGCAAAACTTTCTATATGAATAAATGTGGAGGTGATATGAGTTTTTTATTTTGGTTCATAAATGATCTAAACATTTCTCTTCCATCACTAATTTAGTGAAATGGGTGAATTTTGAAGTCCATTTATAAATTTCACAATGGGTGGAATAAATTTGCACAACATATAATACTTCTCCCAATCATTAAGCATCTTAGATGTTGCTGACTTGCCTCACTGATCACAGTTCTTTACCCCTGCATTTTAAAGTCATCTGGTAAAATTTATAATATATATATATTACTGACATAATATCATTTGATCAAATTTTTTAATTGTAACGAATATTTTTTATCTTTCTACGTATAGTACCATTTATTGCAATATTTGAATTATCAATCTTTAGCAGATTGGAATGCAGTATAATCTCAACCTCAGATCAATTTCTGGTTTTTCTTTTTATCAATGAGGATTTGAATTTTAAAAGTTGCAACGAATGCAGTTTTGTATCTGGCATTAACTTAGATTTTACTACTAAGCTTTTAGCTTGAAATTAAAAAAAATCTGTTGAACCCAAACCAACCTACTTGTTGTATTAGTGGTAAAAGTTCTGCCACTAGGACAATAACTATCCATTTTAATAGCTTCAATTCTATTCTAACTGTAGGAAATTTTTTTCTTGACTAAAATGTCATTTGACTCTCAAAACTTATAATATTAACAAGAATATTTATCCTCTCTTTAATCTAGTGACATCTACTGCAGCTCAAATTATCAGTGATTACCAGACGGTAGTGAAATCTCTCTATCACTAGACTTGTTTCTGACTTTTATTTTTATTAATGAAGATTTGGGATGCAGAGCTGGAACCAGTGTAGTTTATGCATCTCACAGTTACCGTTAAACTTCCTTTTTACTACCAAGCTTTTAGCTTGCAATTAAAAAAAACCCCAAGGGTTTGAACCCAGTATAGCAATATACATATGCTACCAGGTCAATAAGTACATATTTTAGTTGTCTTAATAACACTCTTTAACTTGTAGCTTTTTTCCTGAGTTAGGTATATGCTGATAGTTATACTGCTGTTGTCACAGGCACAGGGAATTAAATGTAACAGATTAAAAAGAATGTAAGGTGTACTAAAATTAGTGTAAATCAGATAGACCTATATCTCCTAGGTCCTGTAGGACTATATAGATAGATAGATAGATAGATATATAGATAGATAGACAGACAGACAGACAGACAGATAGATAGATAGACAAATAGATAGACAGATAGATAGATAGACAGATAGATCGATCCATTAAATAGAAAAACAAATAGATAGACAGATAGATAGACAGACAGATAGATCGATCCATTAAATAGAAAAACACTTTAACTTTTGAGATTATTAAGAAACTATCAATTATTGCTAATTGACAATTCCTGAGGCAAAGCAAGTTTTTTTTCATAAAAGCTTTTTTTTTGTTTGGGGTTCTCTTTTACTTTAAACCCAAATTCTTATATAGATTTAAACCCATATAAGAATTTGGGTTTAAAGTAAAAGTGGACCTCTTTTATTTAAAAAAAAATCCCAATAACAGAGCTGTTCTGAGAAATTTAATATTATCTCCTTTTATATTTATATATACTTAATTCACCACATGCACATATATCAATATGTATATATAGTCCTAAGTCCCTTTTAGCAACTTCAGTGGATATAAATTACACACAAGCAAATTTTTCTGTACATCCAAATATGAAATTTGTCTGAAAGGAAAAGTCAGATACTATCATTTTGGAAAACTTGAGTGCTTAGTAAAGAATTATAATTGGAAAGGCACTAGGCATAAATGTTGCAAAATAAGTCAACTAGTAAGGATTTGCTGTATTAAAAGTATAATAGGCATGATTATTGTGCCTGTTAAGGTTAAACTGTATCATAAACAGTTATATTTCTTTGTAATAAACTAAAATCATAATTAAGTTGGGAATGTTTGAAAGCTGTAGGCATTTAAGTCTGCTTAGTAAATAAAATTACACTGAAAAAGGACGGATACACTAAGTAGCCAAAATTATTTAGATCAGAGCAAAATAAAAGATGGATTCATTAACAGGCTGTGAGAAGGATAAATCCTCTACAGTGTAAAGAGTATGCAAGGAATTTTTTGCACCGAGAGAACAAGTTGAAGGAACTTTGGATACCTTAATAAAAACAACTGCCTATTGCAAATATAGAATAAGCTACTTTCCCAGTTATAATCTTTAAATCTAGCAGGTAAATTTGAATATTTAGTGAGTATCAAGTGGCTGTTAATAAAGATTTAGCAAAAAAAATCTTTATCCAGTTCCCAATGTAAGAGATTATAGCCAGTGTGGCAAATGCAAAATTCTTTGCAATGTTAAATCTCAATGCATCTTTCCATCAAATGAAGGATTGTTTAGATACAATCATCTTTCTTTCAAAATAACTACAGTTTTAAATATTTTTCAAGTCAAAACTTACATGTTATTAAAAGGAAAAAACTAGAGTTATACTCTTTTTCAACAACAAAGAAATAATTGCAAGCTCAGAATATGTTTTATAGACAGAATAAGAAAAAAAAAGTGTAATTGATTCTCAAACATCGGAGCTAAACTCAACTTCAAAAAGTTGCATATGGTGTGCTAGTGAAATTAAATTTGTAGGTCACATTATTTTGAAAGCAGATATAAAGCCTGATCCAGAAAAAAAATCACAGCAGTTATAAGTATGCAGGGACCAAAGAATATAAAACAAATATAGGCATTACAAGGATTCTTGAATTTCTTAAAAAAATTTTTGGTGGGAAAAGTTCATGTTGCTACACTTCCATTTGAAGTACTTTGTCTAGGGAATACTGAAGTAGGGTCAAATTACAAAAAAATATTCCAAAAGCTCATAGATCTATTAATTTTTGAACTGACTTTGGTTCATTTCAACAATAGTCTTTGTTATAATCCTGACAAAAAAATAGTCAGTATGAAATATGCTGCTGTATTCTACTATCCTCCTTTGATGGTTGAGTATCCAATAGTACTTAGGTCAAAAGCTATAATAAAATCTGAGAAAAATTACAGCCAGTTAGATGAAGAAACATTGTCTATTATCTGTGTCATTAAGAAATTCACAAATATTAATGTGCAGTCCATTTAAAACAATAACAGATCTTCCATTATTGAGAATATTTTTTAATAAAGCAGAAGAACTGGAACTTTTAAGTTCAAGAATGATGTGCTAGATATTCAACATATAATTATAAGTTTGAATTGAAATTTTAGACCAGAGAACCAGTTAGTTTATGCAAATGCACTCTCACATATACCAGATGTAATTACAGAATCAGAAAATGAAATAGCTATAAATTACAATGACAATTGTGAGGCAAAGGTGATAATTAGGCATATCATGGGTTGAAAAAAAATCCTGAATACTACTAGCTTTTGAAATGGATAAAGGATGGTTGGCCCATAAAAGGCCAGAAAATCTTCACAAAAATTGTGAATTCACATAAGAAGTTGTCAACAACAAGGATTGCAGAATGCCTCAATTAGAGTTGCTGAATAATGACCATTCTAACATAGTACGAGTGAAATCAGTTGCTCATAGCTTTATGTAGTGACTTGGGATTGGTTTGGATATTGAAGTCTATATTAAAAAGTACAGAGCTTGTTAATCAATGGCAAATGCACCATTGAAGAAATTTATTTTATGGTAATAAAGTCAGAACTGTTGGAGCCACATGCACATTTATCATGGAGGTCCATTCAAAGATGATATTTTAAATATGGTCTTAATTAATGCAGGCTCTAAATGGTCAAATATAAAATTTGTGAAGAATAGAACTTCAGTCCAAACAAATTAGATTGTTAAAAAATATATATTTACATGTCATGAATCATCTGAAATTCTCATTTAATGATAGAGTTTAATTGAATTTGATTTTTTTTAAGGCTGAATGGAGGGTTAAATGTGTTCAAACTCTTCCATATCATTGTTAATCAAATGAGTTAGCTGAGATAACTATATAGAAGTTAAAGCAGACACTAATTTAAAGCTAATATTGCTAATATACAAGAAGTCCATGCTTTATCAGCAATATCATTCCATCTACAGATAAAGGCAAATCACTTGCAGTTATTGTTGGGATGAAAATTCTGCAATAGGATATCTATGCTGGTAGCTGGAGAAGATAGTTACCTAAATGATAGAAAAACATCTATTCGTTAGAAGAAAAATTGTGTACATAATAATCTTCATAAGGGATGGAAAGAAGTGGTTATTACTAAATCAGTTTTCCATTAAATGATTGGTTGCCACGTAAATCATATCTTACGGAAATGGACGAATAGTGTTGAAGGTGAAATAAATTTTCCAATAAATAACAATAATTTTCTTTTGATTGAAACTGAGGAGTCTGTTATTGGGAGAAGATATATTATCTGAACTGCTATAGACTGATTCACAAAGTAATATCCCAGATGTTCCAACATGGAAAAAGGGCGTATAAGACGATTCCAGCATTTTTGAAGGATTATGAGCGGAACAATGGGAAAATTTGCATTGCAGTGTGTGTATATATGTTTAAAATATATATGTATTAAGCTCACATATATTTCAAGTATAATTGAACAAAGATCTGCAAATTACATTAATAAAAAATCTTGTATTGTATTAATTATCTGATTAGAAAAAAATAATTATTTGGTTCGAGAATACTCCAGTTGAAAAAATTACTCTAGTGAATGAAATCCAAAAACAGAATAAATTAAAAAATTAAAGAGGTGATGCCACAGGCCAGCGAAGCAGATAATTGGAAGAAAGTTGACTTATACCCAATTTATCTCCCTGAAAGTATGAAGGGATATTTACATCTATATATACACACATGCCTGCTGATCTAAACTTATATTCTATTATTCCTAAAGGCTAAAGTAGAGAAAGTATTATTATAAACGTTTAATTATAAGGGATTTTAACACAGACTTTCAAGCTCTCTTAAGCTATCTGCTCTATCATACAACCGATACAATTGAGCACATACATGAGACAAAAAAGATAAATGATCTCCAATATACGTATTTTGTGCTGAACCAGCACTCATTGGTAGTTCCAGATCATTTCCACACGCATATATAATCAGTGCTTAGTTTATATTTAAGATAAATCTTCAAACTTTAATGGACAGGCTTCAGTCTATTTCAGCTTCCAACTCTTCAGTTCATTCATACCATTGAAAATCTGATGACGGAATGCTCAAATTCCCTGTTGATACCAATATTATTGTCATGCCCATATTGTTTTTAAGTCAGTGATATGTATGGTTGAAGAGTTGGAGGGTAGAATAGATTGAAGCCCATCCGTTAAAGTTTGAAATCTGAGCACTGATTATATGTGTGTGTGGAAGATGATGATCTGGACTAACTGATGAGTCTCGATTCAGTACAAAAATTGGAAATCGTTATATTTTTTATGTGTATCAGTTATATGATAGAGAATGGATAGTTGAAAGGAGCTTGAAAATCTGTATTCAAATCCCTAACTTCAAGTAGATGAATTATGCTTGCATTTCAAATATTATATGCCTATTTTACTGGTATAAAACTAATGTGTGTTTTTTCATATTGTATATGTAATTAGTTTATTGGTTTATTATTTTTAATCAGTGTGTTATTCAGCTCCTATGCCATATCTGTATAATTGATGGGAGTTTTGAATCAATGTAGCTGTAACATAGGATAGTTATTGTAAGAATAAGAATATTCATGAACTCAATACTCATAAAAGATAATGCTAATGGTTTTATTGTTCAGGAGTTCAGAAGTTTGAGAGCCAGAATTGTGAGTGCCAAAATCAATCCTGGGACTTTCTGATCCCAAATCAAATGCTCTTGCAACTGCACCAAACTGTGCATAGTATTCATAATGATGGTCCATGACACCTTCATATATTAAAAAAAAAGTTAGTCAATGTATAGCTATTTATCTGATCAATTCAGATTAACCTGTGATCATTACACCCTAAGAATAGCTAGATATTCATTTACCAGCCCTATTAGATGCATACCAGTATTGGATATTCCTGCCTCAAAGAAAAAAAAAATTGTAACCTAAAATATTTTATTAGGCTAAATCACACTTCTGGGATCATCCACTTTAGAAAGATGCTGTCAAAGATATGAATGCTAAACATTTGGCATTTTCAAATTGATAATTAGTGAACAAATGGTAAAAGCATGTGTAAAAGTTGGTATCTGACCAAAGGAAGAGTGCTGATTCAGCATGAAATATATCTTGTGGGGAGGTAATTTTCCTGTCCAACAAATATCATTATATATTTTAGGAAGATGAAACAAAATGGATGTTTTAATAGTCTATCTTTGATACATTGATTTTTTTAGTGTCTTTCTGAAAGATAGATTGATCATTATCATCCATAGAATAGTTGTTTATCAGATGTAACAATACTTTTAATAGATTAGGAAAGGCAATAAGACACATTATTTGACTCTTTTATAAAGAAAAAGACTGCCAACATTTTTCTGTAAAAACCTCCACAATCATTTTTTTAGTTTTATGTTACTTGAGACTATTAGTAGTTTATGTTAGACATTAATTTCTGTATCATAATTTTGGTACCATCTCTAAAATGCTGACTATGAAATCTGCATATGAACATATATTTTTATATAGTAAAACTACCCGTATGATCATAATGATTACTTATTGTAAAAAATATCCATGGATTCAGTATTCATATTGTAACAGCTTGCACACACACCGTTACAATATGATCGATCTCTTTTCCAGAACTAATGTTTTCAATGTATTAACATTTTTATTGTTAGGGTATATATTCATCTGATCAATGTAGAATAATAAGTGATCATTACTAGATAATTAAATGTAGCCAGATACCCATTTACTGATCTTTATTAGATGGCTAACTATGTTGATTATGAGCTTTTTGCCCATCTTTATGGATGCTTAACCAGCCCAACATCAAACTTCCAAATACTTATTGTGAATAAGTACAATGCTGGAACCGATCTTTAGTTGTTGTTTTTTAATCTTTAATCACTTTTTATCTTTTTCATTAATGTACACAGAATCTTAATCAACTTAAAATTAAGGAAGTTGATTGACGATGGTAGTAATAGTGAATGAGGATAAAAATGCAGATAATATTCAATGATGTAATTTAATTGTGCAGCTCCAAGATAAAAGACAATAAGATGACGAAAACATAGGCAAAATATTAATTGTATTAATCTTTATAGTCATGCTTGCTTGCTTTTATTAAATCGTTCGTTATAGTTACATTCATTATTGGCTGGGTTACTTGCACGCATATATATAATCCTTAGCATGATTTAATCCAGTGATAAAAACGGAAGAATCAAGATTAAAGGATTCTGAATTGATTTTCGTTGAGTAAAGTGGGTGGGTAAGGGGGGATTGAAAGAGATTATTGTGTTCTAATTGCCACATTGATTTTTGAAATCATTTATCCTGCAGCTGTTGATCATATGATTCTGGTATTGTAATCTTTTTTTTTTTTTGTTGAAGATTTAAAATATATCCAAGTAATTTATTTTTTATTTTTTTGCCATTGCAGACTAAATTATCTCGAAGATATAGAATTCGATCTATTCCATCATTAGTTCTTCTGGACGGAGCCACTTATCAAGTTTTAACTATAGATGCTCGAAGTCATATTGTAGACGATCCCGAAGGCAAAGAATTTCCTTGGAAGTCTAGGCCTTTTTCTGATATTTTGAATAGTGTAAATCTGGTAAATAATAAGGGAGAAAATGTTCTTTACCAACAATTGAGTTCTCATTATAAAGGATTATATTTTTCTGCTCATTGGGTAAGTGGATTTTTTTTTTTTTTAGCTATCTGTATTTTTTGAGTAATTGCAATAATTGTTTATTTTTTAACATGATTCCTTTTTTTTTTAAATTCATGGTATTGTGATAACTATTTTAAATAAATAAGTTTATTATTCTGCATTATTTATAGCAAATGCTATATTTGACAAATATGAAAGTGAAATGAAATATTTATCATCACCCCATCGAGGTTACTTAAAAAAAAAACCCGAAATGTGTGTGTGTGTAAAATTTGTGCATTAGTATAAGTAGTAAATTGAATTTTATGCAAGCTTAAATTATTTGAATGTGTGTTTATTGTAATATTACTGTGGTGTAGAATGTGAAAATATTTTATAACAAATGAAAATAAGCACTGCAATATATTAGATGTCTACACTTAGTGAAACAACCAAAAAATAACTATTTGGTTTGGATGTGAATGTTTTTTGCTCTCTCTATATATGTTGGGAATTGCTAAGATAAGCGTGGATTTTTATAAGTTGGGTTTCTTTATTTAATGAATTGATCTTTTTTAAACTTGAGAATATAGTACAGTTAACCAGTTGTGCTATACGTTGTATTTTATGTTCTTGAAGACAGTGAAATAACTGGGTTATAGGGTTCATCTTATATTTAAAATACCTTAATCTTTACTATCACATGTAGTTTAATGATATGGTAGAGTGGCAGAATCAAGAACTAAATGTTTCTGAACCAATCCTCAGCCGAATAAAGTAAAAAGAAGAGATATTTTAAGTGCTGGCTCTGGCTAAGCATTTATCATAAAGCCTATAGAGGAATTGGCAATCCTCATTGTTTATAACTTACAAGCTTAAGAGATAGGGTCATGTGATCTATGACTCTTATTTTGACTATTTATAGTCTCTGCCACAAGTCTTATGCAATTTTATATTGCTAAGACTACTACTATATGGTATGGCTGAAGATCTATCAGCCCCATATAGCTATTTGAGTTGGATAGCTGGGTTTGAAGACATGTAGATGTCTGAAAATTTCAGATTTTCCACTCAATAGATAACTTTTAAATAAGTGCTTGGCTTTGGGTTGGCATTTTTAGATCTAGTGTCTGAACCTAACCTGACACCTCTCTGAGAAGTGCCAAAGCACGAAACCATGGTCAGAGGTTTGGGAAGGGGTTCCTGACAGAGATATTTTAAGTGCTGACTCTGGCTAAGCATTTATCATAAAGCTTGTAGAGGAATTGGCAATCCTCATTGTTTATAACTTACAAGCTTGAGAGGTAGGGTCATGTGATCGATGACTCTTATTTTGACTATTTAACAATCCTTTCCATTAGTCAACTTATGTTATGCTCATCCTGCTGTGTGGGTTCTTGAATATCATATGACCTCCAAGCAAATAATCATATAAATTTCAGTAAATTTTGATATTTACTAATCAATAGACTATACTTGAGAAATTAGCATATTTTAATAAATTATTGTGCAATTTACAAATTATGTTGAATTTAGACTTACAAAAAGATTTAAATTGAAACATATCATATTGTTGTTATTTAAAAATGAAACGAATAGGAATATCTTGAAAATATAGGGTATTTTAAATTATTCATTATTTAATAAGTTTTGTGTTTGAAAAGGAGGGTTTTTTTTTTTTTTTTTAAAAGCGGAATTTCTGAATGAGTGTATATATGGATTTAAGTTTTAGACATCTAATAGAAGAATACAGAGACTTCAGATTACTTAGAAAAGTATGAAGATATGTGTATATTGGAAATAACTAGAAGGAATCAAATACACGAATAATATGTCATTGATATTAATGAAAGAATAAAAAGCTTAAAATGAAGTTGATTTGGATTTATTGCTAGAAGAGATGTGAAAAGATGGACAATTGGGGTCATAAATTATATCCCAAGAGATTGTAAATGACCTAGAAAAAGATCATGTATGAGATTGATGGATGAGATGGGAAAGTTTTCTGGTATTATGTAGAAAAGAAATTGCAGATCCGAATAACTGGAATAAACTTGGAAAATCTATATCCTGTAATGAGACCTTGTATGAGATGGGGAAGTTTTTTTGGGAATGATATAAAAAACTGTGTATCAGAATTATTGGAATAAACTTGGAAAACTTTTATCCTGCAGTGGATCGACAGTGTTTGAAAATTTTGATGATAATAAAATTTATTAATTTTCTTATTACGATATTATCTTTAATCAGTTTTGTCTGGCCATTTATTGATTATGTAATTTAAAAAAATGTTTTAATTGAATATGGTCCCAGTGTTCGCGATATTTTAATTAATCATTTCCCCTAGATACAATACATAGGTTGCTATTTTCATTAATGAGCTGTTGTACTTCTAAAAAAATGGCAGATAAATTATATTGCTAATAATCACAAATTGTTTAAAAAATAAGAAACAATAGCAAAATTTTTAAAGTTTATGTGAATAATTTATGAATATTTTGTTTTAATATTAATGCACATCAAAAGGTTAAAAAAAAAGTTCAACAACCATATTAGTGTATCATCCTTCCCCTTCTATTAGTTCGGCAAGTCACATCCTATTATGATGATATTTTTGATTTTTACGAGCAGAATATTTGTTCAATCCAGATGACATATTTTTGGTTTTTACAGATAGTGTATCTGACAATCACAGATAAACATAGACCATTAGCTCCAAAGTAAGAATGGTTAGAACACACATACTAATCATTATTGGATGGCTAACTGGATTTTCTACAGACCATGTACCATTCTAAACTTGTATGTGATGCAAAAAAATTTCAAAGTTTACTAGCTTAGATTTGAACTTCCAAATTGTGAGTATGACAATCAAATGCACCATCCCTAAACCACAAGATTCTTTTTGATGATCAAATAATCATTATCAAAAACTGATATTTAGAGGGAAGAAACCATAAAAACAGAGATTGGAATTTGAAATTAGATATTAAGACAAGTTTACTTTCAATACATTTTATAAGTTTTACCTAAACGAAATTTTAATATGTAAACTTTATTTATAATATTTGGGATTATTACAACTACTCTATGGGAGTAATATATATATAAAGTAAAAGATATATAAAAAACAAAAATTGGAATCTTTGAAAAACATTTTTTAAGAGCATTGAAAGGAATTATTTATAGTTTTTAAAAGGAAATAAGAAATTGAAAAATCCATAAAGAATTTCATATAAAAGAATAATCATTAGAATACACATTTAAGAATATCAGTAATGAATTTAATATATTGGAATTGCATTGTTGTTACAAAAACAGTTATTGAAGCTATCAGATTTAATAATATATATGGAAATGTATATGTGCTTATAGATATATATTTTGATATGTAAAGATAGAATTAAATCTTTCTAGTAATTCTTTCTTGGTAAAACAACCTTTAAGTAGTTAACTTCTCATGGATTGATGGAAAAAGTATAATTTACCCAGTTTTCTATTTGTCAGGGAGTGAATATTTAGTGTTTTTTTTCCAGTCCTTTTTACTTTCTAGCTATGAATAACTAGAAACCCATTTACTGATCAACATTAAAATGGATTTGGGTGGACATATTTCTATAAAATATGATAATAACTGGATAATTAAAATTTTTAAAATAAATTCCAAGAAATTGTAAAAGATCTAAAAGAAAATCGCATGAGAGATGGATCGATTAAAGTAAGGAAGTTGATGTTCGTTAAGTTTGGAGAGATCTTCATCTTTCACTGGATCAGATAATGGTTGAAAATGAGGATGATACAATCATTAACTGGATTGATAATGCACTAATTACTTGACTTGGGGCAAAAAAATTTAGTCTTGTTTGGGACATGAAAAAATTTTCATGTTTTACTTAGTTTATATTTAAATCCTTAATTGTTGATATAGAAGGAGCCACTGTTATGAGAATCACCTCTTTAGCATATGTAAGCATACAGGTAACCATAGTTAGTTCTTTAATTAATAAGCAGTTACTCAAAATTATTATAGCTCTGTTAATTTTTTTTTCTCTAAATTAAAAGACAGAAATTATTATTTTTCAACTGTTTTTTTAAAAAATTGCATAGATATAGAGAAAAAAGTTGTTACTTTTTAAGGCTTTTAAAAATGAGAACTTGATAATAAATATGGAGTATTAATTAGTAACAATTTCTAGACTTTCTGCAGATATTGTTATAGAACAGATCTTTCTTCTCTGATATTATCATGTCAAAGTTGTATAATGTGAATAAACTAGTTATATTCAATTATAGTATTAGCACAAATTTTCCTATTGAGTCAAATGCTTTGACCTTAAGTCATACCTTTTTTTAATCATGAAATTTTTTTTTATCTAAGATATATTGATTTTTGTAATCTACACCCTAGTTCCTGTAATCACTCATCAAAGCATATTTTTGCTATCAAGAATTTTATGAAGTAGATTATTTCATGTTATAGATGAATGTTTATTAGAGATTGAATGTGATTTTTCAAAAATTAAGAATCAATATAGATATATATTCTTGTTATATAGCAAAATGCCTGAGGGGAAATGCTTTTGCTATGACTGTGAAAAGAACTTTGCTATTAACTGAAAAGACATCTTTAGATTCTTCTTATAGATCTTAAAGAAACTGAGCAGAGCAAATGCCTAATGTTCTTTTCATACATTTTCATCATTGCAATTGTTATTACTGTGAAATTATTCACAATGTAAATGAGATGTCCATCTACATGCATCAGGTAGCATGGTTAGTTAATTGGCTTTTACTATAAGATTAAAAACAACAGAACACTATGGTATTTCCTCACAGATGCTTGATAGTTTTATCTGGGAAATCAGGTGAGTTTTTTTGAAGGAAGGATATGAGAATATTTATTCTTATTTATATATACAATCAGGACAGACAAAAATAAATTACAGTTCTTGTATTCCAGGGGCTATAAAGTTATTAACCAAAGCAATAATTGATAATTGAAGGTAAAGGATGCTAAAAATTGTGAAGTTATGGATCTAGGCTACGTAATTCAGTAATTGCCTAATATTCAGTTAACTGATCAATTTTAGAAGCATAAGGGGAGTGAAATTTTTTCTAATTAAAAAATGAAAGAATACCATTATAGAAATTGACTGATAGAAATATCAGAGTAGAAAGTTGGC
The DNA here is from genome assembly GCA_028023455.1 of Epiperipatus broadwayi. Lineage (NCBI taxonomy): Eukaryota > Metazoa > Onychophora > Udeonychophora > Euonychophora > Peripatidae > Epiperipatus > Epiperipatus broadwayi. The sequence goes on from JAQFVV010006426.1 coordinate 467,967, forward strand.
CTATTCAACTTAATGGAATTACCAAATGTATAAACCTCAATAAGTTTTTATTATGATGCAGAAGTAGAGATCTTTATGTAGATCTACAGACTGCTTTTGGTCAGACTAAATAATATATTAAAGTTGTCATATGGAAATGTTAATAATGGAATTAGAAAATCGTTAGTGAAATTTGACTATGGAATCAAAATGTGCAGGGATATAGATATATGGAACTTACAGAAAAAAAGGAACAACTATATATTATGATTTTTTTTAAAAAGAAAAATTCAATGTAGAAATAGATGTGGAAGTATCCAAATGAAAATGGAGTTGGATTATATTTTGACTAACAGAAAATACATTCTTCAAGACTATAATGTGCTTAATAGATTATACAATGGAAGATTAAAGTAGATGTTAAAGCAAAACTAGATATAAAAGCTATTAAGAAAATTAATATCGACATTTGATATCTCTAATCTTCAGAGTTAGAATTTACAAATCATTTAATAATATTACATGTTTCAAAGATAAAATGAATTCTTTTGCTGAAGAAAAATTCAAAACACTTAGACATTGAAGACAACATATCAGTGAATTTTCATTTGAGTCAAGACAATGTATGAAGAAAAGAAATAATATGAAAGCATTTTAAAAATAATTGGTTTACAAGACCTGGATATTTTGGGATTTTATAAATGATATAAAATTAAAAAAATTATAGGTAACAAAAAGAAATATAACTGAATTGGCAAAGAAAGATATAGAAAAAAAAGTCTCTAAAATATTCATACAACATTTTGATATGGAAAAGAAAGTTATTTTATTAATAAGAAGAAAAGATGTCATTATTTATTAAAAATGTGAATTTATCATCAAGATTTTGCAAGAGTTCTACAAAAAAACTGTATAGAAAAAATAGAAAATCAAATAGCTCTTAGAATTACATATTTTGAAGTATCAAATATTTTAAATTGATCTAATTTAAGTCACAAAGATTATGAAAATTCCTGAAGATTATGGAATTACTATGGATTATAGATATTTTAAAAGAATCTGGTGAAAAATTGGAAGGGATTGCCAGTATTACAATATATCACATGTTTAAATGATAATGAATATACCAGATATATATTTTCTTATTCTTCTCTTTCACTTTCTTTGCATATCATTGCATAAGCAATATACCAGATGATTGGAAGAATGCAGTATGGATATTATTAACAAAGATGAAAAAGAAGATATATAAATCACAGATTTATCTGTCTTCTCTTAGTCTATATAGGAGTCACTAAGAGCATTACAACTCATTTATAGAGAGCTTTTGGATTCAAACCAAACAAGACATCATATTAGATTTAAAATTAGTTATATAATTATAGTTCATGTCTAAATATGAAAAGTTATAGAAAGGGCTGACAAATATGAATTGCTATTTTGTGTTAAAATTTGTAAATTATTAAAAAGCATTTGACTTTATAATATCTATAATATTATTGAATTATGAAGAATATATATTAAATTGCAATAACAGTAATTAGACTACATTGTAATACTAAGAAGATAAAGAAGAAACAAGAAAAACTTTCCATACAATAGAGCCACTCAGTGCAAGCCAGAGTAATCAATGGATGCCAGAAGGCTTGTGCATAAAATCCCTATCTAATGCTTACTCATCCAATATCCCTAGACTAGTTTCTAGCTTGTGGCTTTCATCAGTGAGGAGTCTTGGATCTAAGAGCACTGTACCTAGATCTTAGGATTTAATGCACAAGCCTTCTGGCATCTATTGCACTGAGTGTCACTACTGTATGGAGAGTTTTGCCTGTTTTAATAAGTTATGAGCAAGCATAAGAAATGGTAATCATATGATGTGAAGATAAAGAAGTACAATAGGTTGATTTTATCTATAAAACTTTTTACAGCAATTTCATGGGAAGTATTTTGAGGATTAAAATGGGAATCCATGGGAATAAAAATAAGTGGAGATCACTAAAATTAAAGATTTTGCAGTCTATATTCTTTTTGCAAATAATGCATCTAAGTTTCAGAAGATGTTACATGAGTTATCAGATGAAAGCAAAAATGTAAGACTAAAGACAAATGTAAAACAAAAGCAAAAAAATAATGAATTAGATGTTAACAAATATAAATACCAGGGTCAGATTATTAATACAAATGTGAAAGCATAATGGATGACATATCCAGGTCTTTTGGTAGAAATAGCTTAATTATTATCAAGAAATATGCCTATGTGGTTGAAAAGATAGTTTTTAATTAATGTGTTTTATAAATTTGAGACCAACTCATTTAAAGCAGTAACAATATGGAAACTTTATTTTACATATAGAATGTAGCTATTTGTATGTTATGATTAACATGAAAAAAATCAAAAGTTATGTGTAAATGGGCAAATAGGTATCGCTGACATTATTGAAAGAATTAATAGAATAAAATGGGAGATGGATGGGACATTTTTTTAGAAAAGATAACTATAGATGAACAATAGAGATATTAAAGTGATTCCCAAGTGGTTGTAAAACTCTTAGAAGGTGATCACATGTAACTCAGATGAATGACATAATGCAATTAATGTATAGAAGATAAGCTATAAATCAAATAACCTGCATTAAACCTAAAGAGATTTTCAACCTGCTAATAGATTGTAATTGATGCAATGATATAACATCACAGTTTATAAAAATAAATTGAACATTTTTATGGATCTACATATTTTATAAAAATTACATTACTTTTAAAGCAAACATATGAACACTATGTTTAAAAGTTTATTTAGTATCTACATCATTTTTAGTTGTAAGACCAACCTCTTTAGGCTGGGTATTCTATCCAAATCTAAATGACTCGCTATGATAAATATATGATTTAATCAGGGCATACAAATTTTTATATCATTCAAAAGATAATTAAAATGTACTTATTATTAGGTTCTAATTCTTGATGTGGATATTAAAATTTGCAGATAATTGTGAACTATATATATATGATAATTTATGATAACAATTTTAATACATTGTACAGGCTTAAACTTGCATTTATATATGTAATATATGCGGGATTCGAACTCAGACTTTCACACGACCCACTACTCTCTGTGCACATGTGTGTGATCAGGGGGTCAGCAATATGAGATGGCATAGAGAGTAGTAGATCATGTGAAAATCTGAATTTGAATCCCGATAAAATATCAACAAAAAATGAACTATAATTATCATTTTTATTATTAATAAACTATTACTTTATTTTTTTTTTATTTATTAAAGAACTTTATTTTTTAAAATAAAATATTTTTTGTAGCTTTTCTATTCTTTTTTTAATGAAAATTATTGATGAAATAGAATAGATATTAAATTAGAAAATTCAAGCTACTTTATTAAAAAATATTTCAGCTAATTGCTTATGATGATTTCCATTCACACTAATCATATCATTCAGTGGTTATGCAGTGAATTAAAAAATTAATGTTTAATAAATTTCTATTAATTTTTATGTTTTTAATTTTTTTTTTAAAACGCAGTTAAGTGAAAATGTAGATGCTGAAAATATCGATATGATTGTATACTCAAATGAGTTCTTATAATGTACTTTCAAAATAGTTTTTGAAAATCAAAATTAGAATATTTATAGCAACCAATTCATTAATTATTATAAAAGAAATCTAGATACAATGAAATTTCATTTATAAAAATATGGGGGAGATGGTTGGGAAGAAAACAAAAATACTATTTTTTGATGATGATAAATTACAGGATCGTAAATCAAAAGATTTTAATGGAGATATTAAAGACAAAATAATACATTAGATATAATAAAATTTATGATGCAAGGGCTGATAATTTAACTCTATATTGAGATGCTAGAATTTTAAGGGTCAACGAGGACCGACTACTATTGATGATCGTAGAGTGTTATTGTTTAATAATAATAATCTGTTGCTTAGTTAATTCCATGTTCTCAAATGATAATTTAACAAATGTAGAGATTTTATATACTTATTATCTTACATTTATTTTAGTGTCCACCATGTAAAACCTTTACACCACAACTTATTCAAACTTATCAGAAAGTCAAAGAAGAAGGGAAAAAATTTGAAGTAATTTTCATCAGTTCTGACCGAAGTCAAGAATCATTTGACCAATATTTTTCAACAATGCCCTGGCTGGCAATTCCATACACTGAAGAAAAGGTCAAGAAAGAACTCACTGGAATGTTTGGAGTGGGGGGTAAGAACATTTTTCATGCAAAATACATTCTAGATAACTTGTCTATATATAAGTATGAGTTTATAAGTTCACATTCATATATAAAATACTTGTGCATGCATATTTATGTGATAAGATTATAAGAATAGTACTTCTTTTTTGCTCTATATTGTATTCTTCATATTTATAAGAACTGTATTATTATTACATATCATACCATTTACACCTTTTTAAACACTTTATCAATACTTTTATTTATATCAAACTAATAATTTCGACTGTCCTGCAGTCATCACCAAAGCTACAATATTCAAATATATAATTATACAATTAATACACTTATCCACATATTGATATACATAATTAAATACACAATATAAATAAAAATAATTATACATTTTAATATGACCTTTATAAATAATCGTTTCCAATTTTATTACTTTTTAAATAATTTAATCCATATTTTATATTAATTTATTTTATATCACTTTATTTTATTTTTTAAATATTATTTAATATAATAATTATAACTTTAACATTTATTTTAGTATTTAATACATATTATCATTTTTCTTATATTATAAAATCAAGTTCTAATCTTGTCTTATTTTTATTAAATATTTCTATTTACAGTAGGAAAAAAAATGATAATAAGTTATCGTATTTGGATATTTTTTTAGAAAAATCTTAAAAATGGTAAATGCAACATAGAGACATCTCTATATAAAAAAACTAATGTAGATAGCAATATAACTAATTGGAATTCAAATATAGATGTTAAATATAAAATAAGTAGTATAAATTCAAGAATATATAGAGCTTGGAATTATTGCTCAGATGAGGAAGATTATAGAAAACAGATAGAATTAATAATTAAAGAGTTTAGAGATAATGAATATCCAGAAAAAGTTATTGAAGAAAATATAAGAAAATTGGAAGAGAAATTTTATACAAGTAATGGGATAGTAAGTAGAAAAATAAAATAGATAAGAATAAATATATAGGTATTAAAACTTATAATAATAGTATTGTAAAAAGTATGAATAAAATAATTATTAGAATTAACAAAAAGTTTAATAATGTAATAAAATTTAAGATAGAAATAAAAGAAAGAAGAATATACTTAATATATTAGATAATAAGTTTGTAAGAAAAGTAGAAAAAAACAAATGGTGTATATAAAATTGAGTGCAAATCATGTAAAATTAAAAATATAAAAACTAATTATGTGGGAGAGACAAAGAATTCAATTTATACCAGATTAATTCAACATAAATATGATGAGATCACCTATTTGCATTCATTAGAAACAGGTCATAGGTTTGAAAAAGATTGTATAAAAATGATTAATTATACAAATAATAGAAAGGATAGAAAAATTAAAGAGGCAATCTTGATTAAGAGTATAAAACCAAGTCTTAATAGGGATTTCAGAGTAAGAACAATAATTTTATAAACAATTGTTAATAATAATTAGAATTTGAAAATGTTAAAAGAAAAAAGTTAAGGAAAATGACAATAGAGGGAGTGTTAAACAAGTACAAATTTCAAATTTTTTTGTCAGTTGAGTTTTGGAAATAGAATTAACAAGAGATAGGTAATTTTTTGTAATAAAAAATAATTTGTAATGTGGGTAAAGTTAATTGATAGAAATATTTAATAAAAATAAGACAAGATTAGAAATTGATTTTATAATATAAGAAAAATGATAATAATATGTATTAAATAATAAAATAAATGTTAAAGTTATAATTTTTATATTAAATAATATTTAAAAAATAAAATAAAGTGATATAAAATAAATTAATATAAAATATGGATAAAATTATTTAAAAGGTAAAGTAATAAAATGGGAAATGATTATTTATAAAGGTCATATTAAAATGTATAATTATTTTTGTTTATATTGTGTATTTAATTATGTATATCAATATGTGGATAAGTGTATTAATTGTATAATTATATATTTGAATATTGTAGCTCTGATGATGACTGCAGGACAGTCGAAACTGTTAGTTTGATATAAATAAAAGTATTGATAAAGTGTTTAAAAAGGTGTAAATGATATATGTCATAATACAAACCAATACATAGGAAAAGAAGTAGAAAATTGTATTATTGTTATTGCAGTTTCTATTTAGTCATGGTATAGATTGTTAGCTATGAGTATTTTTGCCCATTTTTCCAAGACCAAAGTCACTCATTCATCAAAAATAAAATTTAACAATAATGCATCAAAAGATTGAATTTTTTAGATTAGAGAAAATATTTTGAAATAGGCTGATGAATTCTTTCCTATCATTATATAATTTGATTGCCTGTAAATTTTTTGTTTATTGTTGAAGTATGTTTTTTATATAAGAATTATGATGAAATATTTTTTTGCATAAAAGATTATTGTAATTAATTAAAAAAATAATTATATGACAGTCATTATTTATAATGTAAATAAAATTTAATTAGAGAAACTTTGTAATTTGTAAAAAAATTTCTCAGAAGAGCATAGAGACCTATACTGTATAAAGAAAATAAATTTATATATGCATACATACTCTTTTATTTTTTAATTGTATACAGTAAAAATTAATAAACTTTTGGTCTTTGATTTATTCTCGCTTGTTACGCACACACATATTTATATAACTTGCTTTTAGATATTTATATAGGCAAAATAATGTGATCTGATCAGAGACTTCAATAACCCAAATTTGGATTATGATCTTAAAGATTACTGTATTTACATATATAAAATGTATTTTTGAATATACTTTTCAATAGTGTAAGTTAAAATAACCTTTAAATAGTTTATTGTGGAGTAAAAGCACATGTCATTTGATGGGTGGTCGAAGATTTGTATGGTTTTCTATCCATTTACCTTCTAATGATAGTTATATATCCATTTGCTAACCAATACAGAATGATTATGTAGACAGGATATGGATCAATCACTTGAGAAAAAAGTTCTAAATCTGTTGAAATGTTTTCAAGTTTATTTGAACTGGGTTTAAACTAAAGTCATAGGCATGGCAGAAAGATGTGCAACCATTACACCACAAGGCCTTTTATTTGATTTGAGCATTTAACTAGGAGGAAGAATAGCTGACTAGAGAAGTGATTATTCTTGAATTGCTTTCCAATTGAGAATTATGAGGGGGGGGGGGTGAGGATAGGAAAAAATCTTTTGTCTTTTGTGCCCTAGCATTGTTTTACTTCTTACTGACTAATTGACTAACAATAAATTGATTAATCAATGCACTTCCTTAAATATCATTGAGTTTTTAAAGATAAAATTTGACTGTTCAGTGCAATAACTTATGTGTATGATTTACTAACTTAGTGGCACATCTGGAGCCCTAATGAGGACAGGATAAGTCTTAAAATTTTTTTCCAAATAGTTCTTTTGTTTATTCTTTCAGATAGTTATTCCGTAGCCAATACAGTAAACCATCTGAAATTGGTCACTTAGTAGATATTGAGAGTATTCTAACTTTCATCACAATTATAAAATCTAATAATGAAGCAAATAAGTAGATTATTGTTGGAGTTTATAAGAAGTTTGAGCACTGGAAGTGGAGCATGAACCATGGGTCTAAACTTTAGATTCCACCATCATGCAAAGCATTTTAAAAGACTACTACCATCTTCTTCACTGTTTTCCTGTGAGAGGTTGTTGCACTGCAATAAGCTAATTCAAAGCTTTCTTTTTTACACATCAACATTGAAAGAAATGATTTTTAAAATTTTTTTATTTGCATTGGTATCTTATTTTGTAATTATTCAATTTTTTTTTACAAAAGGTGAACTTAAAATGATAATTATTTTATTACTGATAATTTTTTTACAAAAGTATTATTATATTATAGTAATGGGAAAGTAATCAACTAAAAAGAGCCTTTATCACTAAAACTTAATAATAAAAATTCTTAAGAAATTTTTGCTCATTTGGCTTTCATGAAACCACACTAGTTAATGAACATGTAATGTAGAAATAATGATTTTAGAAGTAGAAATGTGAGCTATGTGATAGTTGTGTATTCATTTCCAGTACAGATCATCAGTATGTATAAATTTTAATTTATTATTTCATGAGCGACATCAACCATTCTTAGTGACTGAATGACGTCAGAGATAGTTATTCAACTAATATTTTGATGAGTCATTAGTTAATAATTAAGCCATTTTTTTAATAACTATCTTTGTATTTGAAACAGTCATTGAGTAGCTTATTTCTTTGCCTGTTTCAAATTATTGGGTTTATTTATATTGCGTTGTTTACTGACACAGTTAGGAGGAGATCTGCAAGTATGAATAAGAATCTATAATACATGTAGTGCCTTTATTTATGTTAACCCATTTCTTATAAATGCTTTCAATTACATAAAAGATCTACTGAAGACATACAAGTGTGTATAACAAAAAATGGTTAAATTGCATATATTTTTAAAACTATTTGGAGATTTATTCTAACTATGAGTCAATGTTTAAAAAATAATCAAATGGTTTGTCATTCAGAAAGTCATGTGATGTTCGAACACCAGAAGAATCAAACTGTAATCATATCTCCACAATAAATAACATGTGACAAAACAAAATTTTTGTTCATTCACCTAAAAATTTATTAAGAAAAGTAAGAAGGAAGGTGTCATTTTGGCTGTTAATAGAGAAAATGTAAATGCCATAGTTTCAGTATTTGTTTGTAAAAAAAAAAAAAATGTATTCAATTAAGATTGCTTTTAAAAGTTTTATTAATATGTGTATATAATATTCAAAACCATTCTTTCAACTACTTAAGGACTAGAGCAGACATGGCAACTATCCTTTATGACTTTTTGTATTGCACATTTAATTTATGATTACACCATTTCATTATATAAAAGAATTATTGAATTTTTTAAAAATAACTTTATTTTGCTATAGTTTGCACTAAATATAATGTTTATGAAAAATTTTTCTTAATGATATTTATTAGGAACAATATCTTATGAAGCCCATTGCACAATATCATATGAAATGCTATCTGCTTGGAAAAGTTTTTCCATATCTAAAGTATAGCATCATATAAAAGTTAAACATGAATCATTGTTAAAACAAAACCTTTATTTAGCTTGCTAATTTATTTTGATTGATGAAAAATGCAGATAACTAGCTATATGCTGAGAGAATCAAAAGCAAAATACTTGAGTTGGACTGGAATATTGCTAAAAGAGGTAATTAAATGGGGTCCCAAGAGGTTGCTAAAGACCAAGAAAGAAACCACATATGAAGTGGATGGATGAAATAAGGAAATTTGCTGGTGTGATGTGGAGAAGAGAGGCTATAGATCAGAGAAAGTGGATTAAACTTGGAGATAGTTTCTTCATGCAGTGGATTGATAATGGTTAAAAATGATAATGATATACTTGTGAAATCTAGATGCAATAAAGAGGAAAAAATTAAAAAAGTAAGCCTAAGAATATATATTATGTAGTAAACAAAAAAAGAAAAATGAAAACTTATTTTGAACGTATTTTTACTCTCGTATAATAGGATCTACATTCATAAACTAGAATGAAGAAAATCAGAACAAAGTTCATCAGAACTAGAAATCAATCTTTTTTTGAAAAAGGAGATTTTGATGGAAAAATTTCAAACTGAGTTAGACAGATCATATTGCATTAGTCATGGAAATGAGCAGAATATTATGTACTGTCTTCTAAAAATTATTATGAATGATGTTCTATTGTGTGGTAACAAAAAACTACTACAAATTGTTAATCTATAATCACAGAAGCAAATATTGCACTTTATTAATAATATACGAGCAAGCACAAGGAACTAATTTGTTAAAAAAAACAAAAAAACATTGCAGAACGATTTTATCCTAAGACTGATTGAAAAGCAAGACATATGGTGTATAGATGAATGATGTCAAAAGTTTCAAGTTAAAATCAGATGAAAGAGATAAACAATGGACAACATTTTAAAATATGTCATGATTTAAGTCAATTGAAAGTGAAATTTAGGACAAGATATGACAGGATTAAAAGAATATAAAAAACATTGGCATTACATATAATAATTAGCTAAAGAATATACTGAAATAAAGAATGTAAATAAATAATAACAGTGAATTGAGAAAAAAAAATGGACTGTAGGGAGAATATAGAGAGATAGATGAATTTCTAAAAGAAGATGATGGCTATAGTTAGTGTAAGAGGAAAAAGCAGGCTTAAAAATTTATTTATTTATTCTAGTGCCATCTATTAATAATTAGAGAACCTTAAGTCTTCATTGATAAAAATAAAAGCCAAAAATGATATTATATAGGCATTATATCACATTATTATCTGATAGTTACTGATCAGTATAGCTTGCAATAGATAATGCTAGAATAGAGAATGCCCTTGTTTATTGTAGTAAGCTGAAAGAATTAATTCATGTTACATTGGTGAAACAAGTTTACAAGAATAAAACAATTATTGGGAAAAAAAACAGGAAAGAGTAATTGTATTATATGTTGGAGATGAGAAACATTCACTTAACACAAGAATAAATGAAGTAGACAGGGATGAAATCCATTGTAAAGTAGTAGAGAAAGATTTGAGATTAGAAATAGCCTAACTAATAAAGAAAATGAGCTAGAATCTAACTACTATGAATCAATGCGTCAGCTGCATGTCCATGAGAAAGCCATTTAGTAGAAACTTGTCATAATCTATTACCTTGCATTGTTGTCAAACATTTTTAGTGCTTAAACAGATGATTTTGTCATTGTCTAGTGGGTATGGAGTACTACAATTAAATGATAGCACTTCTCTTCATTGCTGACAGTTTTTGTTTTGTGTTATTCTCCACCATCTTAATTTTAGACTGTAGCATAAACATTAATGAGTTTTTTACGTAATTAAATTGGAGCATCATGTCATATTGAGAGGTAAAATTTAATTAAAAGTATACATAAGATCTGTTGTTTATTTTTAAGTTTATACTAATGTTAGTGTAAATGAGATGCTAAATGACTAAATGATTTGAAAGATACTTATTGATAGAAGTTGCAAGATATGACATTTATATAATTATATAACTCCAGTTTTAGTTAATATTGATTTAATTGAGCTATGTGAGTGTTGTATCGACAAGGATGAAATTACAAACCAAAGAAGATAATTGATATACTGCATTAGATTTTGTTACAATTAGTAAAAATGAAGATAACAAACATAGTAAATTTGAATAAGAATAAATATAAACAAAACTTGTCTTGCGTTGCTAGCCGAGAGGTATCGCCGCCGCCATGCAAGCAAGTAGTTGGTTGCAGACGGTTGTGGGTTCACGTCCCGACCGATGCTATGACATATGAAGAGAACAAAACTTGAAGAGTACAAATTTAAAGTGTATTTGTTGATAAGGAAATAATAAAATAATTGAATGCTTTTAGATATGTAGAAAGTTGATTATCTGATGATAAAAGTAATAACAAAGAAATTAAAATGAGAATTACAGTGATTAAAGAGAAAGAAAGAGGTTATATTGCAGGCCAGTGAAATTGCAGTTAGAAGAAGCATCTTAAATGTTTTATTTGGAGCAATAACTTTATATGATGTAGAAGTCATGGACAATTAGAAAGTTGACGTATAAAAGTATTGAAAGGGATGGTGAAAAAAAATATTCATGAAATAAATGAAGAGAAGGGGAAATAATTGGAATCAATGCGTTCTTAGTATATAGAGGAATTACAGACATATGTTGAAAGAAACCAGCAATTGATAGCATATTCTAAGAATTGAAATATTTGTTGTATTTGAAGACTGGAACAAGAGAAAGACTTGAAGTACATGTGAGTATGATGAAGAAAAGATCTAAAGACATTAAAGTCTTGGGATGATATTTGGATTTTGCATGATTGCAAATAAATTGTGATGATGGTATATTTAGGTATGTACACAGATAGGCATTGAAATTATCTTAGTAAATTAGCAAGTTGTATGAGACAAAGAATATTAATAAAAATATATAAACGCATACACGTATGAAGCTTATATATATATATAACTAAATGCATACATTAAATGTACACACATACCATATAAGCATAATTTTATATTTTAAGGTATTCCAACTTTAATAATTTTGGATGAAAATAATGAAGTCATGACTAAAAATGGAAGAGGAGAAATTAATGTTGATCCTTTTGGTGTGGTAAGTATTATTTTTATTATCATCAAATTACAAATTCACAAATTATTTCAATTGTTTTTAACTTTTTTTTTAAGCTTGTGTTTTAATCTCAAAATCTTTTATTCATGAAAAATAATGTTTACATGCTTATAAAAGACAGAAAAAATTATGTTTTACACATCAACAATCTGTGACCATTGGTATATTGATTATCTTCTGATAAATAAGTAAACTGATGTAGATTTACCATTCACCCATCAGCATTGATGCTGTCTTTTGCTTAGCTACTACTGATTCGATGGATCCGGTACATCAATCAACTTCCATGTTTCATTATACATGAATTTTGATGCAATGATAAAGTCTCTGTTTTTAACTTTCCTAATAGTGCTCATAAAAAGACTGACTGATTCAGGGACAGGCACTGTGAACAAAAGCCTACATCTAACATTTCATATAGCATGTACAATAAAGATGGAAAGTCTAATAATAGGAAACTGTTTAGTTTGTAAGGCTTCTCTTATAGACATGATTTTATAGTAATCCACCTTTAAGTTTTGATATATGGCTAAATTAATTTTACTGATCCCAGGGCATGAGCAAATTATATGGTTGAATGACTCTTCTTGGCTCTTAAATATGTGACAAAAAGGGTCTATCTTATTGTAAAATCTTTTGAAATGAAGGAATTTATTTGTGGGCATGGATTCTAAGTTTATTTTAATAATGTGATTAAGGTATTTAGGTTCAAGAGTGAGAAATTTAAAAATTGTTGTTAATTTGTAGTTGGTGAAACCAAGATTAGGAGTAATTGTGGGATAATTCGGATTTATTATACTGTACGCCCCCCAGATGGTAATTTTTGATTTTTGTAATTTTTGATCTACAGTTAAATGCTGGTTAAGCCTCCAGATCAGTTGATCCAGCCAGCACATTTTACGAGGCGGAGGACGGTCTGTAGGTTGAATTGGTTCATTGAAAAATAATTGCATCAATGGAGTGTAAGGACATCCCATTGAATTTACGATATACTTGCATTTTGGACATGCTAATTGATGTGGTGCTGTTCTTCCAGAAAAGTTTGGAGCATAAGCTGTTAATCTTTTTGGAAAAGGCTTTTGAAATGGTAATGATCGGCAGATAGTATGCAATTCTCGACATGACTTTCATGTTGAGAAGTGCCACCTTTCCTTGTAATGACAAATACACTTTTGAGAGAGTTTGAATTATTTTAGAGGTAGAATCTATTAGAGTATTTTGTATCTGTCTTGACATTGAAGATTGAGAAAGGTAAATAGGAAAGCCCAGAAATTCTTGTGGCTTGGCGAGAAATCTTGAGGTTATTGCTTTTCCCGAAATAATTTTCCACGCAGAGGATTTTTTTGGGGTTGAATTTAAGATGAGATGACAATGAGAAATTGTCAATTATTTGGTAAAGCTTTGGTAGGAACTTTTGGGATGGAAGGATAACCAAGATATCGTCCATATATATGAATACCTTGAGCGATCTCTTAATTCTGGGTATGTATATTCCTGGGAAAGAATTTTCTGTTTTTTAGAAGCAGATTTAAATAAGAGATGAACAGCAGGGCACTGAGTGGGGAACCTTGTGGAATGGAAATATCGGGTTGGAAACCGGTAGTATAGCAACCATTCAGAATGATGTGAATTTGTCTATTGTTAAGCAGATTTTCAATGATCTGGATAATTTGAGAGGGAATGTTGATTTCACATAACAGAGCAAGAAGTTTGAGAATGTTGACAGAGTTGAACGCCTCTGATATGTCAAGTTGAATTGCAATAGGCTTGGACATTCGCTTGGATCTAACATAATCAAAAAGCATCCTAATTTCACCAATTGCCGTCAAAGGTGAAGATCCCTTCTTAGCATATTGGGACTGAACAATGTGGTCAAGAATCGCCTGCTGTACTTTTTCCTTTATCACTCCCTCAATTACTTTGATCATAATGACAACATAAGCTTGTGTTTTAGTATATAGGATAAATAATATTAGTTAAGTAATGAAAAAAAAAGAGAGAGAAAATAAAAAATAATGAAATAACTTCTGCTATAGCAAATGTGAATAATTTCAATTTATTTCCATTATATTTTAAAAATATAATTCAAAATACAACTAAATTTAAATCTAGCAGCCCGAAGCCTGATTTTAAATAGTATTTGGCCAAAATAAATATTTTCTAATTGGGTAACTAAAATACAACTTTTATATATAATGATTTAACATTATTAACATTCTTCAATGAAACTTACTAAAAAAACCTAAGCTAAATAAATTTAAAAATAGGAAAGAACAGAAAGAGTAGAAAAAAAGAATATTTGAATAAATTAGAAAGAATAATGATTGAAGTAAAAAGGGAAGAAAATAAGTCATTAATAAGAAAATATTAGGAGTGGAAATGATAGAAAGATTCAAGGGACTTGTGGAATCTGTTTTTGGATATTTGTTTGGATGATATTTGTTACTAGTGATTGCATTTCAGAAAAACATATAAAAAATAATTATTATGTTATTATTGATATTGTTTAGTGAAATATAGTTGTTTTTATACTGTTCAATTTTCAGTTATTTTCCAGGAAAAATGTGTAAATATTCAATTAAAATTATTTTGCTTCACTAATTTTATCTGTCCATAACATTGATTTTTTTCTTGTATTATTAAGTAATGAACTTATCTGTAGAACTCTTTTTTGACATTTAAGCAATTTATAATTTACAAGTATAATATTTTTAATCTAGCTAATGAAAATTCAGCAACTTTTAACATCCTGAAAAATTATGAAGGGACTTTGAAAATGCTCATGACTGCCATATTTTATTATTTTTGCAGGGGTTACTTTTTATGTGACATTTTAAAAAATTTAATCTTGAATACACGTATATTTAAAAATTGATAAAGCAGCAATTGATAGACTAATACTTTATAAACCTAATTGGCATGAATATCATAATCCTCCATTTTTTCTTTCTTCATGCAATTTCTCTATGTAAATATGATTTTCATTTTTTTCTCTTGAAAATAACAATGGAAAATATGAATCATGAAACTTAAAAAAAATTAATGTAATTAAATTATTATTATAATTTTTTATTATTATTATGCTCCCAATATTAAGTATGTTTATTATAGTGAGCATATTACAAACATATATTCAAGTGTTTTTCTGCAGTGATGGTATTTTTAGTCGTTAAAATTATAAAATGCTTTATTTTTCAGGAATTCTTAAGAAGTTTGAATATTACAAACTAGGCCATGATCCTTGAACTTTGAGGGCCAGAATTTGCCAATCATATCACTGCATTAAATCACACTGGGCACCCTCACCATTATATTATCATTGCTATTCATTTTAACATGCATTCTATAATTAATTATTACATTTTGTTTTAAATATTTGTCATTAGTTTTAGGTTGTTTCAAATAATTGATTTCTGATGGTCATATGAATGCCATTCTGCTTATTCAAAAGAATTTTAATATAGTATAGGTATAATACATTAATATAAATAGCTATTATCCAAAAAACTTCTATTATCAAAACAAAATTTTAGATATGAACTTTAACCATACAAATTTGTTTGTAAACCAATTTATAATCAAAATTAAGGAGGATGGGGGGGGGGAGTATTCAGTAAATACATATAAATTAATAAGCTTAATGAAATGAATTGCCCCTCCCCCCCACCGTAGCAGTTAGAAAAAAGGTAGGTAAAAAATTTATCCTTGAAATCCAGAAAATCCATAAATCCAAAAAAATGCCCTGGAATCGGGGATTTTAAATTAATAGTGTTTTAGTTATATGGTAATAATTTATGATTTTCATGTTTTTTTGTACACTTTGAACTTATATTACTGTCGAAATGTTTATGACCAATTCTGCGTGTTATTATTCTATATTGTTAATGTTTAATTTAGGCATTAGAAATAATATATTAAGGAAGCAAAATAAATAGAAGTAAACAAAACAAGATGTTAACCATAAAAAAAGTACTAGTTTGTATGTTTACCTACTCATGTTATCCACCATCCACATACTAATGTAGCAATGACAAAGATAATCGATAAATTTTATCATTTTTGTAAAAAAAGCAAAAACAAACCAACAAAATGATATTTAAATAATATTTGCTTGAAAATATGAAAGTAATATAATTTTATTTAGATAAACAAATCTGAAAATAATATTTAATGAACAAACAATAATTAAAAAACAATAATTTTCCTTATATATGATCACTATAAACATTTCACACGAATTTTTATTAGTGATGACAAAACATGACTTAAATGAAGACAAAGCAAAGCAAATCATGAAAATAAATGTTTGAAATCATAAAACATTAAAATGCACACAACTAAACTATAGTTGAGCAGTAGTAGTTGAATATCAGTTGTCTATATAATAATTCTAGAAATAAAAACTATACACCTCTTTTTTTGCATTGAGTTTCAGTTCTACTTTAATTAAAATGGTAGAAATGTCATAAGTAGTGCAATGCTTTGATGCATTGCTCTGGATTCATGAACTGAGACCAATCCTGTCATTTTGAACTTCAAAAAATAAACCATTTGGTTATTGCTTTTAATAGTAGAAATCAATAAAACTGGTTCACCATTTCTGCTTATGTTATTTGCTTTTATTAAGAATTATGTAAATAATATTTTTCTTGGATCAATCATTCCTCAAATTATTGTTAAATCACATTAATTATTGACAAATTAATATTTTTACATATATAATTTTTTAAAATTTTTTCATAAATTCTAATTGTAAATAATAAAGTACTGTATATAGAGAATAATATTACAATTTTCCAAACACATTTTTAGCATTTCAGAAAGCTAAAAATGTTTTTCATTTTTTAAATTTTAAATCCAGAGTTTTATTCAGAAACATAAATTGTCAAAAATTAATAAATTGCAAATTATGGATGTTTTTCAAAAATCAATAGCAAAATCCTTCTTATAATCAAAGCCCAAACTGTGCCCTACTCCAAACCCTTCCCTCCCACAATAACACTTGTCTTAAATTTGCAAGTGACTACCTTCTGATGAAATTAGCTACTTTAAACTATTTGAACCAATGAGCGAAGACAGAGAATAATTCTTGATTGCAATGTCAAAATTGACAAAATCCTAGTGGCTCCAAGTATACTAAACTCCATATTAAGAATTGTAGCAAACATCAATAAAAAAAACATTTTTTTTTAATGAATAAGATTATTAAAAAAATACTTAACTGTATATGATTGTCACAATTAATAGTAATCCTGATTTTTTTTAAATGGATATAATTTCTATCTTAAAATTATAGACACCAGACTGTTTTAAATTATAATCTCTGTATTGTACTTTACATATATTTTATGAACAATCATTAAATTAGTATCTATAATTTTTAATGGGTTTCTGGTATTATTTTTTTATATCTATCGTTTATTTTCTTCCATCATTTGAAATCGGTGCTTCAAATATTTAACTGGATATATAAATCAGTATTTATGTTTTGTAATTATTTTGAATATATTATTTTTTTATAAATATTTTTATATATACCTTAATATATAATTTTTTTATATTTTTCTAACAGTTTCGACTGTCCTGCAGTTTTCATCAGAGCTACAACATTTAAACATATAATCATATAACCATTATTTTATATACATATAAAATACATATATTATTATTCATAATCATATTTTATTTTTAATCCTATATCTTTACTTCTCTCATTTCCTAATCATTATTTTCTTATTACTTTTTCATTATTTCTACTGCCTTTTTATTTCTTCTTCTATCCTATCTATTATTCTACATTATTCTTTAATATATCTCTTTCACCTTTTTATTTTATTTTTAATTATATCTATTAATTTAATTTCTTTTCTTCCTTTCTATTATTTATCTATACCTATTCTTTTATTAATAATTTCTATTTTATTCTTATTCCCTTATTTTTAATTTACTTATCCATTTTATAAAAAAAGTAATATATATAAATATAAGAAGAAAAATGCAAAAAAAAGTAAAGGAGAAGATATAAGAATAATTATTTTGAATCACGAGTCAAAGCAGATTTATCAATTTTGTTGGCAATTAAAGACCAATCTACTATTTACATAAATATGGGGGGGGGGGGGGATAGTGCTAAGTTTCTATTTTTTGATTCAAAATATATTTAAAGAGGAAAAAAGTATTTCCAAAAGATCTAATCTTTATTCATGCATGCTTGCTGAACAATAATTGTGCTGATGAAATAGAAAATTTGAAGTTGAAAAAATTATTGAAAAAAGTGTAAAAAATAGTATGAACATTTGTCTCCACTCTCCTCCAAAATTATATATTGTGAGTTTGAGTGATCAATGGTTACTGTATGCTTCTTAGAACTATTATTTATATCATTCCCAAACTGATTTATAGTTTTGTTCACCAAAAGGCTTAGAGTTACAAGTTTACAATAGATAGCTCTAGAATGGAGAGAAAATTATTCCTGATAGCACAAGTTATGTATAGGCAGAACTAATCATGTGACGTTTGCTGGTTTATACCATTATAGCCAGAAAATGTGAAAGATGTCTACAATTATTATAAAAAGAGTGCTTCATATCAGATCTACATATATTATCTCAGCTTTAAAACATTACATTGGTTTTGAATTTTAAACTTTTAGCTCTATAATGAAAAAAGAATAAAAGATAACTGTTATATGAAAAGTATAATAGGACCAGAAGATTCATGTGTATTGGGTTCAAGCTTCTCATTGATGGGAAAGCCCAGAAAGTAGTCTGGGGATGTAAATAGGATAGCACTGGATATAGCTATAATAGCACTGCCATCTTGTATCCATTAATTAGTTATACTAGATATTTTGATTAATCAATGGATGCTCCCTGTTTGTACTACCCTATTTATATTGCCAAGCTAGTTTCCAGTTTGAAGTTAAGGCACTTTTATCCTTTGGATCTAATGCATTTATTATCTAACCGTTACCTTTTATTCTTTTTTTATTATCAAACTAAACACTTAAAATACAAAATCAGTTCAAAGTATAAATTTATACTGATTTGTTTTATATATAGATCTAACATCAAGCCAGTAATTATATGAAATAGAGTGAAGAGAATTGCTCTTATCAGTGTAAGTTATTTATATACAGAGATAGTCATGACATTTATTGGTCTACAAAAATAATTATATTATGATAACAGAAAACTATGTTGGTATGATAGAACATTTTTTTAAAGCATTTTATTTTTTATTAATATATTTATTTATGAACAAAATTAATTTTATTTTTAGAAATTTCCATGGAGCCCAGAAGCACTGGAAGAATTAACTGACAAACACATGGGAATTTTAAATGAAGATCCATGTTTAATCTTATTTCTAGGTAAGATTTGCTTTGAATGCTGGATTATTTAATATGTAGAGTTTATAAACTAAATTGTTTTTTGAAAAGTTAAATATGCGAAAGAAATTTTAAAATTCCTTTCCAATTGTGCCAACTAATGGAAACCTGGGTAATCAATAAATGGTAGTGGTTAATAATTTCCTATTCACTGCTATCTTATCCATATCCCAGGCCAGTTTTTAGTTTATGGTTTTCATCAGTGAGGAGTTATGAATTTAGGAATAGTGCAAGTTAACTTAGATTTAAAACTTTAAAGTGTTTCAAACTTGGGCTAGTAAGTTGATTAAAAAAAAGAGTAGAAGTTGGTATCAGAAGCATTAAATATAAAAAAGTCCAGATGCACTATTCCCAGATCCCAAACTATTCATTGATGAAAGCCACTAGGTACTCTGGAGATATGTTCCAGATAACACTGGATAGGAATTTATTAAGCCCTACCATCTAGTATCTATTGGTTTCTCAAGCTTGCAGTGCATTAGATGGCATAACTAAGTGAGAAAAAGATAATTTTGTTACTGGAAACATTGTGTAATCTGGATCATGTGATGTTTATTGGCTTTGGCAACAAATGATATTGTTTTAATAATATCTTTTGATTAACATTTCATGAACAATCTTGCTAATTATATAATTCTTAATTTTTTAAATTACAAAATAAAATCCTCAAGAATTAAGAAATCAATGACAGGAACATACTTAGTATGCTGAAGTTCTTCGTTGTGATCTTCATTCAAGACACTACTCAGTAAGGTAGAAATTTCATTTAGCAAAGATTGTATATTCTGGCAGCTTTATTTAAGGATCCCTTTACCTACCATGAAAATTAAAAAGATCTAGAAAATGTAATTTAAAAATGGTCTATCTCATATAGTCTGGTTAGGTTGATGTGCCTGGCAGATTACTCATTAAAGTAATAAATTAATTAATAAATATATATAATCAATTATGTAACTAATCTATAAATTATACTAATGATGAATAATGTAAAATGGCTTTATTTAAAACAAAATTTATTGTTTTATACATAGATTATACATCTAGACTATTAACCAAGCTAAACATTTTAGAAAATATTTCACAATCATTATATTCATCATCATTTTTGCTTTACAATGTGGAATGTTTAGTTTGGTTAACGAATCTTTAGATATATGGTCTATGCACAAAAACATATCATTTTATCTAAGAAGAAGCTATTTTACATATTCATCATACTATAGTTTATAGCTCTTTAATATATTAATTATATGTGTTCTTTTTTTTTTTACATTCAGTTTAATAAAAGTTGTTTTATTAATTCCACTACTTTCATATTCCATATTTTTTTTTATAAAGATCTAAACAAAAATCAGAATTTCCACTTCTTTCAATATCTTATACTATAAAATAAATGTTAAATAATCTCCTTCTCATTTTCTAAACAAAGAAACAAAATTTCTATCTCTTTCAACATCCTGTACTATAAAATAAATTTAAATACTCTCCTTCTCATCTTAATACAAAAAAAGATAATCCAAATCCATAATTTATTTTTTATAAATTGAAGAATATAAATAGCTTTTATCTACTCATTATGAAAATAAGTATTAGGCATTATATGTAATCTAAATTTTGAACTGAAAATTGTTTATTGACATAATTTAGAAATCAGAATTTGATCCTTGAATACTGTACAATATCCAATCTTATTTTAATATTGATCTCATAGAGGGCGCTCAAGTTCTAATTCAAGATTTATTTAGACACTTTTAAATAGGAAAAAAATATGCAAACAGTTGATTAAAAACAAGGTATTTTTCATTTTGCAAATATGAGATATATAAGAATAATTTTGAAAATGATGATGGTAATAACTTAACATTTAGCAATGATGGGTCAAAATTATGGGATAGAATTCAAGAAATAGAAATGCTTTGGGAATGAATTTTGGATAACAAATGAATTACTTAATAAAAAGTGGCGTGATTTTTTTTTTTTTTTAATGAGTGAAATGAAAACAAAAAGTATTATTAAATTGGATTTTATGGAAAAATTAACAAATATACCAGGCAAGAAAGGTTTTACGATATACAAAATTAATAGTTTATTTCTTTATATCTACATAAGAATTGAAATTATTATGAGAATAAGTACATAATTATGAGGAAAAGAGGATAGCTAAATTGATTAAAAAAGTAAAGTTATGAAAAATGAATGTGAGTAAAAACATAGTTTGTAATTATATAAGAAAATATTTGAAAACCAGGCACTCTTCACAAACCTGGAACTTAATTGTAAATATAGGGGATTTGAACTCAGACTTTCAAACACCCAACAACTATCCACATTATCTCATAGAACTGACACATGTAGAAAAGATAAATAATCACCAATATATGTATTTCATGCCAACCAGAACTCATCAATTGGTCCAGATTATCATCTCCCACACACATATACAATCAGTGCTCATTTTTTAATATTAAGATAGCAAATCTTCACACTTTAATGAATAGGCTTCAATCTACTACAACTTTTCAGCCATCCATATCATTGAAAATCTGATATAGATGGCTAAAAAATTGGAGTAGATTGAAGCCTGTCCATTAAAATGTGAAGATTTGCTATTTTAATATAAACTGAGCACTGATTATATATGTGTGAGGGAGATGATAATCTGGACCAACTGATGAGTGCTGGTTTAGCATGAAATGTTTATTGGTGATTATTTATATTTTCTACATGTGTATCAGTTGTATGAGATAGTATGGATAGTTGTGTGCTTGAAAGTCTGAGTTCAAATCCCTATATTTAATTATATGAGAAAAAATATAGAGTATGATAACATTAGATGATATTTCAAATCCCTATATTTAATTATATAAGAATAAAAAATATAGAGTATGATAACATTAGATGAGTTTATTATTTGTTACAAGGAACTTAGAGAGGAGACCAAAACAGAATAAAATGGAGATGGATGAAAGAATACTTAACATTTATTAGTATAGTGTATGGCACTGGAAGAGAATCTGAATATAATTATGCAAAATGGAAGAAAAATTAAGAAAAAAGGTAAACTGTTTTTATTAAAAAGTAGAATAGGAAAAGAAATAAATTATGGCTGGAAGAATGATTTGATAATAGGAAAAAAGAAATATGATTTTACTGTGGTATATAAGTTTCCAAGGGAAGGAATGTTTATATTTGATAACAGTATCTGGGTATGTGGTCTTTTCATAAAAACTCAAGTAGTCTTGCATGATTTAATGCAGTGATAGAATGGTGGATTCTACTTTGTCACTTCCAGTTCTTAAACTTCTTACACAAGTAATAAATCATTAGACTTTTTCTGTCTAAGGAGAAATCATTTTACATCATCATTTTCAATATTATCGAGCCATTGAAGGATGAAGTTTAATCCAGTTTCTTCAATATCTAATCTCACTTCTTCACATTATAGCATCATTCTTATTTCATCCATCTCACACATATCTCTTTTTAGGTTATATAGAATCTTGTGTGATCCAATTTAAGACTTCATCTGTCTATCATCATTTCTTCTAGCAATATGTCCAGCCCATCTTCATTTGAGTATCTTGATTCTTTCAATGATGACAGCAATACCCGTTTCATTTTTACATCACATTATATCAATATAGTTTTCAATATGTTATGGTTTTACCAGAGAGCATAGTAAATTTGAAAATTGTTTTATGCATATAATGCTTATATCCACATATTAGTAGGCTTAGCAATTTAATATAGGGTAAAGGTTTACTATAACGGTCTATAGGTATTTGCCCTCTATTGTTTAAAATTTAAACTAAATTGTTGAGAATCTTACGTGTATGTTATTATATTACAAATAAATTAAATTTAATCAAATGTAAAAGATAAAAATAAAAAAAATTTTTTGAATGTTGGATTAATTACATGTCATTAATTAAAAGAATTACTTTTAATTTGTTTGAAACTTAAGAATTTAAACTGTCTACAACTTAAGAATTTAAAATAACTACATTTATAGCACATGTTGCAAAAAAAAAAAAAAAAGAAGACACCCTATGTGTTCAACGGTGCGAATTACACGCACACGTGTACAGTTTTATAGTTGGAAAAAATGTCTGCTACATGCTTAGTACCTGATGGTGAAATTTTGAGGGTTGCTGCTATTCTGGCGGTATAGAGAGAGCATCAAGAAAGTGCTTCTTGACAGAAGTTGCAGACAGGACGGCTGATACACTGGAGGGCCTGATACAGCGGTTCATTTTACCAGGTACGCACATTATTTCAGATGGCTGGGCTGCGTACAATAACATCAGCAGTCTCAACAATGGTGTGTATATGCATTCGATTGTCGTCCATGAGGACAACTTCATGCATCCCGAAGACCAAGACATACACACCCAGAATATTGAAAACGTGGATGAGAGCAAAGTGTAAGCTGAAATTCCAATCTGGCACTAGCAGAGCTTTGTTTTCATCGTACCTGCATGAATTTGCCTTCCGGAGTAGATACAGCAATACCGCTTTTTTCTCCAACTTCCTAGTATGTATAAGACATAATTATGTTTAAAAAGGTAGATGTTTTTATTATAATCTTTTACATTTGATTAAATTTATTTGTAATATAATAACATACATGTAAGATTCTCAAACAATTTAGTTTAAATTTTAAACAATAGAGGGCAAACATCCATAGACCGTTATAGCAAACCTTTACCTAATATAGTCCAAACCCAAAAAGCAAAAATATAATATTAGTAAAGATTAGTCACATGACTTATATAGGCTCTTTATATATTACATATCGGTAATGCAAGCTACATAAATCATGTGACTAATTTTTACTAATATTATATTTTTGTTATTAGAGCTTTGGCTATATTAAATTGCTAAGTCTACTAATATATGGGATCACTGAATTTAGTTCAGGCCCATATAGTTTATATATATATCTGTAAAACAAAATGTTAAGTTAGCAAATAAAATCACTTTCATATTAAAGTCTAATAAAATATTAACAAAAGTAAAAATTGTTTGGCATAGCATCCTACTTAGGATCGGGAGGTCCCATGATCGATTCTGACACTTGGGACTTCTTATTACTCCCCCCCAGTAATATAGCCACTAGTATATTTTTTTATTAGCACTTAATTGCTTTTGTCCTGTTATAGAATGACTGATTCAAGAGCTAAAGATTCTTTGATTTGAAGCTGAACTTACTGTGCACTAGTCGAGCATTGGTGGTCGAGAGGTCAGCACAGCATAATTCGTTTCCGGCTGATGCTATGACACATGAAAAAAAAAAAAAAATTATTGTGCACCAAGATATTATCGCCCAAGAAGAAACCATTTGATTAATATTTCTAGCTTACATTGTAACACCTTTACTTTGAACAGGCGCTCCTAATTTTATTTTGTATTTATTAAATTTACCTTTTTTTTTTTTTTCCAGATTGTGAAGGAAGTGATCGAGAATTTGTTAAAAGCATATTACAGCCAATTGCTCAGGATTATTTTAATCGAAGACAAGAGGATAATGCAGAAGACATCTTACATTTCTTTTATGGAGCTGATGTAATTCTAATTTGTTTTTCAATTTTTGTAGTTAATATTAACTTTAAGCAAACTTATTAGGAAAATATATATTACTAACTCCAACCATTTAATTTTAAAAGTTTTTTGTTCATTGAAGAATTATTTTAATGTTTTTTTTTTTTTTAAAAAAAATCCAAATAATATGACTCTCATTTCAAAATTTTGTGATTTGGATAATTTTTTTGCAATAGTGCAAGTTAGTTGTGAAAGTTATTTTATTACTTCTTGATATTTCATATAAGTTTCTGGAAAAATAGCGCTTTAGCATTAAAAATTCTGGCACAACCTTAAAAGAATATATATTGGCAATAAAAGAATATATATTGGCAATAAATCCAACCCTGCATCTCTAACCCTTGAAAAGGATTTTGGTCAGCCCTTTACAAATTTTCCATAGGAAATGAGATAGTAAAAATGATTATCCAATTAATAGATTTGGAGTTAATAATTATAGAAGTTTGGACACTTTTAGAAATAATTCTGTAGTTATAAAAACGTCAGTGAAGAGAAAGTTTAGTACTATTTTATGTATCTTCTTACACTGAAAACATTTTGAGAATTGCGCAATCTACATAATTTGTAGTCTTATATGGCTGCTGATAGATAATATATAAAGGATGCTCTATAAAGAGCACTATTATTATATTTGATTAAGAGATTGAATCAGAACAGTTACTTAGTAGACAAAAAAAGTAAAGGTAGTAAATAATATCCAATATATAGGTGAGATCAAAAGGAAAACTCGAGTAGAAATTTTGTTTTAAGAACTTTAAGTATTTCATCCAGAATTTTTTATTTCACTAATACATATGTTAAGATTTTTTCCTAAAGACTTACCAAGGCAACTAGATGATAGGGTACTAGACTTAAATTATCAGCAATAGTAGGAGAGATGATTGACCTATAGTGAAGTTAAGATGAAAAATCTACTGATCCTCAAAATGTTAAAAGTAAATAGAAACCAGTCTTTACCTTAATATAGCTATAAACATTTGAGTATTTATCTCTAGTTCGACTTAGGAGCAAAGGTTATTTGCAAAATGCATGCAGTGAGAGCCGTTTGACTTTCTGCACTTGTGGTCAGTTGCAATATGTTGTCGAGATGAGAATTGCGCTGATAAAAATTAAAAACTTGAAAGATAGATGGAAACTAATCCTTATCTTGCACAAAAATAGTATAGTGAAAAGTATTGAGCTGACATGGTGTGGCAATTCACATTTGATACATCTAGTTCATCTGACTTTTTGAGCTGATAGATGGTTATGATATATATGCTGAAGTTAAGATGAGATGCACTGATAAAAGTCAAAAAGAAAAACATTTAAAATGTTAAGTGTCAGAAAGACAGAAAAAGTAAGTTTTTTAATAATGAAATAGTAGGATTTTAGTTATTAAATTCAGAAATAGTATTATGAGAAGGGATGCTACAAATTGAAGACATAATTAACTAAGAACTGATTCAAAAAAGCTTATATACAAATTTATACATGCACTTGACATATGAATCATGATTTCACCATCTTATTTTTTTGCATTGATCATTTATATAAGTATTGATTTAGTCATCTGACTGAGAAAGAAGATAAAGATTACCAATTATCTTACTAATACAGAAAAGCTAAAAGGATCTAGTAATATATGATTTAATATATGTTAAAAGATTAAAGGATACTGAAGTTAATTAAAACTAAGCCAAAGTATATAATCATTGAAGTTATTTTAGACAATTATAGCTGGATATGCAAATTATTTTGGCTTACAAAACCATAGGATATTTAAAACAGTCTGGTCAATAATTTGAATACAATGCAGTACTTTAATATACTCAAATCAAGGTCAGTTAATTAGAAACTGGACATGTTTGTAGGAGCGCTGTTAAGTATCACCACTGGAATCAATCCGAGAACTTTACAACACTACTACTTCATTAAACCATGCTGGGCATATCCAATGATTAAATCAATACATATATTATTGATTATAAGTTAGCTATCATTGTATATGAGTCTGAATATTAGCGTGATAACAGGGAAAGGTAAAAACAACTTTACTAGTCCATTGCAGGACAAAGATCCCCTATCTCTAAAGAGGAACAAAAGCATTATCCATCCAGACTAGCTACCATTGCTGGTGGCAAAGTCTTGAGTAAACTAAATACTGTAATCAATCGTTTTCTAGGTAAGTTTTATATTCTGTCCATTATGTAAGTGATTAGCTGAATTGGTTAGCCAAAAGAAAAACACTAAACCTACTTATAACTTGAAAATTTTTCAGGTTTTGTTTGATCTTTATACAAACTTAGATCATGGATTTGGCCGGCAGATTCATCAACCACAACATGACGAGGCACTGCCCAATAATTGTAAAGAAATTAAGCTTTTTTTTTTTTTTAAATTCATAAAGAATAAATTTTGGTTCCAAGTCTTTCCAGATTAATGATTCTTTTGATTAAATATAAAATATATAAGCATGCAATTCTCTGTAGCTTTGTTATATTTTCCCCATGTCATTGAAACTCCAAAACCTAAATAATAACTTAAACTGTTAATGAATCTATTGGATATAGAGTTGCAGTATGTTCTAATATTACAATGAATATTTATATTAGTGTATTTTTTTTAATCCTAAAAATAAATTTTTCATTTAATTTATTTCCATTTTATTAATTATATATATGAAATATTAACAGCAACTTAATTTTAATGGCTGTTGCATTGTTTTAATAATTTATAGTTGCATCTTTATAATCACAAAAATAAAAATTATTTAATATTGAAATATAAATATATAATGTATATATTTAATCTAGATATAATTAAAGGAGATTTAACATTTGTTATCTTTTTAATCACTAGCTTTTCATATGGCTAAATGTCAGTCTCAAATAATGCTCATTCACTAATATAATTTTTTAATGTAAAATATATTGCATGCTAACCCTTTTTAACCCAGAAAGAGACCACATGTGAGATGGATGAATGAAATAAGAAAGTGTGCAGGGGTGATGTGAAGAGAAGCTAAAAATTGGAGATGGACCGAACTTGGAAAGACCTTTATCCTGCAGTGGATTGATAATGGTTGATTAACCTTTTATTACATTTTCAACCCTTAGAACTAGCTAAAAATAAATATTTTTTTACAAAGTGTAAAAAAACTGAATACCTTGTGAAAAAAAAGAATTTTTTTTAATATTAAACTTTAGTAAGAAAACAAGCTGAATTGAATATGGTTTGGAGAAAACTTAAGCAGAATTAGTTTTTCAACTAGCATGATAGTTTTGTGCCTGTCCCTTTCATTAATTAACTAAAACGTGAAAAGTATATGCATTTGACAAAAAAGGGTTTCCAAGCTAGCAGGATATGCAAGCTGAGATGAACAGTGCCATTATGCAGAAAATATTGAGATACTCAGATGATTAATAACATTTAATAATTAGTTTTTAATCTATTTACATAAGGAATGTGTAATCCAGTAAAAATTACTATAAAACAGCAGTGGATAAAGTATTTTCACTTTTTTTTGTAATGTCCATTGCTTCTAGTAAAAAAAAAAATCACAAAGTTCAACATAACAATTTAAGTAAGTCAAAAAATTATAGAAATGATATGTTGGTAATGGTAGTTTAAAAAAATGCAAGTTTTGACATAGCAGTAAAAAAGTTGAACTTTTAATCTGACACCATATCTGTGAGTTGAAATTCTAACCAGAGCAGATAAATTCAGAAATTTTTAAGCTTTCAAACAGGCATATATAAGACTAGTTTAACATAAACCATATCTTTTGTTGTATATGGTATTAAAAGACGATTACTTAGCCATATTCATAAACTATAAAAAGTGCAATAGCCATAGAGTTAAAAACTGATTTAGAAACAGTAAAAAATGTTTGAAATATTTTCAATATTTAAGATAGTGACAATAGTTTATCAGAATATTAATGAGTTTGTACAAAAAGATTACAAATTCTTTTTGCTTTGTTAACAGTTAGTGCTGATTACACATTTTGCAGAGATTTGTTGTTGTGCATAGTACGGCCTCACTATTAATATATTCTAATTATTGAACAAATATACACAGAATCCATAAGAAATTCTATAACACTTAATTTGGCTCAGTTGTCACTGGATTTATGATATTAATAATGTTCTCTAAAGACAACTGCTTCTCTTCCAATATGAAAGATTTTATTATTTACAAGGACAGAAAGCCAAAGTGAACATGTAGACAATAATAATTATTCTGCTATAATTTATTATTCCAATAATAAATCAGGGATTAAGAAGTGATTAAATATAAATAATATTCACGATGAATTTATGTAAGAAACTATACATGCTATATTATTACACATTAGTATTTATGATATCAAATAATTCATATTCTCATAAAAATGTTGAAATAGGTTTTGTCTTTACCTACAGCTAAATTCCACATTCAAAGGCCATTCACTGCCCATCATTTACGACTCCACCAGTTTACTTTGATAATTGTAAATATGCATTTACTAAAGAATATAGTAGTATACAATGACATTCATAAATATTTAGAGAATATGGAAATGGTTTTTACAATTCAAGTATGTATGTGCACCTGTTATACACATGTATATGCAATTATGCATATACATGCACATGCATTTTAATATTCACTATTATTTTAAAATTTCAATATCCACACTAAGGCATGGAACAAAATGTAACCACAAGGGACTATTATATTAATGTTTACTAGAATATTGAATGAATTATGTTTGCAAAAGTTTCAACTTTCAATTTCATATATAAATAGTAATTTATTTTCTATAGAAATATTTAATGAAAGATGATGATCTTGAGTGATTTTTTCGTATTCATTTTCCCAAACTTGGTTAGAATAATAATGAAATCTTTTTCAGTGTTTTACCAAAATAATGTGTGGTCTTTAATAGTTAAATAGTAAGAAATGCAAATTGTGGTTCTGCATTATTTAGCCTAATGCCATGTGTTAATCCAGAGGTAAACTGTTATTCAAGATATATAATGTTATAGTCAAGAATTAGATTCCTTTATCCATTCTCAATTAAGAAAAGTGAAAAAGAAAAAAATCATTTGATTTATTAGAACTTTTGTTCAACTTGTCACAAAGGTACTCCTATGTCATATGATACACATATGCATAGCAAATTATTTTATACAATAAATATATTTACTTTTATTTGACTAATTCATTTAATAAAATTTTTTTTTTTTTTAGGATGAAATATGTGATTCAGTCCGTGATTTTGCTCAGCTGGGTGAGAAAGTACCTTTATTGGCTATTTTAGATATTTCGGAAGAAAAACAGTTCATATGTGATAGTAGTGAAATTACTCTAGAAGTTGTTCGCAATTTTGTTGAAAGTTACTTCAAAGGAGAACTTCAGCCTAAAGCCATCCGCATTTAATCCATCAGTGATACTGTCGAAAAGTCGATAAAGAATGAACTTTTATATAAATTCTTTGGCAATTAGTTCTCTGAAATTATTTTTAAAAAATATTTTTCACATGAAGCAATATATTTTTAAAGAAAGTCTAATTTATTTCACCAGTGTTTTTCTAAGCAGAAAATATGATGAACATGTGTATTTTTTTTGTTTCTCATTTTGTTTGAACAGTTTAATTTAGAACACAATTCTAATATATTATTGACATTAGAGATTATAGATGTGAGCAGTATTGTTACCAAAAATTTTATATATAAAAATATATATTAATACTACCTTCAGATATTTCTGGGGTCAATAGAAATTTTTGTATAAATTGAAATACCTTTGTAATCTCCATAGTGTTTAAGTTTTTTGTTTATTTTTTGGTAAAGGAATTGCCGCAGGACGGCCTTCCTTTAGAAAACATTTTATATTAACCAAGTTTATCATTGTTTTATACTTTCATTTTCAGAGAATGCTAACAAAATGTTACCATTACTTTGATAGAGAATTATTTTTGCTGCTGTAAAATGATCATTATTATATTTTAGATTATTCTAATTCTCTTCCCTAAAAACTCTGAATAAGTTAGTTAATTATTCTATTGTTAAGTTTTGCTGAATATTCAAATTCAAGACACTTTATTTTCATCGTGCCAGTGCATGAATTTGAAATATTGAGCATATTGTACTCTTTCCAAAAAGAAAGAAAAATATTTATTAAAATAAGATTAAGAAATATTCCATTATAAGTTATCTGAATATATTTTAGGTATTTGATTTATATGATTATGTATTGTATTTCCCTACAGCAGAATTTTTAATATTTCTGCGTAGAAACATTCCAGAAAATAGCAATATTTCTTTTTCTTACGGGATTCATAATATTTGATGAAATATAAAACAATAAATTGAATAAATTTGATGTATGTGGATTAGCAGCACAGTTCTCAATTTTTCTTTTAATTTTATTTAATGTAAATTCACTTATCATATTAAAAGTTTTATTATAAAATATATTCCATTATGTTCTAATTAAAATCAATCATTATTTTCCCATATATATACCTTCTAATAACTATTGATTTGTTTCATTCCTGTAATTTTCCTTTTTCTCATTTAAAATTATCTTATTATAAATTGGACCATATTCACCTTTGTATTTCTTCTATTATTTTATATTAAATAATATAAAAAGAAATAAAAGGTCACCACTGATGTGTGGGTTCAAATCCAATACTCCTCACAACAAGTAAGAAAGTAGTCTGGAATTCAGCATTACATCTAGTATTCATTAATTATTCATATAGCTTTACATTAAGTAACTGCACCCATTGCAAAAGTAAATATTAAGAATGAAATGTTTTTTTTTAGAATGATGAAAACTTTATATCCATTTTAAAAATATAACCTATTTTAGAAGTTTTAAAATGAGGATTAACAATTAGTTGATGAAGTATTATTTTCAGAATTTTTTTAATTTAAGAGTTATTATATAAAGAAAAGAACATGAGTTTTAAATTTATTACTAAGTATTATGTCATCAGATAATAAAGTAAGAAATCGAATCCTCTAAGAAATTTATCTGTGATATTATTTACTGCAGTAAATGCAATGTGAAATTTGATGGCTATCACAAGTTAATCCAGCATTAAAGTGAATCATTAAATTCTGTTTGTCACACTGGGTAACCACTGTATGACATTTCCAATGTCATTAGGAAAAATTGAAGATATGCCAAATAACTTTTGGAAGAAAAATAGAAAGTGATTCATTTTTTTTATTATTGTTCTCATTGGGATAAGCTATTTAATCATTAAATGTTTTTAAAATGTCATTTCAGATCTTTTCATACTAATGTAGATTACTAAATTTAACGAAAGTTTTGGTTGAAATTCTGAATGCCGGAAATAGCAATGGTCAATTGATCATTTATTTTTGCAAGGTTTTTAAACATTAATAATTTTAAAAATATTTGGAAATTCACTACAAGTTATTTCTATTACACATTTGAAAACTAAATTTACCTTTCATATTGTTTTTTTTTTTGAGATATATATGAGCATTCACATATCAATAAGGACTTGGAACATAACACCTTGCATATCCAGGATGGTTTTATTAGTGCCAACTAACTTTTGGAAATGCCATTTTTATTGGATTCTTTGACTTATGTTGTTTGTTTTTGAAAGATAGCCCTGCCCTTTTTTATTTTATTATCCGTGGATGTGTGAATTATGGTGAGATAATTTTTATTAATTTGTGATTCAAGGGGGTAGGAATACAATAGCAAGAAAATGCAAATCTAATGTAAGAGTAAATTTACCATGAATCTTTGGTTTTATATATTGACAATATTAAAGAAATGTAATAAAAATAATATTGTAGCTATTAGGGAGGGGACACAGTGTTAAAAATAAAGAAACACTAATAGATGATTATGTGCAAGAAGAAAATAAATTGGCAAATAGGATTGGTGAGATTATTGCTGAAATTTAATGAGTTTTTTTTTTTTAGATAGGTGGACTATAGTCGAGTACTTTATTTTAAAAAAGTTACATTTAGTAGAGAAGGGAAATAAAAGAGACAATTTTCAGTTTTTATTATGTATTAATCTAAGGAAGGAAATGTGATGTCCAAGTGTAATAAGATAAAGAAAAATATAGATGAGTTTGAGATAATTGTAGGGATATTTAATAGGTCAAAGAATGCAGTCTGAAGCTAAATATCCTATTTTTTAAAAAAAATGAATGAAAGGAGATAAATAGATGTGAAAATAATAGAAATATGAGTTATTAATATTTAAGAAAGAACTCTAAAGAATTGAAATTGGATAAATTACATATTTTTATTGAAAATGGGGAGGATGTAAAAAAGTGGAAGTATTTGGAAAAGTTTATTTAAGGATATCAATGAGGCTAGAGACAATATGAATGGGATATTACTGAAAAATATTTGAGAGGAAGATAATTGGAAATCTAAATATTTACAACAAAGAGCTTAACATAAGGTATAATTTGAAGTATTCTATTGATTACATCTCAAGAAAGAGGATTTAGAGAAGATAAAGTGTTAATGAAATATAATAGTAATCAAACTAAATTATTTTACCATTTAATTTTTGATTATTTTAATCGGCTGTGACTTATAGCAGTAATAATGATAATTGCAGAACTTAATAAAAATATCGATTTAAAGACTGCTTTTTTTTTTTTTTGTTTTATTTATACAATGCTACATGTGTTTAATCTAAAAAAAAAAAGCTTTGCATAACTGGAGAAAAATACTATGATGTTAAACAAAATTTTTAAAGTTAAGGACATTATTGGGTTCTAGAGACTCATGAAAGCTTACGTTCATAACAATAATTTATAAGGGATGTGCAAAATGAACAATTTTAATATCTTGGAAAAAATTATGGAAAATGGTGAATTTAAAACAGCGTGCATTGATAGAATGATGAAGATTATAAATGAGTGTTTAATTAATAATAATAGGATTAAAAATAAAGAATAAACATATATGTGAAATGGGTATATAGGGAATATAAAGAGGTATTAAGAAGCAAGTGGCAGAGAAAATGATGACTTAGAGGATTGTAAAAACATTTTGAGATATATTAAGAGCAAGAAATAAGAAAGAAGGAAAAAAGTGATTACTGTACATTGTTAAATGCAGAGGAAAAACAATGCAAGGATATGGAAGAAATTGAAAAAATACTCAAGCTTTGTTGATAGGTGAATGTGATATTAGAGCTTAATTCATGAGATGAGTAGTGACAGAATTAGAATTAAAAAATAAGCAAATTAAAAAGCAAGGTGATTAGATTGTATTGCAACTGAAATGTTTGTTGGTATGGGAAAGTACACTATTGGTCTAAAAGTTTTAGTAAAATTACATATGAAATTCCAGATGAATGAATGCAAGAATAAAGATTATAAAAATGGCAAAGATTTTAGGCTAGTAATTAGCTATAGATAATTACAATAACTTTCATAATTTATATTGTAGAAAGGAATTAACTCTTGAAAGAGATTCAAAATGGATTTCATTTAGGGAATTAGATAAGTGACAGTCTAGTCATTAATACTCAGTTGATCGAAATATTTTGCAAAAAAAATAAACTATTATTTATTGCATTTTTAGACATAGATAAGACTTATGATACTACGGCTAAGAATAGAATGGGAAGGAATCTTTAAAATATGTAGAGTTAAGATTTTACAAGATAATTTTTTATAAATAGTAATTATAAAATGTAGAATTCCTAATTAATGAAAATTAATTGCAAAATTATGATTATTATTTTGTTTTTAAGAGAATTGGAGATTGAAATAGAAAAATTGGGAATAAGGTTGTCTGATTTCTTTTTTTTTTCAGATAAAATGACCTTTTTTTTTTTTTTTTACAAAATATAAAAGTGATGGAGTTCTTATTAAAAAAAGTGTGCAGAGAGAGTAAGAAATATGAAAACTGAAAAATTTATTTTGAAGTGGCAGAATAATTATTTAGATACTTTATTAAATGGAAAAAGGAATTATAGACAATGGGATTTATTAATAATCTATTGTATTTCTCATATAATAAATATTTATATAGACAGGGGACTTGGAAATTTTTAGATAGAATTCAAAACGCAGTAGACAGATATGAACAGCAAATAGTTTTTCAAGGGAAATGGGGTGGACTTTGTTTAATAAAGGAAATAAAAAAAATTTGGAAGATTACAGTATATGAATGAAAATAACTAGTAAAAGTAGTATTTACTTGAATTATGATAAAGGATCATCAAACATTATATGCAAGAAAAGTATTAAAATGTATAAAGTTACTAGATCGATATTTTATATTTTTATGTATAAAGTGGGACGTGAAACAATATATTTCAGATACATAATTATGAAAAGTGAGAAAATAACATAGATTGGTTTGTTAGACAGAAAACAGTAGACTTATGGAAAATGAATTAAAAAAGTAATTTGGTTTTATAAGAATACTAAAGGATGTATGATAATGCTAGAAAGAGCTCGTTATTTAGTGCAAGAACAGTTTTGGATATCAAAGGGATAAGAAATTTAGACTATAACTGTGATTGATACTAAAGAGTATTATTAAATAATTATAGCACAAGATGTTGAAAAGATGTTAAAAAAAAACTGTATGAAGAATGGGAGAAACAAAGGTGAAACAGGTTTTACATACCATAATATTAAAAAATTCATATTTATATGGATTTGTTTTATCCCCCACCCCTTTTTTTCAAAAAGATTCAATATGTTCACACTTAAAAAAAGAAACAACATAAAAATTAATGGAAATATCTATTATGCTTGCATAGATAAATGAAGCATGTGACATCTCAAATCATAAAGTATATACACCTGCATAAAAATTTGTGCTTACAATTGTTCAAATTTTTTTTATTTCTTGCACTATACATAAACAAACAAACAAAAAAAAAATTATATATTTACAAATTCTTCACATTTATTTTATATATATAAAAACTATAAATCATTTTAAATGTCGATATAAATTATGTATGTTTGTGTGTGTTGAGCAACTAATTATTCAATCAATCCATATATGACCCATTTTATTAAGAAGTGCATGGATTTAATTGCATATATATATACATATATATTTACAACGTATTGTATAAAAAATATGATACTACATTACAAAAATGAATCCGTTATATGGAAAGATTTAAAAATATACATTTGACTATTATATTGGCAATATTTTTTTTTATAACCATGGATTATTATTTTTTTACTAATAGAACTGAAATATTTTCATTTGTTTACTTCTAAAATTTATATTTGAATATTCTTTATAATTGCTACTTCAATATAGAATCATTTAGTGATACAGAATTTAAGTAACTAAACTATTCATAGTATTGTTGAAAAGCTTGATATAAAAAGACTTATTTTAAAAATATGGTAATCTTTGTCAAACCAGTATGACAAATTGTCCTTGCAAAAGAATGTATTTTAGAACAAAATTTTTAAAAATTGGATATTATAATTTATATTTTTCTTTTAAATCCTATTAATGATTTGAAATATCATTAAAAGAACAAATTTTCCTTCTTGGTGACTTTAATACGTATGTTGGTATAAATAGTACTTTGGCTAAAAGTTGCTGGAAATGATGTAAATTCAAAAGAACTGATATTGAATTTTTGCAAAACCCATCATGGATAGACTAGCACAAATCTTTAAGCAGAATAATTGTTATAAAGGAACGTGGAAACATCAATGCTCTTCACAATGGCATTTAATAATTACATTATAGTTAGGAGTCAGAACAAGATAAGTTCATATTACATGAGCACTTACAACGTCCAGATCATTAGACACATTATGCTCTACGATTCAAATGATAGTTGCATAAAAAAATAACTCATTCCAATTATATTCACAAGAAAATTGGAAGTTTTTTCTTTATAAATATCTATATACAAAATTTCAACAGTTATTAAAAAATTAAAATTGCTAATTTTAGATTTTCAGGAGTTTCATATTACTGAAGCATGAAATTCTCTCAAGGAATGTGTTATGATGGAAATAAATCTAAAACCAATTAATCATAAATGTTTTTTTGACAATATTATTATTGATTTGATTAGAAGGAACATGGCATTCTTTGCAGAATAATAAATATGGAGCTTTGTAACAGATATAGATTTAAAGGCAATGACGATCACATGGAAGGCTTAAAAATGATTGGTAAATTAAAACTGCAAAGAAAATAGACATTTTCGGATCATGTTTAACCTAGATCTTTTTTCGATACATTGAAAGTAATATATAGATCTGAGAAATGGTATCACAATCATATTAAATCCAATAATGACACATATGATAATGATATTTTGAATAGATGGAAACATTATTTTAACAAATTTTTTGAAAAGTGATACCAGAATTGAGATGACAACTGTTTATATATCCATTTTATTTACTCATTTATATTTGGGCAAAGATATTGTTTGGTGAAATTAGAACAGCTTTTTGTAATCTTAAAAATAGAAAGGTTACATACACATCATATTGAAACACTGGTGAAGTTTTAGAATATAGTGGTAATATCATAGCTTCAAAAATATTGGAATTTTTAAAGGCAAAGATATTTTCACAGATTTTGTTGTTTAAGTTGCTTCCAGTTATAGATGGTTAGCAGAGACTCAAGAAATATTAAACATGGTTTTTATTGCCATGCAAATACATGAAAAGTGTTTGGAACAAAAGAGGGATTTAAATATTGCTTTTAGTAATTTGGTCAAAGCATTTGAGCTTTGAAATTGGTTGTTCATCAAAGTTTAATCATATTACATAGCTTCTATATAATGGAATATGAATTATTATAGGTAGAAAATGTGAAATATTTGAAATGAAAATTGGCATTAGACAAAGGTTCCCAAAATTATTTTTGATTTTTATGACAGTTGCTTCTGGAATTATTTATAGGTGATATAAAGAAACAAGGATGTGATACAGGTTTGATAGTGAAATTTTTTATTTAAATTGATTAAAAATAAAAACAACTTGGATTCTGTTTTTGTCAGTTCAAAAAATAATCTACAAAAGGTACTTAATATGGTGTTCAAAAAAGTAAAGTTCTTATTCAACCAGTTATGGAAGAAAAATCTTCAGCAACTTTTAGCTTGAATGGTTTATTAACTCGAGATGTAAATTCAATTTAAATATTGTGGTAGTTTTATAATTAGAAAGAATATGCATAAATGACGACATGTAACACAGAGTCCAATATGCTGCTGCTGTTTTTAACAAAGATATTTTATCACAAGTGAGTAATATGTAGAGCTGTTATTTTACTTAATTTATAAAGACATTAGAAAAATTTAAGAATACAATGGCAAAATTATAAATCGGTATATCCTTCAACTTGTCGG
Source organism: Epiperipatus broadwayi (assembly GCA_028023455.1). Classification (NCBI taxonomy): domain Eukaryota; kingdom Metazoa; phylum Onychophora; class Udeonychophora; order Euonychophora; family Peripatidae; genus Epiperipatus; species Epiperipatus broadwayi. The sequence continues at coordinate 506,709 of JAQFVV010006426.1, forward strand.
ATGTGATGCTATAGAATCAACTATTGTAAAATCAGTGAAGAATGCAAAAGTTGCTAAAAGGGTGTTTTATATCAACTTGAACATGATTTTCATAGGATAGATTCGCTTTACATTATAAGATTTTTATCTTAAAACATCACATGATCACTATCTTAGAGTGGCACTACTGTATGGAGAGAGTTTTGCCTATTTTAAGATTTTTATCTCAAAGACATTATAAAGAAGTGCGATGTTGACTGTTTCAATTGGAAAAAATATAGTAGAAAATAGAATATATTGGAGACTACAATTAGAAATGATGTTGTAAATGTTTCAAAAAGTTTCCTGCAGAAGTTAAAAGATAACATCACAAGATATCAAACAAAAAAATGAATATATATATATATATGGGACATTTGTGGATCGCATAGTTATCACAAAACTCCTCTCCATCGCAATTTTTTAATTTTTATTTCTTGAATTGAAATGTCCAGGCTCATTTATATAAATGGCTGCGGATGATTACTGATTCATCAAATATCCAAACCAGGAAAAGGTGCTAAATTTCCATTAATTTTAAAGTCAGCACATTACTTTGGCTGCTTACATCTTTATTTTCAATTTAGAAGCCTATCTGTTGTTGTTCAGAGATTTACATTAAAGAACTCGATCATCATCAAAATTCATACAACTGTTCATTCAGTACTCAACATTCTCCCAATTATTCTACTGTGCATATCTAAAAATGTTCACACTGAAATGGTCACTAAATACAAAGTTTGATCTCATAAAAGTTAAAATACCATTTAAAAAAATTATTAATGAATAAAAATAACCGAAATGATTATTAAATAAAGCAATTATTCTGAAATTGCAAATATTTCCATGTGAAGCATTTTTGTGTGCTAGGATAGTAAAGTATGCACAGGCACTGATCTTGTAGCTTAATTTTAGTTATGTTACTACTAGTATACCAAAGAAGTGTGCTTAAGCGCAGCAAGATTTCCCATAAAAATATTTAATCTGTGGTGCAGATTACAACCATTTCATTAGATTTATATTAAAAATGGAAACTTTAGTTTCTTTTTGAAAAAATATTCCAAATTTCTTCCATTTATATATAGGACAAACACATACTTATTATGCTGAATGATTTTAAAAGATGCAATGCTATTGCAAATTTATTAATTTGCATCTACTTTATCAATAGGCATGCAAGATTCATTTGTTTATTATGATCAGAAGCCAATCAGCTACTACCTATTTGATGATTAAAGGGAGAAATACTAATTGTTTGGCTTACTGAAGATGCCAAACAGTTCACTATGGTTTTGAATATATTTTAATAACTTTTTGTTAGAGATTCAATTGGAAGCAAATGCAAATTAGCATAGATGCAAGTGCCTTTTTTATTCACAAGTCCACTGATATACATTTTAAAGTGAATACGTTTGTTTTAAATGTGATTACTTAATGTAATCAAATAGCCTCAATATAATGATATGCATATGCTTGGCTTGTTCAGGATGTAGACTTTCAATCCAACGTGAATGTACCGTAGAAATTTTTTCATGTCACAAATAGATTAAGATTTTTCTTTCAGATAATCAGCCCACAGCCGATGCAGTTTATCTATCAGATACCATTTGCTATATAAATCTAGGACGCAGACAAAAAAAGTTAACATACATATAGAAAATTGACACTTCATACAGTTCTTTCAAGTTTTAACTTACAGCTCAACTCTAAACATGTTAAAAGATATAGGCTTCTAGTAAATAATGCTCATCAATTTTGATATGTAAACACACACACACAAAAGCTAATTAAAGTTTATAATATAGTTCTAAATACTGAAGTGCTAGAGTAAATAGGATTATGAAGATGGAAATTTAACATGCACACCCAATATTTATACATAACAGTCATGATTTCATTTGATAACCGTTATTTATTAAATGTCAAATATTTAATATTATAATGGAAATATTTTATAAATATCTAAGTTCAGGTTTTTTTTTAACAAGTTTTTAATTTGATGGAAATGCAAATAAAAATGATCAATGATTTAAAAAAAAAGGCATAATTTATGATTTCAAAAAGGAAAATATAGCACAGATTTAAAAAAAAAAAATTGTTTAAAAGATCAACATAGTATATTTAGGAAGTTTTGTTTGAAAGTTATGACTAAATTCTTTCGAATATAAGCTGCCAAAAAATAAACACAAATTTATTGAGTGATTTAAAAAATTAAATTAGATCAGAGTGATTTAAAATCATTGCTGAAAGAATCTTAAGGTAGAATTACTAACGGCATTCTACCATATCAGCATGTAAAAGAATTAAAATGCGGGAATGATTAATTAATGTAATCCTTGTTTCTATAATGATTTAATCTTTAAGTCAACAACATTTTTATTATTAAAATAGTATTTTTGAAGCAAATTTTAATTATTAGTTTTATAATATTTGAAGTGGTTATCTTTTTTCTTATCTTGTTTGTAGTTAGTTACTGAAAATGTTTCTAACGGTTTTATTCTATCTCTTTATTTATTAATAGTAGCTTGAGCGCGCTTTCGGCTAGAGTAAGTGCATTCAGCTAATGTTAATAAATGAATGGAATAAAACCTTTTCCTTAGCCAAAATTAGAAACTTTTTCAGAAAATAGTTTGATAATATTAAAACATTCAAATATTTAATAAATAATAAAAAAAAATATCATGACTATTATGTATGTAGATGACTTATACAATCTAATGCAAGATAAAGCTTCTTCAATCCTTTCAGAATCATAATGAAAGGAAGACAGTCACCAGGCCAGTAAATGACCAGGTAAAAGAGAGAGCTTTTGTTTCTTTGGTTTACCTATTTACTAATCAATAGTCAGATGGCGAGCTATCTAAAAGAAAAATTATCAGTTTGTTTGGAAATTCTCAGTTACTCCAAATATTTTCAATTTCATTTAGATTCGAAGTCTTTTAATATAATTAGCAATACTATAATTAAAAAAAACAACAACCCATATCCTAATAGTTCTTTCTTATCAAGCTTTTCATTTTACATTGCCAATATATATATACATACTTTCCTTTAATCTGAAAAACGGAAATGTGTATTCATTAGCTACAGTGTTTGATCTAAAGTGATTATTGACAACTGAATTAGTCTGGAAAGACTGAAATAATCAGGCGGACATTTAGAATGTACCCCATATTGTGCACATTATGGAAGATATCCACAGATTAATTTTTCAAATAGGAAGAAATATAAATAAATAAAATATAATAATGTCAGGATCTTTAAAAACTTCATTACATCCTATAGGATTTTTTGGTTAAAAAAAAAACGAGATCCAACAATTGGAATGGGTAACAAATTAGTAATATTGGTCAATGAAATGTTTAAAAATACTAAAGAAAAATAAAAGGAAAGTAGAGAGAGAAAAAAAAGGTCCATTAGTATTAGAAAATTTTACATTTTTAAAAAATTAAATACTGACTGTACAACGGCTTTACTTTGTTCAAAATCTGGGTAATATAACCAAAAAAAAAAAGTCAATTTCAAAGAATCATGTAAAAAATATTTAAATTTTTGTCAAAACATGAAAAAAAAAAACAAAACAAAAAAATATGTTGCCGAATTGATCCTTTCAATATGATTCAATAAAATGAAATATAAATCTCGTTAAATAACATGAGTCAATCAGCTGCGGCTTTTCCGCTTTGTAAATCTTTTTGTTTCTGGCATTGGCGCTTATGATAGTTCTGAGCGAAAGAGTTGATGATGGACAGAATGAAATAAAATACCATAATAAGAATAACTTTCTCAAATATCCAACTGAGCCAGGATTCTCTCTGAAAAAGGGAAAGAAAAAGAATCAGATACAAAAATATATCAATGAAACATATATTATTACATTCTCTATTTATAATTAATATAAACTTTTAGAAGCAGTAATTCATTATATTTATTCTACTTCTGAGATAAAAAATAATTATGCCAACAGTTAACATTAAATCAAGGTACTAAAATAATTATTGGCTTAATGCTAAATTTGTATAACTGTATAGGTGATCTGAATCAAATTCAAAAAAATAATTTGGTTTTGAGTTTCAGGATATTAGTATGGAAGTGTAAGCTTGGTGAGAATGTATTAGGTTCAAAGCTTCTTAGTAAAAAAGGTCATAAGACAGAAACTAATCTGGAAAGCATTAGTTTGTATTACTAATGATTACTAAAGTTTACAATAGAAGGTTCTGGATAGAACAAGTAAAGTGAACTGTTCCTAAAAGCATAAAAAAATTAAATAAACATATAAAATAAGTTTAGGATTTTATAAAACATAACATTTCAAAAAGATAATACAGCCCTACAGTTAAAGACTAACTATGGCTATTATAAGCAAATAATTTGAAAAGATAAAAAAATGTCCAATAGAGTTTTTAAATTTACATAAATGTTTAAAAAAATATATCAAATTTTCTGCCTACAAAGATATCTAGACCGTAGTTTATTATGACCAAATAATAACTTTTGATTATCATTGACAATAGTTTACTACGGTTCTTAATTCTTTTAACAAAACTATTTTTTTTATTACACTAACAGCAAAAATATCTGTCTAAAACAAGTTTAAAAAAAATCAAAAATGAAATTGATCAAAACTGTTAATTTTCAATCTAAACTAATGGAAATAAAAAAGAATAAAAACTTGGCTTCCATGCTAATAAAAAATCAAACTATTTCAAAGGGGAAGGAGGTCGAGGGGTATGGGGATTTAGATTTAAAGATGAAGAAAAAAACAGATATAAGAATGCAAAAACTTACCGTAGGTGAAGGTCTATCAGATTTCATATGGAGTTTAGCCTTTTGTTTCTGCAACCATTCTTTGAATGGGACTTGTAAAGAGGGACCAATAAGTGGAACATAACTGGGGGGAAAAAAAATTATAATTTTATTTTTTCAAATGATTGAATTTTAATTTGTAAATATATTTTTACTTACCTAATTAAATTGACTAAATGATCAACATGTTTTTCACTAAATACCACAATTACAAAAAGTTTCTGAAAAATAAAAAATATATATATCAATGTTTCCCAGAAGGTTCGTGATGATGGTATTTTAGTTATATTTATATATTGGACTATTTCCATAATTTAATATTAAAGTATTGAATGTCTTTAAAAAAATTTAACTTTATTTATATTTTACAATTACATTCAACTGTTAGTAATAGCACACAGGTTAGTATATGCTCAAGATTTTGAGAGATAGTTGGTTAGAGCATTACCTTAAAATTCAATATTCAAGAATCTAGGGGTCCAGATTTGATTCCCATGCTAGTACTGTCACTGGTAAAGGCTCAGCAACACCTGAAGAAGAGAGACGAATAATACCTCTCGAAACATTGTGCATATAGTAATCTGCGTGCTATTACCAACAGTTAAATGTAGTTGGAAAATTCAAATAAGGTTAAATTTTTCTAAAGACATTCAATATTTAATATTAAATGATGGAAATAGTCCAATATATATATATATCACTACCTTCAGCAAATTTATATTGTGTCATATATATATACATATATGTTGATATGAATATTTTCATGGATAAAAGATATTGAATCTGAGGTTTTTATATCTGAAGACAAGCAAGAGACCGGTCCACATAACCATAGTGATTTATCAAAATTATTCTACTGATTTGTGTGAAAGATCTCTTGCCCTGCTCATATATGGGAAGAAAAATATTTATTGATCATTAAGATGAAAAGAATATGTATATAATCAACATAACAGATTACATCTTAAGAAAATAACAGCTACTCAAAAAATATTAATCGATCAATTCAGGCACCCACTACCCCAATTTAAATTTCAATGAGTGGCTGATATTGTCATAACCATAATAATTACAGATAAACATAATAAGGACACTAAATATTGTATCATTTAATAAAATCAATAAGTACTTAACCATTTTCCCCCCAAATATTATCCATTAATTTCAATATATTTAAAAAATTAATTCATTTAATGCATTTCTTCTTTTCAAATTTTGTTTTATTTTATGAAACTCCCCCACCCCCTCCCAATTTTCCTCCAATGTTTCAATCACATTACAAGGTCATTGTCAAGAATTATTCATATAAAATATATATATACAAATATATGTTTACAAAGAATTTGCAAAACACAAATATTTTTTCAGATAAATTATAATTTTTTAAAACAAGTTCTCACTTACTTTCATGTGTGTCTTCTTACATCCTTTTACATTTAAAAAAAATTTTTTTTTAAATTTACTTTTTATATAAAATATCCTTTAATTATTACAATTACTATAATAATTGAAGAATATTTTATATAAAAACTAAATTTAAAAAAAAATTTAAAATGTAAAAAGATGTTGATATAATGAAAGGAAGCAAGAAGTTAAAAAAAAAAAAAAATTATGGCAAAGCATTTTTTATTGTTCTGCTTTGGAAATTCTTTGAAAAACATATATTTTATAGGAATAATCCTTGATAATGACCATCTAATATGTTTGAAACATTGGAGGATAATTGAACTAAAAAAAAGGTTCATAAAATATATTAAGATTTGAAAAAAAAAAATGTGTTAAATGAATTTATTTTTTAAATATATCTAATTAATTCATGGATCTATTAAAAAATATAATAAATCAAAATATTTACCGCTATATCACAAAATATTTGAACTATCCCAATTTATTATAAACTTATTTTATGAATAATTGTATAAGACAGAAAGATTATATATAATAAACTATAAAAAAGAAACAAAAATTATTCTAAAATGCAGAAGAAATTATTATGACTTCGAAAACTCAATAGTTAATATTGGAAAAAGCAGAAATAATCAAATATATTGTTTTTTAAAAAGATTACGGGAGGAATCCAAATTATGTTGTTTCATACTTGACATAAAAAAATATCTAAACTGCCCATACATACTTTGGAATATTTTTCCCTTCATATTTACATTCTAATTAATGCCTTTCAGAAAATGATTGGTAAAGAATATTAATCTCATTACTATTATTAAAATATTATTACTGCAGTATTATTATATACAAAGTACACTGTATAAAATATTATTTCAACTTAAGACATGAAGGTATGGATTAGTAGGAAAAATAAGAATTGACACTAGTGATTCTTTATATTTAGTGCATCTCAAATGGGAGTTCACATAAAAATATGACTTCTTTTGGTAATTCTGGTGAGTTATCTATTGAAATTTTTTTAAAATGAAATAATCTTTATATGGATAGGTAAAGAAATCTATCCCCCCCCCCCCCTTCCAAAAAAAATATTCTAAAACCATTAAGTTTAAGAAATATAATTTTTCCAGCCATATCAAAGTACCAAACCAAAGTTGTGATTGCTATTAGTTATGTTTAATATTTACATTCATCGTAATGCAACTCATAATTCTATTATAACAGCAAATTCTTATCAATGCCCCCACATTGTACAGCCTTCTTTTCTGCTGCAATCAAAACAATTTTACATACTTAATGTTTAATAATGGAGGATATATTCTATTAATAGTTTTAATGATTAAATGCTTATTAAGTTTAAAATTGAAAGAAAAAAATTAACAGTACTAATAGCTTAAGTAGATTGTAAACATAAGCCAATAACAAATTATAAATCTGTCTAGAAGTTTAAAGAAACTTCATACAAATTGGCCAAGATTAAATGTTTGCAGATAGATAACATTGGTTGCATTTTACAGTTTATTATATTATAAAAATCTGGGAAACAGGAACTCTATTTTCATCTATTCGTAATGTTGTCTTGACAATGGTTGTTAAAATAGTTTCAGATGACTTTATAAGCATGGACTATATATGAAATATTTATACATTCATATACATAAATAAAATACCTACTTTAGATGAATAATTACAATAATAAAAACTGTAAAATATTAATAGTGATAACATAAATTCATAATAACAGTTATAAAAATTGGGAAGTACTTTCACTCACTTCGCAACGTTTTTTTAAAAAAAGTGTTAAATATTTTTAATGGCAAATTTAAAATGTTTAGCAACTGAGAAAGATTATGAAAGCAAATAATAGTACTTCTTAGTTTTTATAAGCGTTATTATGAATATTTATTACCAACATTAATACTTAATAATCTTTATTTATTTATTTTTACACATGTATCAATCAATAAACTATAGAAAAAAAAAAAAAAATTGTTTCTTATCTTACTTGTATGTGCATTTTAATAATAGCTTTTCCTATTAAAGTGGCACCGAAAAAGGTCCAGAATGGAACAAGAAAATGCCCACAGGTTATACCAGCCAAATCAAATAATGGATTAGGAATCTACAAAACAAATATTCTGATTTAAATATAAAAAAAAGCCAAACATTCAAATAAAAAGACATTAAAAAAAAAACAAAATTACTTACAGAGGCACAAACAAGGATTCCAAAAAATCCAACTTTTTCAACTAATTTTTGAATCATCACTTTTGCTCGAGCAAGAGGAGTCTTAAGGAAAGAAACAAATGTTTCAATAATTTTAAATCTCTAATTTCCCTGCAAAAGTTATCTAACTTGTGTATATTCTTAAGTAGTTATATTATTAATTTTCTGAATGATTTCATAAAATAAAAATAGCTAACCTGGTTATCTGTGGTTTGCTGGAGCAATTCTTCATATTCCTCATCTGGTTCTTGACCAGAGAGACGAGCTAAAATTAGAACAATGTAAAAATATTTAATATGTGGAAAGATTTATTTTGAAGTATCTTAAAATATAAAAATTACTATTTAGAAAATGCTTAATGAAAAAAAATGACCATAATAATTTATAAAAGTATTATAAAAATTTAAAATATCAATTACTTCACAGAAGGCCGCTTTGTCACAGTATAGTTTTTTAATATATGGAAAATTCTTCTTACATTTGTTTATATGAAAAACATTTTAGGTCAAATTGTAAAACTTTACATGAGGTTTTTCTTTAATATATTTATATCGATATAAATATTGAATGATGAGTTTTTAAAAAGCTTGTCAAAAATTAGACGGCCAAATTTTTGAATAAGATAATAGCAAATCTTTCAGAATAATTAATCAGTATATACTAGCAACGCTGATTCGCTGAATGCTTATGCAATGAAATAATCAAATTGCTAATGGCAATATGATAGATCAAGCCTCTATGATATTTTATTAAAAATCTGCCATTCAGTATTTTTGCAAAATAAACATCATTTTCGAGAAAGAATGACTCAGTACAGAATTTGTGTACATTCACAATTAGAATAATTGTTGAAATAGACAAATGTGACAATCAATTTATACTCTCACGTTTGGATTGAAGTAGTTAAAAGTTCAATATTATCATCATTATCAATCCATTGTAGGATGAAGCTCTCTCCAAGTTTAATCCTCTTTTTGCCATATCACACCAACAAGCTTCCTTATTTCAACTATCCATTTCACATATATCCACTTCAAAACTCCCAACTATTTCATTCATTATCATTTCTTCTTTCTTCTAGTAATATGTTTAGCCCAACTATATTTCAATCCCTTAATTCTGTTAATATCAGTGATACCTTTTGTTCTTTCATCCACATACTTAGTTTCTTATCCTTATTTGTTACTTCTACTATACATTCTCCATACTGTGTTTAGTGATCTGAAATCTCCATATTTCTCTCATGTTAAATGTTCAAATCTAAGATCAATAAATAAAAACTGGTAAAACATATATATTAAAACCCTTCTTTTTCAAACATATGTAAATTTTCTTTTAATGTTATTTTTTATCAAAAGAATCCAATCAAATTTAATTCTGTGATTAATTTCATCCATTACATTTCTATCTGTATTTATAATATGATCAAGGCATTTATAGTTGTTAACTTTTAATTCATGATTATGTCTTTATTTTCTTCTTATGAGAAAATCCATTGAACATTAATGTTTTTTAACATTTATCTTTAATTTGGCTTTCTTACTTTAATCTGGCAACTCTTGCAACATTTCTTGAATCTCTGAAGCATTATTTTTAAAAATAACCACACCAACTGCAAAATATTGATGATTTAAATAATCATCCTTACTCCCTTAAATTCCCATTTTAGTCCCCAAAATACTTGTTGCAAAACTGTTGTAAAAAGTTTTAGAGATATAGAACCAATCTGCCATACATCTTTCTCAAAGTTTATATTTTTAATTACTGCTACTACATTTAGATATTCTTCACAATATGCCAATATCCCTGATTTATATCTTGATGATCCAAATTTTTATTCATGTTGGAAATAATGTCCTTTCATTGTCTACAAATCCAAACACAATGTTAACTCACATTCTCTGGTCCTTTCTATAATATTTCTCAATACATAAATGTGATCCACTGAACTAAAACCACTTTTAAATTCAAACTTCATTATAAACCAGTTGTAATTATCTTAGTAAAGATTTTTGTATAAAATTGATAGGTCTGCAATTTCTAATATCTTCTTCACGATCTTTCTTAAATATGATTATTACTACAACATTATCTGATATATAGCTTTGTTAATACTGATACATATATTCTGTTAATCAAAATATAATCCAATTCTGCTGTGCCTTCATTTGGACACTTTCATATCCATTTCCATTTAGCATTTGTCTAACAACAAAAATTCATAATATACAGTTTTTCTTTTTCTGTGAAGTTTGGAAGTCTATGCTTTCTTTTATTTCTGTCACCATAACCAAATTTACCATTTTCATCTTTTCATTCATTTACCAAATCAAGCATGAAAGTCTCCCATAACGATTTTAAAGTATTTGGTCTGATTAAAAGCTGTTTTCATATCAACACAAAAATCTTCTACTTCTTCATAACAGTGAGAACTTGTTTGTATGTAAATCTAAATTATTCCCATTTTCTATCTTCCATTAAATTGAATAATTAGAGTTGTCACACTGTCCAATATGCTATCAATTTCCACAATGTTATTATTCTATTTTTTTTATTTATAATGAATACTATTCCATTTGTGCTTCAGGAATATTTATATCTCTGTGGTAAAATCCATATTCACTATTTAAATCAATTACTCAAGACTTTAATAGGTTTATAAATTTAAATAATAAAAATCAACATAAGCTATCAACAATCTCAACTTGTAGTCAATCAAAGCAACCTCCTTTAACAATAAAGGCTGTACCATCTTTATCTACGGTCTAATACAGAGGTCCCCAATCTTTTTGCACTTAAGAGCACATTCTATAATACCAGCCAGGTGGTTGGCGGGCACCATTTATTTTTTCAATGTAAATTTATAGTTGGATATTATTAATAATACACATAATGTACAAAAAAATATTTATTTCAAAAATAAAATTTTAACATATAATTAACGTTTATATTTTTACGCTGTAAAAGTATAGTATGCCCTACAATTTGATTACAATATAATACAATAATTTATAAGAAATTTTAAAAATAAAATTTATTTGTATCAGATAAATAATTTTTTATCGTCTTTGGATAGCGGCGGGCACACGTAAAATGTTCTGCGGGCGCCATGGTGCCCCGCATAAAGTTGGGACCCCTGGTGTAATATATATATATATAGTCATTAAAGATTGCAATTTGACCAAGAAGTGTATAATACAAAGTAGTTTAAACAAATCTCATTAATCAGGCAAATATAATCTGTTCTGAAAGCAGACTAATAAATAGTCAATTATAACTTCCAAATTCATATAAAGTATATATTTACTAAGACAATAAAAGCAGACTAATAAACAGTCAATTATAATTATCAGACCATAGATAAAGGTGGTTCCATCTTTATGTCTTGACAAGTTGAGATTGTTATTAGCTTAAGGGTTGATTGTCATCATCTAAATTTATAAACCTATTAAAGCCTTGAGTAATTGGCTTTATTGACTTAGCAAATGTATATTAAATATACTAACTAAAGAAAAAAATAAAAATATAATAAAAAACACACAATTACTTCTCTGTAAAGCTGCTTTAATATTTTTCAACCAGCAGACTGGTTTTCATCAGAAAGCATAGCAAAATGGCTATTTCCAGAATTTAAACACTAAAATATTACAAATAGTTATGTATCAGATAACAAAACTAATTCCTATAGGCTAAAAATCTTTACAAAACTTTATATAAAAAAATTATTTACAAAACTTTGTTTAAAAAATACAAAAAACTCTTTCACAAAAAACTTTTTTTAAAAACTAAAACTATAAATATATTATTACTATATATTAAAATATATAAAAAAAACCATAAAAATATACTTTTATATATGTACACACAAAAAACACTATATATATATATATATATATTCTACTATACATATTTTACTATATACATATATATCTTATATATACATATTTTTTTTATATATATATTATGTTTTTGTGTTAGTCCACCTATAAAATAATTCCCTTGGAAACAAAAAAAAAAAATCCCTAAGAAACTAAGTAATTCAAGGATATGATAGTACCTATATTCATATTCATACCCTGAGGATGTAATGTCTTAAATTTAAAAATAAAAAATGACCAACCATAGGTTTGACGTTTTACATAAAAATGAAGATAGACCAGTTTCTAAACATCTCAATTTACCTGATCACTTGATTAATGATTTAAGAGTGATTATATTAGAAGATAATTTTTCTTTCATGAGAGAAACGAGAAGGAAAGTTTTTTTTATTTTTAAATTTAAGACATTACAGCCTCATGGTATGAATATGAATGTAAATACTATCACATCCTTGAATTACCTAGTTTCCTAAGGATTTGTTTTCTAGGGAATTATTATACAGGTGGACTAGCACGAAAATATATATATACATAAAATATGTACATTTAAGATATATATAGTAAAATACATGTAGTAGAATATATATACAGTTCTTTTGGTGTGTACATATATAATAGTATATTTTTATGATTTTTTGATATATTTTAATATATAATAATAATAAATGTATGGTTTTAGTTTTTTAAAAAAGTTTTTTTGTATTTAAATTTTGTAAAGACTTTTAGCTTAGAGGAATTAGTTTTATTACTTGATATGTAGCTGTTAGTAATATTTTAGTGTTTACATTCTGGAAATTGCCATTTTGCTGTTCTTTCTCATGAAAACCAGTCTTCTGATTGAAATATTAAAGCAACTTTATAAAGAAGTAACTGTGTGTTTTTTATTATAAATATATACTAAGTTATAAGTAACTATTTATTAGTCTGCTTTCAGAACAGGTTATATTTGCCTGATTAATGAGGTTAAACTTCTTTGCATTATCAATCTCAAAACTCCTTGGTCAACTGCCATCTTTAGTGTCTATATAAATATATCATACCATAGATAAAAGTGGTATCACTTTTACTGTTAAAGAAGATTGCTTTTACTACAAATTGAGATTGTCGATAGCTTAAAGATTAATTGTTATCAATTTATTAAGCTGAATTATAAAATAGTGTGTCATCAGGGAATTTTATTATTAGAGAATATTAGAATAAGACTATTGTAAAAAGAAATTATTTCACACTCAGCTGCCTACTATATATATATAATTTTAATGCACAAATCAGCGCATAACAGCAGAGCTTCTTCAAATTAAATCACAATTTATTATAAACTTAATATAAATTATAATACATAATAATTAGTGCCTGAGCGTTTTCAAGAGAACTTAGCTCTCATAATCATGGGCAATAAAGAGTAAGCATAACCCGATTGGCTATATGAAAATATATGCAAATACATGTAAATTAATTGAACTATACGCATAAAACTAATTAATCCATTTCTTAGAAATTTTATAACACGCATCTTTCCTATTCATAACTCTATCGTCCATGGCAATAAAACATGCCTCCTTAATATGACTTTTCTAACTTATAATTTAAAATTATGCTCCATATTAATATATATCTTAGAGCTGTTTATATAAGAATAATTAATCCAAGAGTATGGATGGTTTTTGCCAACCAGATTTACCTTAATTTTGGCTATTAGCAATCATCAGTGAGGAGTTTTGTATTGCAAATATCTCCTATCATCTGGGGTTTATAAATTATTCATGCTTTCTAAAGATGGTTCTATAAAAAGTAATAGAGTGAATTATAACTGTCGGTGTAAGTTAGAAAACTTGTGATAATTTCTTTTTAGTACATCCTACTCTTTCTGCTGAAAGTGCTTACAGTTAACATATAACTTATCCTCATCATTTTATCTGCTTACATTCAGTGCATAATTTCTGATGCAATTCTCTTCTTTTACTCCAGTGTCATCTATTGTAAATCTGATTAATCAATGAACACTAGTTGTGAATATTATTATACTAACATCCCTAAATTAAATTTAGGTTTAAGGCCTGTAACATTGAGAACTTTGTAAATAAAACTGAAAATAATGCATTTAGTACACATCTGCTTCTTCAAAAAAAAAAAAAAAAAAATCCCTAGTTTTATACTCAATCCAACTTGTTTATATAGTTAGATAGATCTGACAGTAGCTAGTAACTAAATAATTAATGACCTTAGTTTTATAACCGTAGGTCCTCTTTACCCAAAAGCATCACAGAATTTTCCCTACTTACACTTAGCATGTTTTCAGGAGCAATTCTCTTCATTGTACTCTAGAACCATCTACTATAATCATATAACAATCAATGAATTCTAGATGACAATGCTATTGAAACTGCGTGCTTAAAGTCTCAGCTTTAGATTCAAAATCTTTATTAGTGAAGATCATAAGCTAAACACTAGCCTGGGGATATATAATATCACTATTTACAGTCCATTGTCTGTTCAGGCTCTGCATGCATAACACTTAATCTAAAGTGAACAAAAAATGTTGTACAGAACATTTTGCCTTTAATTTGATATCCATCCTGTGCAGTTTAGCCCAATGGAGGAGTATCAGACTTTAAAGCTAAATAATCTTTATAAATTTAGAACAGAGTAAAAAATAAATAAATCTCACTTTCATTAATAAAATGAAACTGATGTTCTTGAAATTAACTTGACTCAACCAGCTAACACATATTATCTTTTATAATATATAGACAATCTTTTTCTTTTAAGGACTATCCAATAACTGGGATTTTAAAACCACTAAGAACATCACATGATCACCAGTTCCTATATTTACACAAACCGTTATTATGGTAGCAAACTCTCCATACAACAGTGACACCTAGTGCAAGCCATAGCAATCAATGGGTGTATTGATTACTATGGTTTACATTGGATGGTACTAATGTGTGAAGAGTTTGCTAGTGAATTAACTGGGGTTTTATAGATTTTTTGGAAAAATTTATTGCTTGAGGCATCTGCTGCAAATCTAACACTAGTGGTAACCCCAGTGGCATTTAAATGACAGTTTTCGTCATTATAAAGTAATTAAGAACAGAGAGTTTTGATATTGTATCAAGATATGTCATTAAAGTAATAAAAAAACCTTCAAACATTAAATGATGTCAGGCTTGGAACATAAAATTGCTTACGGGTTAAAAAAATTTGAAATGTTTGCACTAGCTGATCTGAAAGAATATTTGCTGGTATCTCAGCATATGGAGAATTGGGCATCTTATCATATGTAGATAACATTTTTATTTCTCAAATTTTTAAAAAATCTTTTTCATATGTATGTACAAATATTGGAATGAAATTCATTATTGCAAGTAATTTCTACATTAAAAATTTATATTTAAATTCACCTGCTCTGGCCATAAAAAAAGGAGGTAGTTCACCTAATGCTGTTCCGGCTCCCTAAAATTATATATACATTGTAATAAATATTGAATATAAATTTATTTAGTATAATTTTTTGTATAAATTAACAACAACAACAACAACAAAAAATCATATTAAAAAATCATTGTTCTTTTGTATATCTTGATAGTTTTAAATATCTGTAGTTTTTTTAGATCTTCATTTCACTCTGACAGAACCAGTTCATCAATGCAAATGATTTTGCATTTTTTTTATAACTCTTATACAATTTCCTACACAATAATAATTGAAGATTTTGCCAATTTTTACCTAGTTTATTTTTTTTCTGGGAAAAATCAATGTTAAATTTTTTTTCCCCATAATAAATCTCTTTCTCCAATTGAGGCATATAACTTCTCTATCAATACATAAGTATATAAATTAATAATTTTTATTATTCGTTCATTAGATTAGAGATTATCCAATAATAAATAATATTTCTGTAATGCAATTTTTCACTAAATCACCAATCTCACCCAAGGTAGGAACTGGTTTCTATCCACTTACATTTGTAGAATGTGATGCAATATGTACAATTAGTAATTCTCAGGACTAAACATAGCAATCCAGTTCCTAATTTAGTTTCAAAAAGCTTAAAAAATAATAAAATACAATCTCTTGGAAACCAGTTTAAGACTTCAACTATTCGTCTGTTACATCTCTCCTAGCAATATATCCAGCCCAATTCCTCAATCTCTTAATTTTTTCAATAATATAAACCATTTTTTTGCTTTCGATACCTCCGTTACTCCTAACATAACTCTCTATACTTCATGAAGATCTAAATTCTTTTTATTGTTCTTCTATTAAATGTCCAAATCTTAGATCCATAAATAAGAACTAATAAAATGCCAACTTAAAAATTTTACTTTTTCAACAATACTCATTATTTCCTTCTAATATCTTGTTTATTTTCACCAAATACATCCAAGTTTAATTCTATGGTTAATTTCATTCATTGTGCTTTCATCTGCATTAATAATTTGACCTAAGATATTTGTAATTGTTAAACTTCTTTTAATTCAAAGTAATGAAAAAAATTTACAAAGAAGCTATTTGTGAGATGGATGGCTGAAATAAGAACACTTATGTGATATGAAGACGAGACTATGGATTAGAAAAACTGAATTAAACTTGAAGAAAACTTCAATAATGGCTGAAAATGATGATGATTAGAATACATTCTAATGTTAGAATGTATATTAAACCAGAAAAGATAAAGAATCTAATATTCAAGGTCAAGGTAGATGGAAAAATGTAAATATTAGCGATACCTATAGAACAAAATGATTGATTATACGATAAAACAATAAGCAACAGTTTTGTTCTAATGGTAAAAGCAGAAATAATAGTGTAACCAATATTTTAGGACAGATTAAAGAAGTATTATAAATAATTATTTAAAAAAACCTAATAAATTATTAATAATATATTATTATCATAAACAGATTCAGGGCAACTTATAGTTAACATGCTCATCTGTTTCATAAATAAAATTTATCAACCAATGATCTCTGTAAATATTGGCAAAATAGTTGATAAATGTTGGATTCATGGCTACAGTGGAAAATTGAAGGATATAATAAAGTCACTAAAAAATCTATATCTGAATTAGCATTTCTGCAGGTTTCTTTATGATATCTTAAATCCATAATAAGCTAACTAAATAAATAATAATTCCAAGTGTATATACAAAAAAACAAACAAACATGGTAATGAAAAAATAGAGAGTGTAGACTAACTGAAAAAGACTAACAAAGACATTTATTAATGAATCAGATTATTAGATATATATGTAAAAAGTAGAAAAATTATGAAAGTGAAAGAAAAACAAGAAAAAAAAAAAGTTGAATTAAAAAAGAAATGAGTGAAAACTATAGCAAAAAAGCAAAACATTTTGAAAAGATCATGCAAAATCTGAATTTTGGTAGATAATATATAGAACAAGAACAAAAAAGAAAATATTATTCAATAGGTTAGGCAAATGTTGAGGGTAACAGTTTAAGATTTTACTCTCTTGCTAAAAACAGTCAGATGGGCTAGCTGTGCTGGAAAAAAAAAAAAATATGGAAAATGTTTG
Source organism: Epiperipatus broadwayi (assembly GCA_028023455.1). Lineage (NCBI taxonomy): Eukaryota > Metazoa > Onychophora > Udeonychophora > Euonychophora > Peripatidae > Epiperipatus > Epiperipatus broadwayi. The sequence continues at coordinate 524,580 of JAQFVV010006426.1, forward strand.
CATACTAAAAAATTTTCAGTTTTATCCAGTCTAATCATGGCCATGACAAGATATACTAACCATGAGATTGCAAGGTCTTTCATATATAAATATGCGTACGTATACATACATATATAAAAAGAAAATAAATATTTACCCACATACAAGATTCCCACCTGACTTTGCTCATAATACTGAAAATTGAAATATGTTGAATAGGAGATGAAATCTCTGGACAAAGAATCCTTAAAAATAATAATAATTTTTTTTAATAATACAATTTCTAAAATATTCAAACATATAATATAAAATGCTGCCATAATACTATATTTTAGAACTGTTTGTAATTTATTGAATGAAATCCTAAATACAGATAATTTGTTAATTAATAATCAAAATATATCAACAAATAATAAAGAATTGGAAATAAATTATGCATTTTTTTACAATGCTTTGTTTAAGATAGTTTCAACTAATTCAGTTTTCTTCAGTTGAAATTGTCTTAAATAAAACATTGTGAAATTTGTATGATAAAAAGTGCAGTTTTTTTTTCAAAAATTTAACAGAAGTGAAGTCATAAGAATGAAAGAAATTTTGGACACCTTGAAAATTAATGCAAGCAAAACTGAAAGAATTTATGATGATTTCTTAAAACTCAAATGCATTATTTATTTAAATTCTAATGCATAAGATTTATTTAAATTATAAAAGTTAAATGATAACATTTATCAGCTTCAACTATATTGTTTTTGATTCATATTCTTTCAAAAAAAAAAAAAAAATCCAGTGGAAGATAATAAATCTTATAGAGCAGAAAACAAAGAATAAGTATAAAATTATGAATATTATTTCAAAAACCTTGTTGCTTAAAAACAATTAACTTTCAGTTTGTATAACATCATTCTGAAACTCTTTCAAAATTCTGCCAATAATCCTTCGATAATCCCTATAATTAAAAAATAAAACTAAATCACAAGTTCATCATTCTTAAGATACTTTATCATCAATGAGAAAAGATACTTAGCTGACCTACTCAGATGCACTGGGGATTTTTACCATCTAGCTGTTAAAAACTAGACATCAATTTCGTTAGACAATTGGGTATATAACTTCCATGCTGTGACAGTTACTAGAGAGAAACTCCTAAGACTGCTTGTGATTTAAAAAAAATTTCCAAGTGGGTATGGATTCAGTATCCAGGTTTTGAGTGTGATAGGTGAATGTTTAATACTTACCTTCAGTATAATTAAAAATAATAATAAAAATTACAATAACTATAGAAATTCACTATATATATTGTCACACCCAGCAAGCTAGAGTAATCAATGGATGCCAGAAGGCGTCTATTGATTACTTTAGCTTGCTGGGTGTGGCAATATATATATAGTGAGTTTTGCCTGTTTTAACAACAGTTATATACAAGCATAAGAGGGGGTGGTCATGTGATGTTTATTGGCTTAAAACTATAGAAATTATTTGATTTATTAAAACATTTTACTGAAAAGCATAGTTTTCTTTACAATTCAATAGCCTTGATTAATTTATACTTATAATGAAATAATTGATCTTGAGGAATTTACAAAATTACAATTGGAAATTCATTTATATATCTTTCATCACAATGTCCTTATATGATAAGTTCACTATTAACTCTATGAACAATTTATGTCATATTTTGAAATTCTTAGTTAATAATGTGCAACACTAAAAAAATTTTTTGGAAAGATTTCAACTAATTTTGAGTGATCTATATCAATCGTTTTATTCGCACAAATGTAATCATTTCTGTATCAGCAAGGTAAAAAACATGATACACACAGCTGAAGAAATAATGTATACAAACCACATATTAATTCTTTAACAAGGATTTTGATTTTTGAAATAATAAGTATAATTTACTAATTAAAAAAACCAAATACTAAATTAATTCATTACTATGCAGGATTAAATTGAAACAGAAGATTAGATAATAAAACAGTAATAATTACTCATTAGGATAAGGAGGCTCTGGAAAATTAAGAGAATCACATTCATATGCAGCTAATGTTACTGATGCTATATGTGGGCCCTTAAAAAAACAAACAAAAAAAAAAAAAACCAACAATATTTATGTAAACATATTATACATACAAAAAATTGACAAAAAAGTATCAATTTTTTTAAAATTTTAAAATATTTACATTATATGTAGTATATAGAGTAAATAAGCACAGACTTTCACATGACCCATCACTCTCCACTCTTTCTCATAACACTGATACACTTCAACACATATATGCTGAAAAGATAAATAATCACCAATATATGTATTTCATGTTAAACCAGCAATTATCAGTTGGTCCAAATTATCATCTCCACACATATATGCAATAAGTGCTCAGATATATATTAAAATAGCCAATTGTCATACATTAATGGACAGGCTACAATCCAGTCCACACTCCCACTCTTCAACCATTCATCCAATTGAAAATCTGATGATGGAACACTCAAAGGCCGCCCTAAGGCCGAGATTCTTGTCTCATCCATATTGATCTAAAGTCAATCTGACCCCTCATGTACAGGACATAATCCATTTAATACATATATTTACATTATCTAACTAGTTTTCATTTTATTCAGGAAACTTTTGAAGATATTTTCTATCTAATGACCTCATCATTTAATTAAAGTAAAGTATAGCATTTCTCTCCATGATCAGTTTCTTAATTATAATCAACAAACAAATTTATTTATATTCTTTATCTTTATAATATACTCTTTCTTTAGCTCTTATTACATATTAATTATTTACATACATAATACTATAAAAACATAGCATAATTTAGGAATTAAAATATAATAAGAAAGAAAAGAGGAGGGGAAGTATATTATAAAGATTATATAATTAGAAAAATGACTACAGCAGGGAGATACTGTAATTTTATTAATTGATGAAGTCAAAAACCTTTTGGAAATAAAACTACTTAGATAAGGTAAATCACTACTGTAATTAGACACAACAAAGGTATTCAAGTAACAAGAGTGACTGTAAAACGAGAGGTGCATGTGACCAAAGAAAACTGTTCAGATAATAAAGTTGATACTGTTTACAAATTTCAAGATAATCCCTTCTACAAGACTACATTTTATTACAATAAGATGTTTATTTGTGGCAACAAACTTTCAATTAATTAGTAATACTGATCACTTATGTTTATTAAGTTCTGTTTAAGTGGCATTATTTACATTTAGATTACATTCTATATAAAATAAAAACAAAATTATCTTTTTTTTTATGGGTTAGTCTATATTTGTATGCCCATATGTAATCAATCATTTACTTTGGGGGGGGGGGGGTTATATAATTATTAAATAGTTTTTATATTTATTGATAAGTGTAAGTTCAATAACATTTGTGCACATTTTAATATTATTTTTTTTTATATTATAAAGATTGTGTTAATATAAAAATAATAAATAAATATTGAAAACAATGAAATAATAAATTCAATGAATAATGCATCAAAAGTTTGTCAAAGCCGTTTTAGATTTATTAGGAAAATGTGCAAAAAATTGTTAATTTGAAATTTTTTTTTTTTTTATTTGAATTAGTTAAAATAAAAAGCCTTTGTAAACTTTCAGTGAAATGTTTGTTATGCATTGTTGGATATAATTTTGGATAAAATTCACAAATATTTCAAAGGATTAAATGAAATAGTTAACATATTTTCTTTTATATTTCTAAAAGCTTTGATCTCTTTATTTGGAAATACATTAACTACACAAATAAAAAATTTTCTACAAAATTATAAGACAGATTTTCTTAATAGCTTATTTTCCAATTATATACCTTATGTATTTTATTTAAAAATGAAATTGATACATGAGATATAGCTGCTCACTATTAGATTTAATTGTATTAAAAATTATTTAATATCAACCTTTAATGAAGTATGCAGTGCAACAGTGTTGTTTTTGACTACTCCAATGTCTGTAGCAAATGCAGAATGACCATTTTTAAGGTAAAGATAATAAAAAAATTGTTGAATATATTGCTTTTACATCTCTTGATATATAAATACATTTACTGATTCTAAAAATAACAACTGTACATTAAATTTAATTTTGTGTAAATAATCTTTTTTTCCTTATGACAAAATTATGATGAGAGGGGATGCAAAAAGCTACTTATGCCATTGACGTAAATGTATCAATATTTCAAAAATTGACTGTCTCATCAATTTTTATTTCAATTATTTTAAAATCATAATTTATACAATAGGACAACTTATGAAAAATTTTCAAGTAAAACTAACTCGTCAAATATATAATTAAGATATACCGCAACCACACATGCTTACATATCATCAATAAATATTTCATTTACCAGAGTCAATACAAAAGAAAAAAAATGAATACCATCTTTCTGTCTCTGCCTAGATCTAATAAAGATGAACGTTGCAGACCACAACAAATAATCAAATAAAATATATGCACTGCTGGGAAATCTTTAATGATTTTTTTTTATTTGTTATGTCTTGCAATGTCAGCCCTTATTAGACGTAGACAAGGCCATATTATGATTATGACTGCAATTAATGAAATATTCACTGGTGACATGTAGGTATACACGACATATATGATTAACTACTCTGTCTTAAGGCAAGTATAGATATAATGCATGATTATCGATGTGAAAGTTCAATGTGACTTCTATACAAGATTTATTATACTGTAGTAAACTTTTCTATCACCAAGTAATAATCTTAATCATCATTTATACTGTAAAATAAAAGCATTATAACACATTCTTTAATATAGGTAAAAAAAAAAAATTGAATGCAAATAAGACACTTGAGTAGCAACATCATGCTCGATTTATATATTTGATCAATAACTACAATCAACTCTAATCATTAATAAATAATAAATACTATATTATAAATACATTTTAAATAATGAAAGAGATTTTCAATTTATAAAAAAAAAATTATAATACATTATTTTTATCAAAAAAAATATATAATAAAATTGCCATACATATATTTTCATCAAATTGAAAATGAACGCAAAGAAATTATCTTAGTTAAAAAAAAAAAAGGAGGAAAAAATTACATAGGAGAATAGCCAAACTTCAAATGTAAATATTTTAATTTTAACAAATAATACATGTAATTTAATAAAGCACATTTAGAAAGTATTTAATATTAATTACATAATTAATTGAAACATGATATAATCTGGATGTTTCATCTTTCTTTTTTTTTTAAAAAAAGGCACATATGGACATTTGATTGTAAAGTTGATTGCTACCATTATGATGTTTTAGTATCAATTAGTGGTTTAACTGGTATATGTATGTGCCTTGATCATTTCGTTTCTCAATATTGTAAGTGCAGGTAATGCCAAAAATAGTTCATATTCAGACTAAAGAAAATAGAATGTACTTCCATTTGTTATTATAGTTATGTCTACCATTAACTATTTTAATTTTTTTCAGAAATGATTTTTTTTTTTTCACTGCAACTAAATTGCAATAGGAATACATTTTTTTGTAAGTCAAACCTTATATTTTTTAAAATAAATTATATATATATAGTAATGGAATATAGCACTAAAATATAATTAATTAGCAGTTAATAAACATATATGCAACCAGGCTATTGTGAGACAAATTTTATATAAGGTTTGTTGTAATAAATTCTAATAACTATGCACAGACAAACATATCTTTCTTTTAAGTAATAAGTGTGAGACATTAGAAGGCAAAGCGAAAAAAATTGCTTAACTTAGTAATATTATGGTAGATAACAACATATTATGAAATGTAATATAATAATGTGTATACTATCTCTAATGAAGGCTGTAGGTCAGCTGAAATGGTTACAAAATTAAAATAACATAAAAATTGCTATAAAAAGTGAAAAAGAGTGGTGCATTCTAACATTCATATACATTATTATTATTGTTGACGGTTTTTTATTCCTTTAATATTACTTAATACTTTCTAATTGGTTGAATGCATTTGTAGCTCACAGCAACACTCTGTTATCAAGGTCTCTAGATATAATGGTGAAATTCCCATGATAATATCCTTTAAAGAAAGTGAACAAACTGCTAACAATATATCATTGTAATATATTCTCTGCAGCCACGTGGTATCATCTACTGATCACAAACTAAGTGAAACAAAATCAAAATCAAATATGCAAAAATACTGGAACTTAATCAAAGATGAAGTTTCCAATTCATTCCTGTTAGTATACCAGGAATTACCTATGAGTCAGAATAAACCTAAAGTTAAATTATGAATTGTCAATGTGGTCTAACTAGAACTGGCAAAAACAATCAAGAATTGATCAATTGGTAAGAAAATAAAATATAACTGCACATATTTTTCTGGACAAAAAGAAGTACCTATGCAATAAAACAACTAATTTGAATTCACAACATTATGACTTTAAATGTCCAAACATCTTAGAAATATACCAACAGTACCTATTCTTTTATTCAATATCTTCCTGAGAATAAACACATGTATATCAGTTCCTATCACAGTTCTTAAGGACTCCATTAATAATACAATCCCATTTGTTTTTTAATATTTTTATTAATTTTAATTTTTTTTTTAAAAAAAGGCTTCAAATTTTAGGTATTATAAGTTCCCTAAACTCCCATTTCATCTGCAATTAGAAATACATTGTCCCCATATTGTTTAGCAATACAATATGGGCCTTCATAAAGATTCTACAATTTTTTGTAGAAAACTAACCTAGATGGCTAAAATATAAGATATTATAATGAATAGAAAATATCCAGGTATCCACATTAAATACAAGAGTTTTTTTGTTTGTTTATATTTTCTCATTTGACTGCTCATTAGATTTTCAGAATCCCTTGTCTATCTTTTTACAATAATGAAAGGCAAAATTACATTTTGCTTGGTTCCTTGATGGATATTATAAAATCTTTTCGCTGGACATGATAAAGAAAGCAAAAGTAGAAAACATTTTCATTTTAAAAGAAAACTGGAAAAAAAAAAAAGCTTATTAAATTAAAAATCAATTGTAATAGTTAATATGAATGATAACAAGAACAAAGGCAAGAACAGAGAATTTAAAAGAATTATCATAAAAAAAAAGAGGGTCAACTGGAAATAAAATTTTATCTCGAATGTTGCAGTCATTTATGAAATAAAATAAAAAAACTAATGCTGAAAAAAATTGAAAAAATGAAGAAAAATAGAAAACAAGTTGAAGAAGATACCAGTAGTAAGATTCAAAAAATGTTAAGAGCAAGTAAAAAACCAGAAATTGGAAGGTATCAAGGTTGAAAAATCAAGTAAAGCTAAAACAAATGAATATCATCAAGAAATAATATTAAAGGTGATGGTTCAACATAAATAAGATACAGAAGGAGACAGATGAATTATAAATAATATTAAAAATAATGGATGAAATAAAAGTTAAAGCAATAGTAAACTAAAAATAAAAAAAGAAGAAGCAAGAAGATAAAAATAAAAAGTATTGGAAGAAAATGAAAGAGAACAATAAGAATAGAATGGAAAACAAAAATAGCAAATTAAGCTGAGAAAATTGTAGCCAGCAACAAATATCTGAAAGAGAGGAACTAAAGAATGGAAGAAATACCTCAAAACAATGAACAAATGACAAAATAAATCATGAATAAAATTGAAAGAGTGAAACAAGAGAAATAAAAATAACTGAAATATTAGATGAGTATAAAGTTGCATATAAAAATAGTACTGAGGTAGAAAAAATAAGAGAATAAGAAATGAGGTCAAGTAGTAATAGAATATTTAAGCATATCTCAGCAAGAAGTATAGCATGGTTAAAGAATTTTGAAAAGTACAAAGATGATGATACAGTAGTTTATAGTAACTATTGTTAAGATACAGATAACACAAGGAACAGTCAATTCTAGGCATCAAAAGAGAAATATGGACAGAAAAGATGTTTAGATGAAAAGAAAAAAAAAGATACTGTATGAGCAAGAATATAGGCAAAATAGTAACAAGTCTACAGAGCTGTATGAACAACATTTTGATAGTGAAAAAAAAAAGCATCAGGAAAGAATTATGAAATGTACCAAGGGCCTATAAATAAATTTATGAGGGTCAAGGTATAAAAAACTAATTGGAGCATTTGGAAAGCTTGGAGAATTATTTTAAATTGAATGGTTTAGATGATAGACTATGATTGCCATTAACATATACTCACCTCCAAGGAGATTTAAAAGATTTATGGAATCCCTGCTTCATCAAAATATATACTTATAAAGAATAAACGGATGTGGTGAGGAACAATTTCTATATTGAAGTATTGAATTTCTCAAGAGAGTTATAAGATTAGTCAAGGAAAAGATATAGACAATTTTTAATGCCAAATATCTAAAATGAGTCTTTAACTGCATGTGCATTATCCAAAGGTCAAATAATAAGAATAATAAGATAATCTGCCAAACAATGGAGCAAATTAAGATAGCAGCGATCAAAAGACAATAGAACAGTTTGCTGAGTTACATTGATATCACTATCCAGGTACAGGAAAGCTATGCGAAAAGAAAACAAGAATTTTAATAATAATTAATATCCAAAAATCACGAACATCCTGTCCTAGAAGGAGCGACAATATGTCAATAAAGACACCATAACAGAAATCTGGGTAAAGGAAATACAAAAAGAAGTTCTGAGATTGGGAAAAAACAAGTACAAGTAGTCAAAGAAATAAGTATGCATAAGGAGGAAGTAGCAGCGAACGTAATGTAAACCAATCCAATTTATCATCATTGTGCCTGAATTCTATCCATGCAAAAATAATAAAGAATGTAGAAAACTATAAGATGTTGAACAGTCAAGACTTCAAAAATTTTTCCATTTAGGGCCTACAATTAAATGTATGGAGAGTTCATAAAAATATTTTAAAAAATTTAACTGACTGTGGCATCATAGATTTATTTTACAATAATTAATTTTATAATTAGTATTTCTCGATCAGTTATATCTTCTCGACTTCTCTCTCTAAAAACTGAATTACAACAGATATAATCTTAAAAATGAATATCAACTATTAAGAACTATAGAGTTAATTAAATTTTTCTTTTATATCTGCTTATTCAAAACTTCAAAATGTTTTTCAAAACAAATACATATTGTTTTGCATTTTTAATAACTTATTATAACTGTTCTCAAGTCTATATTATTTGACAAAAAGCTTAATTGTTCTAAATATTTGTTTACCAAAATAATTGTTTGTTTATCAAAATATTTAGTTTTTAAGTGACTTATTGTATTTCAAATTTAATTATTTGATACAAATAATATATTTAAATTATTCCACAAAATATATTTAAGAAAAATAATGTTTTACTTCTTCATCTTTAACATTGTAATATTGAATATTGATTATGGGATGACAAATTTATTAAGATATATGAAATATTATAATTAATATCTTCTCTATCTTAGACTATTTTTTAATTTTATACTGAACCTCATAGATATATCATTAATAAAGTAATTTGTGTCAATATGAAGCAGTCACTTGAGACCAAAACACCTCAATCGTATTTTTTTTAAAAAAAAAATTTACTTCTGCATGCACTGCATATATATTTTAAATATATATATCAACAATATATAATTAATGGCATAATAAATTTTCAAAGTGCTACTAAATCAATAGACTACCAATTACTGCCAGAATTACCATGCAAGCAAAAAAACAAATTCAAATTTTTGTTTATGATCTTAGATCTTATAAAGATAGCAATATGATATTCAGTTATTTATTCCATATTAAAATTGGCATTGCTTGCATATAAGTCCAATTAGTTATTCACAGTTTTTAATATTAATTGTCATATTTGCTACATTTATAACAACTAGAATCACGATGAAATTGGCTTAATTTTTTTATCTACATGATAATTCTGATATTAGATGGCAAAGCATGAATTGAATCGTTAGAAAATTTACCACTCCTGTGATTATACATATATGTGTTGCATATATGTCATTGTATAAAAATAGGTAAAAATTTTATTGTGCTGTAGTTGCAGTTGAATATTATTACTGCCTTGCCCATGGAAATTTGAATCCCCATTCATTTCAAATTCATTTATGATGCTGTTCCTTCAGTCAAATAATCATATAAAAATGAAAAACTGTTATGGAAGCTTTCTGGCAAAATTTGTAATATCTGTAACGAGCACAGACGTTCGTTACATTGTTTTTTTTTTATATTTATTAAACATGAAAGTAAATTAAAAAGTTCGCATTTAAAAATTTTCTTTAAGAATTAAAAATTGAAATTAAATATCATCTTAAACTCGTATATATTAAATCGCACAGATAATGAAAAATTATTAAAATAAAACTTTATTAAAGAAAAAGTATTTTAAAACTAAATTTTAAAGAGATTTGGAGATAAAATTATATCTTTAAATATATCTTTGATTTGGAAAACAGGTTAATTAATCAGAAATGGAAATGATAAATTTAATTAGTCAAATGTAAACCAGCCTTGGGCATCTAAATGTAAAAACATCGGTCAGATAGGAAAACAATAGAAAGAAATAGCCAATGAAAGAAATCCATCGGGAAATCGGACCTCAGCGAAAGGATCATCGCATCGATGACATAATGCCAAGTCAATCCTTCGAATACGTATAAAAGGAAAATTTGGAAGTGATTATTATTGATTATTTACGATATGACAGATATGTAATAGTGCGGAAGTGATGGAGAAGGGATTGAAAAAGACGCACGTTCAATCCCTTCAGTTGTTATAAAATGGAAAAATGAAACATCGCTTTTCTTATATTCAGAGGACCACAGGATCATCGGGAAATTTAACGCTGGATTTCAAACGGCAAGCAACTGTAAAAGATGAACATTTCTAAAACCGTAAGACTTTATAAAATATAACGAACAATATTAATTTGAAAACACTAAGAACTTTAAATTTTAAACTTTCCTAGTAATTTAATTGTTACAAATAGAATCCTATCTGACCAAACTAAATTCTTTATTAATAGTGTTATTTGATGTATTTTTTTTCTTATTTATGTAAAATCATTTCCATTTATTTATTTTTTGTTATTTAAGTTTTTATCATGATTTTTTTGTTTTCGTTAAATTAATTATATAAATGTTAAACTTAAGTCGGGCGTGAATGGCTGTATAGATTTGTAAAGTTATATTAGGGGAGGGTAATCTTAGGTTAATTGTGGCGTTGTTAAATTGGATCAATGGATTGGATATATTGATGTAGTTAGTAGATGTAGTCGGAGATTCGCTATTGGCAGAATCGCTTCATACGCCGCACTCTCCCGTTTTGCCTATGGAAGGAATTATAAGACGCAGAGCGCAGTTCCTTTCTATGGAGTTTTTTTTTATTGCTCTTCTTGTCTGATAGATGTCACAATCCTATTTGACGAGAGGCAATTTCTTCTCTTAACTTTTGGTGCCGCCGTATTTGGTATTACATTGAATACATCGATATATCAGATGGATTGATGCCAGTTTGACTGCGAATTTTAGCCTAAGGTTAAATAGGGATAGAATGTTTATTTTCAAAAGCAAATTTATGTAGTTTATTCATACTCGACCCTAAATAAAAATGCATTAAATTTAAGTTGTTTATGGGCGCTTGCATGGATTGGTTATCGGTTAAGTATGTTTTGGGTTTTCATATTTGATCAAAATATATAGACATTCGATAAATAATGATACCTTACGGTGAGTATCTAAAATGTATTTATTCGGATGTCTTTTAAGTCATTGGTGACAATGCAAGTATCTTATGGTGAATACTACTGGGTTACTTATAAATTTCCCTCCGCAATTGCCAGTATCAATGATTTTATATTTTGATCATTTATGTTTACTTTGAGATGTTTTTAACCGTGTAATCTATGTAACCGATCTATAGCAACATATTAAAACAAGCTTTTATAATCCCATCTGTGCGAACTTAATTAAAATGTAAACTTTAAATTAAAAATCTAAAGTAAAGTTAAAAAAAATAATGTTAAATGTTAAAGTGTAAACTGATACTAAAACAATTTTCAATCTTATATATATATATGTATAAATAAATGTTTGTTAATTACTGGCAGTGGCTTATTTTATCCTTTTTTATATATACTCTTATATTATATTATTAAATCTCTGCTATTCCACTGAGCTAGTGACATGGGCTAACGACCGGAATCAAAATAAGAAAAAAAAAATTTTTTTTTTTTTTTTGATTTACGTATCTGCCTACTTTATAAATTTTTCTAGGTTCAAATGCCTAGATGGCGCCCTGTAGTGCATATTACGTGAAGTCGCCTAAAAATAGGTAAAAATTTTATTGTGCTGTAGTTGCAGTTGAATATTATTACTGCCTTGCCCATGGAAATTTGAATCCCCATTCATTTCAAATTCATTTATGATGCTGTTCCTTCAGTCAAATAATCATATAAAAATGAAAAACTGTTATGGAAGCTTTCTGGCAAAATTTGTAATATCCTTCTATCAAAAAAAACTCTCTTAACTAAATAAAGCAAATAACTGAACTTTTAGTTAGTCAGAAGATTAGGTGATATTCAAATCCAAATAAGCAGACTGAGTATAAGGACTGCAATTAGTTGACCAAACTTAAAATCAATTCAAAAACTTTTGGGTTTGCCAATATACCTATGCTTAAATTGCAGAGAAATGTTTGAAAGTATGATTTAGCTTAGGTTTAAAAATTTAGGATGTTGAAACTATCAATTTATTAGTCTGAACAGCTCAGTAAAATTAAATTTGCTGAATGAATGCCATTATGACTATGATGAAAGCTATCATGGAAATCTGATAAAGTGCAATCTATTGCCTACTGTTCTATGAATGCTTGTAATAATGTTAGCAAATGAAAGAAAAGATGATTATTATTTTATAGATTAAATTCATAATGTAATTAAAAAAAAAAAAGTCATCATGACAGAAAAAATTAGAGCTTTGAATTTGATTACATTTATATTCATTAGCACATATCCTCTTAAAGAACAAGCGTTAAAGCTATGTTGATTTTGCAATAAGTGTTTAGATTTCCAGTAGATTGTGAACTTTATTATATTGCCTTGAAATAATATTAATATCATCTATGTTATTTATTACTTTTACAATGCTTTTTTTTTTTTACAACCTAATATGACAGTTTAGATTGCCCCAGCAATCTTCTTTAGAAACTGAAAATATAAGTAGAAGTTCTGAAGAAGATTGCTGGGGCAATTGAAACCGTCATATTAGGTTGTAAAAAAAATAAAGCATTGTAAAAGGAATAAAGAACATAGATGATATTAATACTATATGGATTTGGCAATGCAATAGAAAAGATAGTTATATTTCCTTGAAAGCGTGCATATAGTAAAATAAAGTATTAATAGAATCATAAAAACAATTCAATGGCCAAGAATAAATAAAAATATAAGCATATAATTAGCAATTTGGGGGTATCATGTGGTGTTCAAATTTCCAAATGGCAAGTTAAGTGCAACAATTCCAATTATCTAAACAATTTTTTTTTTTAAAAAAAAAAAAAAATTCCTCAGCTGGGAATTGAACCAAAAATCTTGAATTCTCAAATCTTCCATTTTTTTAAACAATGCAGGATATAAATGATAATTATCACACACAAAAAATTACTTACTAAGTATAATAAAAATGTGTGAAGACCTGTTCCGAGACCTATTGAAGATAGGACACCTAAGCCCAGCCACCATGCATACCAAAATACTTTTTTTTCCAATAAACTTATATACTAAAAAAAAAAAACAAAAAAAAAAAATATTTAAGAAATCAATCCTAATAAAAATAATACAGTTTAAAAAACACATAGATACAAGAAATATCAACAAATTCCAATTTATATATATATTGGCAAACAACTTTATTATCTAAATTTTCTTCTTACCTTAATTACAAATTTTTAGCAAAATTATTAAAGGTAATAAAAAGGTAATGATAATAGTATGTATACTAAACCCCACCACTTGATGGCATTGTTTTTCACACAATGCACATCAATATACTGTTTTAGCGGCCTTAAAGCTGACACTACAATAGGTGTTGTTTGAGTCATAACAGGCTGCCTGAGGGTGCTGTATTCTACAATTACATAACGAAATACTACACCCATTGTATTGCAACAGTATTCCTCAAGTGAATGGTATTGAACTCTCGCTACGGTCTGATTTGATTGTGGTCATATTTGAAAGAGGCGAAACTCTCCAAAAATTCATTGTCGGAAATTTTTTAGAAAACATAGTGGAATTACTATTCCATGTTAAGAAATGTCATGTCATAACACATGCTTCCCTATGGTTATGAACTGCACACAACTTTAAAAGATAATTTTTTCAGCAGAGTTTTTGCCGATTTCCCACACAAATATACGTTTATGCATGAATCCGTGCGAGAACAGTCAAATGTTATCTGCTAGTTGTCAAAATTGTTTGAAGTTGAGTGAATTGACGAACCACAGGGACAGGATCTCTTCCAGGCCACCCTAGGTGAGATGAGCATGTCGAAGAGACTGTTTTTTTTTTTTGGTTTTGGTTCCCTGTTATTTTATTTGCGTGTTACTTTCGGCTGCTGCATTTTTTTATGCCCCCAATACTTGTTTCGGTCACAACTTGTCCAAATTTTCGTTTATTTTTGATTCAATAAATATTTCATGGGAAACTGTTGTTAGTGTTTTTGTTGTTCACATGATTCTAAAGAGTAGGTAGGTAATAAAAAGTGTTCTTTAAAAACGAACTGTTTATGTCTTTTTTAAAAAGGCCAATTTGAAAAAAAGCCTTGTAATCAATTTAAAAAAAAGATGACAATTCAAAATCAAAATAACCCCTCCCCTCCACCCTCTAAAAAGTAAGTGTTGGTTTATTCCAAAGTACCAAATTGTTTAAGTCTTTCAAATAAAAACATCCGACAAACTGTTAGTCGATAATTTAAAAGCAAACCAACACCCCTACACCATCTAAAAACAAAGTGTTTGTTTCTTAAAAAATGAACCAAAAATAAAAACCAGGTGGGAAAAAAAACTTTGGTTTACTGTAATATTATGCAAAGAAACTGACAGACCGTTAGTCGATAATTTAAAAACAAACCAACATCCCTACATCATCTAAAAACAAAGTGTTTGTTTATTAAAAAATGAAAAAAAAACAAAATCAGGTTAAAAAAAACAAAAAAAACCCTTAGGTTTACTGTAATATTATGTAAACCAAACAGACAGACCACCGGAAAAAAAACCCCCGTAATATTATGTAAACAAACAGACGGACCGTGAATAGATATATAGATGTGCATTGGGCGAAAAACAGCGCTATCAAACGGTAGGATTCAGTATACTTACTATTACCAAAGTGAAAATAAAACAATGTAACTACCATGGAACAAAGCCTAGGTGATTAAAATACAATCACCTTAATATATTTGTCAAATTAACTTTGCTGTAAAATTTATTAATTAAAGATTGTAAATAAACAACACATGTTCAGAAATGCGGTATTCATGCAAAGAAGTTGTCAAGAAATATTGCCATATTAATAGCATCAATGCCTAGTCATATTTCAATAATTTTGCTAATGACTTATTTAAAAGAATTCATTATAAAATTGACTAGCAAAATCTTTATATAAAATAACATCATCACTATTATAAGCTATTACTACTCAAATGTACCATTGTCACAATAAATTTATGCAAATAAATAATGTTCTACAATCATTTTATGCTAATATATTTATATGTAACACAGCATAAATTTAAAACACAATTTTTACCGTTCGGTTTAATCAATTAATTTTTAACTAAATATTCAGTTACTTATTATTACTCAAGTTTGTAAGTTCAGTTTTCTGATTAAACAATTTAGACAATTATAGGAATAGGGTACTATAACTAAATAAGCAACATAATCATTGCCAAAGATAGTTTGACAATCCATAACTCTCTTAGTAGAATTTATTCTATTTCTTATACTTAAAGCAACATGTGTATGATAAGAAATATGATGGAAACAGATCTTATAACAATAGAATATTCTGACAAAGAGTAGTTTTTCGGTAATGAAAAAAATATCTATATCATTATCAGTGGCCATATAGCTTCCAACAATCATTAATGTATTTATTATAACATCTTAAGTTGAAGAATATAAACGATTATTTGATATTATCATACACTTTAATAAACTCTTATATCATTAACAAACACAATTATATTGGGAAATGAAATAATTTCTTTTTAAAATTATAAATGAATGCAATCAATAGTGCATCCCCTTAGAATTGAGATAATTTCTATAACATAAGCAAAATCTATCACTTACATTCAAGTTGCTCCATAGAATACTTTCCACTACACATGCTCAATCCAATAAAAATTTCATGTCTCACTTCTACATAATAAATGGCAGAATAGTAACCATACAATCGATGTAATTGAAAAGTTACCTTATTATTAGAAAATGCTCTATCTTTTAACATTAAATGTAGCAATGAGATATTAGGAATCTCAGCACATTTCAACATCCAAGATGGTAGATAAACTTATCAAGATAGTTTACAATGAATCAACATTGACAAGCTGATAACAATGTGCCAAAAACTGTTGGCTGATAAAAACATCTGCGAATTTTGGAATATTAATTATTAAACTAAACTCTATATGTTACATTCATCATTAAAACTATTTTATACATCAGCATGTGAATTGGTAAGAATGGTTTTGTATTTGCAAGACTGAATATAAAATTAAATCCACACAGGATTTATTACACAGAGAAATAACTAAGGTTCTTTTACAACATTATGCAAGTATTTACATGAAAAGGTTTTAATTTATGCACTGGCAAACATCCTATTATCATTAGTTGTGTGTTTTAAAATAAGCTCTGGCTGATAAAAGCTAGAGTAACCTGAAAATCCAATAAGTGAGGAAAGTAATTTAACCAAAAATTTTGATGCTTGATCTAGACTAAGGGTTGGCAAACTTTTTAATATAAAGAGGCATTTTGTTTAAATCTTCCTCCCTTCCCCCATTAAAAAGCTGCAAGGAAAGAAAAGAAAACACATATCTCCTTTCTCTCCCATTCAAGAGCCAGAAGGAAAAAGGTGAAAAATATATTCCTGAAAAATATAAATTTCTGGTTGGTTGTGGATATATTTGATCATTTATTTTAGTAACAGAATCTGTATATAAATTAGAGAAAATAAAAATTTTCTTAAAATTTTTTTACTTCAACAGTTTGATTTATTCACAAATTTCTAATATTTAAATATTAATCATATACAATAATTACTATTCTATAATAAGACTGAATTCAAGAAACATTATAATGTGCATTTTTCCTCTCCTGGAGTCATCAAAATATTTATTTATAAATTATAAAAAGAAATAAAAAACATGTTTATCATGATAAAAGAGTCATGAAATCGTGATGGATCGCAAGCTGTAGTTTGCTAACCCCTGATCTAGACAATGCATATTGCTAGCATCAAATTCCAACAATATAGGAATATAGGTATACTCTCCCAAATGGTCATTGAGCTTTACAAAAGAAATTAATGTTGCTGTAGCTAATTTGTTTACTCCATGTACGCTTCTTCCGAGCAGGTCAAATTATCCAATAATAAGAATAATGTGATATTTTAAACCAATTAATCTTATTCAGATTCTTACAGTGCAATTTTTAGCAATTGCACTGATATTTCCATAATTTAAAAAAAAAAATTTTACGATTTAAAAATGAAAGTTACGGAAATAAAACTAAATGGATATTATTTATATCCTCTAGATTTTGCACTGATACTTCTAAAAATGTTGTAAGAACTATCAAATGAAAGCAAAAAATGGAATTAAAAGGCCAAAGAAAAGACTAAAATAATGTTCAATGGCTTTTCACAACAAAAGAAAAAATAAATATTGATAATAATCAGATGTTTAAGGAACTGCAGCCCCTTGATCAAATTATTAATACTAAACATAATGAGTGAAATTAATCATAGAATTATATTTGGATGGAATATTTTTGATAAAAAATAATATTAAAATGAAATATAGCTAAATACCTTAAAAAGGAAAGCTTTTAATAAATGTTTTATCAGCATTCACTTATAGATTTGAGACTGGGACACTTAATAGAAGAGTAATACAGACATGTCAAATCTCAGAGCAAAGTATAAAAAAATATATAATGGGAGTAATAAAGACATGCTGAAAAATTAAGAGACTGAAATGCAACATTGATAGATAAAATTGATGACAGAAGAACTTAAGCTATATCCCAAGAGACAGTAAAAATCTGGAAAGAGATCACATGAGAGATGGATGGTTGGATAAGAATGTTTTTTGGGTGATAAAGAAATTATGTATCAAAGAAATTGAATTAAACTTGAAGAGACTTCATTCTGCTGTAAGGTGATAAAAGAAAAATTATTTAAGAGTTTATGCATTAGCTTATCATATGAATGACTTCGCATGTCATTCTCTATTATATCTTGACTAAATTAAAAAATGTGAATATATTTATTGCAATAGTTTTCAAATATGTTGTGACATTATTCTGCCAATATTAAGAGCAATTGTTACTTTAATAATCTTTTAAAAAACTTCAGTGTTTTGTTTAGCAATAGCTTTTATAACTGATTTTAAAAATTTACTTCTTCAGCCACCAAATACAGATTATCTGTGCCTTAATAAAGATTTGTTTATACAAATACATCACTAATAGTTATTATTTATAATTGTGCCCACTGTAGAGATAATAATAAATAAACTATACATCACAAATTTCCCGCATAAAAATTTGGAGCATTTATCGATTGCTTTATTTGGTCATGACAAAACAAAGATTTTTTTTATGGTTTTGCTATATTTTATAGAAAAAATATATAGGTTTTAGTAATTTGATAGTTATAAGTTATAAAGCTAAGTTTGCTCCAGAGAAAAATAATAATGAAATATAAATACATATCTGAGTTTTAAAAGCAATAAAGATCACTAATAATTAAAGGATTCATAAATGTAAATACATATGTAAGTTTAAAAAGTAATGAAAAATAGATTCTGTAAAGATAAAGGAAACTTTATTTTAGATAATTTTAGTTTAAGTTTAATAGCAATGAAGAAAGATGATTTGCAGATAAATTAAACTTAAACAGACCGAGATTGTAGGTTTAAAAGCACTCTACAAAAGATTGCTGAAAGATAAACCAAATTGTTAATTACAAGGCCAGATATACCTAATGGATTTTAAAATATTGAGACAACTGTTATTGTTTAAAATTAAACACTAAGCTAATTTTAGAAGCAAACAAATGGATAAAATATTTGAAGCTAATTACTAAGGAATGTGAACAGACGTAATTAAAAGCTGGATCCTAATCATCGTTGCAAAGATGCATTAGCTAAATAGCAGTACAGTTCCATCGGAATGTTAGGAATTTATTAATGATATCAAGCAAGGAAAAAAGGAATATAAATAGTGTACACTCAAAGGAGGTTTGTAATCAGCTTTTCTCTACTCAAGCTGCTGTTTGTTGCTGTGTCGTGGATGACGTAAGGACTTTGAGAAAAGCTGAGGGAAAAGTGCCCTGACTTTTCCGCAATGAGGGATGTGTCTCAGAGCCCGTGCCTCTGAAGGTTAAAGATAGCCAGCTAGGGGAAAATGTTAATAGACCGCACTGGTCTTTTAATTATTTATTCCATGCCCAAGATGGCCCAAATAGGATTGTGTTTTAAAATAACCATGAGTATAAACTGTAGTATTCACTTAAGCTTACCACTAGTATAGTGGGATTAGTTACTCAGTGGCGATATGAGCAGTGAAGATACAACTTTAAATCAAGGACTGTTGTTATATGTGTAAAGAAAATAAATATGATCGCTATTCAGTTAAATCTTACTTTTTTTATGTTAATTTTATGTTAAATCTTAACTTATGTGTGTATATATATATATACTGTAAATAAGTATATTTGATCATTATTTTTGGGAATTTATAATTTCGTGGTAATTGTTGGTAGTCAGCTTCATAGCCGAATACACAACAGATTTAATTTGATAAGTTTGTAAATTATTCACAGAGTAAATATTTTAAGATTACTATCCAAGAAAATGGCTTAACTACACAGACACCAAAACCATGGGGGTTAAATAAAATTATTTGATTTTATATTTTTATAATAACAATTTAAAGATAAGATAAATTCTATCTCACCTGCTGGTGCCTCCCTTCAACATTATATACAATAAAAAGTAAGGCAATGAAATATAGCACTATTCCGACAAATATCCGATTCTTCCATAATCTATAAAATCAAAAATGACCACTAATGTTATAAAAATGATTCAATTGTTTTAAGCATAAAATTATTATTTATAGGTACATGGAAAAGCACAAAAATACTTAATTTAATAATTAAAAACTCTTACAATAATAATTACTAAATTATTTAACAAATGTGATGACTTTTTAATTAGATATATAAAACAACACTCTGACTGTTGAAGATTTGTGATGATGGTATTTTATTTATAGTTATATTTAGGATTATTTCCATTATTTAACTGAATTATTATTATTATTATTTTTTTTTTTAAATTCATACATTCAACTGTTAATAATACACAAGTCAGTATAGGATACAAAATTTTTAAGTAATATTGTTTCCCCTGTCTTTATCAGATGCTCTGATCTGACTAAGCACAGAAATTAAACTGGTGACTTTTAGATTCATGAATACTGAATTTAAAGTGATGTTCTAACCAATCAGATTAGTCTATTTTAAAGGCAAGTCAGTAAAAAAATGTATATATTTATCTATAAAAGTTCTCTATATTTTCCACTTTCACCTTTAAAGGGTAAGATTAATGAGAGGTTTCCATTGACTTATAAACTTATTTCACATTATCATGTGAGCAGCTTTTTTAAATTTCAGAACAATTTTCCATAATGCATGAAATTCTAAATTCTACAAAATGTAAAAATGAAATGCTGAAAAAGAAGAACATAACCCATTAAAAAATGACTAAAAAAATATAAAACATAATATTATATATAAATCAGCATTTATTTTTTATAGCGTCTGTATACAATTGTAATCACATTCATATTGGCTTTTTCAAAGTTGGAATGACGTTCAGTAAATTCTAGTAAATTTCATCGGCGTCATTCATTCATAAGTTATATATAGTAATTCAAAGTGACTGTTCTATAGTCACACCTTCTGTGCGGGTACTTCAGATTTGCTCATATATAAATATTTGAGTCGTAGTAATAAGAGGATTCCTTTTATTGCTGCATAAATTCTATATCTTGTATGGGTCAGAGGGTATTCATTTATTATTTAACACTCGCAAAAAGCGTTTGCACAATTTGGTTTGAAAAAGCCGATATGAATGTGAAAACATAATATTATAATTAGAGAGACAAGATAGATGTGTTTAAAGTATTTAGCCATGCATTTACCATATGTTGGATTAGAAAAACACAAAAATATTGGGCAGAGGAAAAAATAAAAATGTAAATAAGATGCTCAAATGACAATGACAAATAATCCCATAGGTCAACTTAGAATGATAATCCATAATGTTTGGAAACCACACATTAATCTTGCCCTCAAAAGGAAAATATGGAGAAATCAGGAGGATTCTCCATAAATAAGTCTATAAAATTTCTAATGTTGCTGCCTCTGACAGAATAGCCTAATAATTAGAATGTCATCTTAAATTCAGTATTCATGACTATAAAAGTCATCAATTTAATTTTGGAGCTGGCTGTTACTGGTTAACTGAAAGGAGACAAAGAATAGTATCATTCCATATGCTGTGTTTTATATTAATCTCTACGTTATTATTAAAAGTTTAATATATTTAGAAAATATAAATATACATTTTTCAAAAAACAAACAAAAAATGTTTAACAATTCAACTACATGACAGAAATAGTCCAATATAACTATAAAAACAACTTTCTTAATATTTTTAATTAAATTATAATCAACATATTTTCTCTTTATCTTTTATTATTTTCCAAGTGATTATAAACATCCTTTTTTCTCACCCCCCCCCCCCCCGTAGAAGTGGATTTTGTAATTTTGTCTTTATTTCAGAAGCTCAAATATTTTGACTCCTGCCTCATCCACAGATTTCTACATGACTATAAAGAAGCTATCCATACGATTTTTTCTACATAAGAATAACCAGCGAATAATTAATACTTTTAATTTCCTTAATGTTTTTTTTTTTTGGTTGATATTACAATGTTTCAGGTAAGCACTTTCCAAAAAAAAAAAAACGTGTATATATATACTTTTTTAAAGTAAATCATTATTACTCTGTAATAAACAATCTTCCAAGATTTAATGTATTGCAATTAAATATGATTTTTATGATTCGTCAAACATATTTATTTCTAAAAATAATCTAGATTTAACATCCAGGTCAATCCAAAAGCGGATCAGTCTTCACTGCTAGTCCAGCCATCAATTTCAAGACCTTTTCTTATATTCAAGTACAGAATTGCACAACATCACTACCCAATACATTTCTGATAGAAATCAAATGACGTAAGCTCTCATCAATGTTGTTCACTTTTAATCGAACAGTGGTATATATTGTATTTTGAGTACCATAATAAGATCAGAATCTAAAACAATCAGACATAATTATATAGATCCATACAAAAAAATAGATTAAGTTCTGTCAAGTTGTAAATAATTATTGGTAACCCCAAGTGCTTTCCATGCTGTAATACCAATGATTCCAGTATCAATCCATTTCATTTTCCATATACTTTCTTCCACTTTTCGCAATATTATTTAAAGAAAAACAATTTTGTCATATAAACGAATGGCTAGCTACTCAGTAAGACATGTCATTTAAACATCAGAAGTGGCAGTTCACGTTTTGATATAGTAATCTTTGGTGCTAGGGTCAATCACATTACCATCAGAGTATTGCTATAATGGATTACTGAAATCAAATTAAATAATTTTTCAGCTAAATCACATGGCTGTTAGAAAAATAAGAAAATTATAACAATGTTTTAATATATACTTATATATTACTGTTTTTGCTATTGATTGTTATTATCATTTACTAACAATTTCCAAATAATTAAATTCTTAAGAGAATTTGAAGACAAAGAGAAGCAGCTTAAAAATTTAACCAACAAACGATTTATGATAAAAAGATATATTAAGCAAGTTTGTACATAGTTTCATCTTTTACTTTTCTCCAAGATGATGGAATTATGAAAGAAATTGTTTGTATACATAACTTCCACCAATATCTAAGATTTTATTTAATGCAGCTTAAAAAAAAAAAAAAATCACACGATAGCTTAAAGTTACTGCAGACAAAAATATAATTTTATTCCATAGCAAATAACTTTTTTTGTTGAAATCTTAAAAGTATTACTAAATTCAATTATTTTATTAATAAAATGTTTAAAAAAACTAATGAAATTCTTAGCAAAAATTTAAAAAAATTTAATTATAATTAAGATAGCAATTCCTTAAACTTTAATGGAAGGTTTCAATTTTCTCACTCTTCCAACAATTCAACTGTTCATTTCATTAAAAAACCAATGATGGAACCCCAAAGCTCTTTATGGATTTGATATTGTAGTCATACACATGTAGACATTACCCCAATCGAACCACTTATTATTGGACCATTATGTGTCCATTTATATTAATAGAAGGATGGGCTAGATTTATACTGTGATGTAACCTATTTCGAAGACAATATATGATTAACCTATTCATTCAGTATATTGAATGTTTACTGTAGTAAATAGATTTAAATTAAGGATTTTTAGTCATATGTATTGATTGTTTGAAATGGAGTGGACCATGAATATAGACTGAAAATCATAAGTTTAAATCCTTCTATTTACTATTGTAAACATTCAATATACTGAATGAATAGGTTAACTTCATATTGCCTTGGAAATAGGTTACATCAAAGTATAAGTCTAGTTCATTCTTCTATTAATATAATAGATGGATGTGTGTGTGTAAAAATGAGTGTAGTAAATCTACAAAGAAAAGGTTTCACAGAAAACTTGACACACATATTACATTTACAATAATTTTTACTCCTCGAATGCTAAGTTCTTTAAAGATATTTCTATTGTAAAAAACTAGTGTAATAAGATTCATAGCTCTCATTATTTTAACTTAAGTGATATGTCCTAATTTTAGTTCTTCAATTCTTAACTAATATGCTCTGATTTTAATTCTCATCTTCTTAAATAATATCTCATTAATTTTAATTCTCATTTCTTTGTTATAATTGATTTTAATTCTCTTTTTCTTTATATACACTGATTTTAATGTCCCTTTTTTGCTTTGATTTAATTCCCATCTTTTTAAAGAGATATCCAATGATTTTCTTTTAATTTTTTATAATTGACAAGCTCTAATTTTAGTTTTCACTGTCTTATCTTAAATGATATTTCTTTGATTTTAATTTTCCCTTTCTTAACAGATATCCTCTGATTTTAGTTCTCATTTTCTTGTTGTAATTGATATGCAATATATTTTTTTTTTTTTTTCACAACTGATATGCTCTAATTTTATTTCTCATCTTCATATCTTAAGTGATATGCTGTGATTTTAGTTCTCATCTTCTTAAGTGATAAACACTGACTTTATTTGTCCCTTTCATAAATGATGTGTTGAGATTTTAGTTCTCATATTCTCTTAAGTGATATTTCTCTGATTTTAGTTCTCATCTTCTTGTCAAAACTGACATGTGATGATTTTGGCTTTCATTTTCATAATTGACGTGCTCTGATTTAAGATTCTCATGTTCTTGTTTTAAGTGATGTTTTCTTTCTTAACTGATAGTTCTCATCTATTTAAAGAATTACATAGTAATAAAGAACAAGAAAACAAAGTATTTACCCTTCAGTTATTATATCTAAATTGTCCAGCATTTTAAATGAAGAAGTGAGACATGCAATTAAATCTATGAAGAAAAGATAGGCTCCAAGAAATGACAGAATAATTATTGATATGTTCTGATTTTTCTTCTTATCTTTATGTAATTGATATGCAATGACTAGTTCTCCCTTTCTTAACTGACGTCATAGTATATTAGTTAAGACAATAAGATGAAAACATAAAGCATGTCTTAACTAATATACTATGACTTTTCATATTTTAATTTCCAATATTATTTTCTTTTTATTTAAAATTATACACTTTTGTTGAAATATCATATAACAATAAGCATTTTAATTCCAAACATTAAACAACAATTTCCTTGATTTTAATAAAAAACAAAAAGGAGGGGAATACAATTTCAAAATTTTCTGAACATTTAGCATTTACATAATAAAACATGAAATTTGAATTCTCAAAATGAAAATGTTTCTTTCTAATAAATTTAAGGATTAGATACATTATGGTAAAATTAGAAAGCAACAATCAATGTCTCTGATAACAAAAAGCACCATACTTCATAATATTCTATCATAAAGTTATTTGTCTAATAAGATCATTAAGAAAATCAAATGCATTATAAGTATACAATTTATACTCTACTAGGTTACTTAAGCAAGAGACTTTTTGTTTATGATCAATTATTTAGAAAGTTATGAAGCTGAAAAAAAAAACACAAGTTAATCTCTATTTGATAAAATTCATAAGTTTTATTGTAAAGATAAATATCCAAATTTAATATTCTCAGTATGACTTAAAATTATTCAAAAACTATCTGATTATCCATAAAATTTGTCATGCATATTTTGCTATGCAAGAAAAAAAAACAATTAAATAGATAAGAAAGTGTGTTTATTATTATCTTATTCTTTGAATTTCTAAGCAATATGAACATCACTTTATAGGTAAAGAATAGATTAACTGACTGAAATCCAGTACAGCCTTAAGGAAATATATTAATGATCAACCAATGTTATACAGCAATAACTATCAACTTGATTATTAAAAAAAAAAAGTGAGTAGTAAATGTGTTTATCAGCTGAAGTCAAAAATTCTTATAAAGGAAGAAGCATTTATTGCAAGAAATATGAATAGGATACAAAACAATATTCATAGAAAATTCAGATATAATATAAACTAATTTAAATTTGCATATTTTGTTCATCTGCATAATGAAATAGTTTCTTTTTTTATAGTCTAAAACTGAGTGCATTTTCAGTTAAGCTCAACATAATCATAGCTTTCTTAAATTAAATTATAGTTGCTACTTTATTTATATTGTAAACTGAAAGTGCAATGTTTTAGATTATAAAGGAAAAAACCCCACTCCATTAGGCAAAACAAACATATGCAAAATTGAATTACAAATAACAAACGAAGAAAAAAATCAATATAATATAAAACTAAAAGATTTTAGAACAATAAATATATTCTTAATAAAAAAAATTTTTTTTCAGAAACATTTTATTGCTCTCCTCAGCCTAATATATATTATTGTGAATGGGTATAGAGCATTTTATATATTAAATCTTATTAAAACAAACTAATTCCTTTCTCTTTAAAAATAATCAATTTTAACTCAAATTGATAAAAAATTTGGATACTGCTGTCCATGTTTGCAACAGCAGAATGCTGTATTTTTCTCTAGTGTGTGTGGGTGAAGGGTGTTTGTGATGGCAGAATGCCATTTTTAATACAGCACACCCCACACTGGAGAAAGTTATAGTATTCTCCATCGCAAACATGGTCAACAGATCTGATATGTAAGTACTAAAGTTTGTTTTTATTACAAGAATTATTATAACAAATTACATATATACATCAAATATCCAATGTTTTGACTATATCATATAGTCTTTATCAAGAATCAACTAAAAAAACAAATATAAACATAAATATTCCATATTAATTCAATGCAAAAAAAAATTAAATTAAAAATATACAACTCTTATATAAATAATTATAGAGCATTTGAACACAGACTTTTAAGTTCCCTTCTGCTATACACTCTACCTCATACAACTGATATATATGACCACACCCATCATCAGTTGGTCCAGATCATCATCTCCCACACATTATATTTACATAAAAAACTATTCTGTCTAACAACTCATATTTACTTTATACTAAATCATTTTTTAAAAACTCTCCAATTTAATTCTCTATAATTATTTAACTATCAAATTCCACCTTAATTATATCCATTGGATTTTTATTGAACTTTTTACATTCCAAATAATATAAAAGATAAAACATTCCTTGCCTTTAATTACCAATTTATGTTTTATCATTAGACTTGAACTGCAAGTTTTCTTTGAAAACTATCATTTTGAATTAAGTTCTAAGTTTCATGAAACTGAATAGCTTCAACAACTTGTGTACTTATCAGATATTTTTTCAGAAATAACTAAGGATTACAGTACAGTTCTATAACCATCTTTAAAATGTATGAATAAATTATGACTATGATTAAAAAAATAGATTTTTGGTAACGTTGTATCAATAAAAAGCAATATGAAGTTTTTGAGATACTTCATAGTTTCTTATCTGAGAGTGGGGTAAAATTGTCAAAAGAAGTAAAAATTAGTATAATAGATCACTTAAAAGGACTAAAAGTGTTGTTCAGGCAATACTTTCTAATGCAAAATAGTGAAAATAATTGCATTTCAAATCCATTCAATGAACTGTTTTTTCAACAAGCTGGAAAATTATCCGTATCAGAAAAAATAAAAATTGATTAACTGATTCTTCTTTACAATACGATTTCAAAAAACGAAATGTCATTGATTTCTGGGCAGCAGTGAAAGAAGAGTACCCAGATCTGTGATAAAGAATTAAAATATTTATTATCTTTTATGAATACACAGCTTGTTGAATCAGCCTCTTTATCCTATGCCTTATATCATAATAAACTTAAAGCAAGCTCCTGATATAAGATTGTATGTGTTTTTATTTAAACATGATTTAAAAAAACTCAGCTTCACAAAACAAGCTCAAAGATCGTATTGAAATTATTAAGAAGATTTGTGGATATTAAAAAAAATCATTGGCTATTTGTATGAATTTTCATTATAAATTAATTTGAACAAAAATTTATTTTATTGGTTTTTTTTATTTGTTTTTGCTTTTCTAAAAAACTAAAATGAAGTATATATTTAAAATAAAACTCAAAATATACCACTGATTTGATTAGTTAATTATTTACTTAACCTAAGAAAATTATTCCAATATAATAAAAAAAACTATATTGTTTGCATAGAAGAATGGGTAGGAATCTATAAAAGAAGTGGAAACTCATAAATCAAAAACCTAGCAAGATACCAGAAAGAAAAAAACCACTGGGAATACCTGTTTTAGGTTATTTGATATGTAAAAAATTCAATGGATATAATTAAGGTAGAATTTAATGAAATATGTATTTTTCTTTTTATTTATATAATAATTATAAATTTTTAATTTAATTTTTTATGTGGTGAATTAATATAAAATTTTTTGTTATATTTATGTTTCTATACTTTTTGGTTGATTCTTGATAAAGACTACATGATATAGTTGAAATGTTGATATTCAATATATATATATAATGCATCTAAATTTTGCATCCTAAATTACAAATTTTTTTCTCCTTCCTTTCCACTTCTAATGGTAACTTATAATCTTATTAAGCTCACTTGTTTATGTGCAATGTCATACCATAAACTTAAAAATACAATTGTAAGTTTATATTATTCTTTTACGTTAAAATACCCATATACACATGTATATAACTTAAATGTTATATTATAAAATTTTAATAACAAAAGTATACTTATATTTCAATTATTCATATGTATTAAAAATATATTAAGTTAACTAACATCACTAATCAAAACACAAAACATAGATAACCTTAGGTCAAGTCATATCTTAGCAACTAAATGCGAAGGAATGAAAATTAGAGCTCAATTATGCAATTATTAATTATGATGCATTAATAATAATTGAATACAAAATCGTGAAATGATATAGTAATTTAACACATGCTAATTATCGGAAGTCGATTCTACTATAAAAGCTAAATCAACTAATTTCCAAATCAATTCTATCTTTTACAAATGAACTATATCACTAACAGTTATTTTGCTATGTTCGAATACTGAACACATTAAAAAGATGGTTCAATAGTTTAAATAAATTTTCCTTATTTATAAAATCTTCATTTTCAGAGAATTCTAATATCATTCAAGAAAAGAGTAAATAAATTACTCTTTAATATCATTAATAATAATTTCAAAAATGAAATTACCTTTAATATAATAAGTAGAGATTCTTAACTTGAATTTTAAGAAAGATAAATATCATCAAAAATATTTATATATCTAAAAATTATTTTAAAATTTCAAGTTATAGAAAATGCATCGTGAGTAAAAACAATTTGTCATAGGTCAAATTATATTGTTCTAACCTAAAGCAGTGTAATTACTCATTCCTACTGAAATGCCTAAAATATATATATTTCATCTATATAATTCAATATTCAACTTCAATTTATATCGAAATAATTTACGAAATGGGATGTTAACATCACGCGAGAGGAAAACTAAGGAACAACGGAGTATACTGAGCTGATATTTTTCTACCAGCTCATATTCATATATATACACACAGCATATATACTTTGCTAAAATATATATATTATTTTATAATAATACTTATTTTTATACTAAAAAAATAAATAATACTTATTTTAAAATGGAGTTTTTGAGAGTATTGAGATAGATTAAATCAAGATAAGAAAAAAAAGATCTTGCAAGTTTTTTTTAATAAAAGCTTGTCTTTTAATTTGTTTCTAATTATTAAGAATTCTTTAAGATAGGAGGGGGAAGAAAGTATAGAATTTTTCTGCAATTAGCTCTATTGTTGAAACTTTAAAAAGTGGAGATATTTTTATGTTATCTATCACGTTGATCAATTAGAATGTTTCCATGGGATTACAAACAAAATATGAAAAAAAAGGAAGGGCATGAAAGGTGTGAGCTCAAATTTTGAAAAAAAAAACTATAAACTACAGATTTGCCTTTTGTTTTAAGATTAATTAGAATTTTGTCGAAGGCAGTATCTGATATATTGATTTTAATTCGCTTTGGACTCTTCAATAAATAAAAAAAAATCTGCAAATTAAATAAAGAGAGAGAAAATGTTGAGTGGCTAGAGGTAAACGAGCTTTCCTCTTTGGGAACTTCTTTCCATTACCACCTGGAACTGCCATTAGAAATGTCAACATTGCATAGAACATTGAGAGCTAGCCGAGGAAAATGGACTAAAATGAAAATTCCGGACAAACCACAAGCATAAAATAAAATACTTCGCCCACAGGACCAATACACTCATCGATAAGGGTAAATACACTTTTCTTTTTATTACAAAAAACATTTGCGTGATAATATATGTATTATGTATAATAGTGTATTTTTGAAAAACCTCCGCTGCAAGCATATATAAGTTTCAACAATAGAAAAGTGGGGTATTTATAGATTCATTAATTATATTTATTTCATAATGTAAATTAATCACATTATATTGTTTTTTTTATTTTATTTTATATTTTATTAATTAAACTTACCTTTATTTACTACCATTTTTATTCTGATAATATATATATATATGAATATAAAAGAGGAAAAAAAAATTTGTATACTCGATCTAAGGGAATAGGTATAGAATTTAACATTAGAAAGAGGTTTGAATGCTGCTAACAAGCACACTCTTATAGTAAGTCGCCCTTGAGTGCACTCATAGTATGCATTTATCATAATTATTGATTAAATTTTATATATTTAATAAAGTGTTGGCGCATGTTCCTTCAAGAATGATGTGTTAAATCTGAATTAGTAAGAAATAGATTGGGATGGTTTGATTAAATAAATGTGAGGGAAGGGAATAAGAAGAGAATAGGAAAAAGGTATAATAAATGTTTCAATATTAGTCAAGTATTGGTCTGATTCCTTTTTTATTATAACTAGTTAAGTATTATATTTCATTTTATAAAATTTTAGTCCGATAAAATAAAATTATTTTAGAGATTACATTTGGTGATTGCCGTTCGAAAATAAATAATTAATCGTGATTATAGAAACCATTGTAATATGGTCTAGGCTGAAATGCTTGGTGGCGCCCTCGAATGGCCACCATATTTTGCAATCATTGAAAATTTTCGATCGAATGTTTTGGCACAATACTATTGCCTCACTGATGTTTGATAACCGTAAAATAAAAGAACTTTATTCTTAAGGAACATTATTACTCAAATTATGGAAAATGAATAGGACAATATCATTCAACACATCATATCATCGTTGTGTATCGACATCCATAAATATCTAATATTATTTCCTTTGTTTCTAAGATCTACTTATGTTGGAATAATCAATTTTGAAAAATCATTAGATGAAAAGAAAGTGAAAAGATCATTGGATTAAATTTTTTTTTTTATTTAATAAAATTTAGGTCTTCCTTACAAAACGACTATACCTGGTTAATAAGTAAAATTAATATGAAGGTAAGATTTTATTTTTCTTCATATTAAATTCATTCACTTGTGAAGAGACAGAATTTTTGTTTATTCCTAACTTAATTAATATAGTAATATTTGTTTATTTATTATTCTGTATAAATGACTAATATCCTTGGATGAAAGGTCTTTTCTTTTAACAATAGGGACCATACATAGATGGGAGATCTTATAAAACAGAATCTCCTCAAAAGGATTGGATATTACAAAAGTTTTCATTATTTTTATACTGTTTAATTTAAATTTAGTTAGTTAGTGTTATCATAATCTTTGGAATTATATTTTTTTTTTTACAATCTATTAAATATTGTTTGTGTTATAATACATATCTACTATGGGATATGGAAAGGTAACATTTTAAAATTTATATACTAATATAGATATGTAAAGCATTCATAATAATAAATTTTATTATATAAAGATAAATTTAAATTGTTTTAAGTTAATAAATATTGTTGAATTTTTTATTTATTTTAAGTACTCTGATTTATTTAAATTACTTATTTTATTTTCATAATAAAATAAGATTGAATAGATATACCCATATATATAGTACTGATCACTTCTATCTTCCTTTTGATTACTGATGGCGCCATTAGGTCAGTATCGATCTAGAAAATTTAATTTACGGTGATCAAGTTGATGATGATCGATGCAACCAGCTAGACCCAGGGAGAAAAAGAGATCTTTAAGATTGTTCAGACAATTGAGAAAAGACAACAGAGACAAATGACAGCCAAAATAATTTTAGAGTTTATTAAATTCAAGAAAAGAAATAAATCTCAGGCAAACAAAATATGAAAGTTTCACCTAGATTTTACTGGCATGTATCAGAGAGTGTACGTAAGTTTTGAAAGATCAAATACCCTGGCAGATAAGTTTGTTTTCTCACCCATGATTTAAAAAGAGAAGCATTTATAATATCTTCCTACTAGCGATTTATAAAAACTAATTCCAGTTTCCCTATTTAGAGATTTCAAAAATAAAATGGTCTTCCAAAGAATACAACGAAACAGTGCGAGCAAGCTTTCCTTGGTCCAGAATAAAACATTGGGACCAAGAATGTCATATGTTCGCAGAACAGCTTGTGATAAATCACTTTCAAGATTATCATGATTGACCCATATATAATAAAAAAAAAATAGAACAAGAAAAGATTACGATTTTAGGTAATCTGAAAGAGAAGAAAACCAAATCTCCGATCTAGGAAAAACAGAACAATACACTCGATAAATAATCAGCCAAAAGATTTACAGCCTACAGAAAAAGCAAACTAAACTTAGCTAATTTAATTACAGTATAACAGAAAGGGACAGGTGAGTTAAAAGAAATTACTAATATGTATCCAAGTGTTGATCACAGGTTAGTAATATAAAGAATTAAAAAGCTCGCCATACATTCCCAGATAAATAAATTTAAAACGAATATGGAATCTTAAAACTAAGTTTCAAACACACATTATAAATAAAATACATAATAAATGCTTAAAATATTTAAGTTGAATATTTAGAAGATATTATAAAGACGGGTTTCTTTTTAAGATTAAGCTGAGACTTTACAAGGGATTTAACTAGAGGTTTAACCCTGGTTAGAATATGAAATCTTTTACCTCTAGGCATAAGATTGAGTCTGGCTGATGTCTTTCAGCATTGCACACAGTTAGTTCTCTTTAAAGTTCTTATGTAGATTGTGGCTTCCATTTATGAGTTCAGGAGTCTGGAAACAATCTTGGAGACAATTTTGGAGAGTGCATTTATGACATAATCTTGGCGGCATGGTCTGAAGCTCTGGAGTTCATCTTGGGAGGATTTAGCACTGCATGTGGAGAAGATTTCTCATAGCATATATTTTTGGTATTCTGAGTGAATGATTGCTATTTAGCGAAAAGTAGTCTGTAATATGATATCAGCAAAATATCAGGTAAGGTAGCATAGCAATCCAAATAATTATTACTAGCAGAATAACAAGATTCAGTAACAAAAATTAGTCATCAGAAAAGTACTTATAACAATCAGCATGAGAAAATTTATCAGAGAATAAAATCAGTCCGAAATCCAGAGCTTTTTATGTGAGCTGTTATCTTCCACATCATCTTTAATTAGAAATTTTTGACCAGGGCAAATCTCTATCTCAAACTTAATTTTAATGAAAAAATTCTGACCAAGGCTCTTATTTTATTCACAATTAATTTTTTAAAAAAATGTAAAAACAAATCTCAGCCTTTTTTTCTTTGAAATAAATTAAAATAGATTACAATCAAAGAAACAAGAATGCAATTTAAAAAAAAAAACCTTCCAAAGTTAAAATGCTTTGTTCAAAAAGGATTAAACCTTTTCCTTTTTAAATTAGATCTTTTTTATAAATAGATTTTTTAAAAATGTCAAAAGAAAATAAATTTTATAACTAAAATCGGTACCGTAAAATCTATTGCAAATAAAAATCACAGATTTTTTTAAAAATAAGCGAGAATGTGTGTAAAAAATAATAATAAAGAAAACTTTTGAACAGTTTTCTTTTAAAAACTATATAAAAAAAAATAAATCAAGGTTTTAATTTTGGCAATGAAACTTTTGAAGTGGATAAAGTATCCGGTTCAACATATATATATATCATCCTGACTTAATATCACGATAACTTAATTGAAAGTAATTTTGAGAATCTATTGAAATTATATTAAGTATTATTATTGCTATAGGAAATTCACCCTGAGTTCGAATACTGAGCATAACGGAATAATCAAGAGAGGTGAAGATTGAATGAACCGGTCTAAAATTATATCTTTATTAAATATTTAATATTAAATTATCTTATTTGAAATAGATTCAATCATGGATTAAACATTTATCGCATCATTCATGGCATCCTATATGAAGACCATTAGTCTGACTATAGTTAGATGTGTTCACTTCATTCCTTCATTACAAACTATTATATAACAAAATAATAATAATAATAATAATAATATGCACCTCTAATCATATCGACAAACTAAAAATAATGTTTTTCACTGTTTATAGTTTATATTATTTTTAATCATTATTATAGATTTGTATAAAATATACATGTCTTTTCTTTACAATCACAAATACACATGTATAGCTAATATATATTAAACATGCATTTATGTATAAACAAAATATATTAATTATAATGCAGACATGTAGACACATTCCCACTTATAGAATATTATGCAAATCTATAATGCAAGTAATACATAATTTTTTATTCAAATTTAAATGATAAATTATTAAATATTATTTGCACAGACATTTTGTAATTTATTCATTTATATGTAAAACATAATGGATTATATTTATTTCCATTTTACACTATAGAGTATATAATATTAAATGTGGATGTTTTTAAAATGCATCACCTTACGCTTGCAATTTCATAAGTGATAAAAGAAGAATGTGAATAAAAGGGATTAAATCCTTCGTTATATAGCCATTTATATTACATAATGACTACAGAATAAAGTGTTAATTAATGCTCCACTGTGAACTCACAAAAAAGAAAAAATCAGTTCTATCAACTAAATGAAATTGTTGTGCTAATCTACTACTTAGGTGCTAAATGTCACATAGGTTAACAATCGTATAACTTTTTTATTTATAAAGGACTTGATCTCACACTTTCAAATTACCCATAGCTATCCAGTCCATCTTATACCCATGACCCCTACATGTGAAAAAGATAATAATCTCCAATATTCATGCTGAATCAGCACTCATCATTTTGTCCAGATCAACATCTCCCACACATATATACAATCATTGCTCAGTTTATATCAAGATAGCAAATCATCAAACTTTAATGGACAAGCTTCATTCAATCTTCTCCACTCTTCAGTCACTCATATCATTGAAAATCCGAGGATGAAATGCTCAAAGCCCTAGCTGATATCTGACCCCTCACAAACATGTGTGAGAGATGGTGATTTGGACCAACTGATGAGTGCTGGTTCAGGACGAAATAGTATATTGGAGACAATTTATCTTTTTCACGTGTATGTGGTCATGTGTATTAATTGTATAAAAAAGACGATAGCTATGGGTAGTTTGAAAGTCTGAATTCAAGTCCCTTATAATTACATTAAGTTTAGTATAGATGCTATACATATATTTAAATATTATATATACACACACACTTCTTAATCATGCTTTAAATATGTGTAGTTAAATTTTTTTTTTTTTACATTAATTAAATAAATAAATATTTACATTTTAGTAATTTATGTTTGACTTGATAGATAACTGCAGATAATAGAAAGTGTTTTGTGATTACTGAGCATCAAAAATAATGAAATTCATGGAAAAATAAGTTAGTTTAATTTAAACTCAACACTCTACAATAATTTCAGTAATTAAAATAAATGTTTTAATATTTATAATTCAAAACTAAAAAAAAATCTATAAAACCAAACTTTTAAGACACACATAAATTTTTGAATTTTATGACTTACTACTAAAAGTTTTAAAAGTTTACCTCATTCCATAGTTCTGAAGTAGTACACCACACTCCATTATGAAGTACTGACAAGTAAGTAAAGGTTTTTTCCATAATACAATATTTTGCCGAAATAAATTTTCCACCATTTTCCTATCTTTCTCGTCTTTCTTCCTCAACTCTTCACTACTTGATTGTTTTAATAAACTGTCCCCATTTTGAGATGTTTTACGATGAATTATATTCCCAGACATCCTGTTCTTGTCTGACTTTACTAGCCGTTTAATCTGTCAATAATAATAATAAAAACCTATTCAATAATAAACTACTTATCCATAAATAATGCAAATAATTTTTTTATTTGTAATTTCATTAAAAGACAGATCAATAAGCATAAAATCTATTCAAATCTAAAAATTTAATAATTTCTGTATTGATTTAAAATTTATTTTTATTACTACTAAAAAAAAAAAAGTTAATGAAGCAATGTGAAAATCTGAAAAGTAAAATATTTTACCTAATATATATATATATCATTATGAAATTATATTATTATATATTGTTTGTACTATATATGATTTTAATAAACTACATGTTTATATTTGAAAATGTTGGGTCTAATGAGAGCTGTAGTGATAATGCCTATGGACTAATTAATTATGGAGAGTGCATTATTGCCAGTTGGTGACAATAAGAGAGAAGGGCACCAAACATTTGGCTTGCCTACAGTATTAAACATATTCTGGATTCTATTAATATTATCTATATTCAGATCATTTTGAAAAAGTTATTGGCCTGCAATATTTTTCTACTGTATATTTCAAAGAGGTAAAAAAACTTTCCTAAATATATAATCAAGTAGCCTTAAAAAAAACAGTAAAATAAAAGCAAACATTATAATTCAATTACAACACACTCTTTTCAAAGCTTAAATAAACTGCCTACATTTTTTTTAGTTCCAAGAATGTGATTTTTTTTAAAAATATAGATATTACAAGAAGAAAATCTCATAGTCTTTAACCAAGGATCTTTTTAAAAAATAAAAAAATTTAAAACACAACACATTATTGCAATTTAATAAAATAGAGAAAGTGCCTAATTTTAGGCTTGGCTTAGTTTTATGGAAGGTGTATTGCAATTTCACAAAACATCAGCCTTTATTTTATTATTTTCACAAAACTAATCATATAATTAGATAACAAA
This sequence comes from Epiperipatus broadwayi, assembly GCA_028023455.1. NCBI lineage: Eukaryota > Metazoa > Onychophora > Udeonychophora > Euonychophora > Peripatidae > Epiperipatus > Epiperipatus broadwayi. The sequence goes on from JAQFVV010006426.1 coordinate 561,757, forward strand.
GTTTTATTGGCTTTAAATATGCAAACAGAACACCAAACGATATGAGGAGAGATAGTACTTCTATACCAAACAGTTTTCAGTCATATGCATGGAGTTTCCCTATTTTTATTCATGAAAATATTCAATTAAACATACTATATTCCTCAGAGATTTTAAAGAAACTGAATGAAGCAAATTCCTAATGTCCAATTCATGTTTTGTTGTTGCAGCTATTACTAGCATGTAATTCATTCATATGGGAAACAAACATAAAGGGAGTACTCATCAACATGCAGTCAGTTTATTGACTTTTTACTTCGGAGTTTAAAACCAAGAAATACAATGGCTTTTGTTAGTTGAGTTTTCTTGAAGATAGGATAAATATATGATTTATTATTATTATTATAGATACTTACAATCATGATAAAATTAAATTATGGTCCTTATTCCTAAAAAGATGTATAGATACCAGCTAAACAGCAGTTATCAACAGAAGGTAGAGGATGATAATCTTTTATTTAGGTACCTACAATTACAGATTAAAGAATTATCTAATGTTACATGGGATATTGATGGACTTTGCAAAGATAGAAAAAAAAAAAAAGGTGAAGCACAAGTGAAGTGAAACATAAATAAAAATGGAAGAACAATATTGTGGAGATTGATAGTATATCAAATAGAGTAGCAAGATTAATTACTCAACTTAATGGAATACGCCAAATGCAGATAATTTAGATTTATGTGTAAACAAATTCTTATTGAGAAGAAAAAGTAGATTTTTATTATTATGGAAGAACAAAATGTTTTTGACCAGATTAAGCAATATTTTAAAATTGTAATGGGAAACTTTAATACTAGAATTGGTAAACAATAAAATCAAAATGTTTTGGGTAAATTTATTATGGTTTCAGAAATGAGATTGGATAAAGACTTACAGAGTTTGCAGGAAAACTGTATGATATGAATTATTTGAGAGAAATGCTAACAGAAATAGATATGGAAACATCCAAATGAAGATACAGAGAGAATAGGATTATATTTTGACTAACAGAAAATATCTATTTCAAGATTATAGTGATCATTGATTAGTTAGATGTAATAAATGTTAATGTAGAACTTAAAAACTATAAAGATAGTATTAACAAGTGATATTTCCAACATTCAGAAACACTTCAATAAATTTAAATTAGATCATGCTAATCATTTTAAAATACTGATAGATTTGAATATAGTTTAAACTTTACTGAAATCAATAAGATTATTGACACTCTGCTAAGAATTACAGCAAAGATAGCTAGCTGGTATAAAAAAGAAGCAATTCACCAATAATTTTCAACTGAGACAAAACAATGTATGAAGAAAAGAAATACGCAAAATAATCTATTAAAAAGAATTAAACATCTGGAGTCAGTACAAAAAAAAAAGTTAATGGTGAATTGTTAAGTAAAGCTATAGAAAAAAAATAAGCCTCAAAAATATAAAATTACACTTTGGTACTGTAATAAAAGTGTTTCCGTAATAAAAAAAGAAAATTGAACTATTACTAAAAAGAGGAATAATATCACAAAATATATGGAGGAGTTTTACAAGGAATTATATTACAACAACAAAAAAAAGTAGTCACAAGTAATCATCTGAATAACTAATAATTTTAATAAATTGTTTTTCTCTTCACTAGTGAAAATTGTAATTATAAATATGCGACTTTTTTTTTTTTCGCATTAAACAGTGAAGCTATAATTGTATGAATAATGTATAATAGGTCTGCTTAGCGCTTTCGAGATTCAATGTTGGAATCTCATACTCTTAGCTTTGTGAATGAAGACTGTTGTGATTATGCAAATGAGTTTGTACAAATAATTTGTACAGAGAAGAATGATGCCAAAAGAAAAGTTAAAGAAGCTTTCTACATAGCAAATGATATTAGTGCCATTAATAGAAGAGAGGCATGCTTTGCTCTCTCCAAACAATGGACTAACTAATTAAAAATTCAAACTCATTTGCATAATCACAACAGTCTTCATTCACAAAGCTATGAGTATGAGATTCCAACATTGAATCTCGAAAGCACTAAGCAGACCTATTATACATTATTCACATAATTACAGCTTCACTATTTAATGCGAAAAAAAAAAGTCGCATATTTATAATTACTAATAATTTTAAATGGAGAGAAGATATGCAGTTAAATCTATGGGAAAAAATGCTCCAGGAAATGTTGGAATTATCACTGATATCTTTAAAAAAAGAAAAAGAAGACCTGTTGGCAAAACTATATGCCAAATGTCTAAATGATAAAAATGTAACAGTTATCGGAAGAAAGTGGTGGTAATATTGATATTTATTAAAAGTGACAAACCAAATATTAGGCTTCTAGCAGTTCTATACAAAAACCTATGAGAAGATAATCACAACTTATCTATAGTGAACTTTGGACTTAAACCAAACAAAAGAATGGGATTTAAAAGTGGTTTTAGCACATTAAATCCCACCTAAATATTGAGAAAAGTTATAGAAAGAACCAATGAATAGAAGTTGCAATTATATTTTAAATTTGTAATTATAAACACATGATCACTAAAGTGTATAAATATTGAATTGAGTTCAGACCCATATGACTATATAAGTTAATGAGCTTGAATTAAAACTATTATAGTGTTTTCAATTTAAGACTCAGTTTTGTAGTTAAGTAGGGATAAAAGGTGGTTGCTGGAGGATTGCATTAGATCCTAAGATCTAGGTGCAGTGTTCTCAAATCCAAGGCTCCTCACTATCAAAGGCCACAAGCCAGAAACTAGTCTGGGGATATTGGATGAGTAGGCACTAGATGAGGATTTTATGCCCAAGCCTTCTGGCATCCATTGATTACTCTGGCTTGCATTGAGTGGCAATATATATAGAGAGTTTTGTCTGTTTTAATTTGTAATTATGAAAGGCATTTGATTTTCTAAACATTTCTATGATGACTAAAGCTTAGAAACATCACGATATAGACTCAGGATATTAACATATTTTAAAAAATATTTAACACAATGCTGGAACAGCAACGATTAGATTACATGGTGTCATTACGAATATTAACATTGCCAAGAATGTATAATAGTGACTCCATACTTCTAAAATGTACAGTTTAAGGTTTTATAAAAAATATTTTGGGGATTAAAATGGGAAGTTAAAGGAATAAAAATACATGAATGTTATTTAATTCATCAAGATTTGGAGGTGTTGTTTTTGTAAACAATGCTTCAAAGCTTCAAGAAATGTTGCAAGACTTAACGGATAAAAATATAAAAATAAAAAAGATTAAAGTAAGGCTTAATGGATTTTCTTTTCATATGTCAAATGCTTTGACCGAGAAGTGAACCAGGGCCAGCTGCTAGGAAGGCAGCTATGCTAACCACTAGGCCATCAATGCTTGACGGCTTAGCATAGATGGACAATCATGAATTAGAAGTAATTAAGAAGTACAAATACTTTGGTCAGATTGTTAATACAGATAGAAAATGTAATGGATGAAATTAATCATAGATTTAAATTTGGATGGAGTGCCTTTGGTAGAAACAGCTTACTATTAAAAGGAAATATGCTTGTGAATCTGAGTTTTGGATAAGATTTCAGATCACTCAATGAAGTATGGAGAAATATATATTGGAAGTAAGAAGAAGAAATCAAAAGCAAAATAAGTGATTAAAAAAACAAACACATACTAATAACATTAGTAAAAAAATTAAGAAAGTGAATGGAATTGTGTTGAATAAAATACTAGAAGAAATGATAATAAACAGATAATTGAACTTTTAAACTATATCCCAAGAGATTAATAAAAGACATAGAAAGAGTCCACATGTGAGATGGATAGATAAAATAAAGAAGTTTGCTAGTGTGATGTGAAAGAATAGAGGTTATAAATTGGAGAAACTGGATTAAAATTGAGAGACTAGCTTGCAGTCGATCATTTTGCAATATCTCCAACATTAAAAAAAAAAGAACTCCAATTTTTGGTGAATTTTTCCATCATCGTTAGTCTTTTATTCAGTTTTAATGCAAGTGGAACTATATAGTTATTAGCCATTATAGTTTCTTTTCATATTTTCTTATGATAAAATTTTTTTCTAATATTATTAATTCTTAACTGAACCCATTCTCATCATATTTATACAAAAGTTCATTTCTCATTTTATTTCATTATGATTATCAATAAAATTATTCTATTTCTATATACCAACTCTTATTATTTCTTTATGTATTTCAATATTTTCTCTGTGATTTGTAATTTATTAATGATTTCTTATTCTTAATAATTGCTTCTTTCAATTATTTTCAGTATAATAGATCTATACACAATTACAAAAGTTATAAAGAATTTTATGTGAGCCTCAATGTGATGGATTCTATTTTTGGTATTTCTGTTTCAACGGACAATCACAATTAAAGGACTTTTTGAGACTCCTAATAAATGAGAATAGCAGTCCCTGTATAACCTTTTGATTTTAGGTGATCATATATGGACCTGCTTTCCTCAAACTTTCAACTTAGTGTTATTGATTAAGGTTAAAATGAAATCTGATCAATATTGAAGACTTCTCTTTGGCTGATTTCCTAAGAGAATAACTATTTTTATGTAATTCTTTCTAACTCTAATATAAAAATAAATATTAACCCTATGATATTGGACTTCATGGATACTTTACGAAACTGTATGTCATATATGATTGTTTACAATTGCTTGATTAAAAAGTCCATATATATAATTTAAAATCATCTTAATTAAATTTAAACAAATGCTCAAAAGAAAACAGAGCAACATTTTTTTCAAGCATTTGGTAAGTCTAATTGGGAAAGTTTTAAATTATTTATATGGAGTTTTTCATCAATAGTGAGCAATCATCTTTTATCTGAAAATATTCAAATTAATATATATACTTTCACATATAAAAAAATGAATGCTTATCATTATTTGAAGGGAAAAGTTTATGGCTTAAAATTACCCTAGACATACCAAATGCATAAAGAAATATTGGTATGCATGTGTATGAATTACACACAAATAAAATTTTACAGATATATTTCCTCAAACATTACAATAGATGAAATTTTAATGAGCATAAAAAAAATATATATAAAATACATCTCAATGATACACTGGGTTTCAATATTTTATAACGTTAAACCTTTAAATATTATGCTTCCTTAAAAATCTGTGATTTAGCTCTGAAAAAAAAAAGAATTACTAAAATAAATGGTTTTAAAAGGGTGACAATCTATTGTCAATGATGGCAAAAGATTATCATTTAAGTTGTTAGTATCATAGTATTTAAACTAAATGGCCGCAAGGAAAGAGATGAATGTTTCTGAAATATATGAATTTCTGAATGGCTATTGATATATTTGACCATTTATTTTAGAAACAGAACATAATAGAATCTGTATATATCCTAAGAAAAATTAAAATTTTCTTAAAAATAAATAAAAACAAAAAACTACTTTGACAGTTTGATTTATTCATAAATATTTAAATATTCATCATATACAATAATTATTATTCTATAATAAGACTGAATTCAAATAACAACATTGTAATGCACATTTTTTGTTGATGTCATCAAAATATTTATTTAAAAATTACAGGAGGAAATAAAAATGTGTTTATGTTTATCATGATAAAAAGAGCCACGAGATTGGGATCAAAAAGCCACACTTGATTTGCAAGCCATAGCTTGCTGGTTTACACTATAAATATATTTTACGGCATATCTTCAAACTGAACCTACTGAAATTTGAAGTAAATTTCAATTTGTGGTGGAATTTCACTTGTAAAAATTTTTGTTTTCTTAATTGATTTTCATAGTGAATGTATTAACCTAGGAGCATTGAAATATGTTATTATGATAACAAAAATATTAAAACAAGAAATGTTTATTATTAATTGCAACATAAAAAATTATGAATTGATTTTATTCACTTTAAAAAAACAAACACACATATAAATAATAAAGTTTATAGTTTTGATAAAATTTTCTTTCTTATATGTATTTTGGTTAATGTGTTCACAAATAGATTATAAATAATACACATAAATATTTAATGTTTTAAATATGTGTTATTTTGTTTATATATATATACTGTATAACATTATATTGGAGAGATATCAATAAAATATCTATTTCCTTTGTAGTAGAGTAAGAATGTAATATAAATTGTTTTAGCTTACATTGGATTAAAAGAATATTATTTGTATTTTTAAACCATAAATTGTCATAATTGTGAAATATTTTATTATTGTCATGTAATAAAATTTTACTTTTGGAATGCTAGATAAATTTGACATTAGTTATAAAAGAGCATTATTTGGTTATTATGATGTCAATTAATAAGACTATAAATAGAAATGAACAGTCTGAACTAACTCTTCGACATCTTGAGTTCAATAACAGCAAATCTAAGTTTTCTCATATAATTTTTTCAAATTTATTTTCAAAAGTATTTGATTATTAACTATATAAAATTACTGGGTATAAAGAATAATTTGTCCAGAAAACTGGACAAGGGTATCGAGATTTTGATAAAGGAACAAAAATTTACTAAAAGAATGAAAAGTAATTCATTGCATTCAAAATTGTCTGAATATTTCTTTACTAAAAATGGACATCGTTTATGCTTTAATAATGGGATTAAAGAGAAAATTGTATGTAATTATTATTTTCATCTGCTGATATAGTTTTGTGATATTGATGAATTATTTCGACACAATTTAAATTGGTTTATTTTGCATTGCATCACCATGGGTAGAAACCATCATCTGTTCATTCATATCTTGCATTATCAAATATCTGCTAAATGAAATAACTTTAATATATGAAAAATATCTAAATTATTAAAATGTGTTTTGTATCAGATATTTCATGATACATCTACTTTAATTGGTGTAATAAAATATTGCCTAATTATAATTTAAAGAATAGGCATTGGAATTTTGAAACATCATATTAGAGGATAATTAATCATATTGTATAATATATTATTTTTTTGACCTATGTATATGATTATATATTTACTAATATAACTGGTTATTGTGCTTTAAGTTAAATAATCATTTGTTTTATATGCACGGAATATGAGTTGTGATCTAAATTTAAATCCCAAATTTTAATAATTATAAATTTGATTTAAAAATATTCTCTTATTCGATGGTTATCAATTATTTTGTTAATATATAACTTATAAATATTGAGAATCTAAAAAAACAATATTGTAACAATCATTCATTGGTATTTTATTTAGAATAATGTGTATTAGATCCTACGATCTAGGTGCAGTGCTCTCAGATCCAAAGCTCTTACTGACGAAAGCCACAGACTAGAAACTGGTCTGGGGATGTTGGATGAGTAGGCATTAGATAGGGATTTTATGCACAAGCCTTCTGGCATCCATTGATTACTCTGGCTTGCATGGAGTGGCACTACTGTATGAAAAGTTTTGCCTGTTTTAATAAGTTATGAGCAAGCATAAAAATGGTGATCATGTGATATTTAGTGGTTTAACTCTCATATTCCTAGGACAATTTGAATAATGGTTTTACTTATTTACAATCTGTTACAAATTCTATTCAAATCTTCATCATTGTTTTATTTTGTTACAAATGGCATCCAGACACGTGGCTTGATAAAAGATTGAATTAAATATTAGTTTATCACTCATTGATTGATAGTCACCTTGGCTCAGTTCATTATTTTCATTCTGTTACAATATATTTACTATAAATTATACAAAATCTTTAAACAAATGCATTTTTAAAAACCAGTATAGATTTTGCTACAAAAATTTTCTAAAGACTTATTAATGCTTTACAGAAGATAGCTTTTAAAGCATCATTTGTCTATGTGGCTTCCAATTATCTTTTTTTTTTGGTTTCTGTGTCACAAAAAAAAAAAGTTGATTGAAATGGCACTTGTCTTGGAAGTTAGTATGGATAAAAGCATCATTTTTCCAACTATAGGGGCAGTTTCTACTCTGGTAATCTGGATGTTGTGTTATATGCTAGTAACTTGGATTCTAAAGTTTATATCATGAAGTCACAAAACTTTATTTCATTATAGATTAAACAATATTCTCAGAATACAGCTATTAAATTTCTTTTTGCAAAATGTAAAAATAATGACATAAAACTGATCATGCAATAATTACTTTATCATTATAGTGAGTTTTAAAAAGGTATTTTGAATAAAAGGATTTACTGAGTAGTTAAAACAATCATATAGGTCTCACAATCTCAGACAAATTTATAAAAATTTAAATCATTTCAAAAGCTTGTAATTATCATCATCTATTCACATTTCTACCTCTTACCTACCACATCCCCTTCCTACTCATTATTCATAATTTCTTTAAATTTCTCTATATAAGTCAAATCCAATCCTATTCCTTTAATTTAATCAATAAATAAACTTTTTTCATTTATTTTTCGCCAACACTTATGTCTTTGTCTGTCCAAATCATTTTCTCATTCTCTTATAAATTCATCTCTAGAATCTACAATCTTTTCCCCTCTCTTAATTGCCCACAATGTTGCATCAAATAAAGTAATATTTCAAATAAAACTCTTTAATGAACTTGTATCTTAATCTCGGGAACTATAGAATAATTTCTGAGTCTTATTAAGTCTCTCTCCTTAATCTTTGCAATTATCATTATTTCCATGTCAGCAAAATAGCTTTTCTTCCCCTATGCTAATTTCCTCTTTATCAAAACAAAAGACCTGTCTTACATCTCTTCCATGTTTATTTCTTTTGAAAAACAGTTATTAAATTTTAAAAGTTCTTTTGAAATTATACAAAATTTTAAATCACACCACCTTTAAGTCTATATCTTTCTTCTTTAGAATATTAAACTATATAATACAATACACTCTGTCAAAAGTGTTTTTCAAAATGACTAAAGCAAATATTAATTTCTTTGCTTCTTTCTAAACAAATTTCAATAATTGTTCTCACTACTCCAACTGCATTTTCTATCCTTATCTTTTTTTTAAATCCAAACTTCTCTTGAAATAAAATGTGTAATCTATAAGAAATATTCCCACTCACAAAACCTCAATGAGTAAAATGGCAAAACTCTCAATATATTGGGGAGGAGGGAGAGTAAACTTTGTAAAATCTTGACTTACTGCATTGAGTCATTTCTTAATGAAGTTGCAAATGTTGAAAGAATAACATAATTCGGAATATTTTTAGAATAAGATGAGAATTTTCTTAAATAGTAAATTATATTTCAAGTATTAATTCTCTTAACCTCCTTTTTTCATAGTTATGGCAACTTAACTGTAATTTCATCAATTCCTTGAGCTTTACCAAACTTATCCATTGTTTTTACAATCTCTTCCTTCTTTATTGATCAGCTTATTTTATCCTTATCTATATTATTATTTTTCAATTAACACACATAAAGGCATATTAATTCTGTCAAACATTTATATATATTTTTCTATTTATTCAATAATTCTTTTTTTACTAATAACTTATATTTTTTTGTTCAATAACTACTTCATTACTATTTTCTATCCAAGCTGTTTTCTTCTACTAAATATTAAAACAAATCTGATTTTTTATTGTAATTTCTTTACCTTTCTATATTCTTTTGATCATACTCCACTATTAGTTTCATCCTTCAATTCATTATATATGCGCTTTTATCTACATACTTTTGCATTTTCTTTTCTGTATTTTTTTTATGAATCTTCTCATTGTTGAGTTTTTTTTATTACTATTTTCTTTATCAGCTGTCAATACTGTATTTAAAAAAAAAAAGTTGAATAATTTTCATTTTTAATTTGGATTAATTTTATTATTTAAATTTTTATCAATATTATTTTCTAATCTAACAAATTTGAAAAATTTACCTAAGTAGCATATTTCAAATTCTCAACTTAATTTTTATTTAAAATAAACTCAATTTAACTATGATAAAATTATGATTTGAGTTTATATGAAATCCATCATGTGACAATGCATCTTTAATATTTTGAATCAACATATAATTCGATATCTACTCGCATGTATAAATTATCTTGTGATTTTTTGCACTATGTTTTAAGTATTATCTCATTATTTTTCCTACAAAAAACATCTCTTTGCTGTCCTATTATATTATTCTTGCACACTTTTTTTATCAATTAGTTTTTTTCACATATGCTTTCTATTTCATCGACATGATCATTAGTTGATATGCAAAACTGAATAGAAACCACTAAAGATCACATGATTACTATTTCTTATGCTTGCCCAAGCTGTTAAAACATGCAACTCTCCACACAGCTTGAGCAAGCATAAGAAATAGTAATCATGTGATGTTTAGTGGTTTAATACCAATTCTCCCTAATAGGATAGTGGTGGCTATGGTTATTAAAGAACCAAAGATACCAAAATGTATGGGTACTGAACTGAGTTCAGACCTATATGACTATATAAGCTAATGAGCTTGGATTGAAAATATTACATTTTCAATTTTAGACTCATAGCTTTGTACTTAAGTAGAGATAAAAGGTGGCTGCTGGAAGGTTGCATTAGATCCTAAGATCTAGGTGCAGTGCTCTCGGATCCAAGACTTCTTACTGATGAAATCCACAATCTAGAAACTAGTCTAGGGATATTAGATGAGTAGGTATTAGATGGGGATTTTATGCACAAACCTTCTGGCATCCAATGATTACTCTGGCTTCCACAGAGTAGCAATACTGTATGGAGAATTTTGCCTGTCAAAACTGAATAGTATTAATTTCTTGCAAATTATTTTTAACTTAACCATCAATCTAACATTTATATGATTGCTAAATTTTCCATTATATTTGCTGCTATTGCCAGAATAAAAACATTTTTTTGGTTATTTCATATAACTCTTTTACTTGTCACAATAGTTTTACAATTTTCTGTTATTTCTGATAATACATTCAACTTTTCTGGTTTATTCATAGATTTAATGCTTCAACCACATATTTCTTCCAATATAATTTTCAATTTGAATGTCTGTGCAAAGGGTAATTGAAATGATTTTCTCAACAACTTTAACTATGTCTTCAAAATAATCCAATGATATTTGCAATTTTAAATTTCTTAAAGATTTAGCTTATTCTTAAAAGAACTATATCCCCATTTAAAACAAATTGGTAAATGTACAGATTTTTCCCAATAATGAACATTTTTCAAGCTCCCCACACCATTATAAGAATAACCATATTTATTTATTTTGTAATGATTACTATTAATCCTTTTTTTAGGGAGTTAATTTATCAGATATCTATGTGAATTCCATTGAATTCTTGTTTTTAAGCCAATAAAATTAATTTCTATTGGAAGCACAATATAGTTTATTTGGCATTCTTGATTCCAAATCCTTTTCGAATTAACAAATTTTATCAAATTCAAAATAATTTAGCAATATACCTACCCCCCCCCCCCCCCATTATAAATCTTTGGCTTCAAAGTATTCTTATGCTGTTGGAATTTAAACAAGGATATAAATATTACTTAATTTTAATTTATGATGGATAAGTTGGGTGCATTCAGATTACTGATGGGACCTATAGGTAATGGACAATGGAATGACTTTCTGATATGAAGATTAAAATACAAATAAACTATGTGTAACTAATAACATTTTTTGTTGTTTTATAAAAAATGGTTCATTAAAAAGATAGTTTCAGGTATAATACAAAGTTTTTTTCTGTTTTTTCCTTGTGGTTTTTTACCATAACATCTTCAGTTACTTATAAACAAATATAGAATACATTCTCATAAGACTATCCCTACATTGCAATAATTGGATTATGTATTTTGCAAATACATTTCCATCTTTCAATTATATACACAACAAGTCTCACTTTTTTTTGTCTAACAGTTCTTACATCTAAGAAATACCAACAGGAACAGATTTAAGACTAGGAAAATATATCACAAGATTTTACACACACATTTTACCACCGTCCAAATCATAACTTGAACTTTTCATCAATGTTCAAAATTATTTTGCAATATTTTAATAAATGAAATATTTATTTAATAAGTAATTTTTTTAAAAAATTTATAAATGATTTTTTTGCATGTAAACAATATAAACTAAACCAATGGGTAAATAGAATTTTTTTTATATTTTATAAGTAAAGATTATAAAATGTTCCATTTTGAAATTCATTTGTCCATATTTAAGTATATTTTTTATAATTGCCCAAAATTTCAAACTATAAATCATTGATTGTGAAAGCGTTTTTAAAGATCTTTTTTCTTTTACTATGATAAATAAGTATATATAATAATTTAGCAAATGTGTAAAGAAAAAATATAAGCAATTCAAATATTATGATGCAGCATTTATTTACTATTTTAGTTTGCAAATAAGTTCTTTTTACAGAATTTCAGTTTACATATTATGTCCGTCTGATGAAATGTTGGGGCATAGATTATACATATATTTAGTTTTATATAATCAATAAAAAATAAAAAATGACTGATTAGTCTTCCATCTTTTTGTTATTAACAACTATTTTTTAAAATTTATTTAAGTTTCTGTTGCAAATTTCATATCAGTTGAAAAAAAAAGAAATTTATATATATATATTCTATTCCTTTACTTGCTGTACTATTTGTTATAATTATTATTTTAATTTGTGTGTATTCAAGAATAAAAAAGAATTTGCTCAAGCAAATTTTAATTAATGCTAAAATAATACAGGATGTTGGTAATTAAAGTTTAATGCCCCCTTGCAATTTTGTTTAGATATTTGTGGATACTAGATTTAAGATATTGCAACTGCAGTATAAAATCAGAATATTGGAATGACGAGGTTTTTTATTACTGTTTTGTTGAATCAATAAAAAGTTTTATCATCAATAATACTGTAATTATTTAAATTATAAAGTTTTCCACTTTTAATTTCTGTAATTTTCCCTAGGTTGAGCATAGATTGTAGCTTTGAGTAAATTTTTATATGTGAAAAAAAACAACAACAATCTATTTACTTTCTCTTTTGTTTTACTCAAAAATCAATATCAGCCTAAAATCTTTCAATCAATTGACAGATAGTTTTATCATGGAAATTGTCTTTCAATACCTCATTAAGCATATAAATAAGGTTTCAAGTTCCTTTAAGCATTGAAAAGCAATAACTATTTAAATAATTTTTTTGATAGAAGTGATAAAAATTATTTAAGTTTGGACTATCTTTTTTTAAACAATTAATTTGTAATTTAAACATTTTACTACTTTTCCTTTATTTAAATTTAAAAAAAAATAAAAAATTAATCAATAAAGTGATGTCATTAAACAATTTATTTTTATTTAAATGTTAACAAAAACATTAGTGTAGCTGAACGTGTGTGTATATATATTATAAAACTGAAAAATGTTCTTACAATAAATGTATATATATATGCAGACACATAAGATTTAAGTGGAGGCATATGAGCATATTCTGATTTTAATTTAGCAATTTACTGAATTGTGTATATTATTTGACTTATTGTCAATCTCACTGTATGATATTCCTCACAAGAGTCATCAATATGTAACTAACACTACTCACATGCTATGTCATAGCTTTCCATATCATTATTTATTCATTTAGCATATGGATTTAAATAGCTTAAATATTAACATAATATCTAAAAAAAAGAAATTTCAATCAGGAGACAGATTCACTTGTGCTTTATTAAGTCCTTCAATTTTGCCACTATAGCCATAAATCTGATAGCCATTAACTATATAATTCGTAATTTGTATTTGCCCACATTTTTAACAGATAAGTGGTTGGTAAATTCCATTTATGAAGCAGATGAGCACAACATTCATTAAATTTCCTGAATCCAATCCAGATAGTTTTATTATTGGATCTGGAAAAAGAAACTTATTTGGAATCTCATAACAATTCCATTTTTTATGCCATAATTTTTTGATCATAAATTCTCAGTTGAGCATTGAAAAAAAAAAGAATCTTGATTTGAGTAGAGTTTTAAATGATGAAACTATATCTTCAGTTATTGGAAATTCCCATCTGCTTTTACAAATTTTCTGTGAGGCAATTTCTTTTCTGATATCTATTGATAAATATGCGAAAGAACAAGAAGCCAATTCAAAGAAATAGACTTAAGTGTGCCATTAGTAATTAGAAGTTTAGTACGAGAACTTTCCTTCTAAATAGGGGCACAACACTACTCAGTGGAATATGCTAAAAAAGCTATCCTTAATGAACTTGCATCACAACCCCAAACAGTGCCAATGAACTTTCCAAGGAAGTTATTCTTAGAAACAAATTTTCATCTAACCTAAGATAAATAAAGTAAGATTATAATCCAAAATCACTTCTAAATAGCATGTAGTAGGATCATATTTCAGACTAATGTTGTAAAAAGTTATGTTCAGATTATGAGATGATTGTTATTTAGATAAAAAATTAAAGGTAGCAATCTACTTGGCTACATTCATTTTCTTTGCTTTTTTAAAACATTCCATCTATCTATGTCCCCAAATAATTCTGGAATAATTAATTGATAAATTTAAGATTAAACATAATTTACCCTAAAATATAAATTTGTAGAGTTTAAAATAAAAAAATGCACAGAAAACTAAAAGATAAAAAATGAAACATTTTCTGCTGCCGTGCTTTATAATACTTTTTTTTCTTTAACTTAATAGAAATTAATTTGAAAATAAAGTTTGCATTTGTCATTGATAATATTATTAAAATGTTTTTATTTGAAAAGCAACTAGAAACATTAGACTTGAAGGTATTCATTGAAATTGTTTTTTCGGTTCTCTATGATAGAGACAAGAAAGGTAAGAGACAGTTTAGAGACTTTGCATTGTCCATGCATGCTGTCAATAAATTACTGTTTAAAACAAAATCGATTATGGCTTTTACTTTTGGATTTTTGTGAAGTAAAAAAGTAGACAACTATCAGGCAGGCAGTGAGAATCCAAATAAATAAAAAAAGTTTCAAAGCCTTTTTTGTTGTAGTTGTTAATTTGTTATTGTTTCAAAGCCAATATTATTTGAATATTGGTTTGATTTGTACTGAATGTAGCTGCCAATTGTTTTCATCAAAGTCGACAAGACTTCTACAATTCATTGTCTCCCCTCTCCAGAAGAAATTAAAAAGTTTAAAGCTAATAAAAAATACAAAACAAAACTTCAATGAAATCAAAAGAAATTGTTTGAAATTATACATCCAATTATTTTTTAAGTCAAAATTAGGTAATATTACAATGAGAATTTTCTCAAAACCAAAAAAGAAATTGAAAAGACAAATAATACTAAAAGGTCACACTCACACAAAAAAGACCTACCAATAAAAAGAAATGAGCTTTTAGATTCCACCTTGAAATTATAAATTACATAGTATTATGATAAATCCCTTTTCCAAATCTAAAGAGTTTTCAATTAATCGATTAGTCATCCGGGTATTTTTTCATGCTGTTAAAGCAGTGTTGGGAAAAAAGAGAAAATGTAAAGTAGATACATGAAAAGATCAATACCAAATTGAATATACTATCTCCAATCTTTGAAATATATTTACAATTTTTTATATCCTTATTAGACTTTTCTATTTCAGTAAAAGACTCTTTTCAGAAGTCAAAGCAATATTGTCAGCATCGATAAATTCTCTGCCTGCTGCATCCGGAAGATCACTGGTGAATATATTAAATAAACTAGATGAGAAAATTAAACCTTGTAGCAGAATGCTCTGAAAAATTTTGCATTTATTTTGACAATCGTTTAGTGTTATTTGAATTTTTATATTGTAGAGCATTTTGTAAAATAAATTAATAGTTTTTCTGCATTTAAGAATTTTAGAAACTTTTAAGTCCATTTTTCCAACAAAATCATATGCTGAAGTTAGAACAATAAATGTAACATCAGTTTTTAATTTATTCTGAAAGCCTTTTTCAATGTGAATTATTAAAGATAAAATTTATTCACAATAATTTTTTTTCTGATTTAAAAGCCGCATGTTTATAGACAGCTATTTCCCAATTATCTGCAAAATTCTTGTTAATATGATTCTTTTGAAAAACTTGTAGGAAACTCATAATAATATTGAGTAATAGTTTTTTTGATCACTGTTGACTTTGTTTGATTTTAAGACAGCTATATTTTTGCTCGTATATGAATTTTTGGGATATTTTCTGCATGAACAATGTTACTGAATAATTGTCCAATCATGCATTGTTTTAGGTCCATAATATTTTAGAAAATCTGTTCCTGGAGCTTTCCATGATTTAAGATAATCAAAGGCAAGTTCAATTTCACCAATACCCATACACTTAGCAGATTACTATAGGAAAATTGTAAAAAAATATGCTCTAATGTTACTTTTCATCATTCTGGTATTTAAGATTGGCAATCTGATTAGCAGTGACAGTAGTTCTTTTAGATACTTTTATATGAACCAAGCTTTTGTAAAAATGCCCAAATCTTAAGATCCAATGTTTTTTTTCCTCCATGATCTCACTCCACTTTATTTTTGGCATCATCCAATAATTTTATAAATTTGTCAAACCTATCATAGTAAGAGACTTAATTAATATTTTATTCAAGAAATTCAGTATATCAATTCCAGTACTCTTTCCTTAAACAATGCAGATTCCAAGAGTGATTTAGACTTGATTTACACTAATTATTGAGGAAATAATCTAATATTAGTAGTTCAACAGATGATACAAAACATATTTTGTCAAAACAAACCATAAATCCAGAATAGCTTGTTTTCCATATGCCTGAATAGAACGTTCCTCTTTGCTAGCATCATAAAGTACACATTTAACTTTAGTCATTCTACAAGTTGACAACCTGTTTGATCCTCATTTGCATAACCTCAAAAACTATTATAAAAATTGAACATTTTAAATACTGAAGATATAAAAAGTCTGGAAGCAGAAGGTAGTGTCAATTTGTATTGGGAGAGTTGATTGTAAATATTGCACACATAAAATTATCTAGCTAAATGATAAAAGCAGTTATCATTTGAACTATTTTCAATAGAAATTCATATGAACATCTTTTTTTATGCTTACATAAATTATTAAAACAGTAAATTTTTCCACCCAGTAGTGCCACCTAGTGCAAGCTATAATAACAATAGATTCTAAAAGGTTGTGCATTTAATTCATCTTGTGCCTACTCATTCAGTATCCTCTAAAATTTCTAGCTTATGTCTTTCATCAGTGAGATGTAGATCTGAGAGCAGTGAACTTAGATCTTTGGAAATATTATTTTTAATTTGAGCTCATAGTTTTATAGTTAACTAAAAAAATGGGTGCTTGAAGGGTGCATTGTCTCAGATCCAGGACTCCTCACTGATTAAAAACCATACCCCAGAAACTAATCTAGGAATATTGAATGAAGAGACACCTGATAGGATTAAATGCACAACCTCTAGTATATATTATTATAATATGCACTAAGTGACACGATTGTCTAGGAAAAGCTGCTAGTTTTAATATAAATGTTAATAGTTTTAATGTGCATTTGCATAATGTGCTGTCTCAACCAGAAATTTATCAAGATGAAATCTAGTTTCCATTTAGAGACAAACACTTATTAAACACGTTATTTGCAGAGTAGAACATTGGAAGATTGCCATCCATCTAACCAATAAAAGTAATTAAATAACTTAGTGCCAAAACTGGAATCGATCCGAAGACGCTACGTTCCTAAGTTCGCAACTAAACCACACAGGGCTTTCCATAGCATGATATATAGATATACAAAAAAAAAAATACAGTTGACAATTCAAAGAATAGAAATAAATTTGGATGTTAAGCTAGTTTTGTCACCATACTGTACTAAGCCATGCAGAACTTTCCATATTATATATATGCATTCACACAATTACATATAATTTACAACTCAAAGAATAGAAATATATATTAGGAGTAAATCATATTACAAGGACGAGTTCTAATTTAGAAAACGATTCCAATTTCAAACGTTAATTATAAATCACTTAAGTCATTTCAAAGCGTTCTAAATAAAATAGACTACAACTTAAAAATAAAATAATTTGAATGTTAATTTCAAAACAATAACCATATGGGTTATTTCGGAATATGGATAGTGTGAATTAATGTTTTCGATTATTTTTGTTTTCGCTGTATTTTATTGATATATATATTAAAACTAAAGTAGGACACACACGTCAGCAGTACATTAAACTTAGTTTGAGTTCAGATAATATCATGTAAGGAATATTTAGCCGAATACTTGAAAAAAAAAAAAAATTTTCATTACCTTTTAAACTCATTATTGTTTTCTTGAAAATCATTCTATTGTGAAATAGCTCACATGCATTCAATAACCTAATAACTTCATGCAGTAATTTTGAACTTTGCGCACCGGCTCTTAATCAACGTTAATTTTAAGCCTACGTACCAGTAGATATTTTTTACCAGTACTCTTCAAACCACGTTTCTTTAATTCCTGACGTAAAGCACTAGCTTTAAAATTTTGATAGCATTGATCAGGTGGTATATTTTCACTGGCAATCATAGCCCTAAATTCCAATCAATGGAAGCTGATTGGTCAAAGAAAAATATCGATTTCTTGCGTTAATAAGCACATTCGGTATGACACGTAGCAGACATTCGTATCAACCATATGACGCCTTAACGTAACCAAGTTAATATTTACTACAATGTAGTCATCGTTTATTAGGTCGTTTTATAGTTTTGAGCCTTTTAATTCTTTTATAATCTGTGGTAATATTTTTAATTTGAATAAAAGTTAAAATTGTACCTAGTTACGAAAGCTGTTTCGAAATTGTTTTTTTTTTTAAAAAAAAAAACAAACATTTTTTAATTCATTCATTATGTCTATAAATATTACTTGTGTAATATTAAGTTTTATTTCGGTAAGTTCAGAAGTAGTCTTAAGAATAAATATTTAAATATAACGATTCTTAGGATATACCATTAAACACAGCACGTATTGTTTGTAACCAATGCGTAATTTCCATTGGAAATAAGTTAAACCAATCGTAATAATACAAATGATAAATTCCAAATTTAACGTGATTGGGTTGTGTTGGATGGAAACATGTAATGAATAATTATTAGAGATTGTAGTAAAATGTTGGCGGCTCGTTTTAGTATGTTTTACGGCAAGGTTTAATTTAAAATCATCTTATAAAATGTATAATAGCTTTTAAATTAGCTTAACCTAATAATATCTTAGATCTTTTTTAATTTTTTAAAACAATAGATATTTTGAATTTGGTTGATACTCTATTCGGTGAAGACATTAGTGGGTATATTAAATTTTATGTCCGTAAACTTAATTCTGCAATAAGTCAA
This sequence comes from Epiperipatus broadwayi, assembly GCA_028023455.1. Taxonomy (NCBI): domain Eukaryota; kingdom Metazoa; phylum Onychophora; class Udeonychophora; order Euonychophora; family Peripatidae; genus Epiperipatus; species Epiperipatus broadwayi. The sequence continues at coordinate 581,071 of JAQFVV010006426.1, forward strand.
GTGAGGCCTTTATTTTATATTGTAATTTCTTACAGAATTTTTTTTATTCTGTTGCTATTTGTAATTACTAACATTCAAATGTCTAGCTATATCAATTTTAATAATTAAAATGAATGCCTGTTCATGTTTTTAATCTAAGATTCAGTAAAATAATAATAATTTTAAACTAAAAATAATTCGAAAGAAGCATTTCTAAAAGTCAATATAATTTGTATATAATTGAAATGTGCAGATGGGTTATAAGACGATTTAGTTTACGCCGATGTATTTACTAACATTGGTGTTTATAAAACTATAATTGTATACTTAACGCGGTTTGTATTCTGAGCAGGACGAAAATATATTGTAACATTTTTTTTTGACGTTGCCCCAAAAAATTTCGAAAAATTTACATACATATGGTACGACTAGTTTCACGAAATATAAGCTAAGACGAAAAGAAAAAAAAATTGATAATGAGTATGGTTTTCGTATTATGTAGAGTATTAATTAGAATATTAATATTAGTCATATGTGCGGTGAACAAAAAGTTTAACATTTTTTTGTTTACGAAAATCTTAGTAGATGTTTTTAAAAATAAAATTGAGAGAATACCTTTTTTCATTTTCATATTATACTACTATAAAAATGTTAATGATCAGGGATGTAATAGATGTATAGTCAAAACCAAGTAATGTACAAAATGAAAGTTAAACTGCTTTCCTAATCAAAAATAGTTTTAATTTTAAAAAATAGAGGGCGAACATGATGTGGCCGCTGAAGTAAACCTTTACCAAAAAGGGTAGTAACAATATCAATAATAGGCGGTAATTTTTTTTTATACAGTATTTAAGTTTGTTTTTTTTTAAATTGTAAAAGTTAAAGATGTAGAGTAGTGTTCTTTTTAAAGTCTCATAAATAAAAATTTCATAAAGTCAGTGGAGAAAAAAAAAATCACGGATTAGTGTAGTGGTTAATGGATGATCCAAGACTAGTTTCATAGATTGCAACTCAATTCTGCTCTGTATTTGAATGTCGTATGATCTGCCGATAAGCCATCTGATTAAAAATAAATACAAAGTACTGTAAAAGGAATGATCACAAAGATTTGACTTTTTTAGTGGCGTATATAAACTCCAAATAAATAAAATTATCAGTTTAATGCATTCTATTCACTTTAAGCGTTAAGTGTAGTAATTGAATTTATATTTAAGTAACGATGCTAAATATTTTGGATATTGGGAAGAAAAAATTATGGTTAAATGCAGTAGTATTTTATTTTTTATTAAAAGGTACTGAAGACCCATCAAAAAAAAAAAAAAAACGAACATGTTAAATTTAAGTATGATAACAGATGTTGCTTTTAATAAGATTTGTACTGATAAACAAAAACTTAAAAAAAAAAAAGAATAAAGGCCATCTTATTGATGCCTAGATTTCTAAAACTTTATAGTGGTTCAACCATTATAATAGGTCAAGATTCTTTTTCAAATTATTAGCGCATGGGAAAAAGAGAAATGTAAATAGCCATGTTTGTGTGCTGAAAATCAGATATATTAATCCTAAATTTGAATTAAAGTATATATCTGTGCTAGAGAAAATTTCTAGTTTAATAAATGATTAGTAATAATCATTACTTATTTATCAAAAAATTGATAACGTAAAAGTTGGGAGAGGAGTAAATTGACGCTTGAAAATAAAAATGAACCAATTTCCTCTACATAAATACTCTTCATGTAATAAATATATATGAGAGATGATGAGTGTTGGTTCAGCACGAAATGCATATGAAATTATTTATGAAATAAAAAAGAATGGAGAAATATGGCAGTTGTCTATAAAAAGATATTCACATGGGAGAAAGAGAAATGTAAATAACCATGTTTGTGTACTGAAAATCAGATATATTAATCTTTAACTTGGATTAAAGTTTACATCTGCGCTAGAGAAAATCTCTAGTTTAATAAATAATTAGTAATAATCATTACATGTTTATCAAAAAGTTGATAACGTAAAAGTTGAGATAGGAATAAATTTACACTTGAAAATAAAAATGAATCAATTTGCTCTACATAAACACTCTTCATGTAATAAAGATATATATGAGAGATGATGACCTGGACCAACTGATGAGTGCTGGTTCAGCATGAAATGCATTTTGGGGGTTATTTGTCTTTTATTGTATCTTTATTTATATGAAATTATTTATGAAATAAAAAAGAATGGAGAAATATGGAAGTTGTCTATAAAAACTTGGAATTATGAAAATGGTTGTCTTATTTGATTTTCTGGAACCCGTAAACGAGTGAAAGTTAGTTTATAGACTGTAAATGATAAGTGCCAAGGTGAATCTATATATAATGTATAAAAAAAATAGCAATTAGATATATACTAAATATGACATTTTGATTTAGGTAGATATTTGAAAATATAAATGAGCATGAACTTAATGAATATTTCTGTAGTGTATATTTCACCACTACTCTTACACAAGTTAGGGACTGGGTTCTATCCACTTTTAACACTTTGTGGAGGAATGTAGAGTGGTGTAGTAATAGTTATAATATAGAAATATTCATTAAATGGATAATCTCTAGTCTAATGAACGACTAATAAAAATTATTAGATTAATGAACTTTTTTTTTTTTTTTAAAAAAAAAAAGAAAGAATAAAATTTGACTATATTTCAGAATTGATTTCACATCATAAGTTTGCTTTTACTTTAAAATCATCACTTTCTTGTCCAATCCACTATATGAGGCAATAGAAGCACTCACTCTTGATAACGTTCAAACACAGTATGGATATAATTGTCCATTTAAAAATATGTACACACTAGTTAAATAAATAAGAAAAATTCATTAAGATAACATTTTGACTCTAATAAATAATACTTTGATTGGCATCCTTTTTTATTCAGGCCACTATATATCCAATAATTAACATCTCATTTGTGGATCACGTGAATAAATCCTTGTAAAATGATGATTACAGACAATATATGTATGCTTAAAATATTAATATACATATGAAATAAAAAGTATTCTTTTTATAATGCAAACTCAATTATAAAAAATAATAAGAACATTTTGTAAAAAACATTCTTTTATCATATTTATTTAAAAAATACAAAACATTACAAGCACACAAAAGTTAAGTTTACATAAGTTAAAAAATTTAATCACAAACAATTGTAATAATTACATCAATTGATTCTTTGGTATGCTTTTTTTTTCTGTACAGTTTCCAAGTCCGATTTGTAATTTGACTTAATGTGAAAACAATATCTCAGTTGATTTCTTGATAGAATTAAAGTTCCATTATTTAAGAAAAGATGTGCTCATGTTAATTAAAGTAATTATTGCTATTTTTTTCATTGTTAAAAGTGTTTGACAAAGAGATGCCACATATTTCAAATATACTTCTATTTGAAACTTTTTCAATCTCTGCACATTTCTTTGATTTTTTTATTCCACATTAAAAAAACTTCAAAATACAATTCCATTTCCAGGTTTATCATTTCTTAGAAAGTAAAAATAAGTAAGACATTATTTGCTAACTTTATTTTATCAAAATTCTCTGGATTAATGACAAAAAAAAAAATCAATACATTTATATTAAATATTAATTGATAAAATAAATAACTATTGATAAATATTATTTTTCTGGAAATTAATTAAGGGGTCATACCAAATGTGATCACAAGTAATAGGTTGCCAATCTCTAATACAGTATACAATCAACCAGCTTTATTGATTTACATTTATTTTTTACATTTTCAGCTGCAAGAGTACATTAAATAAAAGCAAGAAAATGTATTTTGCAATAAAAAAAAAATATCAAAATAGTATAATTATTTAACAAAACTATATGACATATGTATACAGAATTGTAAATCCCCAATGTTTGCATTTATTTTTAAATTTATAATGACTGCTGCATTTATTGTTGAATTAACTGAGTTTTGCTTGCTTGTATTTCATAAACATTCTATGTGTGGATTACCTATTGCTTTTTTTTATTATTTAATATACATATTTTAAAATATATTATCTTGTTTATTTAATATATTCTTTTAGTTATAAATTCAGTACTAAATACAGAGTTTATTTTTTATTGATAAGTTTTTCTTTCAGTCTCTAGTAAGTACTATGTAGCTCATCAAGCGAGTAGAGTGGTCAATATACTAGCACTGAGAATTTAATAAATATAAGAATAAAGATATAAACTGTTTTCAACTTATATAAGTTTCTGCTTATACTTGTTAATTATGGTAGATTCATTGAAGTAAAAATAATTTGCAAATTTGAAATCCATATTGAATTTGTTGTATATATTTATTTGTCTTTTCATTATGCATACATGATAATCACTTTCCTTATTATATATCTAGTTTTCTTGACTAGTATTGTACATGACCTGGTAAAGAAAAAACATGAAGGATCTTAGAAAGTCAGCAGAATGAAAAATCTATTAGCATTGGTTCTAATTAATAGTTTATTTCTTTAAAACATCCATTAAAGCAACACACTTGGAAGTTTTTAAATTAATGATTTAAGTTATATATAATCTCTAATTCTGTCATTACATTTTTATTCATAATTTATAATAATTACAAGAATTTTATTTTATTTATAAATTTTATAGATTTCTTTATTTATATTCCTATACATACATTCACAAATACTCATCAGTTTCTTTTTTAAAAAACTTGTTAGTTTATTTGAATCAATCTTATTAATAATGTGCTACCCACAGTTTCAGCCATTTCATATGGAATATTTATTTGTATATTTTAAGAGTGTGTGGTAAAATGGAAGTTATCAAGTACATATATAAATAAAAAAATTATAAATTTTAAAAAAATCTAAGTTTATATATTCATTTACCATTTATATCTACCTATCTCATTAAATTTATGAAAAGTATATATTAAAGCTATAAAATTAAAACTTGAAATCCATCGGAACCAAAATGATTTTTTAATATTTTTTTCCTTTAAAAATTTACTTTTTTCTCATTATTTAAATTTTGAAAGTAAAAGAAAAAGAGTGGAAAATAATAATGTTTATTCATGATAGTTTTATTGTATCCTTTTCATAAAAGCAATAAGAAATAAATAGGTATGGTACAAAATTTACATTAAAACAAACTCTCCATACAGTAGTGCCACCCATTGTAAGTCATAGTAATCAATGGTGCAAGATGATTTGTGCATATAATTCCTGCTGTATGGTGAATTTGCCACTGTTAACAGCTTATGTAAGTGTAGGAAATGGTGATCATGTAATATTTATTGGTTTAAGATATATATAAGCTTACATTTTTAAAAATGTATAAGATTTTTAATTTTTTTTTTTTTTTTAGTTAGAAAAATACTTGACAATAGTCATATGAAATAGTTGAAACTTGGAACAGCAAATTCTGTTAATAATTTGAGTCAAATAAAATGACAAATTTGTAGAAGAATAAACTGATAAGTATTTGTGGCAGTATTGGAATATATATAGTGAATATATTTTTGATCAAATTTCGGAAAGAAAAGAATAGTGTTAATATATGGTGGAGATATAACTTTTTAATATTAATTATCAGTTAATATGTGTACAATCTAAAATATTTATTAAAATTAGCAAGAATTTCTTTTGCTAATTATTTTTTTATTAGTTCATTTTTAATAAACTTTTATAATAATTATGCTGTTATCAGAAGCAGAATCTAAAGATAGTGGAAATTCGAGTGCATAAAAAAGTAGCCAGATGTATAGCAAATAGTTTAAACTCATATACTTTTATTTAAAATTTTGTTCTATATATTTATTTTAGATTTTAAACTTTAAACAAAAATAAAGTGGAACAATATGAAAATTGTATGAAGCAACTATATCAGTCTTTTTCTTATTAATGTTATTCTTGCAATGTTATTTAATACTTTTTGATATAATACCAATAAAAAATAATGGCATTCAACTTAAAAGTTAAAAAATTATTGGAAAGATACCTCTTTTGAAAAATGAGTTTAGAAGGAGCAATGGTTCCCCCTTTTCCCAACTGAATCTGTGGCTGTTATATAATATATGTTTTTGTTCTTATTAACAATGTATATACATTATTCATGGGTTTCACTCTCTCTTTGTAGCTCATTTAATACAATAATCTCTTTTTTTTAATTTTTTCAAGTCATTTCCTTCTGTTTTAGCTGGACTTTTAACCAATATCTTAGATGTGTTTAAATAGATATCTGATGATGGCTGCAGGTTCAGTTGAAACAATTTAAAGAAAATAAAATTTCTTGAAAAAATACAAAAAAAAGTAATGTTATAGTACCATATATATAAATATTTATAGATTATCAAATTTTTAGGTCTTTTGCAAACTAGTTAAATTGTGTGTAAATATATATATATTTTCAGATTAATTTGTTGAATGATGACTTGCAATCCAAAAAGTAAAAATTCAGTCGAAGATGTTTATAGAAATAAAAATTTTGTTTGCCCTAAAATACGAGGTTTAGAAACTATATTTGAAGAACCTAAAAATGAAGAAAGTGGATCTCAGATAATGAGTTCCAAACGTTATAGACGTTTTATTGATTTTGAATGTATTATAAGTAAAGCAAAGAAAAAGCAACGTAAACGGAAAATTAAACGGCTTGAATATCATTTACCAAAAAAACGGAAACAAAGTAAAGATTCCTTAGACTGTTTAGATTCTAAGCTGACAAAACTTGATGAAGAGCTATCTAATATCGAAGTAAAAATAGATACTGAAGATGTAGAGGGTAAGTATTCATAAAAATAAATGTATATGTAGTACTACAAAATTTGTATTGTGTGTAGGTGTGTGTGCATACATAAACATGTAGAGAATGTTTTTTTATTGAAAAAGTTAAATATATTTGTTAAGCACAAGTGTTTATATGAAAAATAAGAAAATGATAAAGATTAACTTTGACGGAAGTTAAAAGTTGTTTTTTGTTAAGACGTTTTATTTTTTGTAATCTGCAAAAGTTGGTTTGCTTTTTTTTTTTTTTTCAAATAGATAATTTGAGTTATTTTATGTGAAGTAAATATGCAACGTTCGGGAAATATTTAGTGTGAATAGCGATGCATATGTGAAAAAATGATCAAGAACATTAGAAATCAAATTTGCTGTGTGGAAAAGTATATAGGAGAAGGCAACAAGAAAGATAATTGTTTATTCTGGAGTAGGTATATGTTTTAAATAAAATAGCGGTAAGTTAAAGTTACATTGAATGCATATTTTTTTTAAATTACTGATACATAAAATAAAACATTTTTAACTATTTTCTAATAGTGGCATTCCCAACTTGACAATTTTTTCTTGCAAAGTCCCTAATTGAAATACTATGTAGATGTATAACTCATTGTTTTATATATTGCAATTATAAATTGTTAGTTAAACTGTATCCAATTCCTTCATTAAAATGAGTACAAAATTTTAATTACAAATGTAATTAAAAATAAAAAATTAATAAATAATAATTACAATAAAATTATGCATATTTAAATGCAATATTTGAGTCAGGTATGACCTAGAATTTTTTAAATATTAAATGAAATACTATAATCTGATATTTTTTTTTTGCTCAAGTGACTTTTTTCTGATTCTTGTTTTTCAAATAATTGCTAATCCTCTTTTTCAACTATTTCATTCTGTCAAGCATTGCTGGTCGAGAGGTCAGCGACAGCTACTTTACAAGCAGTTGTCCTGGGTTAGCAGGTTCGCTTCCCGGCTGATGCTATAACACATGAGGAAAAAAAAGTATTTCATCAACTGCAGAATGAAGGTTTCTTCCAAGTTTAATAAAGTTTGGGCCATGAAAAGAGAGCATGGTGTTTTTTGATCTTAAACTTAGAGATAAAAAGCCAATAAAGTCAATACAATAAATAGCTATTGCTTGTTGGTGAACAGCCCATTAATTTTTTATTTACCATATGAATAATCACATAGTAATAACAGTGGAGTGGTCATTAAGAAATTTGCCTTGCTTGGTTTTTTTAAGACATCAAAAAGGAATCAAAAGCTCTCCCCTTGCAAGCTCTTTTCTGCAGCCAATAATTACCAATGCAGATATGTGAGCATAAATTAGTAGTAAAAAATTGTATCAATATGGTCTGAAGTTTTCTTTGTAATAGGATATTCATTTTGTGACAATCCAGAAGATACCTGTTTCAACTTCTTTATATGTTAATTTAAAATTTTTATCATTTCTTAAATTAATTTGTCCAGCTCAATTTGTCTGTTTTGATTGACATGACAATGTTACAATGAATACCATAGATGAAAAATTAGCCTCAACAGAGAATTATTAATCTTTTAGCTCATCACTATATTTTCTAGCATGTTTTGAGTGTCATTGAGATACCCTAGGGTTTCATAGTATTGATAGTTTTGAAGTTCTTTTAATCAGATATTGGATGTAGAGAATTCTAAGCTCTTGCCAATATTGTGCATACATGTCTAGAGTAAAAAAGTGAAGGATTGCATCAGAATATCGCGAATAATAGGAAAGCCGGCCATTTTATTTTAGTTCCAAAACTTGTAATTGTTAAGCAAAGTTTTATTTTCTTGGATTTGTAGACTTAGTTATAGTGACCTATATGTATTTTGTTTGTAATTTTCAAGCAAGAATTTTAATTACATTTTGTAGATATAGTTATATTGAAAACATAATCAGATCCATGTACAGACAATTTTAAACAGTTGTCTATGACTACTAATCATACTAGGATGCTTGAAATTTTATAAATATAAATTTTCCTTTTTTTTTTAATTGTGAACCAATAAATTGAAATTCAAGAAATAAATATGAATGTCACCAAAATTAGTTCCACTAATAACCATTAGATAGTATGCGGAGCAGGCATGCAAATTTAGTCCATTGTTTTCATAAATGGAAGAATGATCAGTAATGCACATCTGAATCGGCATTTACTGTAAATTTACCTATCATTGTTGCTACTTTTAATAGGTGTAACTTATATACAGATGTAGAAATATGATTTATTTCTTTAAATAATTTATGTTTAATAAAAATTTAGGATTTTTATAAATTTAGAAGGATGAAAAATCATAAAGTAAGAAGTGGATTTAAGGCAGAATATTATCCAAAAAAAAAAAAAAATCAGGAAAAATTTACTAACCATTAGATGATATTATATGCAAGAGATATTTTAACAATGGTGGGGAACAGACATGCAAACTTATCCCATTGTTTTTCATAAATGGGAGAATGATCAATAATATACATCTGAATCAACATTTACTGTAAATTTACCTATCACTCCTTGCTACTTTTAATAGGTTTAATGTGTACATGGTAGATGGCTCTTAATGCAAATGTTAAATATTTGTTGGTAGAATCATCTGATGCTTTGTTATAATAAGTTTTTGTCAAATTTTTTTAATATATTGTAATATTAATTTTTTTCTTTGCTTGTATATGTAATTCTTTTGCGTACACAATAGCTTTATAAAGCATATGCACATATGTATGCAAAAGAATTAATATATTGTAATCAAAATTAGAAGTTGTTTTGGAATGGCCACTATTTATTACTGTCTTTATTTTAAACTCTATTTGCACTTCTTAATATTTGTCTTCATTTTAAGTTTTACATATTAAAAAAATTAAAAGAGAGGATGGAGGGAAGGATTAAATATTGAATTGCTCACTATAAACAAATTCTTATCATTGGCTATGATAAACAGAAAATAAACAAAAATTTAAAACAATTAACCAGTTCTCTTAGTTGGAACAGTATTTTTTTAATTTGTTTTTATTATTAAATCTTTTGTTTTTTATATCTTAGTAAATGTATCATTTTTAAATGAAATTTTAGACCAAATCTAGTTTGGCATTGATAATGTTTCACTCTAATAAATTGATCATTCGATTATTATCTAATCTACAAGTGCCAAATTTATTTCACTCACATTTGACACCATCCACTTTAAATATATTTATTGATGATTACTACTTGTACCTCACAGCAGATATATTGTTTTCAGCCCAGATATGCACTTTAATTTTGATTAAAGATTGATATACTGTGCCTTATTTTTATTAAAGTGCAACCACATGATATTACATCCATTTTCAGCCATATTTTTTTTTAACCATATGGAATATCTTTAGATATATTTAAAATTTTCATTTCATCACCCAGTCCAAGAAATGCATTTTCGGCATCACATACCATTTTCAGGTATCATTGTTTATATATTTCTAATAAGAGTGTGGAATATAAATTTGAAGATCTAAAATAAGAGTATAATCAATTGCTCAAAAGAGCGCAAGATGTTTGAAAACCAAAGTGACAAATGTAGCATAACAATTTCATTTAGCTTATTTTTCTTAACTGGAGATCAGCCGAATTTGGTTTTTAATTTTTCATTATTGTTAAGATGTTAAATGTATTAATAAAAATTTTAAAAAGTCTATAAATGTTACAGCTGTTTAATGAATCATGCTGAGAATGCAAATTTAATGGAAGAACTACAACAATTAGCAAGTCAGATTCACAAACTTGTAAACAATGAATTAGCATTGATATAAGGAAGTGAGCATTGTTTTGCAAATTTAATATTAAAAAATGATTCTTTGAAAGCCTGATTTATGAATTGGTACAGTAACATGATCAGATTTGGTTATTCCATGAATAAGTTTTTAATATTAAAAATGAAAATCATTTATGGCTCAATTCTAAGGCAGTATGCAATTTTCTTATGCTGAGTGATTCTTATATAAGTAAATAGAGTGATTTGAATTCAGGATTTTTCAGTCTATTCATCTTCCATTCCATCTCAAGCAACTGATACATGTGACAACACACATAATGTGATTCAACTGATGAATGCTCATTCTGCATGAAATACATATATTGGGGATTATGTATATTTTTCGCATGCGTATTGGTTGCTTGAGATAGAATGGGAATAAATAGACTGAAAAATCTTGAATTCAAATCCCTTTATTTACATTTATGGTTGAATGTTTTTTTTTTAGAATTTTAAAATGTTTATTTACACATATAATGAGAGAGAATCATCTAGATTTTTTGCAGTGAGTGGATAATTATGATATAATGGAGTTTGAGATGAGTTGTGCTGATAAAAATTGAAGAATTGTTGTAAAGTCTTACAATAGTTTATACTGTTGAAAGAAACATTTTTCTATTAGCTTTTTTGAATCTTTTTAGGCTAATATTTCATAATAAATATTTTACATTTGTGATATATTAATATATATATATATATAGAAATATCTAAAGCATGATGCTAATCGTTAGAAAATCCCATATATACGTCAATAATACAATTCAGTTTCACTACAGTGTCATTTATTTATAATTATTTAGTATTGATGAGCAAAAGATAGTTGTTGCAAAGCAATTATAAAAAAGTTGTGTTGTAGTTGAATTAGAGTATTTTATTGATATATGGATGGATAGTTCTTTATATTTAAAGAATAAATTTCTAAAACTTAATGGAAGAAAAACTTCTATTGTTCATTTTACCATTATTCCTGAGTGAGTTTTCAATTATTTAGAGTTTCTTAATGAGAAATACAAATATCAAGGTGTTGATATTTCTTAACATTTTATATTTATCCAGACATTCACCAAGTATCAGACAAGCATCATAATTTTTTTTTTAATTAATTAAAGTAATACCAAGTCACGTTATGATGGTTAAATAATACTTAATATAAGAAATAAATAATAATATATAGATAAGTATTTAAGGATGTTGACATTAGTATTAGCTACATTTCTGTGTATATATTTTAAATGTGAGATATTGAGGTGGGAAATACCCTAATTATCATTCTACAAGCAGATGAACTACAAAAATAGAAATTATATTTATAATTAAAATGATAAAAAGCAATATACATAATACTATAAAGAAAACCCAAAGGCTTACAAAAATACTAATAAAGGTCATAGTATTCTGGACACAATTCTTGCATCTCCTTTTTTACATTCAGAGGTAGATATTTCTGGATCTAAGAAACGCTTCCCTCCTATGGTATTCCTCCAAATAAAGACACCGTTGAAGATCTAGTCAGATTTTTTATCTCTTTCTCCTTTTTTATTCTCTGGCTTGGCATGATATGAACTTTTCCCAGAATCGGGAAGTTACTTTCAAGAAGGGTGTGGCAATAATTTATATTTTTAACAATATATAATATGATTCTATGCAAAGCATTCAAGCACATAGCAATTTAACAGTAATGAATAATCAATTTTAATTATTTACAATTATGTGTTCTTTATTACAATTAATGTACTATATTTTTATTTTAGTATTCTGCTCATATTTCTGTACATTATAAATTTATTTAACACACATAAGGCAATAAACCTAAAGCTGTGCAGTTGAAAATGCGAATGCTTGTGGTTAAGACCTGTAAAGTTCCCTACCTTCGCATTTTCAACTGCACGGCTTAGTAAATATTATTTTTGTACATATAAATTCTATATTTTATATTTATATATGCATAAAATAGACCTCTGACCTTAATATATGTAATATAAAGATACTATAGTAGAATATATACTTAAATGTTAATTTAATAATCTAGAATATTTTTAATGCATTAGGGTCATACTCATAGTTATAGTCATTATAACAATTTACTATTAAATAATATTTAACCATGGTTTATTTATTTGAATGCTGTTGACTCCCTGATTTATCATGTTTTCATTTTGCGGAATAACCCAGGCTTCTTTGATTTTTTTTCCTCTGTGAAGAAAGAAATGATAGAAAGAAAAAAATCAAGGAAGCATAATTTATTGCGCAAAACAAATTATATATTGAATCAGAGCCAATAGCATGCAAATAAATTAACAATGAAGTTGTTTAAATATTATTTAATAGTAAATTGTTAGAATGCTGATAATCATAACTATGAATATTGAATTAAAAATATATTAGACATTTAAAATAAATATTAAAATATAAACTGATATAGCATCCTTACATGTGTAAAAATTATATACTTGTTTTTGTATTATGTTTTTATATATCTAAATTATACACTATTATCTCTCAATACTTTGCATAGTACTATTACATTTAACATTTGCAGAACTATTTTCTTAATATATTTAGGGCCAAACCATAACCTGACAGCTGGATAATTATATAAATTATTTAAACAAAACAAATTAAACAATATACAAAATGTTTAACAATAAATTCAAGAGTTTATTTAGTCTGAATAACAATAATATTAATAGGTAGAATTAATAAATCAACTGGCTAAGTGCTGGTTAAACAGAGAACCAATCTAGATGATGCAACAGTTCATATAACTGTAGATAATTAATATATAAAGATCTCTATAACTAGTTCTGTAAGCACCCTACTGCCTGCACACATCTCTTGAAATAGTCTAATGTAGTCTATGACTAGAGTTTTTCTTGATTGCTAATATTGGTTTATTTTACATTTAGAGTTTTTCTAATCTGTCTTTAACTTTTGCTTTTTGCCTTCTCTCTTCACATTACTACTTCTCTAGACTACTAACTAAACTAAACTTAATTGATAGAACACTATTTAAATTGATATGCAAATTAGCCTCTTGCTTTTCAGTAAACTAATTTTCTTTTCTTCATATCATTATTTCTAGAGTGCTTTAACACTGTTTATACTGACCAGTCTACAACTTTATTAATTAAGGTGTGTGTATATATACAACCAGTCAGTCAGTATAAAACATCTTTCCTCACTCCAGAATTAAGAAGAATTTTATTCACAAAATTTATCTTGTTACTGCTTTGCAATATAATCTTGGAACATTACCAGTTACCACACTCAGATAAGCCTTGTTACAGGTAGATATCTTTTTCTTTTCTACTCTATTGTCATTTCTTCCTGTTCATCATTTGATTCTATGGTTTTATCTTGAGCTGAAGAATTATTTGGTGCTTCTAATGTTGTGTTAATAGAGAGATCAGACTTATTATCATTAACTATACTCAGAATAGTATATCCTCTAATATTTCAGTTTGCCATTCTTTTATGTGATTAAAATGGCATCTTAAAACTCTTTCATCATCTAACTTTATTTCAAGTAATTGTGCAGACACAATTCTACTAATTATTCCTAGTAGCCATTTTTTCTTAATTACATCTCTGATCCATATAGTTTGGTTATCTTTAAATCTAACGTTTTCCAGATTTCTTTTCTTTTTTACTTTATCTGGAATTAAAATAGATGTGTGTTCTCATGTGTCATTCCATTAATAATTCTGTAGGTGTTTTTTTTTTCTTTTTTTTAATAGAGCTTGGAATAAAATGCTGATAAAACATTGCCTTTTAAGTACTTCGTGAATATTAGCAACATGCATTTTTCAGCTGCTGTACTGCCTTTTCTACTATTCTTTTTAACTGAGAGTGTTAAGCTTGCACCAATAAGTGCTGTATCTCCTTTGGAGCAAGGAAATTTTTTAAGTTCCTCTGAGCTGAAATGTAATATTATCTGTTAAAATGGTTTCAAGATACATGTGCATTGTGAAAAGTTCATTTAAAACTTTTATCACACTTTTTGTGCTTGTATCTTTCACTAGATAATATTCAGTCCATTTTTGAGTATGCATCTGTGGCTACTAAAACAGTATATCTCTGAAATGACCCAGCATGGTCTAAATGGACTTGCCTTACTTTTATAACTTTAGACCAGGACTTCAGTTTTTTGGCTGGTAAATTTATTGTTTGTTGGCACACCAGACAATTTCTAACAATCTGCTCGATGTCACTATTCATATCTGGCCATCAACATATTAATGAGCTAATTCCATCTTCTTAAACTATATTGGGGTGTCCTTTCTATAATAGTCATATTGGAGTGTCCTTTCTGTAATAGTCGTAGAAAATGTTTCATCCTTTCAAGTAGTATTATTACATTATCCATCATAAGAATACAATCATGGCAGATTGATAAACTTTCCTGGGCATTCCATATTGCCGGAGATAAAATATCTGGTTGTTTAAATAGCTATCCATGTTTTACCCAATTCTTTATGGTGTTATATTCTCTATTTCTTTTAGTCCACTCTGCTATAACATCACTGTTGATATTTTCGGACTTTAACACAGCTATGTAATTAATTTTGTTTACACATGACTTTTGTGTAGTTTTTTTTGGAGTTCTAGAAAAGTGTCCATATGTTTTATCAGCTTTCTGGATCTATAAACAAATTTGTATTCATATGATGCTACTATATTTATTCATGTTACCATTCACTAACTGGCGTGGTCCTGGGTTTTCTTATTTTTGCTGAATATTCTCAGTTGTAGTCTATGGTTGATATAAATTTTGAATAACCTCCCATGTATATATTGGTGAAACTTCTTCACAGCAAAACTATAGCTAAAGTTTTTTTGCCTAATAGGCTGCAGTTTTTCTTAATCATAGACAATATTCTTAAAGCATAAGTGACAGGACATTTATTTCTGTAAATACTATGTGATAGCATGACTCCTATACTAAATTCAGATGCATTGGTTGTAATTGTTGTTCATTATTGTACCGCTAATGAATAGCGCTACACGTAAATTTGTTGTTTGCAATCATTAAAATAAAATCATATATCTAAATAACGGAAAGATTTTGAAATTAAATTATCTCATTTGAAAAAAAGAAGAAATCTATAAAAGTTTACAGAGTTTTTATTATTACTTTAAAACAGTTTGTTAAAAGTCAGTAGTAAAGTTTTACAAATTAATTAATAGAGGAGGGAGAAAATTTAACTTGGCAAAAAACTAAACTTTAGAATAAATTAAGAAAGTGTATTTAGAAAGTTAGTTTTATTAAAAGAAAATGCAGTTAACCTGAGGGGGAGTGTAACTGAGAAAATTTAAAATATTAAGGGGAAAAAAAGAAATCTTAAAAACTAAAAAAAAATCTCTCTTCATTTATTTAAAACAAATATATGCGTGCGTAAATAACAAGTTGATTGTAAACATAAAGAAATAATAAGATGTGTGCATGTTAAAAAAATAAAATATGAAAGTTAAATAAATGAAAGTTTATAAATAAAAAATTCCCTCATGCAGATACTGATAAGCTACATAAGAATGGATTAGCAATGGCTACTAATTAAAATCCATAAACAACAGGATTAATTAAATATATCTTGAGAATTTAATCATAGCAGTGGACCAATTTAAAAACTAATTAAAAAGGATAACAACAAGGTTATCATATAAATAGGGCCGAAAATTTCATCAGGTAGTCATTCAGATTTCTAGAGTCTTTCGTGTATTTAGATCCAGTCATCTGATAGACATAGTTTTTTAAATGCAGTGTTAAGTCAAAAGTCTGAGCATACAGCCAGTTTCCAGCCTCAGTCCGACGGAACATCGACAGTCTGCCCGATAGAGGCAATGCCCATCTAATAATTTGAAACTGCCAGGAATGTCTAGCTGCCTGAAATAGAAGTAGCATGGAATAGCAATCAGGAATGCAACAGAACCCTAAAATCCAATCAGTTGGTAAAACACGCATGCAGTAGTAAATAATTTGAAGCCACCACGTTCGAAAATCCTATATGTAATAACATTTTTTTATTCCAATTCTTGATATTAATTAAGGTAGCCATTGCAGCCTTTGAAGCCTCCCAGAGTCAATTTAATAAATGAACTCTATAGCCAGCATAAAATGAACTATGTATGTGCAGGTTGAAATAATAAACCGATAGCATTAGAACTTTGAAAATCATATAGACCAACAGTTCATATGATAAAGTGTGTGTGCACTATATATTTTGATACTTATGTTTATTTAATGTTTATATTTATTATAATAGGTGTGAGGATATTTGCTGTTATGTATTATTATTTTATTCAGAAAAGGAAATGTTGAAGTCATAAATTAGTTCTCAGTTAATTTTAAATATTTAAAATAAATTATTTTAGAAATTAGTATTTGTCGGTCAATTTTCTTAATTATACTACTAAAAAACAATTTAGCAGAGCAGTTATATAAGCAGTTTATTATATTATTCTTTTGATTGAGCTAGTTAGGATTTTTTAGGCGCTGAATTAGTTGCCATCATTCAGGGTACATTAGTTACTTCTTGTAATTAACTGGTACCTGAAGTTTACTTCGAAACAAAAAAGTGCTCTGAATGACAGGTGTTGATTTCCAGCAGTCAAGAAAATCCATGGCCTTGAAATGTGGTTGGAGTTATGTATCTTATATAGCTTTGGCTTGGTCATAGGTGCCCTCTGGGTATTATGCTTCTCTGCCTATGGGACCGGTGTGGTGCAATAATTAAATTGCAGTTGGAATAGATAGAATTTATAATAGTGTCACATTTTCTATAAAAGAAGTCTTAGAATATTGCTTTCACAATTTCTATTTCCATTAAAGAGAAAAATTTCATGCTCTATTGTGTTTACTAATAATCGATCTACTACCCCACTCGGTTTACTATCTTGTGGGTAATAACCCCTCAAGGGATCACAGAAAAATTGTCGTGTTGTGAAAATTTTGAGTTCTCATGTTGAATAATAAATTTTTAATTGGAAAAACAATTATTTAAAAATGCATGAAAACTACTCATTATTGTGTATCTGACCACTTTTATATTTAAACATTTCGCACTTCGCTTATATTGCTCTCATTTCTCTTGTTCACTCTCAGTTTTGTTCTTCATGCTATTATTTTTCTAACATTGATACATGGTACTACATTTTCAATTGTACACATTTTCTAAAACAGATTACTAAGAAATCAAGTATTATATATTTATCATATTTCTTTTTTATTACAAGGTTTACAATTAAATATTTTTTAAACCCTGTTTCTCATTTTTATGTACATTATAGAAATTAAACTTTTTAATGGATAAATGGGTAATAACAATGAATTTTATAGAAGCACAGCCATCCCATTAATTTAATTAACAAAATTGTTTTTTAACATATTATAATTTTTTTTTTTTTTGTTAATATGCAGTTTTTGCAAAGATCTTATATAAAATCATGTTCTGAAGTATAATATAAAGATATATTTTTATATTGGACTATTTCCATCATCTAATATGAGTATTGAATGTCTTTAGAAAATTTTAACTTTATTTAAATATTCAGGTTAGTAGTGCATATACTAGCTTATTTAATTTGCTAATACTAACAGTTGAATGTATTTGGAGTATTTAAATAACATTAAATTTTTTCTAGAGACATTCAATACTCATATTAGATTATGGAAATAGTCCAATATAAAAATGCAACTAAAACACCATCATCACAAACCTTCAGGAAAATAAAGATATATATTTGTATGTGGTAAAATGAATTTTATTATTACTATCATTGCATACTTATAATAGGATGGTAATAACATATAATGAATCTCATAAAATTTCTATCTGGTTATGATGGTTGCAAATGTAAAAAGGTTGCGGATGATTTCTATAGTGTACTAGTAACTTTTCAGTAGATAATAATTCCTTTACTTTTTGGAAAGCACTATACTGCTGTTCTCCCCACATGTGATGTTTGGTGAATTTTTTCAAAGATTTTTTAGAGGGAATTTGAAAAAAATCACCAAACCTAGAAATGCCTGTAATTGCTTAGCATTTTTGGTTTCGGACATTTTTTCACACCTGTTACTTTCTTTGGGTTTGGATACTTTGCATTTTCAGTAATGATATGCCCTAGAAATTTTATCTCCCTCCTTGACCATACACATTTATCAGTATTTAACTTTATGTTAGATTTATTTAATTTCTCGCAGATTATGTATAATCTTATCCTTAAATCTGCTTCATTTTCAACAACTTGTAATATGTCATCTAAATATGGTCTAACTCCTTTTACACCTTTTAATAAAGTCTCTATCTTGACTTGGTCCGATATTTGATGCTATAGTTATCCCTCACGACAATCTATTGAACTTAAATAATCCCATAGGCATGTTTATAGCTAGTATTGTAGTTGCTCTATTTGTAACTGGAATTTGATGAAATGTCGATTTCAAATCTAGCTTTGCAAAGTATTTAGCCTTTTATAGTGGTGCTAGTACTTCTATCATGCTGGCTACAAATATGCTTCTTTGTTAATGTTCTTATTAACCATAATTTGATAGTCACCATGTATCTTCATATTTCCATCTGGTTTTAGTACTGCTACTATCAGCATAACCCACATGGATCCTCTAAAAGTGTAATTATACCATTATTTTTTTAATTCATTTAAGACTTTTTCCTTATTTGGCTTGAGACCAAAAGCGATTTTCTTGATCTATACATGACCTGTGTTTTATCCATTAACACACTATCTACTGGTTTTGTCTTAAGCTCTATTGGGTTACATTTAAAGAGTTGTGGGAATTTGTTTCTAATTTTGGTTTCTCATTTAACTCTTTTTATGATGTTACCCTTAATCTCCATAGGCTTGAACCAATTTCTTCCTAATATTGGGCTATGTTTCTTATAACTAAACATAATGGCAAATTTTTAATATGGCTATTTATCATCATGGGTACTGTCACAATTCTCTTAATACTTACTAAGGTTTCTATTTAAGTCTATTGCTACGAAAAAAGTTTTCTTTAACTTCATGTTTATCTTTGCACTTTTCTGAATTATTATCCAATCTTGTAGCGATATTAATAATATGCCCAATTCACTGTCGATCTCTATTTCTATCATTTGATCGCAGTCCTTTAATTTTAATTTAGGCATATCATCATTTTCTTTTAATTTCTTTACAGTAGTAAATTTCTTAAATGTTCCTCCCCTCGATTTACTTCTGCTAATTCTTGTTTTGTCATTTGCCTCTTGTTTTTACTTTGATAAATGACCTCTTAGGCTGCAGCTAAAACATTTTTAATTTTAAACTTACACATAGATTTTAAATGGCTTGTTTATCTACAGCAATAATGTGTAAGAGGAGTCTGTTTTAATTTCATTTGTATCACTAATGGCTTGACGATTTTTACACTATTTTCACGCTATCTAAAGGTGTTGCATTTTTAAAGATATGTGTTCTAAAACGGTTTCATGAGCTGTAGCATGTTTAGTAATCTTATATGTTAGCATAGATTCACTTAGTAATATCTATCTAAGCTTCATGTTTCTAATGCCCCATAGTAGCTGGACCAATAACATTGTATCTATAAACACCTTCAGTTTGCAATCTTTCATCAAAATTTGTACTAATAAGTCATATTTGCATATAGTTTCATTTTGTGATTGCATCCTGTCACGGAAACGAAGAAGGCACATGAATTTTGACGTTACTGTTAAAGTAAGCATTTAACTCCTTATATGGGATTTCTTCAGGTGGCTTCGAATCACATAAATGATTGGTCAAATTTAAGACATTTGTTCTGATACCCATACTAAACTGGCAACTTTCAATTTATTGTCTATTATTCCATTAATGAGCATGTATTTCTTCACATGGTTCACATATATCTGCCACTGTCCTGGATTTTTTACATCAGAGGTCATTGTTAGGCTGTAAGGCTACAGCATAATAACTTTATAGCTATCCAATTTTTACTGCTTCATATAATATTTCACAGATACTCCAATGACATAATATACTTTCGGTTTCACAGGTTACTCCAGTGACAGTGCCACATAATATTTCCAGGCTTCACAGGTAAATCCTTTGTCAACTGTGACACTTAATATATCTGGTACCAAACTATAATTTGACAGCTGGATAATTATATATTTGTTTAAAGAAAACAAACTCAAAAAGCTTAATAATAAATACAAAAGTTTATTTACTCTGAATAATAATATTAGAAGATAGTATTAGTATATCAACTGGCAAATGTGAGTTGAAAACAGGATCAATCTAAATCACATAAGAGTTCATATATCATCTAAATAATTAATATACAAAAGTCTCTTTATAACTGTAGTTTGGTAAGCATTTTGCTGCTCACATACATCTCTTGAGATAGTCTAATATAGTCTATGACAAGGGCTCTTGACTGTTAATATTGGTTTACACTTAAGAGTTTTTCTAATCTGCTTTCAGCATTTGCTTTTTGCCTTTTCTTTTCACATTACTACTTCTCTAAACACCACTGACAGAATATCATTTTAAGTTCTACATACATTTTTATCAAAATTGTGAATTTGCATAAGATTAGACTTTATTGACATGCAAATTAGCCTGTTGCTTCTTGCAGCAAACTAATTTTCTTTTCTGCATGTCATTATTTCTGGAGTGCTTTAACTCTGCCCATACTGAACAGCCTGCACATATACACACAACTTTCTTAATAAAGATATATATATATATAAAACAACCAATCAGCATACAATTTTGAAAAACCTGGTTTATGAATAGCCAGTCATTCTTCAATCATAAAATATTGATTATTGATAATCGAAATAAATAAAATAATTAACTTATACTGTTTTTCTAGCTTCTATGATATCCTAATGATTAATTTTAATTAAAAACAAACAAACAAGATTTGAACCTAGAGCATGGGCATAGCAGATAGTTGTACTAACCTCAAAACTCCCCCCCCCCCCCCAAAAAAAAAAAAAGGGTTTATAAATAATTTCAGTTGCAAAATTAGTTGTATAATCACCCGGTTGTCTGCTTTGGGTTAGCTACCTGAAAAAATACCTGAAAATTGTTACTGGAAATTTTTTTTATATTTCGGCCATATTTGAATTCAGGATATATGCATGATTGATATATGCATTAACTCTAATGTTCTAATAAAAATTTCTTGTGTGTGTGTATAAATATAATTTTATTCTTAAAATTATTTGTATAATCATACATTATTCAGACAATTTTTTATATAAGAAAATAAATAATAGAAGAAAAAAATTATTTGTCACTACATTCATAATAATCTAAGTATTTCATTTTTATTTATTTTTACCTCAGAAGTTGCTTTTTTTACAACTTGATCTGTTTTTTTTTTTGTTTTTTTCAAAACTGTTTATATAAATTGATCTAATTATTCTGAGCTCATTAAAAAGCATCTCTCTGTTTTCATTTAATCTATTTATATGTTCATGTTTATTTAAGGAACAATTATATAATGAAAATTAATAATTTATTTCAAAGAAATAATAATATATTGAATAAAACTAAAGTCAAAGAAGTTAAAACTAGTATGTAGTTGCACCTAGATTTAAATAAAATGGACGCAGCCATTTGGAAATAATGCATTGCTGTTCAGAAACTAAATTTGCTTTTCTGCTTCTTTGGCTGGGGAGAGGGGGATGCCCTAAAAGAATAAAGCAGATCAATGTTAGCTAATTCAACCATTTATACACACCTAAGATTTCAAATGCATATGAAAGAGTTTATTCCATGTTTAAATTGCTATTCTAAATATGATTACAAATATCAAATTTCTAACATACCTGATAGAGATAAGTTCTATTTGAAAAATATATATATATATTATGAGAGATTAAACTGTTTGCTCCAATATTTACATGTAATCTTTGCGATTATTAATTGTATCAAGTTTTAATGGAATTTTCCAAATATTTTTTTAAAATAGAGTTCAAGATTATTATATTACTAGACAAGTAACTAATTAAAAAATGGTATTGTAAACTGAAATCATACCATTTAGTAGTAGCATTTTATTTGTTGGATCAATTTTTACATCAAAGTAAGATAGCTTTTAGTTTATATTGTAGTTTTGAGTAAGAGAGGTAGATCAGACCTCATCTTGTGAGTGTGAAAGCTGGAAGTGCTACAGGTTACCTCTCTCAAAAAGAGTTATACATGATAATTAGAAGATTATCACATAATTAAAAATGTAAACATTGATAAATTTAAAAGGATTTTCCACATTTTTTTTTAAAAAAAAAATAGAATTTAGATATGATGAGCAGCAATCAATCTTAGATGGTGTAATTTTAATTTGTAATACCTGTTTTTAATTGGCTGCTTATTCAGTTGTATCATGTGGAACTCTATCTAGAAAAATAAATGGCAAATCTTGTTAAATTTTTAATATTTGTATCTGTAAGTCTATGAAAGTCTTTTAATTATAACATATACATATATACAAATTTACTTTGCAATTACCTGTTTTTTAGCAAGCACTTAATCACAGTGGATCATCTTTCAATAAATGAATATTAATCATTATTTATTAGATTTGGAAATATTATATTTCATTTAAATATAGTTTTTAAATTTTATAAAGCTTAAATATATTTAATATTTTTTATAAAAGTGCATAATGATCTTTATTTTTTAACTTTTTATCTGTATTTATTTATGCACTACAATCCTATTTGTAAGTAGCAGCTGATTCTTACTTGTCAAAAGTATGGCTGCAGATCATGTGCCAGAGATTATGCTAATTTTTATCAATTACCCTCTTTGTTTAGATTATAACTCATTGAATACTATATATCATAGTTCTATAATTAAATTAAATGAATAATTTTTAATCTAATAAAGAATAATTAATCTTTTATATACTGCCCTGTGCTGTTTAGTGCAATTGATAGGGTGTCCAACTTAGGATCGGGAAGTCTCAGAATCGCTCGCAGTTCTGATGCTTGAACTTCTTATGAACTCCAGTGCAATAAAGCTATTAGCATTCCCCCTGCATGATTTGGCAGAGTAGATAGAGCATCTGACTTGGGATGAGGAAGTCCCGGGATCAATTCTAGCACTTGAGATCTGACATTTTCGAACTTATTATGAACTTCTGAATAATAAAGCCATATGCCTTTTTTTGCCCTGCCCGATTTGGTGCAGTAAATAGAGCTTCCTACTTGGGATTGGGAGGTCGCAGGATCAATATAGGTGTTTGCAGGTTTGGTGCTCAAACTTCTTATGAAGTTCTGAGCATAAAGCTGTATGTCTTTTTTTCATTAAAAGGTGATTAATGTGAATAAATACTTGCTAAAAATATGTATTTAAAAAATAAATTTTTGTGATTCACATCAATAAATATTAAGCAAAAGTTTGTGGCATTTGAAGAGATATGTGCAATTTTATCTAATCGAAAAGGCTTCTTGGTTGAAATGCATTTTTTGAATGATTAGTATTTTTTGTTATTGCTACTGTTTTCACACAATGGAAAATGTTTGAAGTGTGTTAATTATAAACATTTACAACCATACAATCTTAATATATTTTATAAAATATCAAAGTAAATTGAGTTTATGATGGGAAGATTCAAACAAAGGCAAACAGCCTGTATTGGCTTAGTCATAATATTGATAACCTGGGAAATATATTTATTTAGTTTTTACTATCAGTATTTTAATAATTTTTAAAAGATTTATAATTAAATTTAAAAGTTGGGAAATCTTGTATTTTAGACAGGAGTATGGTTAATGACTGCATACCTAAACAGGAATTTAAGACAGACTTTTTCAGGCCTTTGGACAAAGTTATTATACCCCATAATTGTCAAATTGCTTCTGACGTTTCTCCATCATGCAGTTATAGTCATAACTCATCTAGTTATTTTTTAAAGTTTGAAAAGCCAAAAACCGATATTGGTACAGTATCAGAAGTTTTTCAGAAAGTGGTTATCACAAGTTAACATCAGTGGACAGGTAAAATTTATTTCTTTTTTTTTTTAATAAATCACTTTTATAAATGCATATTTTAGAAATGTAAACAAGAGCAACTTTCCTTTGAACTACCTATGAATCAGCAGATGGTAATCCATTTAAATTCCCATCTTAGACTAGTTTTTGTCTTTATCAATAAATAAATAATCAAACGGCCTTATTGCTTGAGAGTCTGTTATTGGCACTGCACTAAGTATGCAGGGTGCCTTTATCAGTAAGGACTCCGGATTAAAATTGGAACAAATGGTACTAAAGTAGAGAGCTGCTCTTGTTTATATAATGTAGTAATATGTATTCTAAGACAAAAAAATAACATTAATGTAGTACTGATATGCAAACTGAAATAGATAATTAATTGCAACAAATATTTTTTAGTAATATTGTTAAGATCGGTTAATAATATGTAGTGATTAAACTATTAAAATTTAAAATAATATCTAATGGTTAACATGTATGATAATTCAGATAGAATTTAAATATTTAATTGTAATATTAAAAAGGATTATCTATTATATTAGTATTTTTCTTGCATAAACAATAAGATTTTTGTAAATAACAACATCACTTATAGAGATAATTCTGTGGTAGTTATTGAATGTTTTAAATTTATTCACAATATTTACTTATATTAATTTATCTACTTTAATAGTTTTCACGTTTGGTTAAAATTACTAGTTAATATTAGGCAAGATTATATAGAAATAGGGAAATAATTAGATAAGATTAACCAGTTTGCAGTAAGTTTTATTAATATTTCATGTAAAGCATGTAAAAAAATAGAACTAAAAAGTTATTTTGCATTGTAAAGGAACAATTGATGCAATGACATAGGATTTTTTTATTAGTAAACAGTAGAAAAATAATATTCTTGATTAATATATTAGGATTTTAATGTGATTTGCTGATGCATATATATATAAGAAAATATAGTAATTAAAATTTGTTAAAAAGAACAAAAAATATAAACATCACTTAGTTCTTTCAACTATCCTTTTTATTTAATATATTACATTTATATTAATATGCTAAAAACATAAAGCCATCAATAATAAAAAACAAAAGAGAGAGACCCTAAGTTTGTACCTCACTTTAAAACAATTCCATAGGATAAAAAAATGAAAAGACAAAAAAAGAAATCTAGGGAGCAATTTGCATAGTTGAAGTATTACAAAATAATAAAGGTAGGCTTCATTACCATACTTATAAAAAGGGGGGGGGAGGACATCAAACTTTAAATGCAGAACCCATGATATTAAGTTTTAAAATTTTCATTAGAAATTAAAATTTTAATCCCGTAAGGAGAGAGGAGTTGTAAGGATGGCTTACAACTCAATCATGCCAGCCAAAATTAGCCCACATTTCAATTTGAACCCATCTAAATCTCATGCGATTTACATGGATATTATTTCACTTTTTCAAGCATGAACATATATATACACACAGTGCATATGCTCATTTGGTAACATTTGAACAAAAGAAAGTTGTGGTAGATTATTATATATATATTTTTGGATTACTAGTATAACAAAATAATAAAAGAAAATAATATATATTACTAGACAAACTTAGACAGATTGTGTTGTATGTTTTAAACCAAATAATACTATGTGACACAAACTGAAACTAAGCAAACTTTGAGATTACCTTGATGTCATGTTTAGTCGCTAGGAAATTGAGTATGAAAATAAAATTGTAATTCTACTATTTTATTTTATTATTTAATGAATTGTCTTATTGATAGTATAAATACAATAATGTGCAGATACGTCAAATTAAAAGGAAATGAGAATTTTAGTATAACGCATAATGGAAATCAAGGGCAATATAAAAACAAAATCTTTTAAAATCACTTCTCGAAATAATGCACGTGCTATAGAAAGCTAATATCAACTGAACACAAATTTTAAATACTGGAAAATGGGGAATGTTGTTCGAAGTTACAATTTTTATTGATCAAATACAGTAATATAAAATCACATCAAATTTAACAACAATAGTTTATTAAGTGAAGTTAAACAAATTTGTATAAATTTGCGTAACAACAAATTTATTTTTAATCGTGAGTGAAGGAACTTTGATATTTTTGAAAATCTATAGAAGAGAACACAAATATTTCTAGTAGTTAAAAGAAATTATGAAGTAGTTTATCTAACGTTGAAAGAAACTATTCAATGTTACATTGTAGTCTATGAATTTTAAACATTTTATAAGAATGCATACGGGGGCAGTGGTCTGTAGTGTTTGATCACTCTTCCCTAATGTGACTACGTGAAACTTTCATTGTCTACTTCGATAATACACCCAAGAAGATGCCTATTGCCCAACCTGATATGTACACAGGAGAATCAAAGGACAAGCCAGCTCAGGATCGACATGCTTGTGTCCTAAACAATGTAAGGAGACATCATTACTTGAACAATCCTTCGCCAGAGAAAGACAGTATGGAGAATTGAACTGTGTTATCAAAGACTCATACCAAAACTCATGAACTATTATCAGGACTATTTGATGAACTTTGATTCAACCATAGAATTTTATCATATGTTTGATTTTTTTTTTGAAATCGTTATTTTGTTTTCATAATCAGGGGCGTGAACTTCACAGTTTGTCCCTTGGGAGATTCCATCATTAATGTTGAGAAAAAAGAGGAGGGGATGGTTAAGTTTAATTATAATTTTTTATTATTTTTATAAATAAAAGTTTAGGCCTACCCTTCTCTTATAACGACTTGACATTTTCTCATCTATATGAATGGAGGTAAGATCTTCATTTGTTATCTCAAATTAAATACAGACACTCGATACAGGACAGAGTTCAAGTTATTTTTTCTTTGTTGATTAACAATCATTATATGTTACTTTGACAATGAAGATGTATACTTTAGTTTGGGGGGACCTAATCAAGTGATATCTCTTCAACCAAGGATAAACAACGATGTTATTGTAAATATATAAAAATGGATATTTAATTTAGATAGTTGGCATCATGGTTATTTTGAAGTATTAATATTTTTTTTATCTGTTATTTTCAATAATCTTGTGAATACCTAGTGTCATAATGGATTTCTACCATCGGGTAATGAGGTTGGAACTAACTATAAGATTGCTTAATTGATGATGTGGTAGAGATTCAGACTTGACACATACAATTATATTTTTTTTTGTTTTGTTGTTAAAATATTTTATTTTAATTCATTCTGTTATAATCAATAAATGTTGAACAATTTGTTTGCATTATTCCGGTCTCTGATTTACTGATTCAATTTTGCATTCAATAGCCAACTATTAGCTTTATTATACACAGATAAATTTCACTCTCATATAATAGTTCTACAATAAATTTAATACTAATGATGCTAGTTGTAACCCATATAAAGGTGCGGAAGTTGCTACGTGTATATGTTCATCCTGGTTAAGAGAGTCGAGCAAATTCTCCCTGGGTTCGAATACTGGGACATAACGGAGCCAAAGAAAGGGGTGTGAGATGGGTGAACTAACCTAAATTGTATCTAGATTTATTAAATAGGTTTAGACCTAGTCAATTAGGAATGAATGCAATCATTGGTTATGTACTTCACCATGTCATCTCCAGCATCGTATCCGAAGATCCTGGGCCTGACCATAGATAGATGCGGACCCCAATAGCACGTGGACTGTTGCGATAATAAGAAACAGTGGGGATAAATACTCTCCGTTTTTATGCTGTTTGATGAGGTCCATTATAAATAAAATAAATGTGAATTCCATATTTGTGATAAAAAAAATGCAAATAAATTAATATCTTTTTATATTAAAAGCAAAAATAATGAGTACTATTGACCATGCAATTAAGCAAATAAATAACTTTTATCTTATTAGTATATCTGCAAGGAATAATAATATATGTATTTTATATCAGATGATTAAGTTTATTTAAAATAATTATTTATACATGCAAATTTAGAAATTATTTTCATGAAAATATAAATGGAAAAAATACAGTACTGGCTTATAATATATTTAAAATAAATTATGATATAAACATTTATTTGTTCAATATTGAAATACAAGTACAGTATTAAGCATCACATGATCACATTTCCTATACTAGCACATTAATTGTTGATAAACAGAGCAAATCTCTCCATACAGTATTGCCACCTGTGCTAAACAGAGTAATCAATGGATGCCAGAAGGCTTGTGCATAATATTCCTATCTAATGCCTACTCATCCAATATCTCCAGACTAGTTTCTGGCTTGTGGCTTTCGTCAGTGAAGAGCTTTGAATCTGAGAGCACTGCATCTAGATCTTAGGATCTAATGCAACCCTCTAGCAAACACCTTTTATCTCTACTTAACTACAAAACTATGAGAATGAAATTGAAAATACAAAAAATATTTTCAATCTAAGCTCAATAGCTTATATAGTCATATGAGTCTGAACTCAGTTTAGCACCCATACATTTTGGTGTCTTTGGCTCTTTTACAACCATAGCCACCACTATCTTATTAGGCAGGATTGGTGTTAAACCATTAAGCATCACATGATCACATTTCCTGTACTAGCACATTAATTGTTGATAGACAGAGCAAAACTCTCCATACAGTATTGCCACCTGTGCTAAACAGAGTAATCAACAATTAATGTGCTAGTATAGGAAATGTGATCATGTGATGCTTAATGGTTTAACACCAATCCTGCCTAATATGATAGTGGTGGCTATGGTTGTAAAAGAGCCAAAGACACCAAAATGTATGGGTGCTGAACTGAGTTCAGACCCATATGACTATATAAGCTATTGAGCTTATTTTCAATTTCATTCTCATAGTTTTGTAGTTGAGATAAAAGGTGGTTGCTAGAGGGTTGCATTAGATCCTAAGATCTAGATGCAGTGCTCTCAGATCCAAAGCTCCTCACTGACGAAGGCCACAAGCCAGAAACTAGTCTGGAGATATTGGATGAGTAGGCATTAGATAGGGATTTTATGCACAAGTCTTCCATTGATTACTCTGTTTAGCACAGGTGGTGATACTGTATGGAGAGTTTTGCTCTGTTTATCAACAATTAATGTACTAGTATAGGAAATGTGATCATGTGATGCTTAATGGTTTAACACCAATCCTGCCTAATAGGATAGTGGTGGCTATGGTTGTAAAAGAGCCAAAGACACCAAAATGTATGGGTGCTGAACTGAGTTCAGACCCATATGACTATATAATCTATTGAGCTTAGATTGAAAATATTTTTTTGTATTTTCAATTTAATTCTCATAGTTTTGTAGTTAAGTAGAGATAAAAGGTGGTTGCTAGAGGGTTGCATTAGATCCTAAGATCTAGATGCAGTGCTCTCAGATCCAAAGCTCCTCACTGACGAAGGCCACAAGCCAGAAACTAGTCTGGGGATATTGGATGAGTAGGCATTAGATAGGGATTTTATGCACAAGCCTTCTGGCATCCATTGATTACTCTGTTTAGCACAGGTGGCAATACTGTATGGAGAGTTTTGCTCTGTTTAACAAGTACAGTATATTTATATTTAAGCTAGATATAATTAGAGCGGATTTGAACCCAGATTTTCAAGCTCCTCTCACACATGACCACATAATAAAAAAGGGAGATGATCTCCTAAATACGTATTTCATGGTGAACCAGCACTAAATAGATGACTAAAGGGAACTTGAATGTCTGGATTTAAATCTCCTTTAATTATTTGTTCAATATAAGTAAAGTTGTTTATCACTTTTATTATTAATATTTTAAATGTTTAAATCATGTATGGTAATAGTAATATGTATAGATAATTTTAAAAGAATTACTACTATTAATGCTTACGACAAAGAAAATAAATTATGAAATATGGTATTTAAATGTATAATTTTATCTTTAAAATATTTGACAAAATACTAATATTAAATAAAATAATTTCTTAATTCTAGAATGTTTTTTTACCCTGTTTTCCTGCAATAATTGTAACGATTCAAAAATAACTTTGAATCTAGATCTCAACTTCCTTTACTCACATAATGCTAGGATTATGATTTTACTCAGTATTGAAAGCACTCAGCTTTAAATACATTTTTTTATTACAAATTCAAACCTGTTCTGTTGTCAAAAATGTTTTAAAATTTTTTGAACCATTAAAATAATTTCTTGTATATCAAATTTGAAATATAATACTTTCAAATCTAGTAAACAAAGTATTTAACAAGCACCAAAATTCTAGAATTACTAAAGTAGATTAATGAAATTAAATATACTATTGTTTAATGATTATGTTCATATTAATGTTATTAATCTTTGACTTGAAAGTTTATTGATTTTTTAACACAGTTTTTTTATGATTTTAAAAATGATTCAAAAGAATGAACTAATTTAATGATAATATCTGAAAACAATAAAAAAAAAAAATTAATTAGTTATTTTGTGTAAAAATATATTAAAATTTAAGAGTTAAACATTTTGCCCTTCTATAAAATATTATTTGAAGATTAACAATGATTTTAAATTATTCAGTAATGACTTTTTCGTAAATATACACTATATATATCTAATTAAATCATGTGCTAACAAATTTTAGATTTAAAAAAAAAAAACTTTTGAGAATGGATGTTCAAATTTTTCAATCATTACTTGTAATTTTTGTTAATAATTGTATTTCTTATTATAAATGAATAATTAATTTATACTCATTTAAAAGTTATTAATAACACTTTATCAATCCAGTGCCAAATTTGAATTTTACTATTAATTTAATTCCATCTGACAAACTGAGGATTCACCAAAGAAATGTCTCGAAAATCTTTCAATCTCTTGGATTAAATTAGTTTTGGGCAAATTACTTATAGAATACTTAATTGATGCATTTATTTAAATATTATAAACTAACAAAATAATTTATTGATTTTTTTTTTTTTTTTTAAATTAAATATTGTATTAGTATATGATAAATATATGTGTATATTAATGATTTTGTCTACATAATCTTTCATTTACCCATTCATATCCATTTTTAATAGTGTGTTTAATTTTTTTAAATTTTATGTATTTAATGAAAATTTGTGATCATTATTTTTATATAATATATTTAAATTTTTTTTTTAATTTTAATTCATTTTCTTAATAATAATATATAACTAAATTTTAATTTTTCTAAAATATATTGTATTTTTAAAATTTATATATATTATACCTAATATCTTCAAAACTTACTGTTATTTTTAATACTCTACATCCAATTCTGGGCATTATTGAAATATTCAATTGGAATAACTATTTCAGTATTTTTCTTATTAATATTTAACCAAACTAAATATCTCTTCTGCTTTATTATCTTATATGTTCGTAACCATATATGTATATATATACACACACACAAATTCAATAGATAAATGCACACACATTTGTGCCGTTTAGTTTAGCATGATTTTGGAATTATTTTCATTTGTAAATTGTACCATACTATTACTTAACATGGATTATTTTCTTCAAACTAATGTATTATTATTTTTTATATTTACTAAAAAAATTGTATTAATATTTGTAATGATGGTATATTATAAAATGTGATATGTTGGAGTATTTCCATCATTTATGAGTGAATGTTGAATACAAACTTTATTTAAACTTTCCAAATACAAACAACTTGTTAGTAATAACACACAAATAGACAGTACAGGTTAGTAATTACACAACGTTTCAAGTAGTAGTATTCTCCACTCTTCTTCGGGTGTTGCTGGCCTATATGCACAGTGATAATATTCACTTAGAAGTTGAACTCGCACCTTTAGATTCTTGAATATCGAATTTTAAGGCAAACGCTCTATCAACTGAGCTATTCTAAAGGTGCGAGTTCAACTTCTAAGCGAATATTGTCACTGTGCATATAGGATAGCAACACCTGAAGAAGAATGGTGAATAATACTACTTGAAATGTTGTGTAATTACTAACGTGTATTGTCTATTTGTGTGTTATTACTAACAAGTTGTTTGTATTTGGAAAGAAAGTTTAAAATTTTCTTTACATTCAACATTCACTCATAAATGATGGAAATAGTCCAACATATCACATCTTAAATAATATTAATATTTTTAAATATTATTAATATATTTAAATATTAATGGCTTTTAAGGATTTGTTTTTGCTATTGATTTTGCTACACTGTAAACATATTGTATTTTCAATAATTAAGTCTTTATTTAGCAGTTTTGGGGTTTTTTTTTAACATGGTTATAAACTTCAGTGAATTAAAAGTGTTAATTATCAAAACTAATATGCAATTGGGCCTAACTATAGACTATAGAATCAGATTGTCAGACATACACTTTACCCACTTTATATGAAATAAAGTATAAGTATTTAAGATTATTTTGAAATATGAAATGTTATAAAAACATAATTGATTTGGAAAATGATTTGTTAATAATATCCAAAACATTTCAAAGAAACATTAGATGCTAATCTTTTAGTTAGGACTTAGGATGTGTTACAAATATTTAAAGAATGACAGCTGTAAATGAGTTAATTTTACAATATATAAAATTAGATAAGCAAAAATAAACTAAATCTTTGTATAATATGAGTAATTAGTTCCAATAAAGGTCCATAATGTAGAAAACCTCGCTGATCAATATATTATAATAGATTACACAAAAAAATGTATTATTGACTATCAGTTTTTAAATCTTTAAAATATCAAGTAATAAAAAAAATCAGATATTTTTAGAAATATTTGTTGCTAAAATATGAAACAAAATTTAATATTTTTGCTATGAATTCCAGAGCTTGTATTGGGAACATCTTAGAATCCACAAAGAAATGTCTTTAATAATTTTTGAGCTACATTGACAAATGATTTTTTTTTACTCTTCTTATGATCATTCGTCCTCAATTTGCAGAAAAATTCCATAATCAAACTTTTTTGTATACGTATGTAGGATTCAAAATCACAAATCCAAGAAAATATCCAAGCTGAGTAGCATTTTTTGAAATTTATAAATTTACATTTCAAATCCTGTAATTTCATGATAAAACAGACTCCTTACAACTCAAGTACTATTTGCTGTTATTTTAATCACTTCCTGTATATCAAAATAAATAAACGATGACATTTTTGATAAACAGTTTTTATTAAATTATCTATAAATATAAATAATTTATAATTTAAAATGATTAGTTTACTTCTCACATTTTGAACAAATGAATATAGATATTGGAAAAAAAGGCAAATGACCTCCATGATTTCTGATCCAATTAGCACTCTTCATTGGCTAATTCATAAACCTCTCCCAAATCTTATATTGCAATATTCACTTTACAAGTGCTACAGTTTTAATATGTTCTCAGTGATGATCATCATCTTTACATGAATATATTAATGATTTTTAATAATTATTTATGAGACTAGAAGATTATTATTTACTTTTAGACTTTATTAAAGATATCAGTATATCTCTTCTTATTAAATACAATTAAATAGTATTATTAATTCCAATTCCTTTGTTTACAGACATGCATAATACCTTTGATACTATTTAAAACTGCTACGTCTACATTGCAATGTATGACAGTTAAATAATGAACAATAATTAGGATATTCAACAAATGATTTGTGGCTAGGCTTAAAAAATGCTGATTTGGCCAAAAAAGGTGTCTTGGCATGGAGCGAGGGGGGGGGGGGATATTTGGCTTTTTTTATAATGTTATTTATTTGTTTAATGTGTAGAAAGTAAATAATTTTTTTAAGTATATCAAAAATGTTAGGCTTTTAGAGAGAAAAGAAAGAGAGGTGGTATTAAATTAATAATATCATAATAGTTGTATTTAATAAGATGAGATAACTTCATTATTTATGTAGTTTGAAGTCCATATCTGGGCTAAAAGTAATTGATCATCTCTAACCAACATAAATAATTAACCATAAATATAGTTTCCCAAAGATGATTATTGTTATTAAATGTAACAAATATAGCACTTATAAATCAAGTATTGCAGTGATATATAATAAACTTACATCATGATAATTTTATAAAATCACTACACTGACATTTTATTTTAGAAGAGAAAATAGTTTCTTGTAATCTTTTCTTTTGATGTAAGTCAGTTTTGAATAGAATAAAAAATTAGAAGTCTTTGTTATTAAAACTAATAGTAACTTTTAGCTTATTAATGCCAAAGAATCTATTATTTTAACATTTAAATTGTTGTGGAAACAGGTAATTTCAAATAATACTGTGCTTTAAAAAAATAAAAGAAAATAAATTAAATTTATATTTCAAGTTCCAGCTTATTAATGATAAAATGATTCACTTTTTTTTTATTGCATTAAACATTGATCCACTCTTTATGCTGTTATATACATATAATTTTATTTAACATTTATAATTTTGACTGTACAATAATCTTCTTTATAGCTACAAGCATAAATACATTACATTATTTATGCATATAATTAAATAATATAATGTATTTATATTTTTATGCCTCTGAAGAAGTCTCTATATAGTTGAAATTGTAAGTCTCAGTCAAACAAAAATTGCATAGAAAAGAACGCATAATGAATGGATTTTAATATTGTCATATATTGATTAATTAAAATGCACTCTTAATTAAGGAGTTTTTAAACTTTCTAGAATACTTTGATGATTTTTTTTCTTCTGATTTATAATTATTTTATTTATAACAAATCCATTATCAAATCAGCTTTAATTGTATTATCTTCAAGTTAATAACTGAAAAGAAGCAATAAGAACAGTACATTTTAATAACATTTAGTGCTTCAGGAGTAATTTAATAACGTAGTGCATTTTATATTAAGAATAGTGCATTTTATAAGAAGATTGCTATATGATCAAAACTATAAGCTTTAAATATATAAAAATTAATGGAAGTAAGTATATAAAGAATGTATTGATATTTATTTATCTAAATAGTGCAAATTTAATTTTAAAGCATTTTTAAATTTTCAAGAATACTTTGATAGCTTTCTTGTCACTATTAGCTCTATTCATTTGAAAACAGTTTATGAGGAATCCATTATCTAGTCAACCTCATTTGTATGTATTCTTGAATTAATTACTGAAAACAAGTAGATATGTTTTTGTAACATACCATGCATTATAAGCAATTTCTATAAAAAAAATTTGGGGAGGAGGGGCAATGGTGGTTAGGATAATTTGAGCTTTATATAGACATTCACACACAAAAGCAAAAAATCAGAAATATTCACTTATTTAATTTTTCATTGTACATCATTACTTGCTACTATTTTTTCTTATTTTGACTATGTAATATATGTAATGTTGGTAAATGTGTATTTATATATTCCAGTGATTTAAAAAAAAAGAAAGTGTACTATTTATATTAATAATAATTCATATTCCTAAATAATTTTGATTGATATTGTGATTGTTATTTTTATGATTAATGTATACGTATGATTTATTGCTCATTGTAATGCAAATGTTGCATTTTTTCATTCAATGAATAAGGATTGGAAACACAAACTCTATATATAATCTATTTATCTATGCTTAAAAAGCTTATTTATAAGTAAAATTTATTTGTTTGGAACTTGATAATATGATGATTGATACCTATGCTATACCTGTAAATATATATTAAAATAATAATACAACATTAATTTTTTATGAAACTTGTGTTTATTTTCTGATGTTTTGATTATTTATATTCTTTCACAAAGATAATAAGTACTATTAATCTGAAAAAATTATAAATTTACTATAAAATATGCTTACACAAATTCATGTGTAATGCACTTAACATAAAATATATTTATATATAAACTTACACATACACCTATTCAAACATCAAAATATATTTTTATACTATATCCCCCCCCCCTTCCTCACCAATAACATTTGCCTCATCTTCTATAAAATCTACTCATATTATTATTTAATTGTTGAATTTTCTTTTATTTTATTTATTAATTATTTATTTATATTATATATTGTAGCCATGCATAACTAGCTACAAGCATTAAATACGAGCGAATAATAATTAACAGCATTTGTAATTCTAAATTCTCAGTAAATAAAGGGTTAAGTTTTATTTGAGTAGTATGCTTGTGAGTTTTGCATTTCATCCCAAACATTTCTGTACAAAAAAAATATGAAAAAAAGTTTTGTTAACTAATTGTAAAATTAATTTTTGAGGAAAGTAAAAGGAAGTGAAACAGTTTTATAAAAATTATCAACTCCACAATAGAATTTTTAACTAAATTTCTTTCTTTTTTTTTTTTTTTAAAGTGGAGTTTTGGAATAAATTTGTATTTTTAAAAAAGAATAATATATATTTTTTTTTATCTTCTCTGTTTTTCTTTTTTATTTCCAATTAGGCTTAATCATCATCAGTTCTTTTTCCTATGATTTTTTAAAGCAAGCATTGCTAATGATTAAGGAGAGAGGATTAATTAAGCTGCTTATTGATAAACACCTTACAGAGTTGGATTGAAGTAATTAAGGTTGATAAGCTATAAAAGGCTATCATAGTAATTTAAATAAATATACATTTTGAAAGTAAGAATACATTCTTGTTAGCAAAGAGCATGGCTTATCAAATTTTATTGTGAAAATCATCCAGACTGTGGATATACACATGAAAAGTTGCAATATTATTAAGAATGCTTTATTATTCAAATATGTGATGGTTTTATATTGAAGCAGTCGGATCTGAGTTCGATCCTAGCTTCATGTTATTTAGTCGTAAATTCATTTCAAACCCTAATACTAACCTTAAATTTCCGATGCAATGGGGCTTTATACGTTCAATCCACACTAATTTCCATAATGAATAACTTATTTCAAATGCGTAGTAAAATTAATTAGTTTAGTTTAAAATTGATCAATTCTCTAAATAAATTCATGATAAAATATTCATGAATTTATATATATTAAATTGCGTGGATTGTGCGTATATATATTTGTAAATATTAAATATATATAATTGTTCGAAAGTTTCATTGCGTCGGGAATACTTGTTTTTTTCACCTTTAAATAATTTGTAAAGTTTCGTTAATTAAAAGCTACATTCCTTCGATGAGCTTTAAAATTCTTAAAAACAATAGTAAAGTTTTATGAATTGGAAAAAGATAAAGATTCATTTTTCTAATTTAATCATTTTCAGATTTTAAGAATTCATTTTCAATTAGAGAAGGAATTCAAGCTTAATTAGTTTGAAAGCCTTATCGAAGGAATGTATTTGAAAACAACTAATTATAAAAAAACACATTGATAATAAAATGAGCGCTAGCCGGAAGGCATCGGGACAGTATATATAGCCCTGAAATCAGAAAAAAAGACTAGCTTTGTTGTAGAGTAGTACAGTGAACTCTGTGCGCATAAAGATTGTATTTCATCATGATAGAGGGCTAGAACATCAGGAATCTCGCTATGGTTCCTAAAGTCCCGAGAAATCTTCAATGGAGCTGCTGAACCTTTTTCCGGACCGATCATTCTGCTAAAATTATGAAAGCTACTAAAATACTGTTCCAGTAGTCAACCAATGATGCCTACGTTTTCAACAACTTGGAGGTGCAACTTAAGGACCAGCGGAAGGGGTAATATATTTCTATAATGAATGTTAAACTTTCTGGCCAGTTCGAACTTTATTTTACACTCCTCCTTTTTAAGAGCTCTTTATTCTTTAATGTAACAATTTTTATAAAACCTTTTATTCATGCTACTGTAAATCTATCTCGTAATTCTTTAAATCTTTAGTCTTTAAACTTTTTCTTTTCTTACCTGGCGGTTCATTTAATATATATATTTGTGTGCTTTAAGGTCGTATTTAAAATTATATGCCAATAATCTTTCGACTCGATGAGCTCCTTGGTTCCATTTGCCTCATGCAAATAATATAACATTAATTTTAAATAGTAATTCTCGCCCATTAGAACTAGATTTATAAGTTCTATCAATCATCGAGTCAAAAGAAAATATTACATGTTTACTATTTTTACATTAGCTAATAATAAATTATTAGCTCCGTTTTAATCTATGCCCCAGCTATTTTTTGTATTCACCAATATGTATTTATTCTAATATAATCTTTAAATGTTTTTATTGCAAACCGGGTCGATAAAGGGTTAAATATATTTTAATTCAACTTTTGTTAGTTTGTATTAATATTCAGGAAGAGCACGATAATTAGGGCATAATTAATATAGTTTATAAATGTTTTAAAATAGTTCGATAAAAGCTTGTTTGACTTTAATTAATTGGTCAAGTCATCACGTAGAGCATTCTACATGGGTTTTATTTTTCAACGATGACCATCAAGTCATCATCATCGAACGTTGCTGACACAGGGCAATCTTCCGCTCCGTTAGGCTGGTCGGTGATCATATCCTCTTATTTAAATTTCTCAAGGAAGAAAGTACTTCCTTTTGTATTCATTAGTCAAAGGGCATAAGACTTGTTAGATGCAAGCCGCCATAGGACTTCGATCATCGACTAGCGATCGTATTTCAATTTTACTCTCTGCCTCGTAAGCCGCCAGTACCGTTGCCTCTTTGTTCCGGTAAAACCTGCTCCATGCTCGTAATTCGTGATGAAGTGATTTAAATTAAAGTCGAACAAATTCTCAAATATATTATTAATTAAATAAGTTTCAAATCAATTTTAAGGTTATGCCCTAAAATTACTTTTTGGTCTTCATGAATAGATTCCCGAATGTGAAATATAAATCTCACATTCCACCGTAATAAAATTAGAGCAATCATTTCCGTTCTAAATGAGTACCTTTATCTGCCTTTATATTTCTCGTTGGGGGCATAGACATAGAATTCTATGCTGTGTGATACTTGTTGGCATATGATAAGGACCGCCATTATTATTATATTTGTAAATTATCTTAAAGACTAGAGATAAGTAATGCATTCTATATTTTATTGAAACGAAACAAATTATTCTTATTAAATATTTTCTAACATACTTGGTTTCTTAGTTCATCATTCTTTTTATAATTATTTAAATGTTAATACTCACTGTCTGTGTTGGCAACCCGAACATACATATGATTCAATTTATAAAATTATTCAAAGTATATAAATTCTTAGATATTAGTGTTACTCAGGAGTCTCTAGTCCTCACCAACCGTTGAGCTAGTTCTTGGCGCATAGCACTGTGCCGTCGATGTCTACTATCTGAGCTGTTGGGTTGGGTTTGAATTCAGTTTTGGTTCAGCTGAGTTGGAATCCGATTTGACTTGCGGTGGTGGTGGGTTTCGACCGGTACAATATGTATATAAGTTAAATTTTATAAAAGTGATTTGCTTGTAGTCTATCTCTGGCCACATGATATTGCACGAAGGAAGAAATGATGTTGTCCAGTCTACATAAAAAGAAGTGACCTAGCATGGAAAAGAAAGCTTAATTGCTACATCTCAGCTCTATCATACATAAATACATGCATATTCAAGTGAGAAGAAAAATCTAATAATGACTAGTCAAACTGAGATATTCATGCATGTCATTCTGATCATGGGAAAACACTATAAGCCATTTTAACTTGCAAATAACCACATTGATAAAATTGTTTAGTTACAATCACATCACAAATGGTATAGAAGTAATCAGTGAACTAAAAACTCATTTAAAACTCCATTGACAAATGGAAACTATAAAAAAATCACCACAATGATTATTATGATGATCAAAGTCATTTTTTATAACTACTTTTTTGCTGGCAAAAGACAAACAAAGATTAAAAGTAAGAATAATTTTTTATATTATCATTATATTAAGTAAACATTTATAAATATATATATATATATTTCTTCTCAGTTGTTAGTATCATTAACCTATATCAATTTTTCTTTATATTAATTCATGTACACTAAATATTATACATATGTTTGCTTTAATGCAAGGTGTATACTTACATTATTATTTTTTTTTGTGCATTATTTAATTTCTAATTGAGGAACTTGATATCTGTATGATTAATTATTATTATGTAATTTAACCTTGATGGGGCATCTAGGTAATAAAATACATATATTTCTTCTAGTATGTGTATTCAAATTATATGAAAAGAAAAGATAATGTAATTTACCATTATCTAGTGATGCAGATGCCTTGTTAAGTGGCTGTAATAATAATTGTTTAAGAAAATGTAGAAATAATTTGCATGTTTCTACTGCAATAAAACTATTATTGTTATATATATTGTAACAGTCAAGTTTGTACATTCGCGTAACAGAATTCAGAATCCAAGCAAAAGAGACCGAAGCTGACCAGACTAGGACTATGACATCCCGAGTCCGACCGCACTTCAACTCGTAAGCCAGGATTCCAAGACTCAAGACCCTACGAATGACCACCTTGAAATTACACGTAGTATACCTCTTTCCACACGGCCGACATAGGTCACGGAGAAGCAATAAGACTCTGATGAATAAAAGAAAGGTTCTTAATTGACTAAAATATCACTAAATTTAATTTAACTTAATGCATAGTTTTTCACATATATAGACTATAAATAGTAATTAGAATTGGATTGAATTAGATCAATAACGAAACAGAGAACAAAATACCTTAAATTAATTATATATTTATTTACAAATGGCATGAAATTGATCAGTTTTACACATTTCATCGTCGAATGTACAAACATTGGGTGGATAAGAGAACACATTCTCTTTTTATATACAATTATAAATAGCTTTATATAAATAATTTTTATACAATTCAAAATAGCTTTAGATAAATACTTTCATTTAATTTTCATAAATGGGTTTGACATGTGCCCATCTTATGAGTTGCTTTTCAATTAATACATAATTAATCACTACGTTATGTCTATAGATCTCGATGAGCCAAATCCTATTACATTTGTGGCTGGTATATAAATAATTATATTAAACTTTGATCATGAATTTATTTACTAAAAATACCCATATATAATTTAATAACGAGCGCAAAAACCAGCTCAAGTAATGATCGATCGAACATGGCTTTCGAGAGAAACTTTCAGAATGCTGAAAGCGTTATATAAAGGTGGGAGAGTTGGCTGAAATAAGATTTTACCAATGCGCTATGGCACAGGTAAACAATAATAGGAAAAGTCGCTCTGCGGATGGATGAAATAACTTCAGGGTTCTTGCGACAAACGCCGGTACCCTGTAACCGATCGCAATGCTGCGTGAAAAGGAACATTGTGTTCAGGAATGGCGGGGTCTTACGTGCTAACCTGGCCTTGGCTCAGGCTTCGCTACTGCTCTACCCTATAAGAGAAGATGTGCTGGCAACGCCGTGGCTCCATCTTAAGATACGTATATTACGTATAGCAGCAAAACGAGAATATTTTATAAAATAATATCACATCTGCCAAGCAAAGAATAGTAGATTTCATACTATGAAATACGAGTTAATAGCATATTAGCTCTATCAAATTGGGACCAACTCTTGCGTAGCCTGATAATAAATGTCTATGCTACTAAAGGGAATATTATTACATCTGTACTTTGACATGTTCGATCTATTAAGTTACTTATAGATAATAAATATTTAAGGAGGAAAAGTATATTTCTATGGACTTAAGAATTTAAATGTCAAATATACTTATATGATCAAGGCTAAATTTAATTCTAAATAAACTTATCAAGTTAAGTTTTTTTAAATGGTTGATTATAAAAGAGCCACATTTCACATATTAAATCATTTAAATAATAAAAAAATAGGATTTCGAAACAGCGTAGAAAGTTGATGCTATAAATAAATTACGCGAAGATTTTCAAATAATATCTTCTTAAAACATACATGAAATTAAGTGCTCACTGTTTCGAAATTTTGGCATATAAAATATAATAAGCATTTAAAATAAGCAAAGAAATATAGACACAACCGCAGTGATATAACTTTAAATTAGACACTTATAATGTACTTTAAATGAAAGGAAAATATAAATAAGTCAGATTATTTAAACTTTAACACATTAAATTTTGATAGCAATTGACATATTTAAAATATTAAATGGATTTTAAGTTTTGATTACATTTAGCTTTATCATTATTTTAAAAGAAAGTTAGCTAACTTATATAGATATTATTTACATTTACACAGAATTACACGGAGCTCTGCGGTTTGAAAAATAAAACGGTACCGGTATGATTTATCTGCAAGTTCTTGGCTGTTGGTTTGGTTTAGTTTGACTGGGCGGCATCATCTTTCCCATTATGTTAGGCTCGTCTCTTCTATCGGCATGATGGTGGTTTAGGCATTTCGACGAGAGAAACCCGTTCTCCCGCGGAGTAACAGCAACAAGATGCCCGCTTTTAGCTGGACATGTTCAAATTAACAATTGTGAATACTGGCTACAACTCTCACTAACAATATGGCTGTTCCTCTCTTGTTAAAAATACAGAGTATTTATATGTTTTCCTTATCGGAATCTCCCGCCTCAAGACTCACTAAACTCAGGAATTTAATTAAGTGTTTTCCAATTTATAATTCAGATCTTAGATAACTTATGTTAGAAACATTCCATAAGCTATTATTATAATTAAGATTTTTCGTTGCAAACAATTGTCCAATTTAGATTTTAAAATAACTTAATCTTATCTAAGGGGATTTTAATTAGTAAATTTTTAACTAGTTTTACTTTTACTAATTCCAGGTGTGGTCGTAATGACACTTGTTTACAACCAAAAATCTTTTAATTACTTGACCAGCTTTTATTTTTAATCTTACATAGAAACTCTTTCTATTTAAAAACAACCTTTAACATTTTTTAAAACGAAAACATTTTTAACATATTTATTAAAAATAATTTACAAATATATTTTGATATAGCTTTTAAATATATTTTCAGAAACTTTTCTCTGAAATATATTTAAAACAAGAAATCCTTTAACAATTTTTAAAGAAACATTTACTAGTATTTTTAGATAACGGCTTTTACATATTTTAAATCATATCTTTCTTCTATATAGCACAGATTATATATCCACATACGAAATTACAATATTAAACAACAAAATTAATAATTTACTCTTAACTTAAATAATATAATAACCATTTTTAGAAATCTTAAATAACTTTAGTACGCTATAATTTTACTAATCCTATATAATTATAGCGTTCGTTCGCACGTAAATATATAATACTGTTTATACAGACATGAACGAATTTTATATTTATTAACATTTAAATAGGTTCAAACTTAGCACAGATGAGAGTGTCATTAGGTTTGATGGTGAAACGGAAAGGAATTGGAGATTTCCGTTTCAATATATAATTTTTTCTTTACTTTTCATTTATGATTTCATTAAGTTAACTGAGTAGTGCAAGATTGTTAATGAGTTTCATGAATTCTAAAGCTGTGATTTGCTACTATCAAGATCTACAAAAGGGTGTAAGTTCAAACTAGGTTTGCTGGTGGCATCATTCTGGTTTGTAATAACCAGTCAGAACTAATAAATATTCTAGCCATCTTAGGTATTATGATTTATATCCATATGAAAAGTAGAAAATATTACTGCTGTGGAGATAATATTGTCATTAATAGGCTTTAATCTGATAATGTCTCTCAATATGCTCATCATAGTTATGATGGCCATTAAGCCATAATCTTGGAGCCAGTTATATTTTGTGCCAAGGTATGGTCTAGTCATAGTGTACTAA
This sequence comes from Epiperipatus broadwayi, assembly GCA_028023455.1. Classification (NCBI taxonomy): domain Eukaryota; kingdom Metazoa; phylum Onychophora; class Udeonychophora; order Euonychophora; family Peripatidae; genus Epiperipatus; species Epiperipatus broadwayi. The sequence continues at coordinate 625,264 of JAQFVV010006426.1, forward strand.
TAGGGGGCATGTTACAGTATGTATGCATATTTACAGTTTTTAAATTTTTTCCTCATTTTATTTTATTTTACTTATTAATTGTGCATATATATTATTTTTAATAAAACGTTTAAACTTAATATTTTCTTAAAACACAAAGCAATGATCTCCAAGATCCATTTGTAACTGAACTAACCTTCATCATTAAATTCAGATCCTTGCTCACACATAATTTCACCATCATAATTTATTATTTATCCATAGCAAACTACTACTGTTCAATTTATTAGTATGACTTTACTTAAATGTACTTATTTTAATGATATCACCTAGGATAAAAATTAATTTTTTTTTTACTAATTTTATTAGCCTAATTAAATAAATAATCTTTGACATTTATTATCAAAATGAATGTATCAAATAATGTCACACTTGTAAATTGAATTGTGTATATATATATATATTGTATATATATATATATATTGTATGCACTTATAGTTTTTTCACATTGTTGATATTATTACATTTAACAAAGACAGTAAATTAAATAGTTCTTAATTATAATTTAGATATATTGATTCAGAAAATAAATACAAGTTTTACAATAAACTAGAAGCATGTTATTGCTTAATGTATTTATTTGAATACATAAAATCAAATTTTAATAGAATTGTGATAACATCTTACTATATATATATTTGATATATTGTTAATTTATGTGCTAAGCTAGTGTTAATGAAACAGATCATAAAATTCAAACATAATAACAATTAGTGATGATATAGTTCCAAAATAATTAATATTAGCTAATAAAAACAAATATTTCAGAAATATATATTATTATTGATCTTTAGCCTTCAAATAGATGCATTAGTAATTATTAAACAATTTTATTATTCAAAAATTCATAAGAACTTTGAGTACAATAAATATATAGGCAGCAATCCATGCGCCTTGGCCTCCAGAATTTTCCACTCTATTACTGCAGTACGCAGGGGAAAGTAATCAAACGGTTTATTGCTTGTCTACCATTGCACCAAACCACCGAGATACTGATTACAAACTTATGCTGTGGGTGCTATTTCATCATTCACAATCAATATCATGTTATGATGGGCATATTAAATTTATCTGTGGATATCAGGCATTATATTTATTGTAGTGTCCAAGCCATATAAAATTTAATATGAAATAATCTATGCTCTTTATTACTGTTTTACAAAGCTTTTATTACAACCCCCTGACAGTTTCGATTGCTTGTTCTATAAATTAACCAATTGGCATTATATATTATTGTGAATAGAAATGCTGTTTAGAAATATGGTTGTAATTAAGTAAAGAGAACAAAGAAATGTGATATTTGTAGTTCATAAATTAATGATTAATTTCCTGTTGCAGATATATGAATAGCTGCTATGCATAATTTTTATTGATTAATGATTTTTTTTATTATTAATTTTTGTCTTGATCAAATATTTATAATTATGACTTTTAAAATAATTCATTTGTTATTAATAATAGCATTTAAGATTAAATTTGTTAGAAATATATATTATTCTAATTTTTTATCTCATTTAGTCAATTATTAAAAAATAACCCCTCTCCCTCCTTTTTTTTAATACAAGATTTTATTTAATCAATATATATTGCTGTGTTCACGTGGGGCTCTATAATCCCAGATAACAACTTTAGTATATTAATAATTTTTATTAGTTATTCATTAGACTAGAAATTATCCAATAATGAATAATATTTCTGTAGTGTAATTTTCACTACACTATTCTCATGCAAGGTAGGGACTGGTTTCTATCCACTTTTAACACATTATGGAGTCATCTAATCATAAACATATAACCAAAGTCATGTGAAAAAGATTTGTGATCCCCAAGTGCATTTTTTATGCTGAGCTAGCACTCATCAGTTTGCCCAGACCACAATCTCTTATACATATCTTTATCATTGTTCAGTATATATATATAGATAGCAAATTACTACAGTTTAATTGATAATTGTCAAACGTGCTGCCCTCACAACTTTAACACAAATCATTCCATGAAAGTATATTAATAATTTTTATTAGTTATTCATTAGACTAGAAATTATTCAATAATAAATAATATTTTTTATAGTGTAACTTTCAGTATACCACTTCCACATAAAGTAAGAACTGGTTTCTATCCACTTTTTACATCTTGTAGAGGGATGTTGTTAAAAGTGGATAGAAACCAGTCCATATCTTGTATGAGAGTGGTATAGTGAAATTACACTACAGAAATATTAATTTTTGTATTGTGCCAGTCAAAACATGCTTATCCATCTAACACGAGCTGGAACTCACAAAATGTACTTCAAACCCAGTCAAGCCCGAGATTTAGGTCAGGGACCAGCCTGGATTCGAACCCACTCTCCAAGCACCAGATCTAACACCCAATGGATAACATAACAATGGTAGCACACGAGATTTAATTCTTCATCCGGCCCACTAGCAAATCGGAGAAAACAATAAGACTCATGGACTTAAACATATATATAAACTTAAATACTAGACATTCCACAGATAAAATCTAACATATTTAAATAATAGGGGCTTTACTAATGAATACTTATGGGCAATTAGTGAATTGGATTGATTTAATAATGAGACAGAAACTGATATATGATGAATTAAAATATATTTATTGACAATTGTTGTTGGCAAATAGGTTTGTGGCCATGATTTAATGGAGCCAAATATCCTGCTATACAACTAATCACTACATTAACTTATTTGTTATGTCCTTTTATAATCAGTTCGAGTGGCTCTTTTACGTAAAATCAAACCAAGTCTGGAGTGAAAATAATACATCTGACTATAATAATTTTATATATCAACTATGGGCTTATAAAGCATCCCAGATAGCTTTAGATCGAACGGGTTTTCAAGAATGCTTCGGATCAACGCCGAAGACTGCATATTAGGGAGGAAAGAGTTGGCTATAACGATTTTACTAATACGCTAGGCACAAGTAAAATATAATAATAAAGTGGCTCTGCGGATGGAAGAATAGTTTTAGGGTTTTTGTGACAAACAACGGTTTACCCCATAACCGGTCGTCATGCTGCTAATGGGGAACCTTTATTTGGTTCAGAGGCGGGGGACTTACGTGCTAATCTGGCCCGTAGCTCAGACTTCGCTACTGCACTACCCATAAGAGAAGATGGGCTGGACTTACCGTGGCTCCATCTTATATATATATCAAAAAGAACAGCACAACGAGAAAATATTAATAAATCCCACATCCGCCAAGCCGAAGGATATTATAAATTAAAGATCATATATTAAATGAACACTAGATCATCAGCTTGATCAAAAGAGCCAACTCTTCTGTAGCATGAGAAATACGATATGCTACTGACAGGAATGTATATACAAACTTTACTTTATCCCGTTCAATCTCTTTAGCTATCTATAACTAATAAACTCTTAAAAGGTGGAAAAGTATATTTAATAAGGGACTTACGAATACTTAACTAAAAAAAATATACTTATAATTACACTCCAGGCTAGTTTAATCTTTAGTAACATAATAAATAAAGGTTGAAAAGCCACATTTTATATTTATATTAATTAATTTACTAAATGACAAAAATATGAATTTGGGTTTCGAAACAGCGCACGAAATGACGCTATATAAATAATTTAAATTTATATGTTTAAAAACATATTCTATAATTAAATGCACGCCGTTTCGAAACATAAGCACAACTGATAATAATTAAAAATAAGCAAAAGAAAAGCAAAATATAACTGCAGTGATTAAATTATATAGCAAAACATTAATTAACACAGAAATTTACAAAAGTATTTCATATTATAGAATTTAAAGATTATTTGAAAAACAATTTAGAAAGAAGTTTCGATAATATGGTTAGCTAACCTGATTTTGAAGAAATAATGATTGTTTTTGAAATTTACAGAGCTCTGCGATTTTAAATATTAAAACAGTTCTCCTGTAGATGGGCTGGAGATATTCGAACTGGAATGAAGGTGAATTCTTGGGCGGCTTATGGCATCTTTAATTTAGTTGGGAGACGATTTTTAAAATAGTGTTTGTTTAGCTGGATTGAAATCGGAACGAAGGCAAATAAATTATTTTTACGGCTTATGGCATCTTCAAATTTAGTTGGTGTAAGCTTGGTTGTTCCTTTGGCATTTGATGGATTGAACTAGGCGTTCCATCACGGGAAAGCAGCAAAATTTTGCCTGACTTTAGCCAGACATGTTAAGGTTGAACAATAATAAAACTTCTCCTGTTGACTCTCTTCAAAAGTAAGATGGATTCTCCCTTCCCGCTTAAAATAAGGCCTATTTATATCCTTCTACTAAACTTTAACACCTTTCTGGAATTTCGTAAGCCTCGGGACCAATTGACTTTTAATTAAAGCAAAATAATATAATTCAATTTCTACAACAACTGATAAAATCTCCGAGGTGTTATATTTAATTTCCTTAAAAAAATGTATCAAAATATATAAACTATATAACTTGATTCATTTTCATTAATTAAATTCCTTTTCAGGTGTTATTACTTAGCAGAAGGAACGGTATTCTGATTTAATGAAAAAGTCTTTTGTTGCAAACAAAAATCAATCAGAAAACAGATTTTACTTTTTTACCCGGGTGTGTCACTAATTGATATCTTGTTTACAAAAATTCTCATTTTTAATTGCAAACAGATAATTCTTATTTTATAAAACTAAATAACTTTTAACATATTTGTTTATTAAAAAAAAAAAGCAAATTTAAAGAAAATACTTGTTTCAACTATATATGTAAAACATTAAATCAGAAAACCGTTAAATAAATTAAAGAAAACATTTACATTACTTTTATTTAAACTTAAATATATATTAATCATTTTGCCGTTATTCCAAGGTTTAAATTATCCATCCACATACGAATATAATAGCGAAATATAATTTAGAATTGACCGAAAATTAATAAAACATTTTATAATAATTTATGAGCATTTCTCTGCTATAATTTTATCAAACCTGTCTAATTATAGCGTGTCTTCGTATGTAAATGGATGATGCCATTCAAGCGGCCATTGTAGCAAAGTTTTCCCGCTCGACTTATATATAACATTTTTACATATGACATTTTTACATTTAAGATAGTTCGAAACTAGTTCAGACGAGTAAGTCATTAGGTTGATGGTGAAACGGAAAGGGATTGGAGATTTCCGTTTCAGTATATCTCAGCAAGTTTATTTCTCTTTGCTGAAGAATATTAAAAAATGATAAAATAAATAACAAAATAATAATGTAATAACAATAATTATCTCTTAGCTTTGTGACAAACCTTAGAACAAGATTTATGTGGTAATACTTCATTCTCACACTGCAAAGGTATATTACAGTCCATTAATTCAGAGTTGTATTGACTCACATTTTAAAGTCTATACTTTAGTATCCTTTACTTGTAGTTTCAGTCATCAACACTATTATTATGGCTGATATCTCTTTCATTTCAGTCTGTCATTTTACTAAACTGATAACTTCATTTTCAAGTCTAAATTATAAATACTACATTAACTTAAGACTGCCATTTCTTCTTATGGGGAAAAACGTTATTATCAACTTGACAATTCCTTTCAATTTACCGACTTTCTTGCCCTTCTGATACTGGGTTTGTCATTTTATTACTTATGCTAATTAGTATAACTATTATTTAATTTCTCTTAACAAAGAAATTTTTTATAGTATTTAGTTTTTTTGAGTAAACAATATCAAAGCACTGTCTGCATACATTTTTACAAACCTAAAAATAACTTTATTTGCATTATCATATATACCTGTACAGGCAATCCAATATGTCATCATCATCATCATTATCAACCATTATCAGTCCACTGCAGGATGAAGGTCTCTCCAAGTTTAATCATCTTCTCCGATCTTTAGCTTCTCTTCTCCACATCACCCCTGCACACTTTCTTATTTCATCCATCCATCTCATATGTGGTGGGTCTTTTACAATCTCTTGGAATCCAGTTTAAAATTTCAATTGTCCATCTATTATCATCTCTTCTAACAATATGTCCAGCCCACCTCCACTTCAATCTTTTAATTTTTTCAATGAGGTCAGTAACACCTGTTTTTTCTCTTATCCATACATTGCGTTTACGATCTCTTCTTGTTACTCCCAACATACATCTCTCGATACTTCTTTGAGTGGTCTGAAGTCTCTGAATTGCTCTTCTATTAAGTGTCCAAGTCTCAGATCCATAAGTAAGAACTGGTAAAACACATTTGTTAAAAACCTTCCTTTTCAAACACATAGGCATATTTCCTTTTAGTATAAGTTATGTTTACCAAAAGCACTCCAACCAAGTTTAATTCTATGATTAATTTCCTCCATTATGTTTCCATCTGTATTAATAATCTGACCAAGGTATTTGTAACTGTTAACTTCTTCTAATTCATCATAATCAATTTTTATTTTCATATTTTGAGCAAATCGATTAAACATTACTTTAGTCTTTTTAACATTTATCTTTAGTCCTACTTTCCTACTTTCATCTGATAATTCCTGCAACATTTCTTGCAGATCTGAAGCATTATTTGCAAAAACAACTACATCATCTGCGAAATCTAAATGACTTAAATAATCACCATTTACTTTCACTCCTTTAGTTTCCCATTTTAATCCACAAAATACTTCATGCAGCACTGCTGTAAAAAGTTTTGGAGATATGGAGTCACCTTGTCTTACACCTTTCTCAATGTTGACTTTCCCAGTGTCATTATGTAATCTAATTGTTGCTGTTGCATTTTTATAAATATTCTTTAAAATATGACAACATCCTGGATCTGTACCTTGATGATCTAATGCTTTAATCACTGAAGAAATGTTTATAGAATCAAATGCCTTTTCATAATCTACAAATCCTAAGCATAATGGCAACTCATATTCATTTGTCCTTTCTATAACTTCTCTCAATACCTGGATATGATCTACTGTACTAAAACCACTTTTAAATCCGGCTTGTTCTCTTGGTTGGTGGAAATCCAATGTTCTCTGTAGACGAGTAGTAATTATTTTGGTAAAAATTTTATATAAAACTGATAAAAGGCTGATAAGTCTGTAATTTCTAATATCTTCTTTATCACCTTTTTTAAATATTAATATTATTACTGCATTCTTCCAATCATCCGGTACATCTTTATCATTTAGACATTTGGTATATAACTTTGCTAAAAAATTTTCTATTTCTTCACCTGCTTCTTTTAATATATCAATTATAATTCCATCATTACCTGGAGCCTTTCCTTTCTTCATACATTTAATTGCATGTCTCACTTCTTTATTTAAAATTCTGGGCAATTTGGAAGATGTAATAGATATAGGAGGTACTTGTTCTTTATTACTATATAATTCTTGATAAAAATCTACCAATTTCATGATGTCATCTCTCCTTTTAGTAATAATTCCATCTTTTTTTCTTATTGCAGATATAAATTTCCTACGAATACCAAAATGTTGTTTTACATTCTTAAGTCTTTTATTTTCTTCTACAGCTTTCCATGCTAGTTCACAGTTATACTTTCTTATATCATTTTCAACTCTTTTCCGCACCATTTTACAAAATTCAAGATATTCAATTCTTTTTAATGCATCATTTTTGTATATCTTCATATTCCTTCTTTTCTTCATAAATTCTCTAGTCTCAGTAGAAATTTTATTGGTCAATTGCTGTTTCTTTCTACCAGCTATCTTTGTTGCAGTTTTCAAAAGTGTATCAGTTATTTTCATATTAATTTCATTCAAATCTGAATCATGTTCAAAATCTACTAATACTTGAAACCGATTTGTAAGTTCTAATTTAAATTCATTAGAATGCTTCTGAAGATTAGGAATATCAACTGTAAATATTGTTTTTCTTAACAATTTTTGTCTTTCTAGTTTACATTAACACGTATCTTGCACCTTACTAATCGATGATCACTTCCTGTGTTAAATCTATTAAGAACATTACAATCTTGAAATATGTATTTTCTGTTAGTCAAAATATAATCCAATTCTGCTGTACCTTCATTTGGATGCTTCCATGTCCATTTCCTTTTAACATTTTTCTCAAAAAAAGAATTCATAATATAAAGTTTTTCTTTTTCTGCAAACTCCACAAGTCTATGTCCTCTCTCATTTCTATTACCGTAACCAAAATTACCCACAGCATTTTCATCTTTCATTTTTTTACCAATTCTAGCATTAAAGTCTCCCATAACAATTTTAAAATGGTGTTTACTCTGATCAAAAGCCTTTTGTACATCCATATAAAAATCTTCTACTACTTCATCACTATGAGAACTTGTTGGGGCATAAACCTGAATTATCTGCATTTGGTATCTGCTATTAAGTTGTATAACTAATCTTGCCACTCTGTCCGATACACCATCAATCTCCACAATATTGTTCTTCCACTTTTTATTTATAATGAATCCTATTCCACTTGTATTTCCAATATTTGTGCCTTTATAATAGAGTATATGTCCACTTTTTAAATCAATTGTCTCTTCACCTTTTCTTCTAACTTCACAAAGTCCAATAATGTCCCATTTAATATAAGAGAGTTCTTCTTCTAATTCTTTCAATCTTCCTTCACTTGAAAGTGATCTGCAGTTGTAAGTACCTAAATAAAAAGTCGTCATCAAATGGCAGCCTGGGTCCGCAATCAGGGGATTCTTAGCACTCTCCGCCTTCGGCCACCAACCGCTGCCTTGGTTGGTGACTTTACAGCCTCCTGGGAATAAGGTCCATGCTTTATTTTTGTCTGTCATAATTGTATATATGTATTGGGAAAATATTTATCATTTACACAAACATTCATTCTGCCTTATCAGGCACTGAGAAGAAAGACCATGGTGTTTTTTGATCTTAAACTCAGAGGTAAAAAGCCAATAAACTCACCACGCTGGCTAATGCGTGTTGGTGAGCAGCCCATCCATGTTCGTATACTATATGAATAATCACATAGTAATAACAGCTGCAATGACAAGAACGTATGGAGTGGACATTAGGAATTTGCCCTGCTCGGTTCCTTTAAGGCTTCCAAGAGGAATCAAAGGGTCTCCTTTCAGTTAATAGCAAAACTCCTTTCTGCAGCCTATCCAATATGTATATATATTATGAGCAAGAGAAAATGTAATATTTAACAATGGTTAATATAAATTACCCCATTGTTGATATTATATTACAACTAATATAGCTGAAAAATATATATGTACATTTCAGTTTTAAGCAAAATGAACTGGAAACCTATATAAAGAATCATAGTAGAAAGTAATAAATTAAACATAAATATAACCAAAATAATTATAAAATACACCAAATCTTTTAAAAACTTGTTTTTTATTTTTTTGCCACCAAAAATGAAATATATATTAAAATAGATTTCCAACATTTTGATTATTTCTTTATTTTTCTATAGTCTTTTTCAAGGAAGTAAAAATATATAAGAAAAGAAAAAAAATTTTATAAAATTTTTTTATAAACAAATAAAAACAAAAATCCTGCCACATATACATACTGTCTTGGAAAATATATTTTTTACTTACTATGATTTCTTTTTCATAACAGCTTTCAACTTTACATTTTGCTAATTTTAACCTAGAAAAAAAAAACTTTACATTTTGCTTAAATAAATCTTTTATTGTTACAAAATATAGTTTTTTTATCATCCTATCTTCAATTAACACATTTTTACATTCTTTTCTTTTTAAAAACAAAAACATTCCATTAAATTTTACAAAACATTTGTTCTCTTCTTTTTTTCTTTTATTTTATAATATCCTATTCAAAAGAGGATTTAACATCTTTATATATAAACTTTCCTTTTCAAATCTTTCTTTTTGTTTAATTATACATTCTAAAGGAACAATTTTAAAATTGACATGACCAAATTTTTCTTTATGTAAATACAATGCTGAGTTTCTATCTGACAAATGCTATTTTAATCTAGTTTTTAAAAAATTCTTTGTATTACCTACATAAGATATATTTTTACCATTATATTTTAAACAATCCATACATTTTATACAATAAACAGCTTGCAGTATATTTGAAAAATCAACAACATCTCCTTTATTAATTAAATTATATAAATTACTTTTTTTCTTGTATACAGGATAAATACTAAAACCATATCTTTTATTAAATCTATGAAACAAATTTTTTATCTTTAAAAATAAAATTTTGAACTTAAAAACCTATAAAAATTGTATCATCACCAAACTTTTTTTTCAATTTTTCTCCATTTTTTATTTTATTTAAATTGCTATTTGAAAATTTTTTTAATACAATGTCCTAAGGGTAATCATTTAATAAACATTCTTTTTTTATATTATTTAATTCTTTATTTAACAAATTTTTATTATAAAATGTATGGATTGTTTAAAATATAATGGTAAAAATATATCTTATGTAGGTAATACAAAGAATTTTTTAAAAACTAGATTAAAATAGCATTTGTCAGATAGAAACTCAGCATTGTATTTACATAAAGAAAAATTTGGTCATGTCAATTTTAAAATTGTTCCTTTAGAATGTATAATTAAACAAAAAGAAAGATTTGAAAAGGAAAGTTTAAATATAAAGATGTTAAATCCTCTTTTGAATAGGATATTATAAAATAAAAGAAAAAAAGAAGAGAACAAATGTTTTGTAAAATTTAATGGAATGTTTTTGTTTTAAAAAAAAAAAGAATGTAAAAATGTGTTAATTGAAGATAGGATGATAAAAAAAACTATATTTTGTAACAATAAAAGGTTTATTTAAGCAAAATGTAAAGTTGAAAGCTGTTATGAAAAAGAAATCATAGTAAGTAAAAAATATATTTTCCAAGACAGTATGTATATGTGGCAGGATTTTTGTTTTTATTTGTTTATAAAAAAATTTTATAAATTTTTTTTTTCTTTTATATATTTTTAGTTCCTTGAAAAAGACTATAGAAAAAATAAAGAAAGAGTCGAAACGTTGGAAATCTATTTTAATATATATTTCATTTTTGGTGGCAAAAAAATAAAAAACAAGTTTTTAAAAGATTTGGTGTATTTTATAATTATTTTAAAAGTATTTTGACCACTTTTAATAAAGAAAATAAGGTGAAAGAGTTTATTTTTATTTATTATAAATATAACCACATAATGAAAAAAACAAATATGTTTAATGTTAATCTAGGAATAATAGTAAAAGCATTACTCCTAATAAACTTTAAATGATTTGCTGGTTCTATCATACTTTGCAAATTGCCATCAACATTATTCCATTGGTTGACTTAATTAAAATTTTTAGGGGTAATTTATTTAATATGTATGTAATATTGAAGTAAATTAATATATATGTGTGCTCTGCGCACAGATAATGAAGCTCTTAATTGTCTGTGGAATTATTAAAATTTACCGCCAAGCGCTTTCGCGACAGTTTATAGTCCCATATTTATGGCGACTTGTATTCGTTTAATAACTATAATATTAATGCAAATTTTATGCAAATTTATATGCAGATGTTATGTGGACCATTTTCGAGATAGGGAAAAGCAGGCCTCTCTTCCGTTGATTGCTGATGGGTTATTTACGATGTAATAAGCTTCCCTAACTTTACGTTTGGTGTCGTTTGTTTCAGAGCAAATGACACTGGTTGTGGTGGGGAGAAAAGCGTGTCCAGTGGCTCTTTCTACCCACCACAGCCAGTGTTATTTGCTCTGAAACAAATGACCCCAAACATAAAGTTAGGGAAGCATCGTAAGTAACCTATCAGCAATCAACGGAAGAGAGGCCTGCTTTTTCATATCTCGAAAATGGTCCACGTAACATCTGCATATAAATTTACATAAAATTTGCATTAATATTATAGTTATTAATCGAATACAATTCGCTATGAATATGGGACTATAAACTGTCCTGAAAGCGCTTGGTAGTAAATTTTAATAATTTCACAGACAATCTTAATAGCTTCATTATTTGTGTGCAGAGCACATACATATAGTAATTTATTTTAAATGTTGATGAAGTAAAATCTTAACTAATATTGAAGTGAAAGTTTTCATGGGCAAAAAATGTAGAATAATTAATTTTATTCTCAGAACTATCTGTATAAAATATTAAAAGGAATACCAATATTTCAGCAAAATGACATGGGTTTTTAATTGAGTAGAGTTTATTTTATAATGTGTGTCTTTTAACAGTGACCATAAAATAACTTTTCTATTGAGTTGAAGCTAATGTTATTTTACTAAAATTTTAATACTCTTAATATTTTACAAAGTGAATCTTGAGAATTAAAATGAATAAACTATATATATATATGAATTTATTCTTGGAACAATTAACGTCATATTCCCAAAGAATTATTTTTTTTAAATATATTTGCAAAAAACATTCACTTTTTTTTTATATTATTGCCAATTTATGGGTTAGCTAAAAGGTAGTCTTCTTTTGCAGGACCAATAGATTAGTATTGATACAAGAAAGTGGATTTGTTTGTTAAAATATAATAAAAATTCTTTGGAAATCTGACTTGTGAATTGTTATACTACCATGTTTGGAATTTAATGGTTCCATGAATAAGGTTATATTATTAGCAAAATATTTAGATAGATTTCCGTGATTTCTTTGCATGTTTGCCTTAGGCGTTTTAATTTTCCATTGATTTCAGCCATTTTTGCATAGAAATATATCACTTGCAAGCTTCTTGGTGGTTCTGCAGCGTCATCTGGTGGCCACAGTACACATAATCAAAATCTATCAATATTTAATAGCCATTAGTTGATTTATGGGCTTACCAATATATATATGCCAGTCAATTTCATTAACTTCCAAAAAGGCACAAATTATTTAATAATTTTGTATTATATTTAGACTTCGAGTCAGTTTTTGGCATGCGAGTTCACTATATTTTATTCAGAAAGTTCAGGTTATTTTTTTCTGACTATTATTATTGTTGATAAAGCATTTAAATAGTAGAACTATTGTTAGTATTAATTTGAAAAAAATTGTTAGAAGGGATCATTATTAGTCATATTTCTGCTCTCAGTTTGTCTACTTACATTGAAAATTTTTGTACACTCTTTTTAGTCTATGAACTCTTTTGCTTGTATATATATTTCTGACATCACTATTAGAATATTATTTACAGATAATTTTTCCAAAATCACATCCTCATAATCAATCGCAGGCAAAACTACTGTCTTTTTTTTCTTCAGATTTATACCATTTACCCTTAATCCCATAACAACTTACATTGAAAGCTTTAATTAAGAACTGATATCTTTGGTGAAGATTCCTAATAATTTTTTCTTGAAAAAATATATTTGTAATCATCTATAAAAATTAATTGATTTGGAGAAGATTAGTTTTGAACTTTATGTAATTTTTGTCACAGTATTTAAATTTGTCTCTCAGCAGTTTAAATGTTAAAATATGACTTCCTCTTCTTATTTCTCTCTGCACATAACTGCTTTCTTGGCATAGATACTTAAAAATCATATGAGTAATAAAAATATAATTGAATAATTTATTGCTCAGAAGTTTATAAGAATTCTTGGCACAGAAATGATAGAGATGAATTGTGATCCATGTGTCTTAAATTCCAGAGATTGTCACTTGCAGAACTATATATTAATAACATTAAGTTCAAAGATATACCTTTATTAAGGGCTGTTATTCACTCTATTTAATATACTTCAAAGCTATCTATAATCAGTGCATATTAGATGATAGTACTACATTCAAACTCAGATTAATTGTGACCTGAATTTGTACCCAGATATCCAGTAGCCACTTTATATTATTTAAGTTAATATTCTGAGATTCAAAGATACTTGAAGGTTTTGAAATCAAACAAACTATAGCTAGAAACTTCTCAGAATTTGAATATAGTACAATTATTTTGTGCACATTAGATGGCTCTGTATAGAATAAATAGTATAAATTAATGCTGTTGATACAAATGCTGAAAGTAGGTAGTGAAAATAATAGAATGCATTATATATATAGCTAGCCATCTGGGCAAAGAATCAAAGGTATCTAAATATAGCAAAAAAGCTGAGATCATTAGCTTAAAGTCACACTTTTATGATTATATAGATATGTTAACTAATTCAAAACCTTAATGTGCTTTTAAAACTAAAGATATTAGTTTGAATAGTATAAAAGAAATAAAGTTGATTGCTAGATGCAAATTTATTGTTTTCACTAACAAGATTATTAACCTGAAATAAGCCTTAGGAATTTTAATAACACTACTATGAATCAATTGATTACTGAGACTTGTAATAGATGGGTCTGAAGTAAACATAAAATGAATTGCTATTACTATCAAAAATTTGAAAAAAGGAAAGTTGTGTGATGCTTTGCTTGATATAAGTTGATAACAGTAAAGTACTCTTTAATTAGCCTATTGTAGGTCAAAGACTTTTTCAATAGACTCCTCGAGATAAACAATAATGTAGAAAGCTTTACCAAATTTGTTAGTTGCTGGATAGTGTTGGATTGAGTGTTTTATCAATTAACTGAGAAATGTCAGATATCCATTCATCCAGTCTTTAATGGTTAGTTACGTACTTCAAAGAAAAATCCTATGCTAGTTGAAAAAAGGAAGTTTATTCTAATTTGATTCAAACTGTAGCATTGACTGTTTTTATTATTATCTATTTGGAATTTTAAACTGACTTTCTAGATACATATTGTAATAACAACACAATCTGCTATGTCATGTGCATACTTATATGCTCTCAAGAGCAGTTGTCTTCACCTTGGAATGATTTATTATAAGCTTGAATAATCAATGATCAATAGATGATATAGTGCTTGAAGTAGGTAGCACTAAAGTAGGTTGAAGATAATTGCTCTGGAAACTTATAAGTAAGCATATGAGAGATCATGTAATGTTGCTATTAATCTTCCTAGACAAAGAATAACAAAGGTCTCCATTTGTTATAGAACTGATATGTACCATTTCAAAACCTTATCTAGAAAAAAAAAAAGTATCTGCTCTTCTTAAAATCTGTTTTCATTTCATAAAAGTATTGCATATTTTATAGATTATTTGTAATGTTTATCGAAATCAACATTATTTTAATATATATATAATCTATGCACAATATGTCCCACCTATCACTGTATAGTTCAATGATTACAATTTTTTAGAATAGCGATTCACAATCTATGGTACATATATTACTGATGGTTTGCGATTTACAGGTCGTATGTGAAAGATAAAGTATTTTTGAAAAATTATATTTAAATAATTTATTCAAGTAATGATTATTTTTTTATGTAGTTTTTTAATATAATAATTTTGGAAATGCTAGTAATAATAATAATAGATATTTAGTTTGTAAATTTTGATATTTTATAGGGTAATATGCAGAACAGAAATGTTGAGTGCTACTGCTGTGGAGAACTTCATGATATCGTCATTTATAATTTCAGATCTTAAATATACTTTTGTTCAGAATTCAGTTTAGAATTTGAACTGTAATTTTGTTTTATATCACCATAAAAAAGATATTTTTTATATCTTTTCTTGTATTGTTTGTGTTAATAAATTTCACAAAATTTTATTCCTTCTTTAAACTTAGTGTTTTAAAAATATTTTTCTTACTTTCTGTATCATTTTATTTGTCATTGAATATACAAAATATAATTTTTAGTAAGAATAATGGGAAGCTATATCAAACTGTTACTGATAATAATTGATCAAATATTTCCTCATTACTCAATACCTATTCTTCTTGTATTGCTTATATCAAATCTTTAAAATGCATATGATGAATGTAATTTTTTTAATATTTTTTTTCTATTGGTTGCTAAGAATCTTTTAAAACCAATCAAGCCTTTGTGTGTGTGTGAATCAAAGATTTTTATAAGGAAAAAATTTAAATACTTTTTCCAGATTCTCTCATATTTCTATTTTTGCTTGTTATAAATATTAATAGTTTGGTTATATTTCATCATTATATTTGTTGTTATTGGGAGGGATTGGGTTGAGATATTGATTACAGAAAACAGATTGCTTATTTTCGTTACCAAGGAGAGACTAGAAGCATCATTAATTACTTAGCCACCCATATTACTGTGAGATTCAATCAAAAGGCAAATGTTATAATGACTGTAAACAACTATAATTTAGAAGGAAATCCAAGCACGTTATTCACAAATATAGGTAAATATTGTAGCTATAATAATATATGCATATTCAACATAAGAACACATATAAAGATAATCATGGATTCAGTATTTGTATGACACCTAATATAAGCAGTAAAGATCACATTTTGTAAATCATTTTATGTGTCAAAGCATCGGCCGGTTTGTTTAATCCAGTTTTATCTTTCAGCATAGCTAGATACTCATTTACCATCCACTTCTGGATGGCCAGTAGGTTGGCTATGCCTTCATAAAGCTAAATATGAATTTAAGATTTTTTAGATGTCATATAACAGCTAATAATTGAAAAGTAGACAATAAAATAAATGGGTATAGAATAGTTTAAAAAAAACCTATCTTTTGTTGTTATATCTCTAGTTTATCAACTTCAATTCAAATACTTTTTTTTAAAAATGTGAAAGATATTTTACACACATTGGTAATTGCAAGATAGGCAAGCTTTTGGACAGGTTTTTGTTGGATAGGAATTTAATTCAGTTTTAAATAAATCTTACCAGGAGTATATTTATTAATTATAATTTAATTCTGTTTATCTAAACCTCACCTTGGATAAATATACAAAACAGCTGTTATATGCTTTATATGAAATACATAAATAGACAAGCATTTTATTTAGTCTATTTTTTTCATGTTTTACAATCAATAAACACACAAAAATGTTACATGAAAATTATGTTGTCAAAATAATATATGCAGACATAAGCATTATGAAAGAAAGAAAGAATTGAAAATATTTATAATGTAATTAAATCTATTTTATATTTTTATTTATAATACTGATAAGTTAAAGAGTTTATAAAGTAGGGCATACTTCGCAAAAGCTTAATTTTTTTTGCCAAGTGTATTTTTATTGTTTTCATATCATGATGTAATAAACTGGAAATGCACTTGGCAAGAAATTTAAGCTACTGCAAAGTATATTTTTAAAGTTTAACTTTGAAACCTACTTTAAACATTTTAATCTGCCATTAAATTTGTTACATACATATATGAATCTCTAGATGTATACATATGTTCATAATTTCTATATATATATATATTTAAGGTTTCAGTTTATCCTGTGCAAGTCCTGAAGTTAGCACTCTTTCCATCTAAAATATAAAATTTAAGTTTCACCAAAAGAGTTTTTGTTTAATTAATCTTTATTATGTAAATAAATAAAAAGTATAAATTGTATTTGTAAAAAAAATAAAAATTATAATACAATACTAATAAATGGGTCTAATATTTTTTTTTTTTGAAATCATGAAAATTCTTTTAATAATTACAAATGTATTTTAAGATCTTATTTTGTAAAGTGATTTAAATTATAACCATTCTTCAAAATTTTTCCCATATACTTGCCTTTTTTATCCAATTTTGTTTAACCTTTTATGATATTAGTTCTGTACAATATCAGCATTTTTTATTTAATCTTTGAATGTAAGCCATTCAGCAAAAAATTTTTGAAATTATTCATTTATTATTAATATTATAAAATACTTATTTCTGCAATTGTAATTCAGTTTTTTAATATGATAACAGTATACACAATACAATATGGAATTTATAATTTTATGATTATATATTTGTAATATACATATTCTATCCATTTTTATTATTATATATAAATTCCTTAAAATTTCTGGCTAAAACTTGAATTTATTTTTTGAATCAACATAAAATATTTTAAATAACCTAATGTTTCATCTATTTACGTATAGTCTTTATCATGGATAATACCAGAAGCATATTAACTTCTAACTCATTCTATTGAAAATCTGTTTTCACAGAACTTAATTTCCAGTCTTCCTCTCCTTTTATTTTATATGCATATAACACCCTTCTTTAATGTATATTGATTATTCAAATTTACAATACATGGCTCTAGAATAAAGAAAGTGAATTAATGCTTCTACAAAAATAGCAGCTCATAAAAAAATACACAATATTCATATTTTAATGGTCTGTTGTTTTTTTTAAAGGAAAGTGTTATAGAGTTGCAGAAAATCCATTAAAAAAAGTGTCCCTATTTATATAAGCAAATTTTAAACTATAGATGGAAAAATAAACAGGAATGCAAAACATTCAAAGTTGGAGTAAAAATAGAACATTGGAAATAATTTCACAGTAATTTTCCAAAAAAAAAAAAATCACACTTTTTAAAATATACTTTTGATATTGTTTTATTTAGTATAGACAGAATTACTTGATTAACCATCCTCTTTAGATTTAAAAAAAGTATATACTAATTGTCTAAATGATAAAGATGTACCAGATGATTGGAAGAATGCAGTATTAATATTTAAAAAAGGTGATAAAGAAAATATTATATACAAAATCTTTACCAAGTTCATCTACAGCAAGCTTTGGATTCAAATCAACCAAAAGAATAAACTGGATTTAAACATAGCTTTAGTGTAGTGGATCACATCCAAGTGTTAATAGAAGTCAGGGAAATGACCACTGATTATGAGTTGATCTGATAAACATTTCTACAGTAAATAAAGCTTTAGGCCATCAAAATATAGATGAGGATATTGTCATGTTCTGAGAATATTTATAATACAATGGCTACAATTAGATTACTTGGTAATACTAAGATTAACATTGATATGATAGTGTGATTCCATTTCTTCAAAACTTTTTACAGTAGTTTTACAAGAAGTATTTTGTGGATTAAAGATGTAAGCTGTTGGAATAAAAATACAATAGATCATCTCAATTTTACAAGTGATATGGGTGTTTTTTGCAAATAATATTGCTTTAGAGCTTTTGGGAAATGTAAAAGTTGTCAGATGAAAGCAAAATAATAGAACTAAAGATAAATGCTAAAAATACTAAAGTTCTCAGAAGAAAATAAAGATTGATAATCATAAATTAGAAGTTGAGACTATAACACCACCCGATATCTTTTAAACCGCCATTGTAGGCTTTAACCCGTAGCTTCGAATGAAGATATTTGTGAGCATGGTTTGATTCCATCTCACGCGCCAATCTTACACGTGGATAAGAATTATCTCATCGAAAACGTAAATAAGGGTTCTGGTATGTATATTTATTTATGGTAGCGCACCGAACCAGCTCAATCTCAGGGTTTGGGGACGATAGTCTAACTAGAGAACAAAGCTAAAACAATACCTAACTAAGTCTTATATGTCTATTATTATGTATGATAGTTTATTTGTTATAAATCCATTAATCTAACCCGGATCTTATCATAAAATTTATTCTATTTATGGCTATACCCATTACCAATAAATCCCATTTATACACGCATATAAATATATCAATATTCAAGCGCACAGCCCATTTATTCTGATACACACATATATAATTCATACACGCATCAAAATAGTGCAATTATACATCAGAGCTGTTTATTTAATGTTGTTATTTTATTTAATTTTAAAAGAGACCCATTATAGTAATTAATATTGAGGTAACACTAGTTTCTTTATTAAGACACATTCACTGAACATATATTTTTGTGCCACTCACTTTACCTTAGTTCACGCGATCAAAGACAAGTCCGCATTTATAACTCTCCAAGAATACTGGTCTGGTAGATATAACGGATGGCAAACAGTTCCAATAGGGTACATCAAATAGCTTATCCCAGAGGTGGAATAGGTGATTCACTCGCTTTATGACAGGGTCCAATTTTCAAAGATCTTTCGTCACCATTACACTTGATGAAACAAAATTTCTTTATTTTAATAACGCAGTTCGTAAGTCCGCTTCAGGTGAGTTCCACGACAAGTGTCCACTGGGCCGATTAACGAAACTCGCACTATAGAATTACCCCGACATATTGGGTGGGAAAATATTAATGACTTCTTAAGAAAAAAATTACACGTTCACACAATCTGTAGTTCAAGCCGCGTCTCTTTTTTTTCTATCTATATCTCTCCTTTCGAGCACAACAAAAAGTTCTTTTGTTTTTAACTTTGTAAAATTTTCTCTGTGTATCCGTACGCCACTGACCAGTTCTTCCATTGTTCTTCAAAAATACCCACCTGACAAGTTTTCAGACTTCTCGACGCCAGTTATTGACTAAACTGCCCACAGCAATTGATTCATTTCTATTTCTGTCCTCATATGTTCAAGAGATTAATTAACAAAAGAAAAACATGTGTTACCGACAATATTATTAAAACTTTAGAAAAAAACTTAACGGATAAAATATATACGAATAATCAATTACAATTTATACAGCTCTATATATAATTGACTGTAACCATCACCGTTAATACATACGCATATTGTACACTCGCACATACAACTATATTTACATATGCATACACACATAACTTTCGCACTCCTTGTAACAGGGTTCGAATGACTATTTACATATATATCTTTTCGCATATAATCGCTCCATATCAACACTCTCAATTAGCACTATTGCCTTATCTCGTATTCGAACCCCGTCTGTTACAAGACCTACAATATTTGATCAGACTATTAATACAGATGGAAACACAATGGATGAAAATAATCATAGATTTAGACTTGGATGGAAGGCTTTTAATAGAAATAATAGCTGTGTATATGAAAAAATATATATTTTTTTATTAGATGTGCTTTTCATATGGTTCTGATACTTGGACCCTTTAAAGAAAAGCAATACAAAGACTTCAGACTATTCATTGGAATATGAAGAGATTTATATTAGGAGCAACAAGAAAGAATCAAAATTAAAATATATGGGTGAGAGACCAGACATGTATTGAAAGAAATGAGTGATATTGAGTTGAGTTGGACTTATTGCTAGAAGAGATGATAATAAATGGACTGTTAAAGTTTTAAACTGGATCCCAAAAGATTGTAATAGCTTAAAAAGTGAACCCATGTATGATAGATGGATAAGTAAAAGAAGCTTTTTGATATAATTTGGAAAAGAGACTATAAATCAGAAAAACAAATTTGGATAAGCATTTTATAGTGGAATAATAGTGTTCGAATGTGATAATGTTGATTATTTAGATGTTTTTATACATATGTTTTGGGATTATGAATGGAAATTTTAAATATATATACACATGAAATTATGTTTAAATATGTGTAATATATATATGAAATTAAAGTATTCCAGTATTTACTTTTAACTCTAGTGAGAAGTGAAATGGCTTCAAAATATGTGTATAGTTGGAAGATAGTTTAATTTTCGGTATTGTTGAATGGTTGCAATATGAGGATTGCACTGATAATAAAAAAAAATGAATACATATATATATATATATGCACATATAACCATGAATAATTATTTTTTTCATTATTAAATAATGTTCCAGTAATTAAATTTTCATAACATTCCCAAATAAAAATAGTAAATCAAAGTATAACAATTTTCTAAAACAATATTTTATTAATAATGTCTAGGATTATTATAAACACAAAAATCTGTCAAAAAGTAGTTTGTGGAAGAATGAGTGCAAATCCCCCCTCCACCAATAATATAATCCTTTTTATTTTGAATTCAGTGCTAGAAGAGAAATGGTTTTAAAGCATCCTCTAAAGTTAGCCATATGCTAAAAGCATTTATTAATGCTGTTAAGTGATCTGTAATTCATATATTCATTATAATAAAAATGTAAATTTTAGTTAATTTGTCAATAACAGATGGAGCCACATCAAAATCCAATTTTGGCAGCATGTGTTATGTGTTAGTAAAGGTGTATTAGATTACTTAGAAAAAGTACAAAGGGAAGTAGGAAGACATGAAGAGGTGTGGACAGCAAAGGAGGCAATTCAAGGAGAAATGGGATGGCCAAGTTTTTATATGAGAGATGCAAAAAGTAAAATGAAAATGTTTGGTAGGTTGCAGTTTATGGATAATAAAAGAACAGCCAAAATAGTATTTAATTGGGTTACGAGTAAAGGGCAGGCAACAAGATGGGTGAGAAAGGTAATGCGGTATGCAAAAGATTGGAATAAAGAATTTATATCAGTATACTTGTACAAAAGGTGGGATGATTGTGTTAGGAGGATTGTTGAGTGTTATAATGGCAAGGAATGGGATAAAAGAGTAGATGCATTAATAAAAAATAGGGAGTTGGAGTAAAAAGAATTTAAATATATATAGAAGTAGACGGATCATTGGATGCGAGTTAATTTATGATAATAGCAAGGAAAGTAGTTTATTGTTAAAGGCTCGAATGGGATCTTTAGCAACAAGAGAATATACATGTAAATGGAAAAATATGGGTGATTTAGTCTAAATTTTGTAAGGAAGGCAGAAAATATGCATCCGTTGATTGAATGTAATTGCTTGAAAGCAGAAAGGGTACAAATAATGAAGCTATGGAAGAATAAATATGAACAAAGTGATTATACAGAAAGTGGGCTATTGGTTTTTATGCTGGGTTTGGTAAAAGATAATGGGGATTTAGATATAAAGGCCATAGAGTTGACAAAGATTATGTTGTGGAAATGGGATGGAGCAGATTATGGGAAAGCTTAGGGTGGAGAATGGAAGGGGAAGGTAAAGTGGCTAACAGCTTTCTTTAGGCATAGTTGCTGAGAGATTCCTGACTGTTTAAAAAATCATATCACATTGGCAGCAAGGAATTTTTAATGCAGACATTTTTGCTTCAGCATTTTTAGATGCAGTTTGATAAAAATAGCAATAGTATATTTTTTAACTTCAGTTATAGTTAATATTTCTTAATAATTTATTAATGTAAGATATTACATATTTTACATTTTTAAAGATTTAAAAATATTCAGATATAGGCAATCATTATGTTACTGATAAAAAAAAAAGCAAATATTTTCCTTTTTTTTTTAAATGCTTTAAAATATATATATATTTAATTTTGAAAGATATAATTTTAACAAAAATGATCAATATCCCAAAGAGTCACATACTTCCCATTAATTGATATATAAGTATCAAAAAAAGATTTTAAATAAAATGCAGTAAAACAAGATTATTGGGGGAAAAACTTTTATATTAACTTCAAATTTTTAAACTTATGTTATTACTGAATATTAATATATATATATATAACTATAGTTGGAATGGATGTCATGAGTATGCTCACTTTCGGGATAGATTTCCTTACAGGACTCGGCAATTTTAATATTGACTGATTATTTAGAGCTACTAATCAACCACATTACTATATTTCTATCATTAACATTTCTTTATTCACAGGACTTATGAAACTTTTAAGATATATATTTTTCATAGCATGCTGGGGTTCTTATCAATAAAAGACAATAATGAATATCTGATTACTCTCATATAAGAAGCATTTATTTATCAATTTTAACAGGCTTTAACTTTTACCACGTCTTATTCGACGTTGGTGAACTTAACTAAATGATATAGATTTCAAGAAGTGGACCAAAGAGCCTAACCGACGACTGGATGGAATTTCTATGGCTGTTTAGTCGCCATAACACCTGTAGGTAATAGTTAAATATTACCCACCAATGCGAATTCTTAGGCAAGTATTGTTTACTTGACGCAAATTTTAAATATTGCGTAATTAGAATTTAAGACTAATGAATACAATTTACGGTAGCCCTGGTGCCTTGAATAAAATCCAAATACCAAACAAAAAAATGTCTACGGGAGAATATATTTATGAGCATCACTTTATCAATGACCTCAAGCGCCAAACACATTATTACAATGAGAATTATATTTCCTGATTAATGAAGTGCCTGACCCAAGCTAACTCACTCCCAGGGTGGGGAGGAAAACCTATTGGATGAACGGAGTTAACAATAATATATATATAGGTTTATACTTAACTGAAAATATACTATTATATATCCGCTTACCTCGGACATATTTGAATTATTGGAATTTATTTAGCGAATGAAGTGATAAAAAAAAAATATGTAAACCATAATTATTAAATAATTCTCACGCAAAGATAAATTTGTATTAAAATTTATTATTACTTTCTCATTGCCATCTATGGAAATAAACTCTTATCCCTCCCCTCTAAAACATAGTCAGTTCCCCCAAATTATAAATGAAACGATATAACAGTAAATTTAAAATAAACACATATTAGTTTTTATATATAAGAAAAAAAAAAGTCTACTATACAATTGTGCGCAATAATATTATGTTATAAAATGATTTAAGAAAGTTATTATTTTCAAGGGTAGCCATAAACAATTTTCAGAGGTATAAAAACAGAGTTCACTTTTCCTGACGAAAACCCCGGGGTCTGGGATCCGAATGTAATGAGGCATATCAAATGGATTGCTGCTATCCGGTAGTATTTGGAGTAGTTTTATGAAAGCGCAAAGATATAATTTTTTTTCCTGACGAGTCCGATGTTTAAATTGCCATGAGTAATGTTGGAGTCGTAGTTGAAGTCTTGTTTAATGTAACTTTCAAATTAACTGAATTTATATTTTTATACGTACGATTCATTTCTATTTCTTTTCTGTTCCACTATCTGGAATATTCACTAGGTTCCGAGGTTCTTTGGCAGCAGGCGGCTTCTAGTCAGTTCGCATCGGCTATGGGTGAGTAAACCTTTTATGTAAGGTTTTTTACCCCGTCATGTTAGATATATCTTCTATAGCTTTTTTTTTAAGTCTATCTCCCTCAACGGTCAAGATCTAACTGACTTCCCTCTCTTTTTTATTTCCCAAATTCCCCTCAATAATTAATTTCTTTTTCTAATTAATTTTCATTTCTCATACAAAGGAAATTTTCTTTTTCTTATCGGATCTTCAATCTAAGTCTTTTTCTTTGAATAGTTTTGCCTTTCCAAATTACTTTTCTTTCTTTAAATTTTCATTTCCATTGTTTTGGTTAAACATTCTCTGGCTTTTTCTTGGAATTTTATTTTCGTAGTAATTAGCGATTGGTGATTTAAACATAAAACTGCTTGAAGACACAAACAACATTCCTTCTTTGCTACCCTAGTTAATTTTGAATATAATTAAACTTAAATCAATAAACAATATATAACATATTTGCACACAACTGTAATTTTGTTAATTTGTACTATTTTAAAAGTAAAACATTCTAAATAAATAATGTTTACTAATTAATCCCTTCCCCATTTATTTTTTAAAAAAAAAAATACTAACGAAAAAGAGTTTAAAATTTATTTCACGCACGTATATATATGAATAACTATATATATTTTAACCCTTTATCATCCGCTTGAATATATGCTGGTATTTGAGGGTAATGCGTACGAGCTTTTCCCTTTCTTGTAACAGGGTTTGACCCCAGCTACTGTTACACAATATTGATTTCAATGACAAAGTAAGACACTTTCTAAATAATTTCAACATAAAATAACATGTTTCATATTATCATCATCAGTAAATTTAAATATAATGTAATAACAGTACTGATTATCATGGAACAAAAATTTTTCCAAAATCATCAACTAATTAATAACACAAAAATTATATTTTTTAAATATATATACAATTATAAAAATGTCTGTTAAGTAATATATAGTGATTCCATTTGGTTTATCACTCTTCATATTTAGAGATTAGCAGAGAATCTCTTTTCTTACAGTTTAAATATGACTATCAATTAGTTTTAAATTTCATTACATGTAGCATTTTTATGTTTGTTGTCGTAATAAATGGTTCTTTCTTATATTTATAGACTAGAATGGTACATGAGTGATTCATTTGTCATCTGTCTATAAATATTCAAACAAGAATTATACTGTTATTCAAAATTGTGTATGCTGAATAATAATGGGCATGTATGTAATTCCAAATACTCTTAAGCTCTTAAAATTAAATAGCTCACATAATCTACTATTCATATCTCAAATCAGTAGTATGCAACCTCTAAACATCGCATGATCACCATCTCATGCTAGCACATAACTGTTAGTAAACAGGCAAAAACTCCATATAGTAGTGCCACCTTGTGCTAACCAGTGTAATCAATGGGTGCCAGAAGGCTTGTGCATAAAATTCCTATCTAGTGCCTACTCATCCAGTATCCCTAGACTAGTTTCTGGCTTGTGGCCTTCATCAGTGAGGAGCCTTGGATCTGAGAGGTGCAGTGCTCTCAGATCCAAGGCTCCTCACTGGTGAACCACAAGCCAAAAACTAGTCTGGGGATATTGGATGAGTAGGCACTAGATAGGGATTTTATGCACAAGCCTTCTGGCATCCATTGATTACTCTGGTTAGCACAAGGTGGGACTACTATATGGAGATTTTTTGCCTGTTTAGTGTGCAACCTGTGGTTTGGATCCCTCATGGACTCGCAAAATTTTTAAGAAATTCTTTAAGTTTTTAGTAATACCAAATTCTTATACTGAAAGAATTTTAATATTTAAAATTAATAAAAATCACATGAAAATAAATTGTTTTTGTATGCTTATTGTTGTTCCAAAAATTCGATTTCAAATTGTATGTCTATATATTAAAATATTAGGAAATGTAAATTTGTGTATTAATTAAAATTACTATCATTTTATCATGAATATTCTTATATACTCATACTATGATTTAGGCTTGGTAAAAATGCACAATGGGCCACATTTCATCCAAGGAAGGGGGAGGGGTTTGAAAATGTAAAAAGGTTGTATACCACTATTCTAGAATGCGGATAGTTATGTATCAAAAGAAAATGCTATTTTTTTCTGGTAACTGACTGAAATTAGGTCTACACCCTGCTCTCATTCCAATTCTTAATATAGGAGGATTTATACATTTCTTTTAATGTTGCATGGTTATCTCAATTAATTAAACTTGTAAATTTGGATCTAAATGCTACGTGCTTCACTATCCACTACGTCTTAAAATTATTAGTTATTTTACCTTTTCAAAGACTCTTACTTGAAGTTTTTTTTTCATGTGTCATAGCATCTGCCAGGAAGCTAACCCGGGACAACTGCTTGTAAGCAGCTATGCTGGCCACTTGACCACCAACGCTTTGACGACATAAAGTTTTATTAGGATATATTTGTTTTCCACCTATATAATTTTTAATCAACCTTTGGCCTGTGTTTTTCAGTATATATTTTGCATGACATTCAATTATTTGTTACTTCATTAGATTAATTTTAAAGTAAGTACTTTCCATTTCTTTGTTAAATATATAAATAATCGTTTCATTTAAAGCATGATCCATTAAATTGCTCGCTATAGTAAAACAAAATTTGGTTATTATATTTACCGTTCTACATATTTAATCTTTCTAGAATTTATTTTTTCTCACATGCTAGAAATCTGATTTTATATTAATACATTCAAATAAATGCTGTAGCTTGTTTTATTGTTTAGTCTAATTTTTAAATCCGTAACACCGTTAAATTGAATTACTGTAATTGGTTTTCACTGACTATTTTGACTTCCTATTAAATCAAAAATTAAGAGAAATTTAATTCTTGATATAATAACTTTATTAAATTTTTTATATATAAAAGAAAAATTTATAGAATTGTTACTGTTATATAATAGTATCTTATAATGTATACTGAATTATTATTTTTTTTACTATGTATTTCTGTCAAAATAAGATGCAAATGGAAATAAGTATATGTTATTAATTAAGAGAATGAAAAATATTAATGAGTGGGCGATGAAATATTTTATAGTTCAAGTTTTGGGTTCAGTTATTTCATTAATTGTTTTTTTCTTTTAGAACATTTATATTAATTAGATATTTTTATTATGATGTAAAGGGTTATATTTTTTGAATAGATAATTGTAGAAAGTTATTTGAATTTAAAAATCAATAATGGCTTTAAAAAAATTACATAAGCAGGCATTTTGTTTTGACCTAATTTTTTTTAAAAAATCATAACATTGAGTTTTAAATCCTCATCAGTATCTAAACAAAATAAGCCACATTAAAATAAAAACTTAAATACAGACATTATAAAGAAAATATTTGTCTTTCGGTTGGAAAATAAAAATTGTAAAATGGGCTAATCCATTATTATTGTTCTAATCTGAAATGCTTTGTAAGTACTAGTAAATTAATTATGATACTACGAATGTAGATAGTTTGTTCCAAACTAGGTCAATTATTTAAAAACAGGCGAAACTCACTGTACGTAAGCTAGAGTAAATAATGGATGCCAGAAGGCGTGTGCATAAAATCCTCATCTAGTGCCTACTCATTCAATATCCCCAGACTAGTTTCTGGCTTGTGGCTTTCCTCAGTGAGGAGCCTTGGATCTGAGAGCATTGCACCTAGATCTTAGGATCTAATGCAACTCTCTAACAGCCACCTCACTGAGGAAGGCCAGATACTAGTCTGGGGATATTGCATGAGTAGGCACTAGATGGGGATTTTATGCACAAGCCTTCTGGCATCCATTGATTACTCTAGCTTGCTGTGTGTGTTTTGCCTGTTCTAACAACAGTTATAGGCAAGCATAAGAAATGGTGATTATGTGATGTTTATTAGATCAATTACTGTATTATATAAATTGACTTATTCAATAGCCTATTCAAATTGGCCCATTTTCTTAAGCATTATTTATTAATGACATGTTTGTAGTAGCTCTTTCACCAGCAGATGCAAATTAATAAATCACAATTATATTTTAGGCATCATCTTGATATTTCCATAGATTATTGAGCAAAAAACAAATGTCTTAACTGAATTAGTATTATATTATTCTAAAAGCGAGGTATTTAACTTTGCTCTGTTTCAAAACTATTATATATATATAGCAATGATATTTAATTGTTTGACATAGCCTACCATAAACGAAATAAAGGATGGGTAAAGGTTTCAGTGCTTTATGTCACTAGATAATTTTAGTAGTTATATGATTTGATTTATTAAAATAAAAACAAAAACCAATATGAAATAGATTTGAAACATTAGAAGCTACATTTTACAACTTGTCACTGCTATACTTTTTAAGATAAAAAAAAAAATAATTATTTAAGACCCTAGAAAGTAAGACTGAAGTTAACAGTAGATTTCTGCATCTCACAATAAAGTCAAAGTATTAACATTAATATAGTATTTTGTTTTGATTACAATAATAACACGTGCTATTTCATAAAAAACTATTTATTACTAGGTAAACAAATCACAATTTTTTATTATAGTCTTTTTATTAATAAACTTTGTACAGAGATTTTTTTTTTTTTTAAATCTTTGGTTAGAACACACATATATACAAAATATATCCATACATATATATTTCTATTGGTTGAAATCATAATATTTTGCACTGAACATTGGTTGCTTTTCTTGTTTAAACTACAGTGTTTACTTGTAATATTTTATTTTATTTAAATTTAATGATGACTTGGTTCTTCCTATTAATGTATCATTTCTATTTCTTCACTTCCCACTAAACTATAATACTGTGTGAACATTTAAACATTAATTTACTTTAGAATTATTATTGTTCTAAGTATAATTGGTTAAGTAAAGTGATGTTCATTAAATGGTGAAAAGTTTTGACTGCCACTATAAATATATTGTATTATAATATATGAAAATTTTTGGAAACAATCACATACAATCTTAATGACGTTTCAGCAAAATAACATTTGTCTTTGATTAATTTAATAAAGGTGTTGATTATAGTAATAAACCAAGAATGAGAATTAAACTTTGGATGATGAGGGCCAATCAGTCAGATTCTAATTTAGTTAGTTTTTGTTCATATGTTGCTAATTTGACTACTTTATTATGTTTCTTAATCTATTTCTTTTCAAAATTCCTATGGCCTCTCTAAATATTCTTTGTTAATGAGTGGTGAATTTGGATAAGATTTTTGGTTTTGGAAAAATCTCCATGATGGCATCTAAAATATGAAGAGCAAGTGTTGAGATTTTGGACACTTTTTAACTGCATTAATATACTCATCTCTTCTAGCACTGATGCAGTAGTTGTTCATTCCTATATATGTGGCTTGGTATACTCTACAGATCTCATTTATTCCTTGAGTCTGAAGAAGGATTATGTCTTTAAGTTCAATCTAAATGCCATTGTTATGAGGCATGATATCAATATATATATATAATAAAATCCTGGATTAATTAAATGATACAACCTATAGTAAAATAAATAAAGCCACTTATCTTGAAAAAAAAACAAACAAGATTTTTATTAATAAAAGTTTTATTGATGATGATATAAAAAATAAAATCATCCCAAGAGAGAAATCCTCTTTATGCCCCAAATTCTATGGTCTATCAAAAAATATACAAAAATAGATGTCCCACTCCATCCTATTATTAATGCTATAGGATCAATTCAACCAATAATTCCATCTATAAAATTTGTAAAGAAACAATTCTCTTTATTTCTACTATTAATAATTTAAAAAATATTTTTATCAGCTTCAATGTTACTTCATTCTTTATTAACATACCAGTTGATGAAGCTTTAGATATAGCTTGTTACTGTTGCAATCAACACTGGCTAAACATTGTCTCACTAATACCTTCTTTATTTATAATAAATTGCAGGCCCAATTGGGATCTCCCATGTCTAATGTGTTTGTTAATTATTTATGAGAGAATTTGAAACAAACTTTATATAGCATTCTTCAAGTCTTCTATTTAGCTCATATTTTGTTGTTTGGTCATATAGAAAAGAAAAATTGAATAAATTTTTAGTACATGTTAATAGCCTCTATCTCAAATTAAATTCATTACGAAACAGAAATGGGTGAAAAATTATCTTTCGTTATTGTTCTTTTTCAAAACAAACAATATCTTAAACATTTTCTATATATACATATAGAAAATGTACACATACTGTTAGATAGCTAAAGGCATCATTCCACTCGAATCTTTTTCATAGTTAAGTGATTTTTTATAAGGGTCTTTTTACTTTTAAATAGAATTGCATATTCTTTTATTAATGAATGATTGCAATATCATTACTATAAACAGAGAAATGCAGCAAATTAAAATACCAAAACAAAAAAAAGTAATTATTTTGGAGTATGCATTCTTACGTAAAAGGAACTACATACAATAATTTCATGTATATTGAGAAGCTGCAATATTAAACAATATTTACTATTGAACAAAATAAATATACAATCTGATTAAACCTAAAGATTGAATTCCTCTGGGGGCTTAAAAAATGTATGAGATGGTTTGCAGAGTTTTCCAAATCACACATATAGAGATGAATAATCAGTGCAAACGTTGTTAGCTGAGAAATCAGCGCAGCTACCTTGCAAGCAAGCAGTTGGTTGCAGACGGTTGTTGCAGGTTCGCCTCCTGGCCGATGCTATGACATATGGAAAAAAAAAAAAGAGGTTAAGTCATTTAACATCAACTTTTGCTCTTCATATTATAGACACTGGCTTGCCATCATATAGTTTTCTCCAAAACCAAAATTAATATATATCTTTTATACAACTAATTGATTATCATTTTTTTATGTTGAATTTATTAAATGCATTACTGTCTTTTAATATTTAAAGTATCATTTGGATGCTTTCATGCTTATTTTCAATAGCATTTTTTTAAAGAAGGAATTCATAATATACAAATTTTATAAATTTATGTCATCTCTTTATTATTGTCTCTATATTCAAATTCTAATAGTAAAATATCTTATAATTCTATATATTAAATAAAAATTAAAGAAGTTTTTTATCGGAATGAGAATTTGCTTAGGCAGAAATCTGAATTATGTATATTTAATATTAAATAATCATTTGTTAATCTATCTAATCATCAATCTCCACATTGTTGGTCTTTCATTTTTTATTTATAATGAATTCCTGTGTTTGTGTCTTTTTTTTTTTAATTCACAAAGCTCACACAATGTGCCATTTAATATTACTTCTACTTCATGCAACCTTTATTCATTTGAATGTTATCTACCATTATAAATAGCTAGGCAAAACATCAAATTGTAACAAAACATCACGTGATCCTAACTGAAAATGTTTTTCAATAGCAGATTCTCTTTTCTCGCTTCAGTTAATGAGTAATCAGTAGATGTCAGATGGTAGCTCAATAAATTCTTATCCAATATTGTCTTATCAATATCCACAGACTAATTTTTATTTTACAGTTATCATCATTGACGAGTTTTGGATCTTGGTCTAGTTTCAGATATAATGCACCTTTTCGCCAACAGCCATTTTGAACTTGTTTTTTTTTTTTTACAATTTAGCTACCAGCCCAAATTCAAAAACATATTAGTTTTGAATGTAAGCAAACTTTCTTACATGAATATATAGATCTGATACAAGTTCAATATCTAAATATTATATCCTTTATTTTCTAATAATTAGTCATTTCTAGCCATTAGCCAAGATTTGTATGAAACCAACACACATAAGATCCCAGTTTACATAATGCTTTTCAAAAACATTCTCTTACTCTAGTTATATTATCTAGTGCAATGGTCTTCAACCTTTTCACACCTGCGGACCGGTAAAAATAAGGATAAGGTTTCGTGGGCCGGCAAAAATAAGGATAAGGTTTCATGGACCAGCAGAAGTCTATAGATAATTTTTCTTAAAGATGTAAACAGCTTAGCCTTAGATGAAGTTATATATATGGAGTTTGTATAATAAGAAACTTTTTTTTTTTTAATTTTGAATTTTTTTAGAAAAGTAATAAAAAATTTAATTCTATCCCCCCCCCCCCCATAAATATCTGTGATAACTAGAAAAACAAATTAATTTATGTATGACTGATTAGATTTTGTTCTGTTTCTTTTTTTTTAATCAGGTAAAAGTGCGATGAAAAAAATAAATAAAAATTGTTTATATTAAATAAAAGTTTAAAATCTTATTATTTTGTTATTAAAACTTTCTTGCCAGTCTATCGCAGACCAGCAAAGAACTTCTACGGCCCGTGGCCGCGGACCAGTGGTTGAAGCCCATTCTAGTGTTAAGTTTGACAATCAGTAGTTGCTAAATAGTCATGCTTAATAAATCCCTACTGGAATGAGAGAATTTATTAATTTATTGAATAAAGATCTTTTTAATGTTTCTTAATTTTATTGCA
Source organism: Epiperipatus broadwayi (assembly GCA_028023455.1). Taxonomy (NCBI): domain Eukaryota; kingdom Metazoa; phylum Onychophora; class Udeonychophora; order Euonychophora; family Peripatidae; genus Epiperipatus; species Epiperipatus broadwayi. The sequence goes on from JAQFVV010006426.1 coordinate 658,357, forward strand.
TACCTTTTTAAAAATAGAATGTTCAATTATTTTTAATACTTTGTGCATGAGATCACAATGACAGATAATCACTAGACTATAAATAAGTTTCAATAATTAGTCGGTTAACCTGTTTATGCACATAATTATCTCATATATATATAATCTATAAGATTTGAAATACAGGCATTCTTATACTTTGAACTTAATTGCAAATATAGGAGATTTGAACTCAGACTTTCAAGCAATCTTCAACTATTCATATTATCTTATACTACTGATACACATGACCCCACACATGTAGAAAAGATAAATAATCTCCAATATGTGTATTTCGTGCTGAACCAGCACTCATCAGTTGGTCAATCTTAATATAAACTGAGCACTGATTATACATGTGTAGGAGATGATAATATGGACCAACTGAGTGCTGGTTTAGCACAAAATACATATATTGATGATTATTTATCTTTTTTTACAGGTGTGTGGTCATGTGTATCAGTAGTATGAGATAGTGTGAAAGTCTGAGTTCAAATCCCCTATATATAATCTATGTAGACTATATCTTAAGGATTAAGCAACCAAATTGAAATCAGGATTGGACACAAGTATAGATTATTATAAATCATTTTTAGAATTATTTGTTTAGGAATATCTTATGTTACATGCTTCACTTAAATGCTTATTTGTAAAAGAAATGTCATATTTCTCTCACCATTTGTATATCATATTCAGTTACTTATAAATAAATATTACTATTTTCATTCTAAAGGGGAAAAAAAGATAAAGAATAAATTTTTAGTAAGATTTGTAGTGATTCTGTAAACTATTCCATGAAGTACAAATATATACATGTAAAGCAAATGGAATTGACTTCATTATTTGGTCTGCTGTAAATATAAATGGAACATCTCATTTTCAGAAAAACACTGCAAAAATAAAATCATTTTACACCCTTTAAGACTTGGGATTGTAGTAATAAATGATCATTTTGTTCTTGCAATGTTTCTTTGACAAAGAGATTGGATGTTGTACTTATATTGTTGGTACACTCGAAAATGAAGTCGGTTCTGGTTTGTTTTACATTTCGTTTAATAGTCCTTTATTTATTAAAGAAACACATCCATGTTATCACACAGTAGTTATTTAAACTGTTTTTGATAGCTTGTAAATTGTAACATAACTTCTTTGGCAATAAAATTTTCTCTATGAAAAACTTCAACAACTGTAAATATAGTTCTCTCTAATCAATGTTAACCTTATTCTGAATATCTTGGAAAAAATCTTCATAATGCAGCAAAGTCTATCTCCCCTTTGAAAAAATATTCACATGTATTATAAAATACATTATTAGGAAGTCTGCCACTATTCATTTGCTTCATATCCTTAAACTATTGAAGATGTATCCTTTTAATAGGATATTCAACGTATCACTGAGTTGATGTAATTGGTCTTACGATCTTGCCATTGTATTTTCAGAATATTATGGAGTATTTGTTATATGAAAGAATTTGTTTCTGAATTCCTTGGTATATTTTTAAATTTATAATTGGATAGTAAGTTAGGTTATGTATAGATAGCTACTTATAAACTTCCATGTATGATCCAGATTTGAACCTGTATTGTACCTTAGAAAATAGGTACACTAATCATTACTATGAAGTGGTTTCATGATATACATATTTTAAAGTAAGATGGAACAATGCAGTGGATATAATATCCTTGTGTAACTTTGAAATCTGTGATAATTCATTACATTGATTAATCGTATTAACTTCAAAAGTATATCTTAGATTATAGTAATTAATTGATAAATACACTTTGAAATATATATAAAATCTTGTAAGATATCAGCTCAAATCATAGTGTGAAACGTTCGTTAATCTGTTGCTGTACCAAGTGAAAAATCATGCAGTATATATACATTTCAGGAAACCATCAGCTGTGATTTATCAACTTTTTCATATGATATGACAATCAAATAATGAATAGGTTCACACACTGTGATTGGAGCTGCCATCTCTCCAAAATAGTTTGTGTATATTTGAAGGTAAGTTTATTTATTAATTATACATTTTTTAATGTAAGATTTCTTGATCAAGTTTTAATTAATAAAAAGTTTCTGACTCTGCCTTGGTAAGCATTTAAGGCATATTGATGTAGGCTAACATGGAAAAAAACCATAATGCTGGATGTTTGTTTTAACATTATATCAAATTAGGCATTGTTAATATGAGTAGCTATTATACCTATAAGGATAGTTGTTACTCCAAGTCAGCTGACATTGTAGTTTTTTGAAATCTATATGTAATTTGTTAATGTGGTATGGCAATGAATGTTTCATACTCTGTTATTAGAAATAACATATCAGATTTGTTTAAATTATAGATCAGTAGTTGGCAGTCTTTTTTTACTCTGGATCATTATATTGAATATTTTGCACTTTATTCACAGTCAAATAAACATGTTAATGATGTAAAGTGATGATTTCTGATAAAAATGTATTTATAACATGATAAATGATAACAATAAAAAATGTATTAATATGCTTATAAAGATAAAGTGTATTATTCTTCTGATAATGCAAACTGAATCGCAAAAAAATTTTAAAACACTATAGAAAAAAAAAATCTTATATCAAATTGTTTAAAAATATACAAACAATAGGAATATTCAAAAGTTATGTTTACGCAAGTTAAAAATTTAACTACAAACTATAATGATAGATAAATGACTTCCTTGCAGATATTGTTGTCTGCACAAAGATTAAGTCCGAGTTGTAATTTGATACTTTTATATGAATACAAGTTCCCAAATTGTCATGCATCAACTCATTTATGAATAGTTTAAAGTATAATTTATTTTGGAAAAGATTTGTTAAAGTAGGTGAATACTGCTATTTTTTTTCACATTGAAAACTACTCGGAAAGATGCATCCAATCTTCCAAAAATAATTTTATTAGTATATTTGAACTTTCTTCATTCTTTGAGATTATAATACTAGATTAAAATTTTTTTTAAATCAATTACAATGGACCCATGAACTTATATTTTGTTGCATCCCCCCCCCCCTACAATATAATAGTTCATATTTGTTGATAAACACTGTTTAGAATAGAATACATATCGTTTATTGAACTGCAATCATACGTATTTTTCAACATGCACATATATATATAACAGAGATGCTTTTTTATGTGTATAATGTGCATATGTAAATTAAGATTATACTATAAACAAAATTTTAAAATAATAAATTGAGGGAATATATATACTTTACTGAATGTGTGTTCACACATACATTCACTGAAACAATAAGAAAAAGTAGTGTACTTTTATTTTTAAAATAAAGTAAATAGTAAAATGTCTGACTTTCATCATTACTAAATAGGCTTTGAATGATATTTCTTTTTTTTTCAATAACTTTTCTCTTACAGAACCAAGAAATTAGGATTTTTCCAATTGGTTTGAGTTTTTTTTAAGTCCGTATCAATTTTTAATGTTTTAAATTTTTTTTAAACTTTTAAGCATCTCGTTAAGAAAATATTGCACATCAAATTCAGAAAAAATAATAAAAGGAAAATAAAATGAATATGCTTTCAGTATTAATTTTATTAATATATATATAATCATGTACGGCCTTTTGGGATAGAAAAATAACTATTGATGTATTGTAAAATTATTTACAAATTTTACTTTTTTAAAAATGTTATTTTATTTTTTTAAATGTAATCATAAAAAGTCCTCAGAGAAAAAAAAATAGTTACTTGAATATCATCAAATTTGCAAACTTTAATGTTTTTTTTCCGTTTATTTATTTACATTTGTGTTAGTTTACAATTTCGTTTGAATAGTATATAATTGAAGTTGTGTAATTAGATACAGCGAAATTAGCTATTCCACTGTAATTCCATTTTCATGTTATTAATCTCAGAAAATAAAAATATAATTCTATAATTAAAACACTTCCTCTTTTCTTTACAAAAACTTTATTTGTTGTATATATATATATCTACTTGTTTCAATGTTTCAACTATTTTTACTTTATAGTCATTTTCAAGGATTTGCCTCCCTTCTCAAAAAATGTTCCCTTTTTACATTTTCTTTATCCAAAATCCAATTGTTACAATTGGAACAAGTAGATATATATATACAACAAATAAAGTTTTTGTAAAGAAAAGAGGAAGTGTTTTAATTATAGAATTATATGGTTATATGTAACGTATATTTTAAAAAGAAAAAAGGTTTGAGTGGTGGTTAGAAACAGATGTAAAATAAAAATAGTGCATTGTTCGCCACTTTATTTTCATTAAAACTGAATATTTATTAATAAAATAAATTAATATTGATGAAATATGAATCCACTAAAATATCACTTTATTTTATTTTGTAAATTTACTAATTCATTTTAAAAAACTATTTTTCAGGAAAAACATTAGTGGGATATGACAAATATATTCACAGATTACTATGTAAACCTCTGGGCCATAGACTGCTTTTGTAGATGCTGCTTTATTCCATTTCAATTTTATAATTATTTTTCTATGCATTATTATAATTGAATTATACTTTTATGAACAATAATTCATAATTTACTTCAGAGCCATCTATTGTAAGCTTAAATAATAATATTGATATTAGATGATCACGATATATCCACATACTCAGATTAGTTTACGGTTTTTGATCTTTATCATAAGAACTTAATGAATGTACACATTAAGCAGTCACTTTTCATTGTTTTATATTATCAAGCTAAAAGCCTAAATTAAAAAATATACTAAGGTTTTGAATGCCAGCCACTTTTTTAGGAAATAGAATGAATTACTGTTCCAAAAAAAATTTTGTTCAATTTAAACAGAGAGTCATATGATATTCTGTTGATTTAATTAAATTATACACATACGATTAAATTTTAAATAATAAAAGTGTACTTATGGGGAAAAAAAATACAATAAATGTTTTTTTTTTAACAGTTATATTTGTAGTAAAAAAACAAACAAACATAAATACATTTTAAACAGGATTGTTTACTTCAACACTATAAATCAAAGATCCTGCACCAAATATAATCTTCACTTTATTTGTTCGGAAATGATCAACACATTTGACTCCAGTTGGAAGATTGACTAAACGACCAATTGTCTAAATAAATAAATAAAAAATGTTAACAAAAGTCAATTTTTAACATCTATATTGTAAGGTGATGCCCAATCCTTATAAAAAAATAATAATAAGTAACTGATGTTTTAGGATAAAAATGTATAAAGATTAAATAGGCAGCCAACTTTTAAAACCTAATTTTTTAGATATTTGGAGACATATACACATATATATACACACAAACATAACCATACATTCATGAAGGAATGAACACATTTATTTTTTTTTATTATTAAATGTAAAATAAAATATATACATATACATGAATGTAGATTTTAAATCATGACGTGACAAAATAGAAAAGAATATTTGACATTAAATTCTAGTAACCACATTTCTTTTGTTTAAAAGAGGAAAAAAAGAGTAAACCTTCGTTGATTTTGGGAACGTGGAAAAATATCTAAGCAACAGATTTTGTTTTAGTTGTTGGTTTTTCTTGTTCAAATGAAGTGCATGAAAATAAAGTTGTAAAGAATATTTTAATTATTATATTAGTTATTATGATTTCCTTTCTTTATTAAAAATAAACTATTTAATATTTGGAATTTTATTATTGATAAGTGTAAAATGTTTTAAAAAGGAAAAAAAAACCATTATTTAATTGATGAACTTTCATTCGTTCAAATAAATGCTAAGAGCATCATAGTTATTTATCATTGTTAAAAAATATAATTGCTATCAAATGTTTCTTGGATAAAATAAAATCAACTAATGATGAAATAGAACTTTATTAGCATTACTTTTAAAGTAAAATCTTTATCATGCGTCTCATACATATATAAATAAAACTGCATAGAAATAGCGTTCGCCTTATATTATAACGTAAGCCTTGGAAAAGGATTCATATTTAATAATTTATATTGTGTAAATAATATCTAACAATGCACATTTGCTAATTAAGTGTCGAGGGATTTTTCTATCCTCTTGGTGTCGTTGACGTGTGATGGAGGATCATATTTATTGGTATATATTGTTTAAATCAACGTGGAAAGATCTTGATATGGAATGGAAATGCATGGCTTTAAAATCAAATGCCAAGGAATTCAATTTCGTCATGGGAATTGTTAATGCTTAGAATGTTCAACATGACTTAATATACATGAAGGAAAGAAAGACATTATCTGCTAAGAATACAGAAGCTGCTCTTGAAAATTTAACTTGCTATTGTTTTAAGGAATTCCAAAATTTCATTATATTTTATGTTTCAAATATTTTTTTTTAAATGTATACTGAGAGTTGGGTTGTGAATTTTTCTCACCCTTTTATTCAAATGTAGCAAACATTTTTTTTTTAAAAAAAAAGAACCCATTTGTTTAGATTTTTATAGGGTGAGAGAGATGCACAACTCAAACTATACATCAATATATTATATATGTTTGTAAATAAAATATTATCGTAATTGAAGGTTTAAATTAAATGGACAATGACTGAAACAAAAGGTAAGATTTTAAATATTTACATTTATTAGACAATTTATACATTAAAATCAAACTAATTAATAAGTAAATATATATAACATTTTCTTGTTTAAATGAATAACTGTTTATGAATGAACTATACAAAACACAAATTAGCAATTCATGGACATAACCTTGAGGTACATTTAAAGGACATAAACAAAATGATAATCGTACATTAGTAATATAATTTTATATTTAAAATAATTAATACATTATTGTAAGTTATGCACTAAATTTTATAATTCTTATTTCAACCCATATTTTAATATTTAAATTACAGCTAGTCTTATTGTTGTAGAGATAAATTAATATTTTATAATAATCATGTATATATTCTGTTGATTTATAAATATTATAACTTTAAGCATGATCTGTTAATAAATATTTGTTGTTTGAAGTTAAAACCTTTGTTTCTCTGGTGTCTAGATTGTCAAGCATCATTCATACTTCACTCACCAGAATAGCTATTATACATGCATACAGATTTTTAATTTATTATTAGCAATAGCCATTAAGGATCTATATAGAGGTCACATTATTGCCATCCTATTTAATTCCATCCTTGAACAGAGTTAAAGGCAAATGTCTACACTGAGTTAGAACCCCGAGTAGTAATAGGACCTGTAAGTAGAGAAGGCTCTGGGTATACTATCCTAAAAGGGTTTTATAGTCCGTTACATATTTTGGCAACCCAAACATTTGGGGCATCAATTAATTAAATATCTCACCCTGTAGACTCCCGGTACATTTTACGGTCCGTTACAATATATATATATAGAAAAGCCCTATTTAATATGATTAAAAAATTACGCGAAAACACTATATTTTAAAATATAATAATCAAATAACTTTTAAATAAAAAAAAGTAAATGTTATTTTTCTTATTGATACTTTAATATTACTTATTGTTAGCTAGAATTATCAGTGGTTAGAGATGCAAATCAATCCCATTTAGCAATCCTAATTTTTTTCCCCCAGAAAATGCAGCCAAACAAAATGAAAAATTTGGGCTAACACTTTTTTGTCTTTATCAATGAATAATTGGGATTCAAAGATGGAATTAATAAAGTTATGCATCTGGACCCACTATCAATTCCTTGTTGCTATCAAACTTTTAGCTAGAATGCAGAGAGAAGAAATATCTTTTGTTAATATACTTTGGAAGTTCAGTGAAGTATTACAATATTAGACGATTTTTTTTTTAAAGTGTCATAGCATTGGCCGGGATGTGAACCCGCAACCCGGGCAACTGCCTGCAAGTGCAAGGCAGTCGCGCTGACCTCTCGACCACCAATGCAAGACAATTTTATTTATTTGTAGTTCATTTTCTTTAGAATAACATAAGACTGATGAATGAATTTTAAATAGCTTTAAGCAAATTATGGCATTAATTGATAAAGTATGCTAATTCAGAAAACATGTTTACATTTATTCCCAAAGTAATAATTATTTTTTGAAGTTTATTCAAAACAAGTTTTAACATTCACAAAAAAGAAGAAGAAAAGATTGTTCATCAAAAACATTTCATGTGTAGTTGGAATACTATATTTATTCTATACCATCAAAATTTAACACTTAACACAAAACATGTGGCAATATTAAATCTCTATTACAATAAAGACTCTAATAGAAAAAATCTCTGAGACTCATTACATTAAACATAATAAAGAAAAAAAAGCATGAATACATACAAAATGTCTATATAATTAACAAATAATTAATTGTTTAAACATGAATAGAAAATTATATAATGTATGTGCATATGTACAGATTTGTAAAATGTTTTACATGGGTAGAGATGTGTATATCTGTGCATTACAATTAGTATGTTTCATTTATAAAATTCCAACATCATTTTAAAAAGAAATTTTGGAATATATTTCATTTATATAAACAGATATGGGTATAAGTAAACACACACACACATATATATGAGGTTAAAGAAAAGATTTTTTTTTCAAATCTATATTAATGATAAATAATAATGTTAATTATAAGTAGAAAAAAAAAACATGTTTAGCTTGCTGGTATGGTTATAAAAGTGCACAATAATATTTTTATTTTTAATGCTGCAAAATGTATATGATAGTTATATGAGAGATATAGCAAGAAAAAAGGTTACAGTTCAAAGGAAAAAATCTAGACGTCACTTTAAATATATATAATGCTCGTAGGGTTCACTTATGGTAACTATACATTATGTGTTAGTAAAGGGATGTTAGATTATTTAGAAAAAATACAAAGAGAAGTAGGAAGACATGCATTAGATGAGATGTGTGGCTGGCAAAAGAGGTAATTCAAGGAGAAATGGGATGGTCAAGTTTTTATATGAGATGCAAAAGACAAAATGAAAATGTTTAGTAAATTGCAATTTTTGGATAGTAAGAGAATAGCCACAATAGTATTTAATTGGTTTACGAAGGACAGGCAAAAAGATAGGTGAGAAAGGTAGTAAGTACTATTGTATGCAGAATTGGATAAAGACTTTACGTCAGTATACTTGTACAAAAGATGGGATGATTGTGTTAGGAGAATTGTTAACTGTTATAGTGGTAAAGAATGGGATAGAAGAATAGATGCATTAATATAAAAAAATAGGGAGATGGAGAACTAGTATGGACAGTAAAAAGAGTTTAAATATATATAGAAATAAACAATATTGGAAGTGAGTTAATTTATGATAATAGCCAGGAAAATAGTTTACTGTTTAAGGCTCGAACAAGATTATTAGCAACATGGAAATATACACATAAATGGAGGAATATGAGTGATTTAGTCTACAAGTTATGTAAGGAAGGCATGGAAAATATTAGGCATTTGTTAATTGAATGTAAATGCTTACAAGCAGAAAGGATACAAATAATAAAGTTGTGAGAGAATAAATATAAACAAAGTGATTATATAGAAAGTAGGTTATTGGTTTTTATGCTGGGTTTGGAAAAAGATAAGGGAGATCTAGATATAAAGGCCATAGAGTGGGCAAAGATGATGTGAAAATGGGATTAGCAAGATAGAGAAAAATATGGGAAAAACCTAGAGTGGGGAATGGAAAGGGAAGATAAAGTAGCCAACAGATTTCTATGGGTATAATGGCTGAGAGATTCCTGACTTCGATAAAAGAGAAGCCATAGTGCATCACATCTACAAATTGCATGAAAGAGGCCAATAAAGTGTTGCCAAAATAAGCTGTTTTATATTAAATAATTCAATCTTTATTGTTATATAATCTTTTCATTAACAAATTTAACTTCAGTCATTAATAGTCTAATGAAAACTGACTCAGAAATTTCATTAAAGTAAGCAATGTTTAAATTTTGCTTCAGTACATTATTATAGAGTTATAATTTATGAAAAAAAAAAAACCTAAATATTATTTAACTCAAAATTTTTTATACATTTTTTTTTATCATGTTTTTATATTTAAAATTTTCAATAATAAAAATTTTAAACTTGTATTATTTCTGGTTTATTTTTCCCATTATATGATGGGAGAGTAGGATAAAATTTAATGCCCAGTTAAGATTCAAGATAGCTAAAGAAATTGCCAAGTAGTAGAAGAAAAATCAAGAAAAGTCTGGCAATTGGATGAATTAATTGATGTCTTTAACTGTGTACAGCTTCTTGTTTTTTTACTAGATATATACATCAAAATGAAATAAAAAGAGAAAATTCTTTTTTGTAAACAAAAAAATAATAAAGGCAGTACACATTATGATTTCGTGAATGATTTTTTTTGATTCAAATAACCTTTCATGGAATTAGTACAACCTATTCATATTGGTAGTCCCCCACAATATTGGGGGAAGAAATCTGGTTTCACCACTTTTACGAAAACTTAATTACTGTTTATTTTTTATTAGGAAGGGGTAATTTAATAAAAGCCAAGGTGGTATGGGGATCAAAAAGGTTGGGAACCCATAGTCAATGGATCTTGGCCCAGCTCTGGCACTTTAACTTCTTATGAATTTCCAAGCAATAAACCATTTAATTTATTTATGTAGGGTTTATTTATTTATTTTCAGAGTAAATATAATAAAGATTAACCTTAATAGAACAGATTGTTGATAGTAAACATTGAATATGCATTAAATCAAAATCTATTTTAGAAGCATTATGTTCATTTAAGTGTAAATCTAGATTTATAATTGATATCGATAAAATTAGAACTAACTGTGAAAAAATGGTAAAGCTGATTTGTATTTTTAAATGCTTGGGAAAATGATGGTGAAAGAAGAGACTAAGAATTTAGAAGGAGAACTGCAAAAACTAAATGGACTTTTTATAATATATAAATATGGTTATTATGTGGTCCAATAAAATTAAATAAAAGAGGTCAAATATTTTACATGAGAAAAGATCTAGATATCACTAAAACAGAGATATTAGAATGGATCTTTCTTCAGGATGTGAACATACACCCAAAATTGAAATTAGCGCTAAAAAAAATGTAGTTTTAATAATACTGTACATTGCTGGATTTTTAGCTTATATATTATGTAATAAAACAAGAACAGCATTTTACTCTAGTGCCATCTATGATAAGCTTGAGTAATCAGTAATTGATAAAAACAAAAGCAGTCGGGATCTTATTTAAATTCCACTTTCATTTGGTAATCAGTAATTATTCATATAGGTACTCTGCATGGTTTGGTATAATTGGTTGAACATCTGACTTGGGATCAGGAGCTCCCAGGATCGATTCTGGTACCTTTTTTATTCCTATAGATGGCATCAGAATAGAGAGCTATTTGTATTTTATTAAATATATTTTTATTACATTCAAATATCAGCCTTTCAAGCTAATTGAGCACGCGCCTTTTGAGAGTGTTAAATAAATGAATACTTTCCTCTTCAATCCAAGATATAGTATTTATGCAGGAATAAAAAGGATCCTCTTATTCCTACAACTCAAATTCTTTTATATGAGCAAATCTGAAGAACTGTTGAGGAGAGCGTGAGTAGAATTCTCACTTTAAATTACTATTTACGATGTTTTTTGACTGAATGATGTCGATGAAATTGCTTAGAATTTACTAAAGGTCATTCTTACTGAATCTTAATTATGAGTAAATAAGCAATTATTTTATCTAGCACCGTGTTTACAATTTTATTACATTCAAATATCAGCCTTTCAAGCTAATTGAGCACGCGCCTTCTGAGAGTGTTAAATAAATTAGAAAGATAAATTAAAAACGAATATGTACTGAAAATATTAAGAAAATAATTGTATGATTAGTGGAAGTCATTTAACTTTTGAGCACATAATAAATTGGTTAAGTACAATAGTTCCATTAAATTAACCAAATTGAATTTTATATATATATATATACATTCTTTTTACATTACTTTTACGTGTAAGCAAATAATATACTCTTTTTTGCTCTTTTGATATTAGCAATGTATTTTTTTTTAATTCTCATTGAGTATATCATTAATGATTATTGATTTTTACAGGATATTACATTTATATATACTATGCAACTGTGGAATAAATACAAATATGAATTTTTTGGTACATATGCACAGATATGTATATTGATCAAATCTTTTAAGATATGTGATGCTTAATGTAAAATCTTCCAGGTCCATTTCTTTCACTATGCACACATCACCAGAAATTCTATCTCATCAGATGAACTAAAAAATTTGAACACGCACACAGAAAAATTTTCAGATTTTTATATTTTCATATGTCATAGCATCTGCCAGGACGCGAACCCACACCCGTCTGCAACCAACTACTTGCTTGCATGGCGGCTGCGATATCTCTCGGTTAACAACGCAAGACGATTTATATTTTGAAATGCCCTAATTACCAATTTGATTTTACAGAATGAATGATTTAGAAATCAGTCATATAAATACCTATCAATCATTCAACATGTTTATATCATAGTGGGGATAATTAATAACCACATTATAACACCCGCTGGAATAGAAATATACCATACTGGAATATATATATAATAAATTGACTCACATTATAAAATCATACTGGTTATAATTAGAACATATAAAAATAGAAAAGTCTAGCTATCATTTCTACGTGGCTGTTTAGGTGTTCAAAAGCTCACCTGCTGAATCAGGTTTCTGGTAAAATTTATAAATAATGGGAGTGATTGATCTAGAAAATTTTACAATGACTGAGTGTTCAAGTTGCATTGCAAATCTGAAAATTTGATTGATTATAAATATTTATTGGGCACTTTTGTCAATATAGCCAATAATAAACGTAGAAATTATAAGTTTTGCATATGTGTATGCATACATATATTATTAGTCTTCCCATATCTGCCACATTTAGTTCCAGTCCATGGTGTGGATGCCAAAATTCCTAGATAGTAATGAACTATCTTATAATATATGATTATAATAAATCTTAATATATTGTGTGTGTGTGTGTGACCATACATATACATATATGTTATATACAGATATGCACACATTGTATGTATGCTATGAATTAAAAACTTAAAATATTAGAAAATTAAAAATTTTTGTGGGTTAGTTTATTTTTATTTTTTTTATTTTTTTTTGAATTACAGATAATTGAAACCATGGATATGAAGATCACATACAAATGGAACTACAATAAAGATATAAACCCAGTCATGGAAGAAAGAAGTCCAAATACATTATTAAGATAATTCACAAGCAAGATCCCAAAAGAAACATTTAAACAAACTTGCAAACAATACCCAGCTTTTGTTTTATCAATATCAATCTATTTTGTCAAATAGATGACAGAAACAATAAAAAATATAAACTAACTAAAGGAAATATATATATATATAAAAAAATATAATTGTTTATCTAGCCGTGTGGACAAATAATTGTATTTTATTTATATATATATAATGCAACCTATAGTTTAATATATGTGTGTGTAAATTACATCATCACAGCCTAGTGCTTAAACAAACCAATAGAATATCAGCAATTTATCATTACAGCAACACTACAGATTGCTGATATACTATTAGTTTATTTAAGCATGAGGGCTTTGGTGATATAATTTACATATAATAAAGAGATAGTTGTTGGTTTTTACGATTAATATATATGTGTATGTGTGTATACAATATTAATATAAATAAATAGCTATGTATATGTATGCACAAGTATATAATAAATTAATATAATACTTTTGTCAAATATAGCTCTGAAGAATAGTATTAGACAATCGAAACTTTAATGAAGTAATCATTGTTTAAAAATACAAAAATAAATGTATTCATTTTTGTTGCACTCTGCTGACACTGAATTCAAAAACTTTTAGCTCATAAGTATACCACTGCCACTGCATTACGTTGAACAGTGCAGTGTTGATGAAATGAAAAGGTCAGAAATTGGATATATATTTAGGGAAATTATAAGAAATCTATTAGAAGGTGAAAAGGAAAAGATAGAACAAAAAAAAGGGGGTATGATCTTTAAAAAGATGTTAATTATTACTGTAAAATAGATATCGTAGGGAGAAGTATTTTGAATTAAAAAGTATATGATCTGTCTTTTGATTGGTAATAACATTCAAAATTATAAGAAAGATAAAAAGGGTAGCAATCATGTAAAAGCTTCAGATAGGGGAAATTGGTTCTCACTATTCAAAAACAAGACACCAAACGAATTCTAATATCTAATGAAATAGGTTTTAAAAATAAATTAAAATAAACTGATATATAAAGACAATGAAATATGAAAAAAAAAAAAAACATTCCTAAATACTGATCACATAATTATGAAAATAGATGGAAAAAATTTTTTAGTATATAAATGAACTAAGTTATTAAATTATATATAAACAAACTTAACTAACAAAAAGATGAAAAGTGATTGTAAGAGCGTAAATGTATGATATAGGGATTTAAAAAGATAAATATTTGGCTGAAGATATAAACAATTTGAATAAAACAAAAGCCTGATTTCTATCAATTGGCAGGACTGAAATTAGTAAAAGAAATAGATATTTTGAAAATATATATAAAAATTATATAATAATGAATTGTCCAATGAAATTTTCAGACTAGAAAATAATTAAATCAAAATGGCTGGATTTAGATGGTTTTTGTTCCATAATGCAAATTTATGGAAATATGAAGCAGATTATAAATACTGGAAAATATAAATGTGAACTTTGTCCAATTTGGCTACTCGGAAAAGTTAATTAACCAACATATTGAAAGATTTACTAAGAGACAAGTGATTAATTCATCTACTAAGAAAAAATCTTGTGTTCAGATTCCTCATAGTGGAAAACAGAATAGTGGCCTTTATTATCTTATTACAAGATATCAACAAATTAAAAATCCTTCTCCTTTTTTCTTTTCAAAAACTTTATTTTCTAATATTAATACCGAACATATATATATATAATACAAAACTCCAACATTTCAACTGTTTTTATCTTCATACAGTCATTTTCAAGGATCTGCAACAACAATATGAAATACATATTTATAAATAAACCTCAATTACATAAATACCTTCATCTTACATTAACATAAACAGTAACACAAAAATATTAAACAGACATAATTATATTTTACTTACATCTCTCTCCCACTGCTATTTTTTATATTACTCTTTCTTTTACATTATTTAAAAAAATAAAAAATAGCAGTGGGAAAGAGATGTAAGTAAAATATAATTATGTCTGTTTAATGTTTATTAGTTTATGAAGGTATTTTATGTAACAGGTTTATTTATAAATATATATTTCATATTGCTGTTGCATATCCTTGAAAATAACTATATGAAGATAAAAACAGTTGAAACATTGGAGTTTTGTATTATATATATATATATGTGTGTGTGTTCGGTATTGATATTAGAAAATAAAGTTTTTGAAAAGAAAAAATTAGAAGGATTTTTAATTTGTTGATATTATTATAGAACATACATTTTAAAAGAAAAAGTGAGTTTTCATTTGCTGTGTTATAATATATGATACTTATTACAAGATATAATAAATTTTAAATTAGTGCTCTCTTTGAATAAATTGTTAATAATTTCAAGGATAAATTAATAAAACAGGATAAATTTTAAG
This sequence comes from Epiperipatus broadwayi, assembly GCA_028023455.1. Classification (NCBI taxonomy): domain Eukaryota; kingdom Metazoa; phylum Onychophora; class Udeonychophora; order Euonychophora; family Peripatidae; genus Epiperipatus; species Epiperipatus broadwayi. Next base: position 674,005 of record JAQFVV010006426.1, read on the forward strand.
TTGCATGCAAAAATTGTTCCTATTATATGTTATAAGGAAATGAAAATTAACGTAAGAACTAAAGTGTCACAACATATGTATAAGAAAGAAAATGATGAAACTCAGATATAAACTTTTTATAAACATGAAAGGGAAATGGTGGATAATGTAAGGAGAAAAATGACCGAAGTGCAAAATTAAAAAGTTTTGGTTTTTTAAACATTTTAATCATGCCATTAACATTAAAAAGGAAAGTTTGCTATTTCACACCTACTGATTTACGTAGTATATTACTAGTATTATTGTTATTGTTTAGTGATGGTGACTTTGATAAATATGTCTGACATCAAACCCTGCCATTAAGTTTGAAAGTGTATTCAATATTTAATTGTAATATTGCAATTTATAATAAAGTTAGTTAGTTAATCAAATCAAACACCAACATATAAATGACTAATGACATATATCACTGCAAAAAGAAAAGGAACGGCCATTTCGTTATTATATGATAGTTCATCCTGAAATAGGAATCTTATCAGGTGATTCTGGACATTAATATCATTTTCGACTACACGATTTTTAATGTTACAATTAGAACTATGTAATTTTATTGAGTAGTGAAAGAAAAAAATATATAATTCTTGTAAAAAAATTTTTTATATGTATATATAAAAACAGTACTGCATAAAGTTAATTGCTAATTAATAATAATCATTATATACAGTAATTAGCTTCATGGGATATCCCTGACATATAATTTTTAATATACATGCACATATACATTTTTTTAAGTTTTAATCCTCCCCCCTTTCTCTCTTGAAGAGAAATATGCATTTCTAATTAAAACATTGGATCACCATGGGGAGAAGGTGATATTATCTTCAGGATTACCCGAAGAATTTCCTATTTTGGGATAAAATACTTTATAGTTATGAAATTGCTATAGGTTTTTTTTATTTATGCACTGACATGGATGACTAGTTATTTATTCATTTGCAAACTTTCTACTATCATCAATTTTGTTAGACGTATTTAAGTGTGATTAGTCATAGGTCTTGAATATATTAATTATATGTTATAATTTATGTTTATGGTTATCATTTTTATTTATTTACAATTTATGATGAAAGCTATTTTTAAAATAGATAAATCTCAAATGTAAAAAAAAGAAGCTGTCATCGCATACTATATAGCAAAGTCAATAAACTTTCACAACCGTTTCTTCTTTCCAAGATTCAAGCTTAAGAAACAGTATGTTACATCCATTAAGTTTTATTTAAGCTTGCTATATACTAATTGTAAACACTTCAGAAATTTTGGCAGAAGAAGGCACTAGGTGGCAGTGGCAATTGATTGCCATGACTTTCTAACTAATTTGTTTCAGTTTTTTTATGTACATAGATATATTTTAATTTAAAATTACATTAGAAAATGAAGATATGAGAAATTTTTTACATGTTTTGTTGACTTTATTATTTTTCAGAGCTATAATTAGGGTGTTTTTATATACTGAATTCACAAAAATTAAACTTTTATATATATATATGTAAAAAAAATAAAGATTTATGCAAAACAATAACATTATTTTATAATTTTGAATAAGATGGTAATTTAAATTTAAAAATTAGATATTTAAAATAGTTAGAACTCTAATTAAACAGGTATAAAATACCCTCCATGGTTCAGCACAATGTATGGTGGATTCAAGAGCTAAAAGTTCCTAAATCAGCTGACGAAAGCGAAAAAAAAAAGCATGTCACAAGATCTGCCAAGCAAAAGATCGTGCATATATTTTTATTATTTGTGGTCAATATTTTATTATAATTATATAATAGTAGCTAGGCTGAATATTAATGTTGAAAATCTACTTACATTTCCTTCTAATCTGCTGAGTAATCTTAACATGTTTTGTTCACTTCCACCAGCGACAATTAAATTCCTTCCTATGAATTGGGCACAGTAATACTAATTGAAAAAATAAATAAAATAAAATAGTCATACCAAAAGAAAATACCATGAACAAACTTTCCTTACCAAAGAAGCATTTGTATCTGAGGGGAAATCTTTGAGTTTATCTCCAGTTTTATAGTCCCATAACTGAAATTGCAAATAATAATAAAATATATATTTCAATAAAAAATTTCAAAACATACAACAATTGTAACAGTAATTTACCATAAATCAATGTCTCAGTTGTATAATATTTTGAAAATTTTTATTGAAATATGCCTTCATTACTGATAGTAATACTTATAAAGCAATTTGACATTAATTGTAAGTAGATTGATTATATGTTACAAAATACAAAAGAAAAAAATTTAAAAAATAGTAAAGATTGTTGGAAAATGTCTTCACAAAAGATCAAAATGTTTATAGAGATAAAAAAACAACTACTAAAAATATTGAAACTTTGGTAAATGGGAGAAGTAAATGAAAAAGTGATGCAATTTAATCTAATTTGATAAACAATCTCACCCCCACCCCCCTTAACCATTTACTGTTTAGTAATTATACATAAAAAGACTACAATCATGCACAGATGCATTAGACACTAGCCTGGGGTACCCAAAAGTTAAATTTAATAAAAAAATTTAAAGCTTTTATAAATTTTACTCTGGTTGAGAACCCAGCATCTTCATAATACTCCAACTTCAAAAAGTATAAATACAACCCTATGTTATAACCATATAATACATTTGTTTTCTTTTTATGTATTAATTTTTTTTAAAAAAATATTTTATTGTAAATTATGTTATATGAAATAAAAAACGAAAATTCATTTGAAATTTATATATAATTATAAAATATTTATAAATCTCTGATGAAAGTTTTAAGTTCAATCAAAATTTTTAGAAGGAAAGAAAATAAAATTGTTTGAAAATGTGCAAAATATAATAGTATTATTATATTCTCTAAAGTATCGTATAAAAAGTTCTGACAAATTTTAAAATTTATTATGGAATTACTTCTGCATTATGGAATAACCATTACTTATTTATATATAGTTTTTCCTTCAAAAATTTTAATGAGTGTGTAAATAATTTTTCAAATATGTAATGCTAAGAATATAAACCTATTTATAGAACAAACAAGTCTGAATGCCTTACTAAGATAATTAAGCTAGATTCTTAAACTATCATTTAAACGAACTTGTAGTATAAAACAAAATAGATCGGCATTGATGTAAAAAAAAAAAGTGATTGTCATTTACAAATTCATTTAAATAATTCTTCAAAAATCCAGCTTGTGAATAATCTTTGTAATGTATTCAGACTTGTTTGTTTGATGATTAGATTTAGTTTCAAAAATTGATATACAACTCTATCTGCTTTCTTTCTTTGATTTATTGTTATAAATTCAATATAATACTTTTTGCCTTAATTCATAGGTTTGATTAAAATTTAAATTAATTTTTTTCTTTCAATCATCATATATATTTTAGGTAAAATTATTATATATCAAACAATATTGCATAAGAAACAGCAATGCCTCTAATCATTATCTATTAACTGACAAAATGAAATAATGATTTGGGCATTAGCATTTATGAGAGTTTATCATGCTGTTTCTTACATATGATTATTTCAGTGATCTAAGAGTAATTATTTTCAGTTATGTAGCACCGTGTTTATATATTTTTATACTTTATATATTTACAATAAACATAAGTACATGATGTACTTATATATATGTTTGAATTCAGAAGTAAATATATAAACATTAATTACATTTTATATATACAAATTTACAAAAAACTTAATGATATCAAAAACAATATGTTAATTTATAACGTTAAAATAATATAAGAAATTTATTAAAATTTTATAGTTACAAAAAATATTTTATTATTCAGAAAAAAATATCTAAGTAAAATGTTTAATTTCTTTTATATCATTAGAAACTTTAGTATAAGATAATAACATTAAAATGGTAACTTTAAAACTTTCAAATTTTTTTATGTTTTTAAAATTATTTGTTGGGTGCATATGTAAAATCTAAAAAATATTTTGTAAATTCTTTTCTATTTTCAATGTGAATAAGTGCACATCACATATACTGTAATGGTCAGAATTGTGTGATCAGCCAACAAGATTCAGAGACCTAGCAAAAGTATTTCAAACCCAGCATGTTTGGGATATGCCAGTCGCAGAACAGTACTAAGCTTTAACCTATTTGCCAGTACTCCAAAACCACCACTATCCGACCAACGCTCATGATGCTACTAATGGTTATCGTTTTTCTTCGATTCCGGTGGTCAAGGTAAAACAAGGACTCTATCAATTCAAACTCAGCCTGTCATGCCCAAGAATTATGAAATTAATCCAAGATACTCACCAGCTCCATCAGAACCTAACACTTTGATACTGCTCAGAATATTATTTTAAATATTTCATAGGTTTTGAAACTACACATAAATGATTTAATTAAGTGTGGATATAGTTGGGTGGATATGGTGAACTAGGGAATGACATGATAACTGTATAGATATACATGATTTATTAACACAATTCAGTGGAAGATAGAAATAATAATAATGTTTGGATCTTATTATGATCCATGTATGGGCATTACTTATGAACCAAAAAGCAATAATTGCAACATTTAACTATCAGGTATTTATAAAGGTAATAGTATTTAAGTATCAGTGGGATAAATGTATGATTATTAACAAAGAAGCCACTTGTCAATAATGATAACAAAGGTTATGAACCAAAAATAATAATTACAATAATAGTTAAACATCAGTATTGGATGTGTGTGAGCATTTCCATAATGACAACAGATGTTATGAACTAGAAATTATAAGTACAATAATATTTAAACATCAGCATTAGATGTGTGTGAGCATTACAATGAAGTCATACTGTCAATAATGACAACAACAATTATGAATCAAAAATAACATTTACAATAAATAGTAAATATCAGTATTATATGGTGTGAGCATAAAACAATTTTTTTTTTATGTTGATAATGATAATATTTGATCAAGAAATATGCCACTATAATTTTAATATGCTAATTGTCAAGAGTAAATACAATACCTAATTATATTAAGTTAGAGGCCAGAAATATATATATAATAAATTTATGTGCATGTTCACATACATAGGGAAACCTAAATATATTTTTTTATTATTATATTTACTTTTAGTATTCCCAGCAGGAGTTATGGACCAAAGCATAATTCTACCACCCTTTTTTATTAACAGTTATATGGTTTATCTATACCACACAGCTTTACCAACAGGCATGATCAAGAAATCTAATTACAGAAGACAGTGACATCTGGGTTTGAATCCTGTGCTGGCTATATTATTATTGGCAGATGGCCAATCTCCATGTCGAGCAATAAAATATATAGATAAGTTTCTATGATAACACATTCGCAGTGCGTGGGCTTTGAATCCCTATCGTCATAGAGTACCCATTTATCGGCTCAAAAACACGGCTATCTCCAGGACCGGTAAAAATATCCATCTGGCAGTTCGCATAGTATTACTGGACATATATTCATTATTAAAAGCCGTATAGGCACAGATCATTCTACTAAGCAACACTGATATATTTGCCCATAAAAAGCATTAACTCGTATCTGTATAGATATTTTCTTAAGCCTGTATTTAAAATTTAATAACAAGTAATGATGGGAAAATTTAAGATAACCATATTTTATAGGCTATAAAATGCCCATGAGCTTAAATATGCAATTATCATAGTAAATTGCTAAAGAGGCAAAAAAATACGACTGCTGAGATAGCGCATTCCCATAAATGTATGCGTCACTAAATACATAGATATATAGTGAGATGAACATATACTTTTATAACAAGTAATATTGCCCATTTTACATTTAATTAAGAAAAAGAAGCATTATCATTATTATTTTTTTAACACATAAATAAATGCATATATAGATATTATTTCATTTAATTGTCATAAAGAATCTAAATTAAATAGATAATGATTTTAACACATTTATATTCTTAATTTCTATTAACAAGGTATATACGAGTAGATGGCGAGTTTTATCTCAGACATTGATTTTCTTCTCTTTTTAAACAATAAATGACATTTTTACCTAGCAAGAAGTGGACAAACGATTTAAAAAATTCAAGTTTAACTGTTTGTCACTTCAAAATTATAAAATAATTATTATTCTCACATTTAAGATTTGAGACAAACAAACAAATTATGCAAAAATTGGCTTAATAGTAATATTTTGTCCCGTACTTGACTGGGTTGGCATAAATAAATAAATAAAAGCTATATTTATCAACTTTATAGAATTTTTGTTCCATTTAAAATTAGACATTAAAATCTTTTTTTTTTATTATTTACCATTAATAAATAGAAATATAGTTATAACATAGATTGACTTGTTAAAAATAAAAAATTAAAACACTCATCACTGTCTTTTTGAAACACACACCCCTTTTTAAAGATATAGTCTTTTACTGAGCAGCTATAAATCTTGAGAATTTTTAAATTTAGATTCTAGAGTTTGATAGTTTCGGATTTTATGAGCTATGACGTTTTACACTTAGCATGTTTTTTGCCGGTAAGATTTTATCAAAGGATTAAAAGTTTATACTTGCAATGCTTAATGTCACTTTGATGATCCAATCATCTTACTGGTTCACACTTATTTCAGGACAGACCTTTGGTTTTACTGGACATAGTACAGGCTCGATTCAAAGGTGGTTCTCCATTTTCTCAATGGCAGCAACATGGACTCAATAGCTTTCTTTTCTCCATAGATGCAATTTTCCTGGAGATTCCTCTGAAGGGAAGGATAAATGTATCTACTGGCATCAGCGTACATTCAATGTCTATTAGAGAGTGACTTTTTTCACTTTGACTCTTTAAAACTTTTTCTTTACTCTTTTGACTTTTTACTTTTGACTCTTAAAAACTTTTTACTTTGACTTTTTTTGACTCTTAAAAACGTTTTTACTGCCTATAAAACCAACCCAGTATTTATTTATATTCCTGTAACTTTAAACAAAACTGTACTCGGCACAACCAAAATTATGTCTCGCCTTTGTTTATTCTGATAATTTTTTTTTAACACAGATATCATAACTGCCTTCAGATTCAACCTTTGTTAGAAACGAAAATAGACTGGTTTTTTTAATTTAAACTAGTTAGCAAAATCCTATTAAGATTACATTAAGGTATGAAAATTTTACTGCCTTTCTAACTGCCTTTAAAGATGAGAAATAATTAGCATTTCCATGCAACTATATGAATGTTTCAAAAAAATATGAATCATAAAAAAATGTTATTTGCCAAGAATGAATGAGTCAACTTATATTTTCCATTTTTCTTTGTCTTTTAGGAAAACATAAGACAAAAGAAATATATATATTTTCTTTTCCAAATATATAACTTAAAAAAATGTATTTCAATAAAACAAGATATATATATGCCCTCTCATTCAATAACTCACACACATGCATCTGTATATTATTTTCTACCAAAAATAAAAAAAAAATTAGCTATTTGATCTATAAAATCATATATACTATTTTTAAACAACTATCATGAAGCTCTGTGTGTGCATACATACTGATCGCTTCAATACATTTTAAATTACACATAAAGGGTATATTCCATTATATATAAAGGTGTAGCCATAACCCTCTTCAGGGTCAAAGCATCACCAATACCCCCCCTTCATACATCACATGATCCTCATTGATAAAAATCATAATTTGAAAACTAATTTAAAGATATTTTATAGGATAGAAATGGATAAGGATTTAATAAGTGTCACCATCTAGCATCTATTAATTACTAAAGCTTACTCTAGATGGTAAAAGAGTAGGGATAATAAAAGAAACTGACCCTCATGAAGGAAAGTGAAGAAAACAGTAATCACCACCCTGGCTAACTGCCATTTGATGGACATTTTGAGGAGTTTGCCCTCCTTGTTTTACTGCATAAAATAAATGAAACACTGGAAACAAAAACAATTAACATAAATTTGGTTTAAACCTATAATAAATAGTAATAATTAAGACAAAAAGTGTTGTATATTGATTTTGGATTATATATTGATTGTATATAATGGCAGCATAGTCATACAATTCAATGATTCATGATAAAATAATAGAATCAAGTAATTTCCTTTTAATATAGGTAAAAATATATCTTTTGAAACACTAACCTGAAGTCCATTTCTACTTCTCCAAGAAGCAGAAAGAATATTCTTGTTTTGAGAATCAATGTCTATGCCTTCACCACAAATATGTATACCAGAAATTTTCCTAATATTTATTTGAACAAAAAAGAGAGGTGATATATATATAAACCAAAGGTGCATGCTACTAAACCTGGTAATAATACAAATTAATTATTCATTAACAAAGTTTAAACTAGCTAATCAATTCACTGACAATAAACTCTTACCACATTTTGACATTACATTAAAATAACCAGCCAATAGAATTAGTATTTATGGGGTTACATTGGTATACTACTAATGAGTTAGGTATCAACTAAGGACTGGTAAGCCATGACATAATTGGATTATTCTGCAAGTGTTGATTATTTTACTGTAATATCAAAGTTAAGAATTTGTTATTGAATTGATTATCTGGTTTAGTTTAAATTTGTGTAAGGAATAATGTCTGTAAATATATATATATAAAATGTGTGTGCGAATGTGATTTGTGGACTTAATCAGTGAAGTATTGAATAGTTTCACGCTCTTAGATCTAACCGCTTCAGCTTCATTTATTTATATAGAAAGTAGGTTGAAGTAAAGAGGGTTTCCCTCTTTTTTTCCAAAGAGTAAGCTTGTGGTTAAGACCTGTAGAGATCCCTACCTTTGCATTTTCATGCGCACACTCTTGAGGTTTTACAGCCTTAGTAAGTATTACTTACGTAATCAATGTGCATTAAATAAATTTATAATTACAACTTTAAATTATCATAATAGATTTCTAACTATAAGATCATTCCATTGACTTGTTATAAATTGAAAGATTTTGCGAGTACTAATTGGTAATAGGAATTGTGGATTTAATCTGTGAAGTATTGAATAGTTTCACACTCTTAGATCTAACTGCTTCAGCTTCACCTATTTATATAGAAAGTAGGTTGAAGTAAAGAGGGTTCCCCTCTTTTCTTCCAAAGCGTAAGCTTGTGGTTAAGACCTGTAGAGGTCCCTACCTTCGTATTTTCATGCACACACTCTTGAGGTTTTACAGCCTTAGTAAATATTACTTATGTAATCAATGTGCGTTAAATAAATTTATAATTGTTAATTAAATAAAACCTGATAAGCTTTATTGTATAAATTTTATAAAAATCATGTGTAACATAATGAAATATAAAAATAAGTTTTATTTCCATAACAAACTAATATTATGAACCTTGTATTTTTGTAATTTGCAATTCAGGATTTGGCTGGTACTGGGTTTGGAATGCACTCTACACCATTTTGGACATCAGGGGAAGCCCAAAATCACTGCTAATGCAACCAAGCAATAAATGATTTTAAATAAGACCCTAGGATTTTAATATTTCTCTTGTAATTGAACTTTTTACTTTTATTAATTCGTGCACTTTTTTTTTGTATTCTGCCACTATATCTTAGGATTTTAATATTTCTCTCATAATTGAACATTTGGTGAAATTTAAATGGGATGCTTGATAATTGTAAAATTAAATATAATACTTTGCTAAACTCTAAATATCAATTTTGAAATTTTTCATTAACATAATGCTAATTATTATTTTAGTAGACATTCTTGGACATATTTTGACAATTTATTTTGCAATGTATTTTGGGGATAAAATATCAGGTACAGTTTTATAGCTTATTTCTACAAAATTTCTGGGAGGGAGGGTCCAATGAAAATTGACATTTTTTTTTATGTAGACTGGACAAAATGTTTGAGAACACTTTATTAATTTTTGGGGTATTATCTATGATTATTTATTGCTTGGTTGGGTCAACAATGATTTTGGTCCTACCCCTGATGTACAAAATGATATAGGATAGATTTTAAACTGGTACCCAAAATTATTTACTAATCCAATTTTTTTTAATTTTGTAATATTAGTGAAAAACTTTTTTTATTATACTATATGTAAGATTTCATATTCGTACACTTCATTTCTATATGTATATATTTCAACTTGTGTGCTTTGTCTTTTTATAGTGTTTACTACTTGTGTTTTATTCAGTTATGTGTGTAATTCCCATGCCTTCTGATCAAATTTGACAAGTTAAATTTCCATCTTTAAATACTAATGTCTTTAAAACTATTATTCATATATTTATTTTTTCTGCAAGCTCTAATGTAGCTTCTGTTTTCTGGTGTGCTTGAATGTGAAATTTATTGAAACATTTTTACAATCATTTTAATATGTATAGATAAAGTATCACATGATCACCATTCTTTATGCTTACACAAACTGTTTACATAAAGACAAGACTCTGTACAGTAGCGCCACTCAGTGTGAGCCAGGGTAATCAATGGATGCAGGAAGGTTTATGAGTAGGCACTAGATAAGGGTTTTATGCACAAACCTTTATCCACTGATTCCTCTGGCTTGCACTGAGTGGTGCTACTGTATGGAGAGTTTTGCCTCTCTCTCTCTATATATATATATATATATAAAGTAATTTATTAAGCACTTGTCACCACTGAATGTTAAATGCAAAGAAGTCCAAATAAGAAGTAAGAATTACTGCAACATGATTATACATAAGTGAAGAGTTTATTGATGCCAAGACAATGATAACGTAAAGTTGGCATACTGAGAAAAGGTATGCCTATAAAGTGAGATGAATTATGTTCATCAATAAATGTGATTGCTATTTATTTATTTAGCTTATGAATTTAGAGAGCATAACTATTAACAAGATTAGAGATTCTAACCAAGAGATAGATTCACTAGTGACTTTATTCAATTCTGCTATTATAGCCATAAATCTAACAGCCACTATCAATGTGGTTCATAGTATGTGTTTGCCTACATTTACGATCAATGGCAATGAACATGGTTTTTCCTGAATCTGTTGAAGAGATTCCAGTTGTATCTAGGAAATTCAAACTTGGATGTTGTAGAAAGAGGTGGGAGATAGATTTTGTTAAATTAAATTTTTTAGATTTATTGGTGATAAGAAATGTAAAGAATAATTATTTGGTATGTAGTCATGTTAAGAGTAAGGATTTAAGATTTATAATTAAACCTGGTAGTTATCAATCTGTTTCTTATAAAGTGGCTACTTTAAGAAATTACTGCTATATAATAAGGTAGCTTTGTTTCAAAAAGGTCAATTTTATAATGATTATTTAAGTGTTGGCTACTCTGATAAATTTTTTAAAAGTATTTTATTTAATAGTAATTGTGATGTTGATAAATTTAATAATATGGAGGATAAAGAAAAATATGATTTTATTTCTTTGCCCTTTTAAAGTATCTTCTTATAGAATTGTAAATAACAATATTAACTTATTTACAAATAAGAAAATTGCTTGGAAAAGGGGTATTATTTGAATAATTTATTACATAATACAAAGGAAGTTTTTGATAGGAAGATTATTCCTGGAGTAATTTATATTCCTTGTTTTTGTAGGAAATAATTTATATACAGATCAGAGTAGTTTGAGTTTAAATAAAAGAATAAATATCTTAGTTCTGCTTTATATATCCATGAAAGAAATACTGGTCACATTATTAGTTTTGATGAATTCTAAGGTTGTCATCTTTGAAAGGACTAAAATAAAAAGAAGAATGAAAGAATCTTTATTATTAAAAATTTATGATTCTGAAGCAACTAAATTATTTAAGAGTTCTTTTAAATATTAAAGGTGTATGTGCTGTACAATAGAATGTATTTGTTGAGATGTTTTTAGATCCTTTGCAGTTGAGAAATCTGCTTTTGGCAGAAACCAATGATTGTATTATAGAGTTTTTTTTTTTTTTTTGGCTAATCTTGTTTAATTTTGGATTTGGGGTAACTTTAATTATATTATTGACTAATTTAAACTGAAAACTAATAATGAGAAATGATTAAACAATAATTTTATAAGTTTATTAAATTATGAAAATTTGTATTAATTATTAGCAATTTTAAAAAATAATAAACTAGTAATTAACAATCAATAAAAATTAATACTTTACCTTAAAGAATGCACCTCTCTACTATCCCAGAACTAAAAAAAAACAAAAAGTATTACATTTTAAAATTATTTCTTCTAACGTAAAATAATTATTGCATTCATTAAAAATGTCCTTTAAATTATTAAACAATGACACTATATTGTAACACTATGGGGAAATACAGGATCGTACCTAGGGTGATGGTCACCAGCACATGAACATCAACTGCTCTAAATTGGTTAGACATTTATAACTTTACCAAAAATTGGGGTTTAAACCATGAGGGATCTGAGAAATTGTATTTTATCCTCAAATTAATTTAATCTCAAAAAGGTTCGCATAATAGATCACTCTGAGAGATCAGCATAGCTAACTAGAAGTTCACCAGCACTCCCTAAAAGTAATAATCATTCTTCATAGTGAACAGAAATGGGTCTCCTGTAGACCAGGCTAAGAATTGAGCCTTTGCCAGCTTGGACAATAATTTAAAGCATAGTTTGTATGCACAAACTTAAGTGCTAATCCTTAAGACTACAAACAAAAAAATGCTGGGATATTAAAACATGCTGATCATCATCAATGCTCTGGCCATTTAGTACCATTAATGTACTGGTCAACTATAAATTCAATTTGTAATAGAGACCAAACTAAATAAAATTTAGTGCATGGACTTTGAAGAATATCCTCTGCACCAAGCCAGGAATCATCATGATCATCTGGATGCCCATACCCTAAATATAACCCCCCTATCCCATATAGCTGTTATGCACAAATCTAGCTCAGGAAGCAAGGACTATAATTATTACTATGAGCAAGAGGGAAATAAATTAGCTTCTTATAAATAATCTTAAGAAATTCATGAGCTTCCCCTACTTATAAATAACTAGTGGTAATAGTTTTATTGAGATTCTCAAGAAAAAAACTAAACCCTAGAATTTAAGCTGTCATGATATAAGGTCACACAGACTGCAATTCATGAAACATGAACTGGGTAGAATAAAGTAATTAAGACTAAAATAATATTTTTAAAACAATTATTTAATATCTACTTAACAAAAAAATTACATGATAGTAAATTTCAAACATCCATTTCATCATAAAAAAATAAATATATAGTTTGATAAGAATTTGTTAAACATTTCAAAATCAAAAATAACATTTTAATTTTTTTCAAATATTTAAGAATTAATTAAACATGTTTAGTTTAGCAAAAAAAAATTATTTAACTTTACAACAGATTTATTATTAGTACTTATTCTTTTTTTGAAAACTATTTCATAATTTGTAAGAGAAAATTGACTAGGGTTTTAAAAAAATGTACAATTTGAAAACATTAACTTAATGAAAGTTTTACCATTATCAATTCTTATAAAAAATTATTGCCTTTATGAAACAAAAAAAATTGTTTCTATAAACAAAAGAAAAAATTAGGGTGTGCACACAAAAATAATATTTATAGCCATGGCTTTCTTGTTGTAGAAACCTTTACAGTTGCAAATTCAGTTTTTCCTAATGGAGTTTCTTCTTGAAGGCTTCTAAACATGGGCCTGGTTAAATTTGTCCTTTTCTGGGTCTGTAGCAATTCCTGGTAAATGGAAATAGCAATTTTTGTCCATTTGTTTTTCCTCTTGAATTTCCAGGTAAGACATATATAGGCAGACTTCATGCTCTTGGTTGAAGGCAAGGTTGCAAACTGGTTTAAGAGTTTTTTACCTTACCTATATTTTCTTCTAGTAAAGGTGGGTTACATGGATGAAGGTGATATGTAGCTTTCAGCTGACCTTAGCATAGGATTTTCATTGTACAAATCATTTTTAATGCTAATCTCAGTATGCTAATAGCTGGATTAAAAACATATTCAATAGCTTGGTTAAGATTTCTGCTGCATTATTCCACAGGTTGGCAAAGACTTCTGCTTCTTTCTTTTCTACAGCTGGATTAAAACTTCACTCCTTCTCTTCAGCAGCTAAGTTAGAAATACTTTCTTCTATCAGCAGCAGGATTAAGATTTGACTGTTCTCTAACATTTAAGTTAGCAATATTTCTCTTGTCTTTTTTAGCAGCAGAATTAAGATTTGACCATTCTCTCTTCAACAGTTAAGTTAGGAATAACCTCTCCAGACACTTGGATATTATTTATTCACACCCCACATTTTTTTCTAGAACAATCTTGCCCATAAGCCAATTACAATCTGTCTTATATAATAATTTTCACGACAACCAAATAGAAAATTTTATAACTAATTATTCAGACAATTATCTTCTTACTCATTGATTAAAAACAAATCAAGAACTTAAATTTAACAGCATAAACTTCTTGATATTCCTTCATAATTAAAAACTAAATCTTACAACAAAAAAAACAACAACAATAAGATAATCAGTTAATTGCACTGATTTGATTTTTCTCTTTTATTAAATAGAGATTAAAAAAACTGATTAATTAAAAATAAGATTTACAAATGTATTAAAATCCCTTTAAAAAAAAATACTTTAAATATATTTAATGTTTAAGAATTCTCATATTATCATGTTGGGACTTAAAATATTTAATTAAATAAAGACCCATAAAAACATTTATTGGAAAATTAAATTTTATTTTCCCCATTAATTTTTTTTTAAAATTCTCAATCCTGAGGAACATGCTGCCAACTATCTAATTATTTATTTTTCTAGTACAGTTATGTAACCAACTGGTTACAATATATACTTTTTATTTTAATATATATATAGTACAATCTACATCTTAATAATATATATGTCATGTTTTCTAGTATTAGAGAATACAATTACAGATGAAAACATTCTCTTGTAAATCATCTGTCTAAGATTACAAATAAATTATAACTGAGATATTACATCAAAAGGAGTAAGTTCTTTAATATGCTAGAAAATATTACAATGACAAAATTAATAAATTTTCTATTTTATAATTTATAAAGTAATATTAATTACTAATACTTTTAATAATCTTATAAAACTACCTTCATAAATAGATAACAAACCAATGCAAAAACACTAGACAGCCATCTTTATTAAGAAATAATAATCTACATTTAAGTATATACTCACACCATGCTTTCTAGCATTAAACATTACAAACAAATGAAAAAAAGACTCATTTTTATCTACAGATTATAAATAGACTATAACATATTACAACAATATAAGTGAATGTTTTAATATGTTGAGAATTTTGCAATAGTCAAGTTAGAAAATTTTTTACTTTAAATAAATGTGAAAAGCTTAGTAATATAGTACTTAATACATTTACTAACCACAATTTGGAAATCAAATTTAGATGGAATATGATTTTTGTTCAGATGGTCAAGAATTTCTAGTAAGCTTAGATTTTTTTATTTCTAAAAAATAATCTGTATATGGCTAGCTATACAATTTTGTTTCGAAAATATATAGCCAATAATTCTTAGCCAGAGGATAAAATTAAAAAAGAAAAACCATTTCCTTCAAATTAGCAGATGACCAACCTAGTGAGATTCATTTTTCCTAAGTTAAAAAGATCTTTGTCCAAATCAGCTCTTTAAAGACTGTCTATACTCATATATATATATTAAAATGATGAATTTCATAGCAGTGTGTGTAGTTTCTAAGTATATTTAAATTTAAAAAAAAGAGAAAAAGAAATTGAAATAAAAATTTAATTACAATAGATAATACTTATTTAATTTTAAAAAGTGGAAATTTTGGAAACTTTCTTAATTAGTCAAAATATTTCAAATTTTTAAATATAGTGAAAAGTAACTGTAAAGTAATAGTTTTGATGTGCATGCAAGCTACATTTATATTTACAATATTTTATTTAGTTCTAAACATAAAATCATGACAATTTATTTAATGTATGCAAAATGTCTGTTATACTGGGACTTAATCAGTTGTAAAACCTTTATTTTAGATTTTAGTTAAATCTGTTTTCAGTTATTTTTATATTTTAATTATCTAAAGAATTACTAAAACCCAGTCATATTGAATTACAAGTTGCTATAAAATCTTCATTTGAATGTGCACAAATATTAAATTCACAAATACATAACCTTAACAATAAACTTGCTTCATTAGATGTAATGGAACTTAATACTCAGTATAATGGCAGTTATCTATTAGTATAATTCGTGATATTTTAATTAATAAGCATAAAATAAATTTTATTATTGATGTTCTTAAATGGATGGATAGGGACATTACAGCCCTTTTCATTTAATGAAATATGGATCACCTTTGAGGCTACCATTAAGTGGTATAATTTGTAATATAGTTCTTAACCAATTTCAATTAGCAGTTAGTCCAAAAAAGTTTGCTACAGCAATATCATCTTTGTACATGCGCTATGGAGATAATGTTCTTGTCTATGCTAAAGAAAAAAATTATTGATTAAAGGATGAGTTATCCCATTTATTTTCTTTAGTTTGGAATATAGAAAATGAAGATATATCAAATGGCATAATGTTTTAGATATATATATTCAACACTCAAACTCACAAATTAATTATAAAATCCATCAATGTTCATGGTATAATTCATCCACATTCTTATACTCCACATAAATTGGCTGATTTCAAATATTTTCATATAGAAACTACATATTATACAAGTTTGAAACAGACAGAAATGACAACATTGAAAACTATTTAAAAGACTTGGTCAATTCAGGATATAATATTAATATATTAAATAAAACTCTTAAAAAATTCTATTCATCTTTAAATAATAGAAACATTAATAACAATATCTATGCATGGATCAGCCTCCCTTTTGTACCACATATTTAAAAAGATGAAAATAATCTCAAAAGATCTCAATATTAGTTTTAGAATCCCTACTAATCTTAATCAAAATTTGAACAATACTAAGGATAAATCATCTCCAAATCAAGCTCCAAATAGTTTATAAAATTAAATGCAATGAACCAACATGTAATGCAATTTATTATGGTGAGTTTCATGCCAAATGCTATAAGATTAGCATAACATATATATATATATTGTAACGGGATATATATATATGCGTTACATTTAAATTTTAATACTTAATTTTTTTGTAAATATCTAATACAGAATTAAAAGCACAAACTTTCAAAATGCACAAATAATGAATTATTAATATGTTTGATTGAAATATTCTATAGTTTAAATAAAATATAATAAAAACCTTTTAATTCTAAAAATAATGAGGAGAGTTTTTAATCTGAAAAATAAAAATTACGAACAGATCCTTAGGGCAAAATGACCATTAATAAGATGATTACAATATAGATAAGAATAGAAACAAAAGGCTTGTTTTTCCTGCCCAAAGATATAGACACAGACCTCAGTGGAAAAATCCAAGTAGCCACAAACCCCAAAATTTACTTAACCATAAACCCAAAATCTACTACAAACTCAATGAATCAATGAAATAGAGATATGGAATAAGTTTGATGAATCCTGCATTCCAGAGATAAGGTGCCTGAGGACTAATATAAAAAAATCCAAAACAATAATTAGTTAGAGAGAATGAAGTTTGAATTCCGTTGTCTTTGCTGAAAGTAAAATAATTAAAAATATATATATTGTCGCCGTCACTAAGAATGTAATCCGTTTCTTTGTGCTTCCTTCGGTTCAGCCGACCGAAGGCAGCTTTTATCCCCACGGATCCCAGGATCGAACCACTGGTACCATCTTCAGAAAAACGTAAATGCGTCTTCATAAATTGTCATCGCCCACAAGAAATGGATCTTGTATAAATTCAGATCTTCATCATGAAGGAACGAGCCCGGAGAAAGAAAGGAAAGTATACATTATAAACAAAAAGACATTATAAACTCTTAATTTAAAATCTCAGAACTTTATTTTCCTTTAAAGATGAATTATAGACTTTCTCTCTTGATCAAATCTGAACTCTATAAACTTTAAAATTTTTTTAAGTCTTATCAAAAATTGAAACGTAATCTTTTTAAAATATGTGTTATATGTTTTCATTTATGCTAAGTGTAAGATCTGTTTGTAATAGGGAGGGATTTGCGATTGCAAACTTAAATTTAAAGATAACAACACGTATCATTATTTGTGCATTATTAAATTTTAAAAATAGGTTAAAATAGTATTTGTGAAAAAAAATAAGATAAATATAATGTGTCATTTTTAAATGATTTAAAACTGTAAACTAAAGATTTTTTTTTTTTAGAAATAAATTAATAAAATGATTTAAATGTTAATTGAGTGTAGATGGCTGCTAGACTCGTTTAAATATATGTTAGTTTTAAAGGGGTTTTGATTTTGGACTATTTGTTTCGTAGTTGTGTCAATGCTGGTGGAGAGATATATGGACATTTATATCAATGTAATGTGAAGTGTGTTAGCAGCTAGGGCGACGAGTCCAACCAAATGCGTGACCCCAAAGAGGTCATCATATCATTGAAGTGGATGCAGATGTATTTCCTGCGCCACTGACCCCTTCTAGCTCTGTGGAGGAATTATAAGTCGGCAGAAAGACCACTTTCCCCCATACGTAGCACTCTTTAATTAATTTATATACATGATTCCTTCACTAGACAGATGCCCATTCCTGTACTGGATGATGATCATGTCCTTCAAATAATATCATGCTGTTCAGATGCACATTCCTGTCAGTGTGATTATATGCTAATATGTTCACATTGCATTCATTGCTGATATACATCTGGAAGCGAGCATTGGTGTGACTGCGGACTTTTAGCCTGGAATTGAAAGTCTTTTAAGTGCGTCGTCTGGGTAGCTCATCTATACTCAACATTTCTAAGATTAAAAATAAAAGTTAACACAAATAAAAATAATAGTAAATAATAATGAAACAAACATAATTTTTTTTATATAATTATTTTTCAAGTTTGTGTGTCATCACTTATATATATACATGAATAAAATCTTTTTGTGTTATTAATACTGACAGTGATTGCTTTTATTATTCTTTATTATTAAAAATATGTTTTAATAAATATATAAGTTTCTGTGTCTACTTGAGTTAGTGACTAGGGCTGTCGTCATGATCTTAACAGCGCGTATCTGTCTACTCTATAAATTTTCTAGGTTCAAATGATCTAGTGGCACCCCTGTATGACAGATACGGTAAGACTGGATAATGATCACCCATTTCCCGACCGTTATAATATAAACATGCTAAAGCAGATCCTAGTATTAAATCTATATTTTTAGAACATGAAATGAAGTCTGGTTATAATTTAAATCCTATTAATATAAAAGTTGTCTGCACTGAGCGCAATGATCAAAAAAGAAAATATAATGAGGCATAGTTATTGCAAATAACATCAACACAATAAATAAGAAAGATTCATGCATTGCATTATCATGTAAATAATATATATAAATTATTAACTTATAAATTCTATTTATACAAACTTACATTAGTTCTACGAAAATGACTGATCTGTTCGAAAGCAATGCATAGAAATAATAGTTTATTAAATTTATCTTTCCAGAATAGTGTATCTTTACTATTATTTTTTAAAATCGTGAATGAAAATGATAATAATTTAAATATAAAAATTAAATTAATAATATCAACTGAGAGGAATTTGACTGAGAATTCCTGATTTTTAAACATGTTATTTAAAATAATAACTAATCTTTTTCAAATGTATATCATATGATACTAAATTATCCATGCACTTTACTACTGTTACACAATGTTTTTATTTACCACCCTCTTTTACAGTTTCAATTGCCCCAGCAATCTTCAGAACTTTTATATCTCCTGAAACATCAACTGCTTTGAATTTAGCTGTTGAAGTTAAGAGATATGAAAGTTCTGAAGAAGGTTTCTGGGGCAATTGAAACTGTAAAAGAGGGTGGTAAATAAAGCATTGTGTAACAGTAGTAAAGTGCACAGATGATTTAGTATTATATGACTTACTTAAAATACTAAAATGTATGAAAGAAAGAGAAATCATGCATTAAACTTGAGGTGAAAATGTAAATCAAAAGATTTAAGCTTATGACTCACTTAGAATTAGAAATTTCCATATTATGAGTTAAAAATTAAAAAAAAAAAAGAGACAGTTACATTTGAAATAATTTAGTATAAAGTGAAATATAATAAATTTAAAACCTAATTAAAATATGAATCTAAGCCGATGTAAATAACAATTGTATTACATATGTATGTTCACAAGTGTGTCAATCTAATGAAGAACATCAATAGATAGTTATTAACTAATTTAAATGGCAATATTACAATCGATAATTTAATTATACTTTCTATAAAAAATTATTATAAACGAACATATTTTTTTTCTTCTTTTTTTTCAAGTGTCATAGCATCGGCCGGGATGCGAACCCGCAACCCGGGCAACTGCCTGCAAGTGCAAGAAAGTCGCGCTGACCTCTTGCCCACCAATGCAAGACTAAATGAACATATTTTATTTAATTCATTATTTTCATAAGTAGTCATTAATGTAATTGACTAAGATATTTACTACCGCAGTTTCAAACTGTAACTCTAAACAGATGGTAATCAGCCAATATGTGCTATACTGTCATATTTAATCAATGTTGTTTTGTTGAATTAGAGGCTTTGAAATGATAAGAGTGGCTATCTTAACTTTGTACCTAAATGCAATTATATAAACCAATCATAAGTATCTTGGATTGAGATTGTGAATATTTTATATTCACTTTACTTCCATTTTCTTCATTATGTGTATTAACACTCCTGAAATTTTAACATTTACTGTGTGTTGATATTAAGAAATGTTAGAATTGATGTAACTGACTAAAGCATTTACTAGCACAGTTTCAAAATGAAATTCTAAACAGATGGTAATCAACTGCTACACATGTGCTGTACTGTCATATTAAACCAACATTTTGTTGAATATGAAGAAACTTTGGATCCAAACCACATGAGAGACTTTGAAAAGATAAGAGCAACTGTTTCTAATATTCATGCATTGATTTACCACTTGTTGCTTGTATGTGTAGTAGGGTTTTCCAAACATATGTTTTTGAAGGATCTTACCTAACAATTATGATCAGATCTTAAGCAAAGTTTAATAACATTTTATTGAATATTTTGAAGTAGGATTTATGAATTACATTATTTTTAAGGAAAATATTTGCCAAAAACAACAAGCTCTATAGTTATGAATTGTTTGGAAGCAACCCCATCACTACGACCACTATTTAATAATATTAACAGCATTACAAGATTAATATAATTGCCAATGGAGCATTCTTAGTAATGGTAATATGATTTTATATATATATACACACAAGCAGAATAATATGTATTTAATTTCATCAAATAATATGTATTAGATACTGAAAATTATTATGCTGTGAGAGTCTATGCATTATACATGCGAATTGAAAAAAAAAGATTAAAATTAGTCCATACTGAATTGCATCAAATTGATATCTAATTAGAGTATCCATCCTTAGAAATTTTTTTGCTAACAAAATAATATAAATCTTTATTGATCTTTAGGCTCATATTCTACTTTTTTTTTTAATATTGTACCAAATGTTTACATTGTTATTTACTCATTTGAAATTATGTTCTTGCTACAATATCTAATCAATAGCAACATTGGATAATAGAAAAACTTGATAGGACCAATATTATAAATCTTTAATGAGTAGTCATGCACACATTTTGCTAACATAACATTTAATGAAATTCGGATATCTCGTAGGTCTTCACACGGTAACAGCTACAATGATCGATATTAAATTGATAGGTAAAATTCAGTAGAGATCACCATTCATGACTTGATACTGTAATATCAGGATATATAAGGTATAGCTTTTACTAAAAGTTTATATACCATATTTGCACCAAAATAAGACCTAACCAGAAAATAAGACTGTAGTCTAATATTTTAGGGTGCTTATAATATAAGACCCACCCTGAATATAAGTCCTACTTAAAATCATCAACCAGATGGATGGATTTCGTTTGTCCACTGAAACATATAATAAACATTGAATTATAAAGTAATGAACATAAATAAATAAATAATATTATTGACCTTAAAGTTTAAGTAAATGACAATATAGATTATAATTAAGTATTTGTAAATATTCAAGTGGGAGTTTTTGGATGGGAGATAAATGCCTATGATATAAATATCACAAAAGTTACTGGTGTTGCACAGTAGATCATTTTCATTGGGATTGTCTATTCTCTGAAAAATTACCACATGTATGCACAGTCATAGTTTATCCCTGCTAACTTTGTAATGATCCTCTCATTCACTTCAGCTGCTGGGCCCCAAAAAACTGCAACATATCTCACATATTTATTGCTCTCCAATTATTGAAAAGAGAATGACATGAATATTAGGTAAACAAAGTTGCAATTCTACTACAATTTTTACAAGTGCAGGCTTGATAATGGATAGACATGTTTCTTATAAATCTTCATAATTCAATACATCCTGTGCATTATAATGGATGTACTTAATGTGCTCATGTGAAGTATAGAAACATTTTCTGTGTTTTTTTTTTCATTGTTTTTGTGTAGACAATCATTCTTAACTGTAAACATTTTTGTTACTATTTGGGTATACATTTTCAGCTGACACTTGATTTAATAGGAGATTTAAACAGAATAATATTCAATGGGAAATGGAGCTGCAAGAAATTCAGGCATTGGGGAGTTATGATGATGTTTCAGAAGAAGATGAAGTGAGTGTATTAGAATAAATGTGTATTTTTGTACTTGAATAAATATAAATTTTTGTACGAATAAATGCAGATTTTTGTGCATGAAAAAACAAGACCTTCTCTGAAAATAATCCCTAAGCCATCTTTTAGAGCAAAAATTAATATAAAATCCAGTCTTATTTTCAGGGAAACAGAATTTAGTCATAGCGGATATTTGGTCATTTTACTAACTTGGCAGTACATATGTAATTGTGAATTGAAGTGTTATAAATTAAAAATGAAATAAATATCAAAATAATAGCAATCAAAAGGATTCTGGCCAACTGCAGACTGATGGTAAATCCAATCCAAGAATAATGACTGAAATGAATGATGAAAGAAGGCCGATGATGCAAATCAACTCAGAAGAGTAAGTGCAATTTAGATATTTTAATACATTTTATTGAATGATGATATTAAAAGAGACATTTTATATTTGTCTGCATAGGAATAATTACAAAATATTACAATGTAGATGGGGGTCAAATTACATGAAATCAAATACATAAAAGATTTGGTAATATCCAAGGTGAGAATGATTAATAAATTATTTAGAAACTAGGATAATAAAGCATATTTAAATAAGATAAACTATGAAAATCTATACTGTATGTCAGACACATTTCCTCAATAAAACAGAAATATTGTCAAGCATTGGTGGTCAAGAGGTCAGAGACAGCTGCTTTACAAAGAGTTGTTCCAGGTTAGTGGGTTCGCTTCCCAGCTGATGCTATGACTCATGAGAAAAAAAAACAGTGTATTATCATTTCCATCAAAAAAGATCATTTTAATCTAGTGGGCAGATCATCAGTCATATACTCAGCATTCATGAGCTATGCCTGGATAATGAATAACAATTAATGCTTGGGGTTTTTCAAGTGTCAGATTTTCTGCACTCATAACTGTAACAATAATCATATCAGATAAATATATTTATGATTGATACTAATCATTTATTAAACTAAAAGTGTCTAGCCCAGATATAAACCTCAGTTAAAGATTAATATAATTATTATTTTCAATTATATACATAAACTCATTCAACAATTCAAACTTCATCTTTTTTTCCCCCAAGTGTAATATGTTTCTAAAATATACTTAAAATTTCCTTTCTTCCACACTTTCTTGAAATATATGAATAAAGACATCTGAAAAAGATAATTCCTAAGTAATGCATTTCATGCTGAACCAGCACTCACCAGTTGACCCAGATTACAATCTTTTATATATACCTACATCATTTGTTCAATATTTTTCAATACCAAATTATTATATTTTGATATACAAATGTCAAATTTTCTGCATTCATAACTTTGATACCAATTATTATTTAAAATTAATTTTCTGATTAAAATAAATGACCAGTTACAAAACTACACTCTATATGCTGCAGATAAAGCTATATATCCATACATAAAGGAATGTTACGATATATTATTGAAGTGAATGGTAAACCCAAGAGCTAAATATTTTGGAATTAATTCTCGGTTGAAGAAAAAAAAACTCATTTCGTTCAGTTGAATCAAGCAATTGAGCTCAATTCACCCTTTGTTGCATGACTTCCTAAGCGATTAACTATACAGATATTCTTTTTTTTTCTTTCCAAACAATTCCTTTCTATTATGCAGATGATTAAAACATCATCATGGAACAAATTACTATTTCATAATTGTTATTACTATAACAATCATCAATACCAATTGATTGAATTCTATGATTAGAAAAACTCTTTATCAAGTGAGATCAGGTATTGAGGTATGTAGATAGGCCATTAATAATTATTCCAATTATATACAATTTGTATATATATAAATATTTTAAATCAAAAAAAAAAAGAACAGATAATGGGAAAATATCAAACTATCTACAAGGAAGCATCGGAGAGATCATTATCTGCAATAATCCATTTAAAAGTCATTCCTTGTAAAGAGGAGTAAAGAAAAATGAATTATTTACCAGACTTGCAAATTTCTATGTGATGAAGGTTGGATTGTATTTTTGTCTTTATCCACCAATTTAACAAAAAATTAATGATTACCCAGGTTGGCTATCTAAAAGAAAAATTCTAACCTTGTTTACTTACTCAGCTTAAATTTGAATGTAAGCCATAATCACGAATGCACTTTCTCTATGCAAGCAATGTCTTTTTGTATGTATAAATATGTTTATAACTATAAACTGTAAATGAGATTGTAGACAGCCAAAAAATAGGCTAATACTTCTAATGTGCATTTTAGCATAAATCAGGCCTCATCTATTAGTTCTAAGTCAAAACAACTTCCCAGATGTCATATACTACTGCTCTGTATTTACATGGTGTAAACTACATAAATTTACTTTACAACAGATTTAGTAAATACTTATTTATGATAACCATCCCTTAATAAATACATAAACAATTGTAGTTTAGTGCAGTGATATGTAGCAGACTCAGAACTAAAGATTTCCAAGATCAGCTAGCAGCTAAGTAACTAAAAAAACAACTCACTTCAGACATAGTGAATGGAATTGTTAAATTCTCAAACTGCCACCAGGGTGCTTAAACAACATGTGATCTGATCAAATTATCATATAATAACTTATTTACTAAATAATTATTAATCATTTTTATTATGTTAGTATTATATTTATATTTTTTAAATCTTAGATACAGAGGTCAATTATATTTAAAACTCTTTACATATTGTACACAATAATCTCATTCTTATAATATTAATATCATTTATGTTCTTTATTACTTTTACAATGCTTCATATAGTTGCAACCCATTACTGATGGTTTCAATTGCTCCAACAATCTTCTTCAGAACTATAACAAACACAATACAAATACATGAATACAAATATACATCAACATACAATTTCTAAGAAGCATTGTAAAAGTAATAAAGAATGTAAATGATATTAATATTATAAGGATTTGGCAATGCAATAATAAAAACAAAGTTATAATACTTCATAAAGACTCACATTCTTCTTTTGTTAACCATTTAATTATTTCCACTCATGTACACAATCGTATATTTCTCTATTACTCAAAATTACAATTAATATCCTTACATTTCAAACATGGGTATATAATATTTTATAAGCAGTTAATTTTTTTGTCTGACCTGTATTGTACCATCCCAGCCACCACTAATAAATTGATTAACTTCTTCTGGGTGAAACTGTAAGGCAAAAATCCTCATTCGATGACCATCCATAATATCGGGCCTGGTACTATCAAATAAAACAACATGAGTTATGCAATAATTGTACTCATATCTTGCATTTAAAGTTAGCTCTCTATAAACTTATATTATGTGGACTGTTTATTTTTGGTATTTATCTATTATTAATATTGGTTGCTAAACAATAACCAAGGAAACATTGTGAAACTTAACAGAAAATTAATTTTATAAAAATTAATTACAATGCATTTACACAATACAAAATTATAGTTATCTATCTATTATTAATATTTGTTGCTAAATAATATCCAAGAAACCACTGTAAGACTTAACAGAAAATTAATTTTATAAAAAATAATTAGGATGCATATGCATACTTAATACAAAATTATAGTTAATCATACATTGAGATTACTTAGAAATGTAAAATAGAATGACAAACAGGTTTCAAATTTGTTGACTTGTTATAATAATGAAAAAAAGGAAATTGTGAAATGTCAAGTGTCAGTGGCCTAACAGTTAGCATAACTGCCTTCCAAGCTGCTGGCTGGGTTCACTTCTTGGTCAACGCTTTAACATATATATATATAAAGGGAATTGTGAAAAAATCAAGCCGGTTATTATTTTATTTTTTAAAACAAGATTATTACCATAAATAAACAAAAGCATGCTAAAAGATTTTAAAGTAAATATTAATAACACAATTTTTTGTTTAAAATTTCCAAAAAATACTTTTCTGAACTATAATTAACATATTCACACAGCATAATCTATTGCAGAGCTATTTATTGTATGATTGAAAAAATAACACTAAACATTTAGCAAATGAGTGAAAAGTAACTGCAGTTATCACAAAATTGAGGACATTAAAATACATAATTATTAGCTTACTACCAGATGCATAGAATTATAAAACAAATGGACTTGGCTTCAAAGCATTGAGATGGTTTTTAATTTCAGGTTATTATCTGGATAATATGAAAAATTTTAAAATAATTGCTAAATGTGTAAATGCAAATAAGGTATATGATGAATATATGCAGAGAAAGTCTTGCAAGGTTTTGTTGTACATAACAAATATAATAAATATATTCGCACACTAAATTTGGATTTTTCTTTGGGACAACATTGACTAGGTAACTTAAAAAAATTGACTTACTTGGAAAGATGGCATTATAAGTTCTAAACATACATCAGAGAGTAATAGTTTCACACAAGCACTAATGAGAGAATTAAAAAATGTAATCCAGTTTGATCAGATATTGTAGAAGCCATATCATTACCATCTACACCATGCAGAAAGTTTTGTGATAATGTTAGATAAATACTAAGTTATGACATACACACATATCACAAAATTTAAGTTAAAAGTGATCTAGAAATTAACCAACAAAAATAAAAACATTGTTTAAATCAAATAAGCCAATTAATAAGATTTTAATGCATTATGTTGTGAGGTGATAATATCTCCCAGAAAATAAATGACTTCTATGGTACATATAGTTTCTCATATATTTTTAGAGTCATTTTAAGTCATTGTGATTTCAGATCATCATTGGTTACAAAATATTGATGCAGAAGACTAATCTCTTCTTTGTAATATCTAATTATAGATAAATTCAAGAAGAGTAAAGAAAAAGAATTGTGTTAATTAAAATGAAAAATTATTTAATTGGATAGAACTATGAAGTGTCTTAGATTGTTCAAAAAAGACAAGTGTAAAGTTTGGGAAGAAAATGCTAAAATACTCAATCTGCCACTAGAGGGCTTCACTGTCACATGATCCTTAAAATTAATCATACAGTTATAGATAAACATGTATAGGCAAAGAAGATTAGTAAACAATGGAGATAATTAATTTTAAGTTAGGGGAAGGTGACTTCCCTTAGTCATATATTATTAAAAATCATTGTTTCTTGGTTTAAATTCTTAATATCTAATTGAAAATCAATCCTTTTAATTTTTTCATTTGAAAATAGAAAATGTTGACCGGAAGATAAAGACTTCCTTCAATAATTTATAGCTAAAAATCACTGTTTCTCCTTTTAGATTTTTAATATTTAATTGAGAGCTCTTTCAATATTTTTAGTCTATTTTCAAAACCTTTGGAAAATGACAAAGAAATGTCATTTTCAAAAATTTTGAGAATGACACAAAAATGTCATAAAGGATGTCTACTAAATATTAAGAATAACAAAAGAAAAAAATAGTGATTCTTAATAAAATATTAGTACTTTTTGAAAAGGGATGTAAAAATATCAAAAGCAATCTCAACTAAATGTTATGAATCTAAAGGAGAAATGATGATTCTTCATTTTATATTATAAGAGAAAATCTGTAATTTCCTCCATTATAATTAAGTATCTCCATTCTTCATTAATCTTCATGATCTACATTACAAATATATTGTAAAGTATATAAAAGATATCCCTGAGGTGAAGTGAGAAGAAAGAAAAAGAAACGGATTCCATAGGTTGAATATTAGTTGGTTATATGTAAAAGAAGAAGAAAGAGAAAATTATTATAAATTACTAACATTTAAGTTGATGTTTTGAAAATATGAAGCTCATCAGAGAGTCCATAACATACTATTTATACTATCATGCATATAATGAGTAAAATTTATGAATGCTTTATATGCATATGCATATAGTAATGGCAATATTTGTGTGTATGATTGAATATCACATGATCACCATTTCAACTCTGGCTTGCACCGAGTGGCATTATTGTATGGAGAGTTTTGCCTGTTTTAATGATTGAATAGTACGACTATAATTAAAATGAAAATATAAAGCTTAAATACTTTAAATAATCAAATTTCAAAACTGGTAAACTAACAAGTGAGATAATATTAAAATATATGATCTAATATTTTCATAAATATTATATGATGAAAATTAAATGATTGCCTTATCTGATAATACAGATAAAACTATCCAATTGAAAATTATAAATCAACCTTCATCAACTTTGGAATTAAACTTTATGGCAAGTGAAACAATAAAAATTTAATTCTTATTTATAAACAATCAAGAATCTGTGATCAGATAATGACCAGATAGCTTTAATTAGTGATGGTACCTGTGAGAAGTTTTCGGAAAGTTTTCTGAGCAAAAATTATAAGTGAAAACTGTTATTGACAATATGAAACTTATCTATGTCTGCTGAAGCCTTTGTTACAAATCTACTTAATACAAATTGATGTCTACATCAAGGAAAATTATTTTTTCTTACTAATTAATAAATATGAAATGCAAGAATATCTGTACTTCTAGACTAATAATCAAGAAAAGAAAAGAGAGAAGTAAGCTGAAATCAATGCTGAATACAAGAAATTTAAATTTGCACATATGGAAGGATCCCACACCAGTGCCACCTAAGAATCTTACCTGGATAATATCCCCTGAGTCTCTATGAATTTTATTTTAAAGTTACCCAAACAGATCATCCTAGAGAACTAAAACAAATAAAATAGAAATATACAAAATAACTGAAAGATAATAATAAAAAAGCAAAAAAGAAAACAGACAAGCAAAACATTTATATATTCAATTTTGAAATGACTTGACTGTGTTTAAAAATTATATTTATCATGTGTCATGCTTATAAAATATTTTAAAGTGTTTTTTGCATACATAGTTAAAATGATATGATTTTTGTGTCTCTGGCTGAATTATAAAAGGTAAGCCTGTCATTAGCTTATTATAATTTACTTAACCCTAAACATATTAGGGACTGACAAATAATCCCTCACTAATAAATTATTTTTAACACACACACATATATATGTAGGTTGTGTTCAATACTAGATATGATGCATTATTTTTGCCTTTCAGGATGCATTAATATTAAAAATATATCTTTATTATGTATGTATTTTATGATTTAAAATATTGTAATTTCAGATTTTTTTTCTTCACTATTAATAATTATGTAAGATTTAATACGCTTGACGTATATAGTGAAATTAAATTCATAAAAAATTACACTAATATTTCTTAAGGCTAAGCGCTTTCAGAGCATTCAACTCCATATTCATAGCCTCCAAACCTAATAATTTATGCAAATCTATGCAAGCTCATTTATATTGTCCATCTCTTTGATATAGAAAAGCATGTATCCTTCCTGTTTATTGCCTTCAAGTCTCTTGCTATATACCATGCTTCTTTCACCTTCCTTTTGATGTCATTTCTTTCAGTGGAAATTATTTTAGCACATGCAGGTTCAAGTTCATGATTAGCCTCTTTTTGGTGGTCCACAAATACTGAGCTGCCTTCATTTCTGCTTAATACTCTTTTGCATTAAGTATTTGTGTTGAGCTACTCTATTGTTTATAGTGGCCCGGGTCTCACCATAGTATACTGCTCCACAGTTAGCCTGAGGGCATGCCATCTTTTTACACCACATGTGGTGTTGATTGTATGTCAATCTTATCCTTAGAATTGTTAATAATTCTATTAGTGTTAGGAGGGGTTCGAAAACCTACTGTGAATTCATTCTGTAATTTTTTGACTAGTTCTTTTGCAATATTAGGTATGTATGGCAGACATATATGTTGTTTTTTGTCCTTTCTTGGTTTAGTTATGTTTTCATAAAATGTTTTGATTCTTTTATTGATGGTTTTTAAATCATAACCAACCTTCATTAGATCACTAATATACTGGTTAATATTTATTCTTCTTTCCTCTTCATATTTGCATAAATGGTAATTCCTGGACAAAAAGGCAGAAAGCCCTGCCAATTTGTGGGCTTTGGGAGTTTTGAAGTTAGTATGGATGTATCCTCTAATGTTTAATGGTTTTACTTTCATATTGTAATTAAAACATCTGTGCATTCTCTTTATTATTAAGTCCAAGTAATTAATTGTATTCAACTCATTCTCTTCAGTGCAGTTAAATATCAAGTTGGTATGTGCCTGCATTTCATCCAGAATGGCTGTTATTATTGGTTTAGGTGCTGCGATGAATATGTCATCTACATACCTACAATAAATTATTCCATTTATTTGTTCTTGGAACTTCGATATAATCTGTTTTTCAAAATAACCGATAACAATACTAGATACAATGCCACTCATGGGCAGTCCCATGGGCCATCCATTATTCATCCTATACCATTTATATTCAAACATCGCAAGTATATTCTCGATTGACAAATTTTGATGCCCATAAGTAAAAGGTGAATCCAGTTTTTTTAACATAATCATGCTATAGAATCAGGTTGAACAAATTTAAATACACACAGATGTGTGCACAAATGTGATAGTAAAATAAACATAAACGACATGTAGGAACTAGGATGAATAAAGATAGACATAAATTCAAGATTAATAGTAATATTTAAATATAAGTATAATGTATATATTTAAGCTAGATGTGAAAAAGATAAATGATCCCTACTATATGTATTTCCTGCTAAACCAGCAATCATTAGTGGATGATAATCTGGACCAATTGATGAGTGCTGGTTCAGCATGAAATCATATATTGGAGTATCATTTTTCACATGTATGTGGTCATATGTATTTGTTATATAAGATTGGATGACTGAAGGTAGTTTGAAATCCATGTTCAAATCCTATCTAAGATTAATAGTAGTAAGTTTAATTATTGCTATATAAGATAGGCAAATATAACCTAATTATTTTTGTAACTTTTATGGTACAGCAGGTTGCATAATGATGAACATTCTAGGTAGAATAAAAGAGAAATGAAGTTGATATAAGACTTGGGATTTTGTGCAAGATCTGAACCACAAAGATGGAGGCAAAATGGTTATCTGTTTAAATTAATTAATAATTTTTTAAAAAAGGGAGGAGGGGGGTTGTGCTGTAAGTATAATCTGTTCACTCTGGATAGCAGCTCATATTTATTAAAAAGGTGCTAATATGCATATAGATTTATGAAGCTATGCATGTGATAAATAACAAATGTGCCACTCTGTAATGATGTTATAACACCATCCATGGTAAAGATATAAACAGTCTCACTTCTGAAATAACATTATTATCATTCATATCTGCTTTCATACAATGGAAACCTCTAATTTTCCCAGATAGTGAACTCCTGATTCAATAGCTTCAAACTTTCTTAAGAAATGATTTAAATATTGTGCATAATCAAACTTATTTTTAAAAATTTCTTAATATAAATCCGAAAATATGAATTTAAATACTGTAAAATAATTACAGCCAATTTCTATTCTATGCATACTCTCAAATTGAGATGTTATAACCAACATACTTGTTTTGTAGATGTGAACACCATACTGTTAAAGTGATGCACAGACACACTTTTTGTTACTGCCTATCATATAGACATATAACATTTCTCACATTAGAAACATAAGCTAGAAGCAATATGCTTTACTTTTCAAGTGTAATTTTGATAGTTGCATGTACTATTTAAATTATAAGGGTCAATAGGCTCTCATCGTATGAATAAATATAGGGAGATATCACTAAATTAATAGCACATATGGTAACAAGAGGTATTTATCAACTATCCATATTTATTGTAAGCAAAATATCAAACAATTAAAACACCATAACAGAATGAAGAAAGGAAATTAAAAATTTAATTTGCATCCAAAGTAGACTAATTAAAAATTCTTATTGAAATTTTATCAGTAGCAATCTAGTTAGAAAAATTCAAACTCCTGCAATGGAGAAAGAAAGTGCTTATTGAAATTATGTTTGTGCTAAATTGCTTAAAATTATGTTCTATGGATAAATCATTTTTTGTTTTATATCAGTATTGCCTTTGTTAATTAATTTTGGGATCAGTTTTGATTTGGATAGTATACTTCTTGACTGGATGGAATTTATATATAATAAGATTGTGTTGGTAGGATAAGGATATTTGGAAATGATTATATTCAACCAAGTGAAGTACCAGGTGAGAAGATGAAATAACCCATCTTGAAAGACCAAATCAATATTTTTTATGCATTTATAAATTATTGGCTGGATTATTTGTATTACAATACACACATATTAACAAGTGAGGAGTCATAGGCCAAGACTGCTACAATAGTAAAAATCATCTGTAATCACACATATACCTATGATCATCAATTGTTTGTGATATAATCATCTTTATGTTATTTTTATTAAACTAAGGAAACAATAAGGTATGCTGCTATTTGACTCAGGTTACTACCAATAGTGTTTGATGATAATAATCATCATCATCAAGTGATTAGTTACCCACTTCAGATCTATGACAGTGACGTGAATAGATTTTTACTGCTCAACCAATTCTAATGGTTTAATCAACAAATGGCCAAGCTATTAGCCCTAACAGAACAACAACATGGCTTTAGTTCTGCTTATAAAAGCAACTATCAAATAAAAGTAAAAATGAAATAAAAAATTAGGACTCTATTTTTATTATGAAAGAATGAAGTATTGTGCAGAATACAGAATTGTCTCGTAGAGAGATGCTTGAGCACTACTAATCTTTTTTAATCTCGGTGTTGGTAATTGTCTGTTGCATCATATCAAATAATTGACCCATTGTTTAAACATCTAAAAAATTGATATTTCTTGGAGAAAATTTAAGAAAATTTTCATGAATATGAGAAGCTCCTAACAAATTGTAAAATACAATCAAAACTAAGATAAAATCATCATACAATAATATCTGTAGTGTAATAAAGGTGATCTGAAAAATGCATTTGAATGATTCGTGCAGAGCGGGATTGTATAGCACAAAGAAATTGTTTGTATAGATCACTTGTAAATAAATAACAATCACTGAGGCGTATGGATGACATGTATTATCTATGTGTAGGAGTGGAATATTCAAAAAGATTGATCAGGAAATTTAAAATAAAAAATTAAAAAAAACCTCAGTATGACAAGTATACTGGATCATGAATTGAGAACTGAAGGAGATCTAATGTAGGTTTTATATCCATACTTTTTGTTTATGAAGTAGCATGTGTACAAAAATAATCTGATATGATGTGAAATACAGAATATCAAGACTGCAGTTGGTGAAGAAAATTATAGAATTGCTGATTTAATAATAGCACTAGGAATTAATTAGATGCAAGACCTCCTAGAGTTGGTCTATTATTTATGTGATGAAAAAACCATTTCTAATTTGTTCTAAGGCAGTGTTGGTGGCCTAATGATTAGCATAGCTGCCTTCCAAGCAGCTGGCCTGGTAAAAAAGGCATTACAACTTATTATTTATTTTGCTTTGTAAATTAAAATCTTTTATACTTAAGAGCCATTCTTTTATCCTATCTGGATTCATAATTGTTCTTAAATATTTTTAAATATCTTAGGCTCTAGACCTTTTTTAATATCTGTAAAGATCAATGGGATTTATAGGATGTGTTATTTTTAGTACATGTGAAATACTTATCCCAAGAATTAACTATCATAACTAACATGTCTGCTTCAGATGAATTAAAGATATTTTCACCATATTCATTCTGGCTAAGCTTTAATCATGCCAATGGAGGATTTGATAAAAAATTCTATGTTTTTATGCCATGAAAACGGATGTTATGTATTTCCCCATCCATAAATTAGACAATTAAAATTAAAGTATGTATAGCCACTCTACCATGTACACAGTCAACTGTTAGATATATTTAATTCACCTTGACCAAAATTAATTTGTGAATATCGTGTTTTTCATTTTATTGTTAGTTTGATCAATGTCTTTTGTTTAAAAAGATGGATACCATTACAATATATATATTTAAATATATGTAATCTTATAATTGCATATTTATAAATGCAGTAATTATATATACGTAAAGTATAACTTTAAAATTTGTATCCACTTAGGAATACTTTCGTCTATCCTCGTAGTCTTTGACAACTAACACTTTGAAAAGCCAACCTTCCCACAATTCCATGATCTTAACATTTGCTGCCTAACTGTTAATTAAGTCTTGTTTGTATTTGTATATTAGTATAGCTTCCTTTATTTTCCTTTTATTTTTTTCAATTTGAAATATTTTTACACTATAATTGTGTTATGTATAAGTATTGCAATAAGGAATTTATAATACGTTAATAGTATATATATATATCAGCAAATTATAGAAAGTTTAAAATGCTTTAGAGGTAAAATGCCTAACAATATTTTACTATAGTATATTTAACTGGTATGATTTATCACCCGATTCTCTCTTAACAGTAATAAAGATAAGAAAAGAGATAACAGTTCCAGTTTTATCCTCCCCCTCCGCCCTTCTGCATTGTAAACTAATAGATCTCAGAGTGAATAGTGGTTCCAGTTTGGAACGCAGACTTTGGAGTAAATAGGGTTCCACTTAAACATGGGCCTGAAGGAAAATCAATGCTATCCCAGACTCCTGTGCATTGCAGAGAAAAGCAGTATAAAAAGCCCAGTCAGAACAAGAGAAATATCATGAGGTAGTAGCAGAACTGGAAGGTGGCATGCCAGCAAGATAGACCTCATGACCCAGTGAACTCCACCACTGAAGGTTCCAAGATGGACCTAGGGACTTATACAGGCCATCCATGCTTTATTATTATTTGTCATAAGCCGCAAGGCCAGATTTATGCAAGCATACTTCAACTATTATATTAGCATGTTTGTAATCATAAGGTCAGTACTGTAATTCATGTATCAAATTATTAGAAATCCTAAGGCATGTTTATTAAGAGCATATATGTAAACCATTAATATTTGTATGAGTATAAATATATTAATGTTAGCTTGTTTTTGATGTTATTGTTAATTTATTAGTAGTTGCAATTGTTTTGGGTTTTCCTCCCTTTGACTTAACTAATCAGAGACAGAGGAAAGGATATTGCAATAATTGAAGTTAAAACCATAAATACATGTCTTATTATGGTTTTAACTTAATTGTAATAATGCAAAAATATTGCAAATTGAAAACAACAACAACAAAAGGAAAATAAAGGAAGCTATGCTAATATACAAATCCAAAGAAGACTTAATTAACAGAAAGGCAGCAAATATTAAGATCATGAAATTGTGAGAAGGTTAGCCTTTCAAAGTGTTAGTTGTCAAAGACTGCAAGTATAATCGAAAGTGCTCCTAAGTGGATAAAATTTTTAAAGTTATACTTTACATATCTCTAATTACTGTATTTATAAATATTCAATTATAAGATTATGTATATTGATTTGAAGAAATACAGACACTGAATTATAATATTATTATATTTAAATAAAGATATTTGGAATATCCAATAAATATTTATCTAATATTTTTCAGTATTTAATTCTTTTTTGCAATGATACAATTTATCAATACTACATCCCATTTAGTTTTTACCTTTGCTAACTGGACCTTAACCTTAAACTACTTTAGCTGTTATTCTCACCAATGGCATTATGACTTTATTTTTGTAATCACAGCATATAATGAATCACTTTATATCAGCATAATAATTGGTAACTATTTTGAATATAAATTATAATTACATGGTTAATTATTTGGAGATTATGTAATGTTCAAATACAAGAAATAGCATCTTGATCTCCAATCCAGAAGCTTTTAGCTCGCAAGTATGTCAATGTCTTTTTTAACTTCTTAATTAAATTTTTTTATATTTTAACAAACAACACTTTCTTTGATGGTTAAATCCATGTTCTCTTATAAATAAAAAATTACTAATTTTAAAGATTTTTAAAATATTGATAAAGTTATCCAATGAAAAATATCTTCTAATTTTTAATGATGATAACCTTCAACGATTTATTTTAATATATTGCTTGATTATGCATTTTCATAATTTATTGCATTTAACTAGGATGTAATAAGATAAAGTCTGGTTTCCATGAGGAAACAATTTGTTTCATGTGCTTATAAAGCCAGCTGGATTTGATCTTTCTAAAATGCAACTAGAGTTGCATCAACAGATTCAGGACAATCGAGATTATTACTAGTCAGCTTTGTAAATTAAATTTAATAACTACTAATCTACAGAATATGGATAATCACAAACCATCAATCATATGGTTAATGATTGTTAAATCACTGACTACAGTCACAGAACTAAAGGACTTAATAAAGTCACTAGTGAATCCCATTTCCTGATCCAAATCTCTATAAGTTTCTTTATATCTTGTTAATGATTAATCTAAAAAAACAGACAAAAAATAAATTAATAATTTTAATTTAAAATGACATTTTAATATTGAGAAGTAACTTTGAATTGTTGTGCACAAGTCTGGATGCACTATTTGGATTAATGGTTTAATCCCTCTGATAAACTAGTCTACTGTGATTGAAAGTCAAGCTAGAAAATAAATTTCATTTTAAAACTGGAACTTTCAATTTTCCATAAAATTTTCAGATACCCAATTTTTTCATCCAATATCAAACTGCTATGAAAAGATAAAGTAGCCACAATTAAGATCAGCTTAGGATTATAGATAAATAACTATGCCCAGACTTATCTCACCTGGTTCACAAAAAACAATATACAAGCATTTTCAAAAGATGATGATGATCTGATACAGGGGGAAAAGCAGGAGGTATATTTTTTATGCAAATAAAATGAAATTGGTATTCAACAAAATAAATCTTAAACATAGTGGATTTGTGACCTAAAAAGTTCCTTGGTCACTAGATCACCTCTGATACTGAACATGATATAACTCAATAAAAGTATAAGATAATAGATTAAAGACTTGATTTAAAATGACCCTGGATATAAATTTAATTCTGTCATTTCTAATGCTCAAACATCATAAAACCTCTTAGGCAACATTTTTTTCTATATTTTACTAAAACGACATTTGAATATCTAGGAGTTTGGCTTTCTATTGCCAAACATAAATCTCAGTGTTATCATTTTAGTGAGAGAGTACAAGTACACTTTTTTTAAAATAAATAATAAATATAAAATAATTAATTAAGTTAGGTTAGATAACTTGATGTTTTGGTTTGTCATCTTAAAAAGAATACTTTGATTTCGATAAGTGAAAAGTGCTCTGTGTGGTTTGACCCAGTATTCAGTAGCAGACTCAGAACTAAAGATTCTAGGATTGATTCCTAGATGAGTAACATAGATTTTTAAAAAATGTAAAAAACATAATTCAAATTAATTGAATGAAATATTAAATGCTCAATCACCCACTAAAGTGCTTGAACATCATAAACGGAACAATTTACTGTGTTGTTTATTAGTGAAAAGTAAAAAATGCCATTTTGCCACCTCAAATAGGGGTAAATGAGATCTAAAAGTGTGTGAAGAAAACTTGTATCTATTCAAAAATATGAACTCACAGTCTCATTTACAACTAGCAAGATGCAACATGGCTGTCTAACAACATAATAAAAAGAAAATTTCTAAAATTACAATCTTAAATAAGTAGAAGGATTCAAAACTAATTGTTTCTAATAATTATTTTAAAATTACTTTTATTTACAAAAATATATAATAAATTGGATCAGACTTGTATACTTAAAATGAATATAATTTTCATAAAATGAGACAAATTCACTACCATTTTACAAATAAATATTATACTACAAGCTTTGCTCTCTTAACTGAAAAAAAATTAGACAAATAAATCATTAATACTTAATATTAACTTACCCTCCTCGACATGTATTAATGAGATTCATGGTAGCTGTACTGTAAATGTTTATATAGCACCCTGAACCAGCTGATGCAAGTAAACTTAGATCTGAACTGAAGTCCATACAGAGTATTTGTTGGTCTTCATAAAGAGTTTGAAGGCATTGGCCATTTGCATAATGCCATATTTTAATAAAACCTGAAGAATCTATGGTACCAAAATAAAATACTATTATTATACTTTAATACTCAAATTATTTAAAATAAATACCCTAAAATTTCTATCAATGCTTTTTATTAATTCAACTTTTTATCTTTTGATTGTCAATGCGTCTTCAGAATTTAAATAAAATAATAACAAACAAATATAGTTTTCTCTCAATTATTCTCAAACTCAGCAATATATAAGTTGGAAAAAAAAGGCAAATTTGTAAATCTGAATTCATAAATTTTAAGCATTCACTTCCGGCTGGGCAATTTTATGAATTATCTCTCACTCAACCATTTTTTTGTCTCATAAACATTAAACACTCAGTCACATAATTATTATTTTTTCTCTTTATTTATTACTGTCTTGACTTTTTCATAACTGTATTATTTGGAGAATTAAAAAGTTAGAACTGGGGTGGGCACATTTCTAGAAGATATATTAATAGATGAATAATTGAAGTACATGATATATATATAGTAGATAAATAGCTGACATTTCAGTACAGTAACAAGTACTTTCCTCAGAACTACTTCTTTCTCAAATCATAAGAATGTGTGATTTGAGAAAAAAGAATTTCTGAGGAAAGTACTTGGTTATTATAAGTCTAGAATACAAGTTAATGGTTTCACTGCTATAAGCATACACTTGAGAAGTCTGCTTGTCCATTAGTTGGGTTTTAGAGTTTATTTTCTTTGGATATGGGTAATTTTGATTTTATATATATATAAAACTTTTTTTGGGTCATATGTATTAATTTTCTGCATAAAGAAATTACTTCACCCAGTGCACAAGGAATCCTTTTTAAAGTTTCTAAAATCTCCAAAAAGATCTTCAGCCACCAAAATAAAAAATTTGTTCACTGAATTATACTGCTAATGTTTCAATGAATCACATCCATCTTTGTCAAGGCTATGGTTGTAACTGTTATGTCTCAAGTAATAACAAGATTGTGACAACATGTGAATGAACAGTTCTTTATTACAACTTTAGCTTTGTTAAAGATGAATATGATTTCATCAAAACATTGGCAATCTAATTCAGTAGAGAAATTTTCTGTTTTCGTGTATAAAGACTTTTTGGAATATTTCATAAATTTTAAACAGGATTCTTTGTGAGCTGAATGAAATAATTTCTCTATGCTAAAAAATAATACATGGCTTGACCCAGAAAAGTTTTTTTCATTTTATAATTGTGAAAATATATATGTACACACAGACTCATTGCAATTTTTATATAAAAATAGTAAATGATTATACTTCCTAATTTGTTCAGAGTATAATTATATGTATATTTACTGATTATAAAAGTGTCATGTTTAATAATTGTCTCTTGTTCATATTTTACCCTTCCAAATAATGCAAATAAAATCTATTTAATATAAATAAAATTCAAATTTATTTTGACTTACATGTAGTTAGTGATGTCTGAAAGCTTGGTACAGCTGATGAAAAAATTTCCTCGAAACTTGGCAATGTTTGAGAATTTGACTATTATGTACAACTTACTAATAATATCTTATT
The DNA here is from genome assembly GCA_028023455.1 of Epiperipatus broadwayi. Taxonomy (NCBI): domain Eukaryota; kingdom Metazoa; phylum Onychophora; class Udeonychophora; order Euonychophora; family Peripatidae; genus Epiperipatus; species Epiperipatus broadwayi. The sequence continues at coordinate 714,259 of JAQFVV010006426.1, forward strand.
TTCACAATGACCTGATAAAAAGTGTTTAAATACTCTAACTCATAAATATATATAAATTAATACAAACACACATAAGATAAATATAAGGTTTACTACAAAATGTAGACACACACATATATATTGAATATTTTATATGGTTATATTTTAAACAAAATGAACTGTGTATTATGAGATAATTTTATGAATTGTATTTACAATATATATTAAATTATTTAGATTCTAAAGATTGTAAGGATTGTCAAAACATAAAAATTGGATTAATAAAAAAAACCATTGATCATTTTAGTATGTTTCAAATATTATTAAGCTACATATATATACTGTGCTTACTGAAATTTGAGATGAGTTCCAGTATGTGATAAAATGTCAGTCATAATTTTTTTTGTTTGATTTTAATGGTGGATGTTAACTTATGAAGCATTGAACTGTGTTGCTATGACAATGATAGTATTGATATAAAATTGTTTATTATTAATTGTATTGTAGGATTGTAAATTGACTTTATTCATTTTAAAAAAGAAAATGAATATGTAAATAAAAAAGCATATAGTTTGGATAAAATTATTATTCTTTTGTTATATGTTTCATTTTCATTACTGCATTCACAATAGTAAATTATAAACAATACAAATAAATATTTAATATTTCAAATATATTTGTCCTTTTTATTTGTATGATATTATATATATATAAATCCAATTTACTCCAAGTTACTTCTACTATTCAATTTTTCTTTTCAAAATATTTTTAGCATTCTAAGCATCAGTATTCAGATAGTCTTTTTCATGCCTCTTTTTATTACTCCATTTTCAAAAAGCAAAAACAATAAAGATTACATTTAGCATTTGAGAATTCTCATTATACATCTCTTTGCAGCAGAATGATCTATTATGAAATAAATTTTTTTCTTGCTGAATCCTAGTGAAAATTATTTTTATCAAAATTGGATCTTTACTTATTGGATCCTCAATATCCTGCATGATTTAGTGTAGTTGGTAGAGTATCCAAATTGGGATTAGGTGCCAGGATCGATTCTGGTACTCGCAGTTCTGGTGCTCGAATGTCTTATGAATTCCCAAGCAATAATTCCATTAGCATTTTTTCCCTATATGGTTTGGCGAAAGTGATAGAGCATCCAACTTGGGATCGGGAGGTCCCAAGATCAATTCTGATGCTTGAACTTCTTATGAACTTCCGAGTAATAATGACATTAGCATTTTTGGAGGATCCTCAGTTTTATTTCAGTGTCTTGTCAAATCCAAAATAAAGTACTCTCTATTGGGTTGACTGTCAAATAATATTAAATAAAATATACTCTATATCTAATATTTTATTTCATGAGCTTAATACAAGATGCTTCAATTCTCATATTCTTATAAGTTTTAGCTCTTTCACATAAATTATATGAATGATTAAATTAAAGATACTTATATTTCTGAAATTACATTTTAATTCCATTAATTTTTAAATTATCAGGTATTTTTACCTCTTTTTTATTTCCTTTTCCATAAATTTTCCACAGGCACTAACTTTCTCTCCTTTTTTTCTGTTGTTCTCAATCTGAAGTATCTTTACAAATTAGTCCATCTGTATGTGTAGAATATTTAGACATTTTTCATTTATTTTAATCCTATCTTCTCTTCTATATTACATTCTTTCATTATTTTGTCTAAATTATATATATATTAATAATAGGCTCAATTATTATATACTATTCTCCATTCTACCATATTGCTATTAGGAGTAATAATTCATTTTACTCCATGGCCATCTATTGTAAGTTTCTGTGAGCAAAAGACACCAGTTGACAATGCATGTTATTAATATTTATTAGTGACAAGTATTGGATTTACACATGCAAATCCAGCAATCACTTTTTATACTATCCAAGCTATCGACCTAAAATACAAATACCCTAAGTTTTGAATTCAAACCAGCTTGTTTGTATAATTCTATAAATCTGAAATTAGGCCAGAGTTCTAAAAAAGACACAGGCACATGATTTCTTTTTTGAATTTGGTAATGTTTTTGATTTAATTTCAGAGCATGTTTATTAAATCTAGTCCTTCAATACCTCAATTTTATTCTTAGAAGTAATTCTATTGAAGATTTAGTTATATCTATATTTGACTCATGTTGAAATAGTTATGGTGTGCTATGAAGTTTTTACAAAAAGTATTTGAAATAATATGCAAATTCTTAGGCATTTAAAAAATAATCTAAATTAGTGTGTGTTATTATCTGTATAAATTAATCATAATAAACTATCAGAACATATTGATGGTCATAAGGTATTAAAAATATATTTATTTTTTTAGCAGTTGAGTATTTATTTCAAGCGACTTGGGATTCTTTTGTTAATAAATGTTCTTAATATTGTCAGTAATCATTCCACAAAATATACAAATAATGAAAAACCTTATCTCCATCCAAGTTTTATTTGGGTATGTTTCCATGATAATTATGAGAGTGGAATATAATGTTTTATTTTTTCCCAAACCATAGTTCTATAATAATAGTTGAATGATTTATCTTTCAGAATAACGTAATACGTCTGTGCATCGGAAATGACATCTTGAATCATGATTCGCAGATCTTTAACTCTTGAGTGCACTGTTTTATCATATGATAAATTTACCCAGGGCTATCAAAGTTCAATGATCATTATAGATAAACTAGTTATGACTAAGATATATGCAGCTAGAGAGATCTTAATAGTAGGTAAATTACTGATGAGTTTTAATGCAACTCTAACAAAGAATACTTCCCTTCTTTTAGAAATTGATAAAGAAACTTTGGGTCATTAATAAATTACTTTTTCACTCATCAAATTACTCACTTTACTAAATGCATCTCATAAAAATTCATCAAGCTTTTAATGACTCATATATACCAAATTGTATAATTATTTTTAAGTTTAGATAGTGTACTTAATCCACAAAACTTTAAAAATTAATAAACCTGCTTTCCACCAAATAACCCAACATATATATATAAAAGATCCCGCATTATTGACAGTAATTCACTTTACATACTTTGCTGCAGAGATATTGGCTCTAAGATGACTAATCAATGATCCTGGAGCATAAGGCTATGTCAGGTTTCACGGAATAGTTTCTAGATATTCATTGAATTTATGGAAGAGTATTTGATATTTATCTACTTCCATACACTCAGTAGTCACTTTTATTTATTTATATTATCCATGATAATCACCTGAGATTCAAAAATACTATAAGGTTTCAAATTCAAGTGTTCAATAATTACTCACTTTTACAACAGATGAATAGGGTTGAGTAAATACATAATACAGATGTTAAATGTAAGCAAAAAACACCATATTTGATTTTATTAAACAAGGCAAAACTCTCCATACAGTAGTGCCACCCTGTGCCAATCAGAAACTAGTCTAGAGATATTGGATGAGTAGGCATTAGACAGGGATTTTATGCACAAGCCTTCTGACATCCATTGATTACTCTGGTTGGCACAGAGTGGCACTACTGTATGGAAAGTTTTGCCTTGTTTATAAACAATTATGTGCTAGTATAGGAGATGGTGACCATGTGATCATATTTGACTTTATTTATTTAACTTCTTTATTAAAAAAATAACTTTATAGTCATGAAAAATGTTAAGTTTTCTGCTTAAAATCAAAAATTTTATTACTAAAGAAGTCTCCCAAGAAAGGTTATCGATATATACTAAAATATATTGATCTACATTATCTACATTGATGATATTATTACTGAGAGAGAAAAAAGTAATCTACTATTTCCATAAAAAAAATGTATTAATATTTTTGCTTTGCATTTTTTTAAAAACAAAATGTTAAAATATATAATAAATTAATTAACCTACACCCAGCTGCCAATGTTTTTGTAGCTCCACCTTTTTTCTTTGAAGGAATAAATCGTAAAGTTGTAACAGGTAAGTGCTTGGAGGTCACATCATGATCAGTAAGACTTCCTACTATCTGACCAGAATCAATATTTACAAGCTTAAGAAAAAAAAAGTTTACATATGTGAAGTAAACCTATTAAAGTACAATTTAGCAATATTTTTTAATAAAATTTATTTACAAAGGTTCATTCAACACATGATATGGAATTACATAGGATTAATTTTTTTACAAAAATCAAAATTAATGGTAATGTAAATATGAAAATAATTGAAATATTAAATCTTCAGAATAATCATTAAGTTAGGGCTCAAGAATATTTGTTGACACTTGCAGAAATCACTGACAATCTCTAAACACTATTGAAGATATTAAGCAATAAATTTGATCCCTACTTTAGTAAAATATGTTGCTTTGCAGATCTTGAATAAACAACCCTAAAAAAAAATCATTTCTTTTCAATAAATCTGATGCATTATCTTGAATTAAGACATTGTTTTGCAGATTTTGGTAAAACAACATAAAAAAATAGTACCCCTCCTCCCATGCTAACATTTTAAAAAATAATCACTATTATTTGTTCATTAAAATTGTCTAAAGTTGTCAAGCATTGGTAGCCGAGAGGTCAGTGCAGCTGCCTTGCAAGCAGTTGCTTGCAGACAGTTGTTGCGGGTTCGCTTCCTGGTGGATGCTCTGACATATGGGAAAAAAAAATTGTCTAAAGTTTTTCCAAACTACCCGTATATTTTGAGAAAACACATAAACAAAGTGATTATTTTAATTTTGTTTGTTTTTTAAAAAAACTACATCTAGATCCCATTATCTATTAATCTTTAAGTTCCTTTACAGATAGTAAAAATCAATTTCTTGCTTTAAATGCCATGTCTTCAATGTCATATTGTTTTGCTTGAATCACTCACAGATAATTATTATTTTCATTTTATTTTGGTGAAGAAAGAAATTGATTATTTCTTTTGGTTTTATTTTTTTTCCTCCCATTGTAATTTCATATAAAAACCTCCACATATCAACTTTTGCTACTCATCTGTGTCAGGTAAAAAATCTAGTGGCTACTTGACTTGAAAACAGTCTAAACCTTCAAAAAGAAAATTTGTATAAACTCACAAAATCTAGCTTGATTTGAAAGCAGTGAAAATACAATAAATAAATAAAACATTATCCTTCAATATCATATTTTTGTTATTTTATTAAATTTTTAAATCATCTTCAATTGTAATATCATTTCTGAAAAAAGTACACACATTTATTTTTATTTAATTTTGTTTCCATAATACACATTAATTTCCTTTATTTTTGTTTGTAAACAAAAAAAAAACCCGTACATTTACATTACTTACTCCATTTATTATTTGGTATTTTTAGTAGGGTCCAGTGGCTACCCCAAGTCTCAATAAATGTCCATGAGCATCTACTAAATGTTTAGTGCAATAAATATTCCTGAGCACATTAAATGATTATTATTTTCAGTGCCTATCTACTGTATTTTTTATTTTATTCCATACATTACCATGTGAAAAAAAAACAATCAATCGCTGTGTAGAAAAGATTATTGATCAAAGGCAGTTGAAAAGAGTGGTTAAGACTCTGCAACAAAATTTTGCAGAGATTGTGGCAATGTATAGAGTAAAATAGAAAAGATACATGGCACTTTAAAAATTAATATACGTGTATAACTAAAACCAGTTCATTATCTAAATATAAACATATCCCTAGTTTTTTAATAACTGTAAGTACCTTTACTCTTTGGCCAAAATTGGTGTAAAACTAATAAGGTATCACATGGCTCCAGCTTGCATAGGGTTCAGTAGCAAATTATTTTTCTTTCATCATAGTTCATCACCTAGTATAAGTTTTAATAATTAATGGAAAGATAGCAGTGCTTAATAAATCCCTACCCAGTGCTATCTTATTCCAATATCCCTAGATTAGTTTCTAGCTTATGAATTAGGTGCACTAGATCCAAAGTATTCAGATGTTATTGCTCCCAGATTCAAAAATCCTCACTGGTGAAAGCGCACTAGATCCAAAGTATTCAGATGTTATTGCTCCCAGATTCAAAAATCCTCACTGGTGAAAGCCATAAGCTAGAAATTAATATGGGAATAATGAATAGGGTAGCATTAGTTAGATATATTGAGCATTATTATATAACATCTACTGCTTATTAAAGTTTACACTATGTGGCATAACTATGGTGAGAAAAAAAGATTTTATTACAGTATCGGAAACCTTATAATCATTCTCCATATATTTATATTTACCACAGGTCTCAAAAGCTATGCACATTATTTATAATGACATATACACTTCTACACCAGAGGCATTCTTTCAAGCCTGATGTACACATACACAATAATTATTACATTAATGAGAAAGGGGATCAAACTAATAATCATTAGTTACATTTTCTGACCATCTTCATATTTATCCTTAGAAGAATTAGCAAAGTTTACTATTTTGACCATCTTCATATCTATCTTTATTAAGATTAGCAAAGTTACTATTTTCAGAGCATTTTTATAAGTTCTGAATAAAATCAGTCTAAGGTGCTACTTTTTTTAGAAAGTGCTCTAAAAGGATCTCTACAATTTATTCCAAATGATAAAACAGGCAAAACTCTCCATACAGTATTGCCACTGGATGCCAGAAGGCTTGTGCATAAAATCCCCATCTAGTACCTACTAATCCAATATCCCCAGACTAGTTTCTGACTTGTGGCCTTCATCAGTGAGGAGCCTTGGATCTAAGACCATGGCACCTAGAACTTAGGATCTAATGCAACCTTCCAGGAGCCATCTTTTATCTCTTTTTAATTACAAAACTATGAGTCTTAAATTGAAAACACAATAATATTTTCAATCCAAGCTCATTAGCTTATACAGCCATATAGGTCTGAACTCAGCTCAGTACCTATGCATTTTGGTGTCTTTGGTTCTTTAATAACCATAGCCACCACTGCCAATAAACATCACATGATCACCATTTCTTATGCTTGCTTATAACTACTATTAAAACAGGCAAAACTCTCCATACAGTATTGCCACAAGCCAGAAACTAGTTTGGGAATAGTGGATGAGTAGGTACTAGATGGTGATTTTATGCACAAGCCTTCTGGCATCCATTGATTACTCTAGCATGTACTGAGTGGCAATACTGTATGGAGAGTTTTTCCTGTTTTAATAACAGTTATAAGCAAGCATAAGAAATGGTGATCAGGTGATGTTTATATCCCAAATTCAAGATCAGTATTCTATTCTAGTTCTCAGGATGAATGCCATACAATAAAAAAAAATGGGATGAGACAAGAGAGATAAATGAACAATAAACAATAGATTTAATAACTCAATAACTTATTTACAATAAATTATGATTCTACATTTATCATTAATAAAATTTGAAAAATTACGTATAAACACACACATACAAAATAGAATCCAAGTTGACTTTTTGCTTCTTTAATTATAAAAAAATAATCTATCTACAATAAAAATAAAATAAGAAGCAACCACCTCCTCCCCCCTTTTGATCTGCATGCATACACATGTCTATGTATATGCATATACATACACTCACACATATATACATAATATGACTAACCACAAGTGTCATTAATTAACCAACTTTACGACATGACCACAGATAAAACATAAAGGATAATGACCTAAATCAAACATATTGCTAAGCAACCAGGCTTGAAAATAAAAAGATACTTCCAATAAATATTTATCTTAATAATATTACTTTGATGTACACTATGCAACAATAAACAATTGCAGCAAGTACGGGAAATGAAATCTATCGCATGATCCTATCACTTTGTTTTTTTATAATTGCAAAGATTGCACAAAAAAGTCAACATCTCAATAGCTACATTATTAGAACAAAGCAAAATGGATGTATATGTCTGATTCTAGAATGAATTTCTATCACACAAGAGTGAAAATAAATTGATTTTATCCACTAATATAAATCAAAATATAAATTCATCTAAATAATGAAAGCAAACTGAATGGTAAACTAATTGTAAAGAACTCTAAGTTTGAATGAAATCACTGAGAAAAGAAATAAATAACTGCTAGAAATCATCAAGAATAGTTTCTTTTTTAAAAACACTACTTTCCTATGCATAGAAACAACTCTATAAACAATCTTATAAACTAAAGGGAGTATTGCAATGTGGTTTGGCTAAAAAAAACTATGCTGTAGGCTGACACCAGCTTTCCATGCCCATAGAAGTGCCAGAATGTGTAAAATGTGTTTCTTTATTGAACACCATGACAATGATGATCTTCAATGGATCTGTTGCATCTTGTTTAATGGAAACAAATTGGACAGTGCTGATGATCTACAATCCTGGGGGGAGTGTGTGTTAACTAAACCTATGGATAGTATACCACCTTGGGAGATCTATTATCAAGAGTAAGAGATTGGGAATATAATGAACAGTGCTTGCCAGGCTCAATAATTTATTTTATCAATCATATTAATTTGTATTTTTTTTTATTTATCATTTCATTTTTTTTTTTTTACTTTTCATTTTCACATTTGGAAGCTACTTTAGAAAATGGAAGAGTTTATTTTAAATGCAAAGGGAGAAAAATGTTAGACTGAGTAAATATTTTATGATATTAAATAGGTCTACATACCCCTCTAGTAGCTTGATATCATCAATCCTGAATGTGGAATGAAGTAAGATTTTCATGATGTTCCACATTAAGAGCATACTATAGTGATATAACAGAGTTTTCATTATTTGTTAAATGTTTTACTAAAATTTGTTATATATATATATTTCTGTGTATATGACTAACTCTCTTGAATGGATTATCTTTCCTATTGACATTAAAAAATTACATATAGATATAGGGGGTCTTCTCCTCCAAGATGGATGATCATAATCATCATGAATTAGACACCAAATGCTACTCTATAATGTGACTATAAATATATTAATTAGTAAGTGAAATTCACGATCTTGGGAAAATTTTTTTTTTATATTATTTTAGGATATGGACTTCTACCATGGGATTTGGGATTAGGGTATCTATTGTATTTAGCTCTTAAGTGATAGAAAGCCATCCTTGATTCCTGCAATTATATACATTGTAAGAGATGGCTTACAGCTGGCCTACACAATTGGCCTACACACATGTCCCAATTTCTTTTTCAATATATGAATTCAGACCAAGTGGTAGGCAAGTAAATATCTTATCTATTTGCTTATACAAATGTAGTATATCTATATATAAACATACAGATCAACTAATGTGTTTGAAATAAAATATCCTACATACTTGCTTGTATCAAAGTAGTATATACATTTATAGACATATATGTAGACTGGTTTGTTTGATAAATTAATTTTTTTTTATTTATTGTGAGAAGGTAAACAAAGTTGCTATACACATGATGTATAAATGCATATAAACTAATATGTTCGTCTATTGGTAGAAATTAATTGTTTTTTCTATTTTTTTTATTCATTTAATTTCATGAACTAAAAATACTAATTGATTGACATAGAATGGACATAATAAAAAAATTATATGAGGTCAAAATTTTTAATAAATGATCGAATTTGGAATAGTGAAAAATAATGAAAATATGAATATTTTATACATTGTTTTTTTTTTTATCAAATTGAAATAATAGGTTTTTTTAGCAGGCATGTGACAAGGCAGCATTTCTCTTGACTGGAAAAATCTACAATTGAACAAACAGCAGACTAGCATTCAGGTTTTTAAAAAAGAAGAAATCTGGAATTGAACTGACAGCAAAAACTTCAGTTTTTATTTCTTTTAAAAAAAAGAAAAAAACTTTTTGGCATCTGAAAAAAACAGTAGAAGTCTTGCATTGTTAGCCAAGAGGTATCACAGCCACCATGCAAGCAAGTAGTTGGTTGCAGACGGTTGTGGGTTCGCGTCCCAGCCGATGCTATGACATATGGAAAAAACAGTAGAATTTTAATATTAGTTTCAAGAAGTTAAACTTTAATTTATTCTGCAAACTGGAATTAATTATTATATAAATGATGGAAAAGAAATCTGAAACTACTAAAAATTAACTGTTGTTTTTAAAAGTTATTTTTATATAATTAAGCCAAGTTATAAATAATAGCTTATAATAAAGGAAAATTATAATGTATTTGGGGTAAAAAAAACAGTGCTGTGGGTCTTTCCAGCTAACTTCAATGTCATTAGGAAATTATGGAATTATAAAATTTTTCATTAGAATGTCTATCTCAAGAATGCTGGTGTGCAACCATTTTCCATGGATTCATCTGGTCAGAAAAGATATTTCACATGCATTTGTTTCAATCAAGGAACATGAGATATATAAATAACAACAGAGTTGTCATGGATATTGACATTTTTTGGACTGAGTGCTTGCTTTACTCAAGATAAATTATATATCTTATTCACGTGATGATTATTATTTTTTTTGCTTTTGTCATTTTTATTTGAAAGTTTATATATTGTAATTTTTTTTTATTGTGTATTTAAAATTCGTTTTTCAAATTTGATTACCTACCGTTTAAAAGTATAACCAGTGAGTGGATAGATATCATATGTTGAAATATTTTTAAAAAAGAAATCCACTACCATTAATACGTATTATTATTATTTTTTTTTAATAAAAGTAAATTTTCAGATTCTTCTCAACATTGATCCATCAAGACGACCTCATTTCAAGTAAGGTTTTTCATATATTTAATATTAAGAGTAAGACTTTAGAACAACAAGACTTGTAATTTTGTTTACTCTGAATACACAATTAACCCACTGAGTAAATGGTTTTTAGCTATCATTAATTTCTACCATGACTTATACCTACATATAAATAAATGGGAGTGGGGCAGTTATAATTATAATATATTTGCCCTAGTCTAAAAATATTATAATTATTTTAATGGGGTAGTTTTATAATTAATGAACTTTCATTGTGCTTTTCTTTTTTGTTGTTTTATGTATATATTTAACAATCATATAGTATAATTTTGTATATAATGTACTTTAAATTATTTTGTTTCTGTTGAATGACATCAAGATGATAGAAAAACCAGTCTTGATAATCGAATATTTTTTTATTTTATTATTTCTTGTTTGTAAATATTTATTTTATATGTTATTAATAAATTAAGTTGTTTAAATCAATCTGATCTCTGTTTGGTCATCGCCATCATCACTGTGCATTGATACCATTAGATGATCATCATCATCACATAAATTTGCACTATTAAAGGTTTGATGATCATCATCAATCATTGTATATTGCTCTTACAAATAATTGATCATCATCAATTTTTTCTAGATTTATGCTTATATAAAGGCATATTTGGTTTATAATTGAGTAAGTCCATCTCTGAGGAGAGCTGACTTCAAGAACTCCCTGAGTTCGAATTCCGTGGTGCAATGGGACCTAAAAAGGGAGGTGTAATAAATATGCATCAAAATTTTGTTAGTAAATTATAATTAGTATATTGAAAGTATATGTGACTTGGAACTGGGCATTTCATTGTGACATCTTTAGCATCCTATTCAAAGGCCTAGGTCTGACAGTAGTGAGATGCATTCCCTTTGTTAGATGCCATTCTTGATTCAGTAACATCTGACTCAGCCAAATTTGTCATTGAATCATGAATTTTGAATATGACTTGTTGAAGGTTAGTTGACACATTTCATCCAAATCATCCAACTACTTAGTCATATTTGTATCATCATATGGTGTACCATGCGGTTCTGGTATATCTAGCACCATCAACTTTTGGGATAGCAGGTTCCATTATAATATATATTAATATTGTTAGATTAGTTATTTAATAAATGTTGTTAAGTTATTTTGATCAATATGATCTCTGCCTTGTCATCATCATTATGCATTCACCCCACTAAAATTATATGCTAAACATTAATATCCACACATCTCTTCTTATATGTATATTGATATTAGGAATATTCTGGGAGAGTGCGTTAATTGATCCTCACTTATTATTAAATTGAGTAAGCCCATCCCCGAAGAGAGCTGACTATGAATTCTCCTTGAGTTCGAATACTGAGGCATAATGGAACCAGAAAGAGGGGTAAGATGTGCATGAACTAGTCCAAATGACATCTAGATTTAATGAGTAAACACTGAGCTAGCCCATTGAAAGTAGATGTGACCATAGACTAAGCATTTCATCACATCATTGCCAGTATCCTACCCAAAGACCCCAGGTATGACTGTAGTTAGATGTGCCCCCCCCTTCTTGTGACAATGACGATCTGTTACAATATATATGTTTCAACAAACACAGCAGAAAAAAATCAACTGATGACATATTTACAAATGTACTTATAAAATAATTAATTATTCATATGTAAAAAAAAAATAACATTGTTTTCTCAGGTTATATTTAGCAAACTGATAAACCTGTGACACCTAATAGTTTTTTTTTTACTCATATAATCCATAGAGATAAATAATGTGCAGAGCTCTTTTGTCTCCTAAAATAGTTTTCTTGGCTCATTCTCTTGTTTTTTTACTCTACACACAAATCAGAGACTTCAATTATTTCTATTATGTGTATGACCAGGAGAAAAAGTTTATTATAGCATGAGGACTTTTTCCAAGTAATATCCTATAGACAGATACTTATCAGTTTGCAAATAGAAACAAGACTACATGGTAATGAGGAGTGCTAGGGTACTTTAAAATATATATTTCATTTGATTTATTTTTGAAAATGAACTGTCTGTGCATATATATATCAATCAATCAATAGTAGTCTGTCCAATAGACAGGTCCAGAGAGTAGTCACTAAATCAGTTCATCCATTCTTCCATTCCATTCTCTTCCTTGCCCACTTCCTCAATTCCACATAACCCCTTCCATCTCGTATATCATCCAATAATGTCAATCTCTTCCGTCCTTTCTTTTTATTTCCACTCACCATTCCTTCCAAAACATCTTTCATTAAACTATAATCTTTTCTTAGTATATGTCCAATCCAGTTTCTCTTTCTCTCTTTGATACTTTCAATCAATCTTCTTTCCTCATTAACTCTTTTCAAAACTTCTTCATTTGTTATTTTATTCACCCAACTGATTTTTTCCATTTTTCTCCATGTCCACATCTCAAAAGCTTCCAGTCGGTTCTTAATTATATTACTCAATGTCCATGTCTCACAACCATACATTAATACACTCCACACATAACATTTAATTAATCTTTTCCTTAATTCTCTTTCCATAGGTCCACAAAATATCTTCTTTCTTTTTACAAATGTCACCTTTGCCAATGCTATTCTTCTTTTAACTTCATCTTCACTTCTTCCATCCTCACTCAACCAACAACCCAAATATCTAAATCCCTTCACCTGCTGCACCATGTCATCATGGATTCCAATTTGCAGTCTTTTTGCATCTCTCCCTATCCATAAACACTTAGTCTTTTCAATATTAATCTTCATTCCATATGCCATACATCCTTCTTCCAATTTATTCAACATATTCTGAAGATCCTTTTCTTCCTCAGCAATAAGAGCCATATCATCTGCAAATCTTATACACTTCATTACTCTCCCTCCAACATTTGCTCCTCCACAGTCCAAATAATTATTTAGCATATCTTCTAAATAAATATTAAACAAAACAGGTGACATACTACATCCTTGCCTAACTCCACTTTCTATATTCACTTCATCAGTATCATTACATTCAAATCTAACTCTTATTCTTTGCCCATTATACATATTCCATATCAATCTTCTTTCTTTCCAGAATACTCCTTTATCTCTTAAGATAGACATCAGTTTATTCCAGCTTACTCTATCAAATGCCTTTTCTAAATCTACAAAACATATACCAATTCCTTTATCTCTTTCAATATATCTTTCTGCAATTGTCCTAACAATACCAATAGCATATCTTGTGCTTTTCCCTTTCCGAAAACCAAACTGTTCTTCAGCAATATAATAGTCAACCTTCCCATAAATCCTTTGAGTTAAAATCCTCAATAACACCTTAGAAACATGAGACAATACACTTATTGTCCTATACTCTTCACATTTAACAGCTTTCTTCTTTTTAGCAATTGGAATCACTATAGTTCTTAAAAAATCTTCAGGCCAAACTCCACTATTATATATCAAATTGCAAAGTCCAACTATTTCCTTCATAGTAAATTCTCCCATTTCTCTCAAAAATTCTATAGGTACTGCATCAAATCCAATAGCCTTACCATTCTTCATTTGTGCGATTGCCTTTCTTACTTCATCTGGCAGTATGTCCATACCTCTATCGTCCATTGCAACATCTTCTTCATTTTCAAGTTCATAACTAATTAAATTATTTCCTCTACTAAACAGACACCGAATATATTCTTCCCATCTTTTTAATATATCATTACTATCGGTTAACCTTCTTCCATTCTTATCCGCAATCTCACTTGCTACCCATGTCTTTTTCTCCCAAGAAATACTTTGTATTCTATCAAATGCTAGATCATATCTTTTCGTCTGCTGAAACCTTTCTATCTCTTTACATTCTTGTTCCAACCACTTTTCTTTTGCTAAATCTGTTTCTCTTCTTAATTCATTATTAAATTTCCTATATTCCTTTTGCCCTTCCTCAGTATTTACATTCTTCCACCATCTCCGTACTTCCATCTTTTCCAACATACCTTCAGTTATCCAAGGTCTTTTAGCTTTTCATATATATATTATAAATAGAGTTTATTTTAAGAAATTGTAATTGCATGCAGACAGTACATTATTATTACTTACTCAGTTTAAACACACGCTCTAGAAAATTAGCATACAGTAAAAAACAAATAATAAATGGAGTTATGCTAATTAGTTTTATTATGGATAATGAACTGATAAGTCAAGTAGAAATGAAGTTTTGAAAAAAGGGGAAAAAGCTTTGGGCTAAGTTAACACCATGTTAAATTATAAATTTTATTAAATGCACATTATTATATTAAGCAATAATTACTAAGGCAGTAACCTTTAGGAATAAGCGTCTTAAAAACTCGAAGGTAGGGACCTCTACAGGTCTTAGTCACAAGCTTGTGACTAAGACCTGTAGAGGTCCCTACCTCCGAATTTTTAAGACGCTTATTCCTAAAGGTTACTGCCTTAGTAAATATCACCATGTTAAATGAAAATAGTTAGCCTAAGTTAACAACTGATTAAAATTGCTATTAAAGTGTCGTCTGAAAAATTATATTATTGTGTATGTGAAATCGAAACTTAAGATATGTGGATCATATTTATACATGGACAGTGTGTACGAATAATTCATTTCCAAATGTTAAAAGATTATTAATTACTTTTCCAAAAAAATTTCACTCTACTATTATTTTCATATATTATTATTTTCATTATCTCAGTTTTAAAATCATCTAGTGTTACTTAATTTTAATTCTGATGCTTTTCCAGCTGGTATTATTGATAATACTCTTAAGTACACAGCAGAATGGCATCAGTCGACAGTAGATCCTAATTGCAGGAAAATGGCAACAAAATGTTAACCAAGCAAAACAATGTAAACATAATGATGTCATGAATTTAATGTAAATAACACAGTGATATGGAATACATAAGTTGAACACATGTTCATAAATAAAGATGAGAATGATAAAGTTTAAGTATCCACTCTCTTAGTTTTTGTGGGCAATGATGTTTTCCAAGTATCTAAACAACTATGTGATCCTAAACAACCTAAAGACATTCTATATCAATACTTAATTGAAATCCTGAATGTGTATTTTCAATCAGTAATGTCTAAATGGGTACACGTCTATGTTTTTGAATGAGGAAACAGGTACCTTGTGAGTGGTATCACAATTATAATTTAGCACTGCAAACACTTGTTAAACAATGCAAATTTGTTGCTAAACTAGAAAACAGGTTGTTAGACCAATGTCAGACCAACTTCAGAAAAAAGGTACTAAGTGAACCAGACCTGATATATAAAATAGCAATTGCAAAGTGCATTGCATAAGAGATTGTTAGAAAATGTATCAGAAGTTCAAGTTTCAGTGAGTATGCAGAATATCTCAACTTCTTCAAAGACCACAAAGAATAATCTGATTTGTTATTACTATGGCATGAAAGGTGACATTCAATATTTTCATATTTACAAGAGAAAAGTTGAAATGTAAAAGGACATTTAGCTACGCCCTCAAAAGGGCAAGTCTTCAAAAGCTAAGTCAAATCTGGACTTTAAATCATGGGGAGGTGGATTGAGAAGAAAAGATGTCAGAAAAATAAATAACACTGAAAATGACTGTATTACACAGATGAGACCATCTGTGAAAGACAAATAAAGTTGATAGCAGCATGGCATTATCATTATTATCACTAAAAGATTGGAATATTATTAATGGTAAAAATAAAAACAAGTGGAAATTGGAAAATCCATATGTATGAGCTACAGATGTAAACAGTAACAAAAAAAAAACACATGTTAAATTGATAAATACCAGGAGTGTCCAATGCCAGAATTAAATTGCTATATTTATAGTGAATAGAAATATAAGCTCTTTACTAGGCAGAAAGTACAACTGGAAGCTGAAGTTAAAAACCAAGTTTCCCTGGCTATTTATATCAGAATTAGCTGAACTGAAGACATAACTGTTGGTCATAGAATTACTGAGAGATGCCTTGTATTTAAACCACATAAGATATCAATATGTATTGACAACCAAAAGTTGAGAAGATTATGGATATGGTCTCAAAAAGGTGTGTTGTCATGTGTAGAAGACTCAGCATGGACTATTATGGTGATCTTTGTGGAGATTTCCACACTATCTTTAATAAATATATTAATAAAGGAGCATATTCTGTGCCAAGTGGGTGTGACATTCTAGCCTTGGTACAGAAAGTGTCATATTTCCACAAAGATTGATTTAAAGTCTACTTTCCATCAGATACCTGTGATAGAAAGAACTACAGACTTGCTAACCATTAGCACTCACGTAGGACTTTTTAAATGTAATAAATTACTATATAGGATCACAGTTGTTCCAAACATCTTCCAAGTTAAAACGGATGCTTTGTTCCAAGGCATGGAAGGAGTTTTCCTGCATCTGGATAATATATTTATAACTTTTCAGACAGAGCGTGAACTGAAAATGCATGTTATGGAAGCCCATTTAAATTAGACAAAGGTTATGGTAAGTTTAATACTGCAAAATGTATATGGGTTATCTCAGAGATCAAGGTTTTGGGTCATGTTGTAATTAAACATGGAATATATCCAAACTTGGAAAAAGTTAGAGCTATAAAAGATGTGGAAAAGTCTAGGAATGTTAAGAACTTACAAGCCTTCCAAGGAATACTGAATTTCTATGAGAGTTTTCTTAAAGTGAAATTACACATTCTAACACCTTTGTATAAATTGTTGCAGAAAGGACAATGTTGGAGATGGACAGAGGAACACAACTTAGCTTTTAAGAAAGCAAAGGATTTATTAATGTCTAACCACCAACTCCTAATACATTATTGTAGCAATCTGGAAATCATTATAACCATCCATACTTTGCAATTTGGAGCTCTAATATTTCACCACTGTTTTTTTCCCCACATGTCAAAGCATTGCTGGCAAGGTGGCTTGGCCGACCTCTCAGCCACCGATGCTTGACTATTTTGAAGACAAACATCTGATAGTGTAAACCTTGAAATCTGCTAAAAACTATAGTCACTTGGATAAAAAGCCCTGGCTACTGTCTTTGTAATTAAAAAATTCCATCAATTTGTGTATGGGCAAAATTTTTTTATTGTACCAAATTATCATCCACTACTTGGAAATTTTGGTGCAAATAAAAAAAGTCTGGAATATACCGGCCAGAGACTAATCCAATGAATTAATATATTAGCAGGCCTATGACTACAATTTAATTTATAAGCCTAGTAAAGAGATTGGGCACATGGATGCTTTATTGTATTTACTAGTTACTGGTCAAATGCAGCAGATTATAGAGTGAATTTAACTGATATAATGAACTAAAAAAAATTGATGTGTTAAAGTTGCTGAGTGGACTAATCAGGACTGTGGCCATAAAAAATTAAAACATTGGACTCAATTGGGTTGGCCAAACTATGTTTTCTAGCCTATACAGAATGCCTATCAGAACTTCTGTGTGTGCAATGAATGCATTCTGATGACTGACCAGATGCTCATAGCAAATGATGGTCACAGGCAGATTCTTCAATTATCACATAAGACATTCAGCCATTGTAAAAATGAAAGCTTTGACATGATCATATATTTAGTGAGCTAAGTTAAATCCAAGAGATTGAGAAGACAGTAAAAAACTGTTTGGAATGCCAATCTACAGCAGTTTCCAATAAAGATGTTTCAATCATGTGGAGAGTTTAAATACCTGGCAGAAGATTCATAAAGACTTTGCTGACTCAATGAATGAAAACCTGATCTTAATTCTTGTATGTTCTTATTCTTATTGAGCCAAGTAAAAGCTTGTAATAAACACTAGCATGGAGTGCACAATTACAGTCCTCCAAAAAGTTTTTGCTAACCAAGGTTATCCTGAAACTCTGGTATCCAACAATCAAACTGGATTAATCTCTCTAGAGTTTAAAAAATATTTGGCATATGAAGAAATATGAAATATTTTAACTCCACCTTATTTTTCCAGAATCAAATGATTTGGCTGAGAAAGCTGTGCAATATCTAAAGTCAATGCTCAAGAAAACCTTAATTAGTAATTATAAATATGCGATTTTTTTCGTATGTGTTGGTGATATTAATTAAAGAAGCATTGATAGGACCTATGTTTTACCAATGCTAGCATAATGTAACTAGAAAAAATATTTTAGACCAGTAGAATTCCAAAACAAACTTTGCAAAATTTAAAATAGGTGAAACAGTATAAGCCAGAAATCTATTATAAAAATGGATTCCTGGTTTCAACATTGAGGTTATATCTAAATTTATTAGAGTAATCAAGCTAGAAAATGGACAACATGTAAAGAGACATGTCAATCCCCTACATTCATGTCTGTGTAATATGGCAAATGCAGTTAATGGCGAAACTTACATTAGCCAATACAAAACAGAATCTAATCAAACTAAAAAGTGTGTAGATATCTCCTCAGGAGAACAAAATGTGGAAAGACCCATTGATAATTATGCTAACGTTGTAAATACTCAATCAGATGATTGTACAGCAAAAACTGGGAGAATTTATTTTATCATCATGACTCTAAATCAAACTGACATAATTACTGATCCTGACGAAGAAAGATCTGTACCTCTACCTAAACATAAGAAATTATTGAAGGCCAGAGATATTAAAGAACCATTTTCTACAGGGAAGAGAGATGGGAGTTGTCAGTGTGTATATATATTTATTATTGTAAATAAAATTGTAAATGCATGCAGGCAGTACATTATTATTGTTTCCTCAGTTCAAATTATACACTTTAGAAAATTAACATTAGTAAAAAATGAATAATAAAGAAAGTTATGGTAATTAGTTTTATTAAGGATAATAAACTTATCATAAATTGAGAAGTTCTCAAAAAAGGAAAAAAAAAACATTTGACATAACTTAAAGCCATGTGAATAGATTTTAATGCCCAGATTTAAAATAGCTTAAGGTAAAGACATATATCATTTCATTCATCTTACACTTTAAAGCAAAATATTTTGCTATTATATGATATATATATATATATAAGCAAAAACAGAGAAGGAAAGAGGAAGAGAAAGTACCTAAGTTAAAGACTGATTAAAATTGCTGTTAAGCCATCAACTGAGAAGTTATCTTATTGTGAGTGTGAAATATAAGTTACATGGGAACTTGAGATATGTGGAGCATATTTATACATGGTTAGCATGTGATGGCAATTTATTCCCACATGTTAAATTGTTATTAATTACTTTTCCAAAATAATATAAATTCTACTATTATTTTCATATATTATTATTTTTGTTATCTCATTTTTAAAGTGGTCTAGTGTTACTTACTTTTAATTTTGATGTTTGCCTGGTATTACTGAAAATATTTCTTAATACACAACAGTAAAATTATTAATTAATATTCCATCAATGTTACTTTTGTTTCAACAGGTTATGACAAAATTTTCTTGTTTATTCCCTTGGATTGATTTCTGTTGGAGATTATAATCAATAGAATTTTATGAAGTAAACTTCACTTTCTGGAAATAATTTATTAATTTTGCAGATCTGTCATTATTATCCCCAAAGTGTTTACCAAAAAGCACTTTCCGATCTAATTTTTTTTTAACATTTAAGCATTTGTATACAAGCTTCCCACTTCTATTTTACTTCTCTTATCACAATCATATCATGTCCTTTTTTAAAAAAATATTTTATATTAAACTTTCCCTGTCTGTGTATGTTCCAGTCTGTATGTCCACATTTTTGAATTTTTAACAATGAAAAAAAAATCCATTCCTGTTTAGAACTCAAACTCACATCCTTATGTTTTCCAAGAAAACTCTTTAACAACTGAGCCAATGGAAATATTACATTTATAGAATAAAATTTTATTAATATTGATTAATTAATTAAAAAGCCAATACATATTTTTATATAGAAGACGATCATATATTTAAATTTAAAATTTGTTTGTTAGAGGATATATTTTTTATTTTCACTTTTTATCATTAAATTATAATTTTTATCAGATTTTTTGGTAGTTTTAACTATTTTAACTAAAAAGTAAAAAAAATAATATGTAAAAAAAATTATTTTTTTTAAATAATGGTTTTTTAGCCAATTAAAAAATAGAAAAATAACAAATAATCCACTTCTCAGTTAATTTGCCATTCTTGAAAAATATCAGAGATCTTACAAATCTAGACTTGTTATAAAACAATTGGGAATTGTAGGAATATTGTCATTTCATAAAAGCATTTAAGCTCAAATAAAGCATAAAAATCAAAAAGGCCTCAAATGCTTTTATACTTTTATAACAATAGTAGATTCTTAAGATCTTTGATATTTTCTAGGAATGGCAAATTAACTAAGAAGCAGTTTATTTTGTTATTTTTCTACTGTTTAGTTGGTTATTTACATAAAAAACATTATTAAAAAAATTTTTTTTTATATGGCTTTAATAACTGTAATTTGTATAAATATAAAGCTAGAATTTATAATTCCAGAAAAAAAAGAGAAAAGATTACAAATATAAACAGAAAGTTATTGTGAATTAAAAGCAATGAAAAAAAATTGCTATAAGATAAAAAAAATGTGAATAATAATGCAGGAAAGGCCTAATGGATTTAAATATGGAAAATGCTAGTATTGTTTAGATTAGAACATTATGCTATAATAACGTGAAAGCTAAACACCTTCAAACAGATACGCTTTAAAAATGCTTATGTGACAGCCAATCAGATGGAATAATGGCATCACATGGGACTCTAAATTCTAAAACACAAGCCAGAACTATTAGAAAAAGATGGGACCCATCTTAATCTATGCCTCAATTATATTTAAATAAGCCAGACTAAAGCATTTTGAACTAAGAGTGTGAAGCTTAAATACCTTCACATTTAATCCACTAAATATTATATATATAAATTAACAACGCGAAATCATCCGATTTACAACGAAGAAATATTTTTAAAACTAATCAAACAAAAGAATAAATATTTGAAGGACTAATTGCAGAGGAAAGGAATGTGCAAGTATACAATTTAACGCTTGATAATTTGAGAAAAGATGAATTGCTGGCGGGGGGGGGGTGATAGCCTAATGGAAATAACTATTACCTTCTATAATAATTAATACCAGATATTAAACAGTGAAAAGTACAAATAGTGTATGCTGAAAAGAATAGCAAGCTTTTTCTTACCCTTCCTGTGATGGTGCTGTTGCTGTTATGTCGTGGGACATCAGAAGAAAGGACCCCAGGGAAAAAGCTGTTGGAAAAGTTGTAGTGATTTTTTGCTACAAGGGACATCATCCCAGAGACCGAGCCTCTGTAAGTGCAAACAGTTAGATAGAAAACTTAAACAGATCACACCGGTCTTATTTTTATTTATGTACACCTGATAAGGCTCTCAGGAGAACTGTGTGGAGATGGATTGTGAGTATAGACAATTTTTTTAGTATTTACTCAGATCTGAAAATAGTTAAGACATTGTTTAGTCTTTAACATTCGGAAGTATTAGTATTTATTGAGAACTAGGTTCATCAAATTGTATATAATGTGTGATGTACTACAATGTAAATAAATATAATTTTCATCTTTATTTAATGATTTTTATTTCAACTTATAATCTATATTTTTTTGTTATTTTGTTGGCATTCAATAGTTGAATAAACAATACATATTAACAACAGATTAGTATATTATTAACAGATAAATATTCTAATTTATGATTAATTGTATAATTTGGCAGTAATAAAAACAACAATATTGCCAGGAACTGAATATTTAATCAATGTAAGAATAAAAGATTTTGAGAAAATAGTAAGTTTAATAAAACAAAATTCTTTTTCTTCAAACAAAAATCACATAAAAGGTAATAAAATTCTTAACTAATTATATCTAGTAATTAGTTTTCTCCATTTATTTTTGTTTTTATTACCCCTAAATGATAAATACAAAACTTAATTTTCAATCTTATAAAAATAAAAACAGAAAAAACCTATAAAGATTTTCCTTTCTTAGCAATTCCAAAATAAATAAATAACTAAAAGGAAAATTCTTACAATTAAATTCTACTATAACTATTATTAAAATATATTCAGACCTCATATGCATAATATATCTATAGTAATACATATATCTATCATTGATATTCTGCTTTACTTAATTATAACTGTTATGTTAGCACCCTGCTCACACATATAGATCTATAGAGCTAGATAATACTAACTTATGATGGGGTTCAATCATCACCATCCCCATCACACTATTAAACAATTTTATATGAGCTAGGTCATGTGATGTCTTATTAATTTTAATATTAAGGATTACCGTAAGATTCTTTAAAATGAAATTAATATTTCTACTTGACTTGCATATATATATACACTTAAAACTACTACTCTATCAGCCATTCTTACAACATGAATAAAGACATCTAAAAATGACAGATATAACATATATATATAATCTATGAGTTTGTGAATATATAACTCTTTATGAAAAAGTTTTAATTTAATTGTGAAAATATCTTGGAGGTTGCAGCATTTAACAATTTTCACATACAAAAAGTATTGACTTTTACAAAAACTTGAAAAATAAGTTAGTTGATCCACTTTTTGTTTAAAGTAGTTTTAGACAAATACGATTACTTGATGGGATTTCAGGTTACACTGTCTATTTCTAATTGATATTTTGCTTAAATTATGTCATAAATGAAATTCAATATAAAAATATCATAGAAGAAATTATATTAAATCTTCATATTTAAATCTATAAACCTGTGAAAATCTTCTAATTTATGTTGCCATAAGATTGGACAGCATAAACACAACCATGTGACAAATGATCCTAGTTTTAGGTCAGTGTTCCTTAAACATTAAATAAACCCGGACCAAAGTTTCAACTGACAAAATGTTAATGTAGTGTGTGCTGAACATGATGATTCAAAAATAAAAATAAGAGTGTGGTTCACTGCAAATAACTCCCACACAATTAACAAAATTGGTTTGTCCAAAAAAATGTAACATTTAAGTTTATAAATTTGCATAATGCCTGCTACATTCATATTATAATCTCATCACAAACTTTAGCTGCTGAGTTTGAATGCTATGAATTTGATTGACTATGCTCAGTTATGTATTGAAAGTTTAAAACAAAATAATCTTTTATTTATAAATGGGTATAATGCTTATGATAGAATTACTAATTTATATTCTAATATATACATGTTAGAGATGATAATAGATGGGCAATTGAAATCTTAAACGGGATTCCAAGAGATTGCAAAAGACCCAGAAAAAGACCACATGTGAGATGGATGGATGAAATAAGAAAGTGTGCATGAGTGATATGGAGAAGAGAAGCTAAAGATCGGAGAAGATGGATTGAACTTGGAGAGACCTTCATCCTGCGGTGTATTGATAATAATTGATGATGATATGAATGTTAATAAATAAAACTGTAAAGCATTACTGATGATAAAAAAATAATCATAAAAACAATTATAAAAACACTGTAAGTACTTTCAGTTACTTTTGTAATCTTTTTCAATTGTTAAATATTTTAAATTTTTCCAGAAGTACTGGGGAATCAAAATTTAGTATTGAGAAACAATTTAAAGAATTTCAGTTTTTATGTAAACATGTAAATAATAATAAAAATAATAATGATTTAATAATAGCATGTTTTCTTTAATCATGCAATTTTACTTTCAGTTTTGACCTATCATAAAAAATGAATCATAACAAAAGAAAAATTTAAAGAGATAATTTTTATAAATAAAAATAAGAAATCTTTAATTAATAGATAAAATGTACATGTTGAAAGACATGAATCTTGGGAAATCAATGATAATGTTTACTTCCATCTAATTTAAAATGTTTAATAGTTGAAAAAAGTTATGAAAGTAACAGAAAATATTTCTTGTTTTTATAATTGTTCATATGATTATTTATTATTACTGTTAATATTTTACAGCTCACATAAAATATAACTTTCTGCTAAATTTAAGTACAACATAGATATTATAATTCAAAACATTCCACACATATTATTACATAAACATAGTATGTATAGCTTTAATATAATAATTACATATGTGTAAAAAAAAATAAAGTGAATATTAATAATCATAGACATTAGAGTGTTTTAAATGAACAATTTTATCTAACCATTAGTTTATTATAAAAAGTAAAAAAAAAAATGAATGAACATTAATTTGCTTAAAATAAATTTTACCATTTTAATTATCTCTGAAAATATTAAGCCTTTTAATACAAAATTATAGATAAGCCAAAAAAAAAAAAAAAACTTTTCTTTAAAGTTGTAGCAAAATAAATAAAAATGGGAATGGGGGGGGGGGGGCAAAATTATTTCTAAAATGGAAAAAGAATAAGAGACAGTTACTAACTATATCACTAAATTATAAAATTAGAAGTGAAAAAAAATATAACTTATTATTTTTAATAAAATAAAAAGATCAATTTGATTTTAAAAAACTATGGAAAAGTAATATTAATGTCATCTATATTCTTTATTACTTTTACAATGCTTTTTTTACAACCTAATATGACAGTTTTGATTGCCTCAGCAATCTTCTTTGGAACATCTGTTTATATCTCCAAATCTTTTCAGAGATAAGATTTGGAGATATAAATAGAAGTTCTGAAAAAGATTGCTGGGGCAATCGAAGCTATCATATTAGGTTGTAAAAAAAAAGCATTGTAAAAGTAATAAACAATATAGATGATATTAATATTATAGATTTGGCAATGCAATAGGAAAGATAAAGTTATAATATGGAAAAGTATTGTCGGTACTCTGTGGTTGCTTATTTCTAAAATGTATAATTCTATGGCTCTAAATTCAGTATCAAAGAAAGAAGACAATGGATATAGAAAATGATATATGGTCTAATGGATTGAGAGTTCACTGTATATAAATATTGCAAAGAAAATATTTAAATAGATTGTTTACAAAATGAATTATTTTAAGTAAAGTAATACCATCCATCTATTTACTTAGTATAAAATTATCTCATTGTATGTCTGGTCATTTGCATTTATAGTCAATATTATGATATATATTATAATAAATTTGAAAATTAGATGCTGAGATGAAAGACTTTTAAGCAATGAATTTTGAACAACTGGGACAAGTATATCGACAGTAATGGTGATTACATTTAAGAACTAGTGATTTTTTTTGTGGTTTTTTTTAACTTTCTAGTTTTATTTTTGTAATCATTTGCAAATAATGTACTTATTTTCATATACATTCTACAAACAATAACAAGTTGACATCATAGTCTTAAAATAATTTCAGATATTACCTTGATTAAACCTGAATTTAATCCAACAGCTATTATGGATCCGGATGGAGCAAACTTACAACACATAACTTCTTCATTAAAATCACTAGAAATATAAAATGTTTGTCAAATTCTTTATTGTAATGAGATCAAATAAATAACAAAACTATTGTATATGTACTTAAAAATATAAAACTATGTAATTGCCAAAAGCATCTATGTATCTTACTCATCCTGTCTTTGGCAATCATTTTATTTGTTTTTTGTCATTTAGTATGTTTATCCTTCATTGAACATTTACTATAAAATTGATAAAAATATAAAATCATTTCCAACCACCCACAAAAGCTTCCTATCTACTCAAGAATCCTAAAGCACTTTCATTTATGATACTGTGTCCTGTGAAATATAGCTCTGTGATAGAATGATGGACCTAAAGGTTCTCAAAGTTCAACTGCCATTTTTACCACTCAAACTATTATGAGTGCTTAAGAATTTCATTCTTTATTATGCAATGGTGAGTAAGTTTTAATTGGTTGCCATTACTTTTGGCATCATTGACTACATGCAAGTTAATTAGATAATGATTCAAACTTGTGTATTAAAAATAATTGAGTCCATATTGAGAAACTTCTATAAATAAAAGCTTTTTTTATGTTTTTAAAAAAACTGTTACAATAAAAAAATTTGAATGGAATTAAACGAGAAACAAAACAAAAAAAAAATATAAAGCTGAAAGTGATAATATGTTCTAAACTGATTTTATGGTGAATGTTTCAATGAACTTGAAACTAAATGTATGGATGAATATATCTGCAATAATTTCAGGCATGCTCAGAATGATTCTACTGAAGAATTCCATAGCTTTCATAAGCAATCCTACAATCCAAATGAGAATCTTTGAAAAGCCACATCAAGAGATATGACCAGCACTAATGTAAAGCATGGTTGCCTTGAAAAAATATTCCATCTTAAAATTATTAATCCATGGAAATGGGTACACCTGGAGAATACATGGACAGTTTAAAGTCTTGTTGCACTTTTCTTTCACAGAACTGAATACAAACTTTTTACAAGTCCCCAAAGTAGATAATTACTTATTACTTGGAATTTACATTAGCTGGTACTAGATTGAAGAACTGTTCTGGTATTGTTAAGCAGATTAAAAATATGTTTAATGATTTCAATATTTTTCCCATGCATGAAGCAGTATTAGCTTTATTACTTCATCATTATGACTTTTTAAAATATATACTTGGATGATCAGTCTAAAATCAATGATTTACCATAGTAGTCTCTCCATCCTACATTACATCATTTACTGTTAGCCTGAATAATCAGGACAGCAGATAATATAGAAATATAATAGTCAAATCTCTAGACCAGATACTGACTTTTGATTTTATCTGTTAAAACTTAGGATTCAAAACAGCTACTTTATTTCCTTAATATTATTCAAACTAATACCATGAAATTTAAAAAACTCTGAAATTTTAAACTGGACTCAACTTCCTTGCATTATATAATATAGGTATAATACCAGTTGAGTTTTTATATATTTTTGAGACCTCAGACTTGTGCCATCAGTAAGCTTTCCCCTCTTTTGTCTAGAAATATTAGTGCCAACAATAATATTGCATGCTTTTTTTATACAACTAAGTTCAGTTGAGTTTAAAATCTTATGGTTTTATTGAATTTCAACTATTACCATGAATAGAATAAAGAAGTAAAATGTGGATGCTAAATGTATAAATGCCTTAGTTCCAGCTTTGAATTAAAATAGGCAAAACTCTCCATACAGTAGTGCCACTCAGTTCAAGCCGGAGTAATCAATTGATGGCAGAAGGCTTGTGCATAAAATCCCTATCTAGTGCCTACTCATCCAATATCCCCAGACTAATTTCTAGCTTGTGGTTTTCATCAGTGAGGAGCCTTGGATCTGAGAGTACTGTACCTAGATCTTAGATTCTAATGCAACCCTCCAGCAGCCATCTTTTATCTCTACTTAACTACAAAACTATGAGAATAAAATTTGAAACACAATAATATTTTCAATCTTAGCTCATTAGCTTATATAGTCATATAGGTATGAACTCAAGACTTATATGACTATATATACCTTCTCTTTGCACACTAGAATCATATACGAATCTGGCCACACATGTTTCATGGCACCAAATCTGCCCTTTGTAACCCTCTCTTTAGAATGTCTACCAATTGTAACTGATCAAGCTTCACATTTTAGGCACTAAATCCGCCTTTGTAATCTACACTATCTGAATCATCAAGAATATAAGCATAAAAATAAATGTTAAACTAAAGAGATGATTTCTTTATTGAACTAAGCTAGCATGAAACTATAAATCTAAAGAAGATTACAAGGTGATTATGAAAATAATATCTTCTGGTCAAACTAGCTTTAAAATCCACAAACAAACAAACAAAATGTTATGAAATAAATTTAATATTCGTCAAACCACTAAATAAATAATAATTAGATCTATGGAATGAATATGAAATTAAAATTATAAATTAAGTAATAAATAAATTAGGATGTAGATGACTAAATGGATGATGAGAATAAGTAATAATGAAATAATAAACTGATATGGGTCTGCGAATGAAGAGAAAAAAGCAAAGATGTATGAGAATAATGAATGATTAAGATGATGATAGAATAAGAGTTAATGAATGATTAAGATGATAATAGAATAGAAGTTAATGAATGAATAATCAATTATGATCATGAAATAAGGTCAAATGAGAATGAATAAATAAAAGAACGATCAAGACAAAATTGAAGAACAATGTTGATGATGGAGACTGAGATCTTAAATTATAAACTAATATTGTATTAAATGATAATAAGATAAACTAAATAAAATAGGGATTCCAAACTTGACAAAATCAGAATATTCATCATAAAGTCAAAACAAGCTATCCATTTTAAGACAAAAGAAGCAATTTACACCTTAAAGTTTGGTTGACTTTCATAAAATAGTGAATATAACATAAATCCAACTACAATAAATAACTAGTTAAGATTTTACTTCATTAACGCTTAAATAAATTAATATATATATGCGCTCTGCGCACAGTTAAAGAAGCTATTAATAAATTGTCAAAATTTTTTTTTTTTTTACTGCCAAGCGCTTTCGGGACAGTCTACAGTCCCATATTCATAACAGAATAACTCGCCATGAATATGGGACTGTAGACTGTCCCGAAAGCGCTTGGCAGTAAAAAAAAAAAAAAATTTTGACAATTTATTAATAGCTTCATTAACTGTGCGCAGAGCACATATATATATATATTAATAAATAACTAGATATAAGATTTACCATAAATTCAAATTCTCCATTGCAAATTAATAATTTAGTCTTCTCAGGATTCAAACAACTTAAAGATTATTATACAAGATATAATTGAGTCAGTGAGAGGGATTTTGCTACTACCCAAATATAATGCACAAAACAGCTCTTAATATAAAATCAAATTAACAAACTATATTTAGCAATTCCAAAAAAACTTTATAAACTCCATAACTATTATAAACTTTACACTTCAAGAAATATGAATAACTTTTTAATAACTAAACACAATAACTTACCAACTTCCTTTTCTCAAATAATTATGAACAATGAGATCAAGATCGATGAATGATAGATCTGTGGGTTCAAATAAATGGATTAAACCAATATTAAGTGTTTATCTTTTAGTATATGATTTAAAATAAAATGCAATCTAGGTTAATAGTATTTTGATTATTAAGTGGTGATGCCTTAGATGAACTCATAAATTATAGGGCTTAACAAAATTATTATGATATATCAACATATAGTTAAATATATATTTACTGATGATGATTTCAATATAATCCAATAATATGTCGATAGTAATAACAATAATAATGTGTGTGGTGATTAGCAATAAGACTACAGACAACTAAATAAATTTTTAACACAACAAGATTTATTTACACTATTTACAAATTTATTTCAGACACATTATATAAAATAAGACAGAGACATTATACAAAATCAGGTATGGAAAATAATTTGTATCCCTTTGACTATACATATAATATATAAGATAAACTAGTACAGTGATATCATTATTGGCTATGTTTCTATTATTTTATCTTAGAGAATAGGAAGATTAAACTTTATTTAAACTAAATTAGCACTCAGTTTCTAAAACAAAAGTGTATTTAAATCTTTGGGATATGTGCAAATTTTAAATCTAAAACTCAAAGTTATAAAGTTATGTATTATACTATAGCTATTTCATTTATCAGAATATGATAAGGCCAATTATCACATTCATCATAATTAACAATTATTATTATTCAATATGATAAGATTTATTGTATTAATGTGGGGACAGACATGAGAAGTCAAATACATACATGACACCAAAACATTGCCTATGTCCACAATATAATCATTCTAATAGTTAATCTATCTTACCGATCCATTGGAGAATCACTGCTTGATGAAAATAAATCAACATTGTACAGGTGCATCAATTGCTCTTTCATATAGAAGTTTTACAATCACTAGTAAGTTTTGGTTTGTTTGTTTATAAACTGATGAAGATCCTGCAACATCGTAAAGACACTATTCCAATTAGGCAAACACTATAGATAAACCAGTGTCCCTGAATCTAACTTTATCTTATCCTTGCTATTTAATTTTAAAATACTAAAACTTCACCACACACAGTGGCAAACTAACTACATAACCTCATGAGGGATCAAACAATAAAAGAAGGCTCTACAAAACAATATGATAGTTGTACAATATGGCCAATTTTAATACCTTTTTCTAGATACAAATCTGTGGGCATTGCCTCATCACAGGGAAATAGAATTCAGACCATGGATATCATCCTCTCTTGGGATTAACTATGCTAACTAAGCACTAACTATTGATCAGCCTCAACAATATCATCCTCTCATGTAATTAGCAAGGGGAGAATTCTTCATCTACCCATGGCCAATATCAATGATACTATATTTGATGCAATTATATGTGGCACATACTTATCAGCTGAAAGCTGTCATGAATTCTTAAAATAGCAAGATAAAATAATTCTAACAATAAAAGTGGAAACATAAATATTCCATTTCACAATGCAGAAATTATTAGTGTATTAAACAAATCAACATGTAAGTCAAATGACCATTAACTATTTTTAAAAATAATAATAATACTTTGGTTATAACAAGCCATACACACATAGACAATGAAGATTAGCCTACATTTTATATTTAAAGTGGACATGTTCATTAGGCAAAATTTAAGAAATGCAAGATGCTTATATCAAATATTTCATATAATAAAACAATTGTGTCACTATAGTATGACAAATTTATTTTTTTTTTTTACCCTCAAAAAAAAAAAAAACATATTTTATAAAAAAAAAAAAAAAAAAAAAAATTTTTTTTTTTCAAAAAAAACAATATTTAATATTATATTTTCCATACCCGGAAAAAAAACAAATATATATATATAATAAATGTATATATCTTTATACATCTATTTGTCCTTAACTATATATATTTTCATACCACAATAAATAAATAAAAACTCTGAATAATATGTTACAAACAATATATTACAATAATAAACCTAGGCAATAAAAAAAATAAACGAACATTTTCTCCCATTAGATTTTATCCTCCTTAGTTCAAAGTTTGTTCCATCATTATGAGCTAAATGATAAGGAAACTGATATCATGAGCAAACATTCATAAGTAATGCATATATATATATTATGATTATTATATTTGATGCCAGCATAGTGAAACAAAATTCAAACACTTCCAAGTGTAGCACAATTAAAAATATGTTTATCCATATTTTCTGTACATAATTTTCCTTTGTTATATATAGAGTAAGTTAAAAACAAACTCTTATGAAGCTTCAAAAATACCCTCAACCTCAGACCACGGTTTCTGCCTCTAGCATCATCAGTGAGTTTGTTTTTAACTTACTCTATATATAACATTTGTAAATAGGAGCTTTATTAAAATTAGGTCATCTGACTTGATTTTTTATCAAAATAATTTTCCTTAAATGAATTTATAGATTTATTACGATCTACAAAACAAACTTTTTAAAATCATTTATTGATTGATTTATTTTGTTTTTCCATTTGTGTTGATATCTGTAATAACTTTAAATGATCTTGGTAATTTTAAAACATTTTAAAATATTAATTTTCATGTTACACAATAAAGATTGAGAAGTAAATATTTATTTATTCATTTCTATCAGCAAATTAATATGTATTTAATAATATTAGGATGAATTTATTCAATTGTTAGTAATTATAAATACGATATCCTTGGGTATTTTAACACTGTAACTTTTCCATTTTCCATAATCAAGCAAAATCACACTAAAACAAAACTTTGCAGAAGAGTTTTCTTTCTTAATCAGAATAGGGAATAAGTCATGCATTTTTTTCTTTTAAATTGATTAAACTTTATACTACTTAAAAATGACTTTTTAGTTTACTTTATATTTTCACACTTTTCTTCAAAATTACTTCTAATTATATTTTATGAAGATTATAATTTATAAGCAAACATATTTTTCTTCTTTATAATAAAGAGCACAAAAACAAAACATTTTCGCCTTTTTCTTTTCAATCTAAATAATTTACATATCATTTTTAAATATGAAAATTGGCTAATATAAATAAAATAAAAGTAATTGCTTACACTTTCTGGATTTGTTCTTAGTTTGAAGTAGTATTTGTTGAGGCAAATAATTATCCATATGGCTGTTATTCTCTCTTCTCCAGTGTGCATCTCAGGAATTATAAAATCGATGGAAAATAGTGATGAATGAACACAGGGTTTAAGGTTTCGGTGCTTGTCTTATAGATAAAGATGCCGTTGGATGGCGCTGTTTTCATGCTAAAACTATAAAATATGACCATTCCCAGGCCGTTGATTATAATAATTTTGCTGTGCTTTTTTGTAATGCGAAAATAAAAACAAAATAAAATCATCTTTTATAAATATTATAAACAACATTTTAGCATTACAAACAAGAGAACACTAACCCTAAAACTAACCCTAACCCTAAAACTAACCCTAAACCTAACCCTAAAACTAACCCTAAAATTAAACATAGCCCTAAAACTAACCCTAAACATAACCGCAACAACTTTTACTTTTTATTGTCATTCTATTTGAAGTAAAAAATAGCCGT
This sequence comes from Epiperipatus broadwayi, assembly GCA_028023455.1. Lineage (NCBI taxonomy): Eukaryota > Metazoa > Onychophora > Udeonychophora > Euonychophora > Peripatidae > Epiperipatus > Epiperipatus broadwayi. The sequence continues at coordinate 747,350 of JAQFVV010006426.1, forward strand.
AATATCTCTTTGTCTGTAAAAAAAAAAAAAAATGTAAAACGAAGACTAAAAAAATAAAAGTAGACTAAGAAATTTTACTTTTTATTATGATTATTATTTTTTAGTTAAACAACAACAAAAAAAAATATTAACGAAAATATTAATGTATACAATTTAAATGATAATAATAAATGTAAAATAAAATCAACAAATTACAATTTGATTCGTGTTTTTTTTTCTATCGTATATTTTTTTAATTGTGTTACGGCTTTTTTTTTATCAATTTTCTATCGGATATTTTTTTACTTGTGTTACGACTTTTTTTGTTGTTTAAGTAAAAAATAATATTCGTAATAAAAAGTAAAATTTCTTAGTCTACTTTTTATTTTTTTAGTCTTCGTTTTACTTTTTTTTTTTTAAAAAAAAAAGAGATATTACAGCTACTTTTTACTTCAAATAGAATGACAATAAAAAGTAAAAGTTGTTACGGTTAGGTTTAGGGTTAGTTTTAGTTTTAGGGTTAGGGTTAGTTTTAGGGTTAGTGTTCTGTTGTTTGTAATGCTAAAATAAAAAAATATCAAAATCGTAACCATACTCGGACAAAAGAAAGAAACTCAAACTTTTTTAAACAACAACAAACACATATAAATGTCTTCTTTACTTATTAAACATGTTTATAATATTTGCTTTTAATGAAATTTACAAAAAATCATGCATATTTTACTTTTTATTATGATTATTATTTTTTAGTTAAACAACAACAAAAAAAAATATTAACGAAAATATTAATGTATACAATTTAAATGATAATAATAAATGTAAAATAAAATCAACAAATTACAATTTGATTCGTGTTTTTTTTTCTATCGTATATTTTTTTAATTGTGTTACGGCTTTTTTTTTATCAATTTTCTATCGGATATTTTTTTACTTGTGTTACGACTTTTTTTGTTGTTTAAGTAAAAAATAATATTCGTAATAAAAAGTAAAATTTCTTAGTCTACTTTTTATTTTTTTAGTCTTCGTTTTACTTTTTTTTTTTAAAAAAAAAAAGAGATATTACGGCTACTTTTTACTTCAAATAGAATGACAATAAAAAGTAAAAGTTGTTACGGTTAGGTTTAGGGTTAGTTTTAGGGTTAGTGTTCTGTTGTTTGTAATGCTAAAATAAAAAAATATCAAAATCGTAACCATACTCGGACAAAAGAAAGAAACTCAAACTTTTTTAAACAACAACAAACACATATAAATGTCTTCTTTACTTATTAAACATGTTTATAATATTTGCTTTTTATGAAATTTACAAAAAATCATGCATATTTGTACTTTTCTTACTGGATATTTTTTTGGTACCGCTCTTTTTTACTTCAAAAATATACACACGGTATAATCTTCTTTGTCTCGTGGAATGTTATGAACAGTATGTTACTTGACATGTTACCTAATTGCAACTCACTAAAAACATAGATCTTTAACATTTTCCCAATTAAAACTTCAATACAGTATGTTATAAAAAGTCTTAGAATTATTACTTTAAAAAATCTGAACATTTCAATACTTTAAAATATAAAAAAATCAAATGAAAACAACATTTCCATCCAATTCAAATACAAACTCTCTCATCAAGCCGTAACTATTTTATAAACTGTGCGAATTCGGAAAATGTATTTGCTGCTATGCGACATACATGCTATACTGTGACGCGACATAACGGCCTGCATTCTGTAGCACAACAAAAAAGTTGTATTATAGAAAACGCGGGTTCGAACGTGTCGGCCGCGGAAACAGCATTTTTATGTGTTTTAGCGCAATAAACGGTGCCATAGAGCGGCGTTTTTAGCTATAAGATAAGTACCAAGGTTTCTTACTCCATGTTTTTAAATACACATTATCCTGTAATCTTATTCAATTCAATCCACAAGGTTGTTACTTTTCAGCTTTTTCTTTTTTTATATAGGTGTAGAAATTAAAATCCTTTTTATTCTGATTTTCTTTCTTACTACCCTTCCCCTACAAACTTTGTTAAATTATTTATACCTTGTATTACATTGCATTATGGTACCAAATGAACCAATAACTGAACAGTGTGAATAAATTAATATTTCTCTATCTAGTGACAACTAATTAGACTGCTTCATATTTTAAATTGCAATACAATATATTTGTAGAATGTTTACAAAATTTAGAAGAATTATAAATTGTTTTCTTCTAATTATTGTTTAATAATAATGATGATGATGATGATGATGATGATGATGATGATGATGATGATGATGATGATGATGATGATGATGATGATGATGATGATGATGATGATGATGATGATGATGATGATGATGATGATGATGATGATGATGATGATGATGATGATAATAATAATAATAATAATAATAATAATAATAAAGTGCTAAATATTTTCATACTTCCAAACTGGTTTAATACTATTAAAATATTATTTTAAATATGACTGCCACTAGACCTTATGATAAAAATGTTTATGAAATTCATATCCACTCTGTCAGATTTTCTAGTGTGTCTCAAACAGTCCAAGTCTTCATCACTCTCAGGATATGTATTGGTGAGCTTTTACTTAATTGGAAAATTATAATCCAACAAGCATTTTAACCTATTACTGATTTTATACACTGATTTTTCAATATATTATAAATTATTATTAATTAAAATTTTTCATACTGGATCATTTGAATAAAGCTTAGTATAATTGAGCCAAATCATATGTTTACAATATATATATATGCGCACTGAGTGGCATTACTGTATGGAGAGTTTGGCTGTTTTAATAACAGTTATGAAAAAGCATAAGAAATGTTGATCATGTGATGTTCAGTGGTTTAGTACCAATCCTGCCTAATAGGATATTGGTGGCTATGCTTATTATAGAACCAAAGATACCAAAATGTCTGGGTACTAAACTGAGTTCAGATCTATATGACTATATAAGCTAAGGAGCTTAGAGTGAAAATATTGTGTTTTCAAATTTTATTCTAATAGTTTTGTAGTTAAGTAGAGATAAAGGGTGGCTGCTGGAGGGTTGCATTAGATCCAGAGATCTAGGTGCAGTGCTCTCAGATCCAACACTACTCACTGATGAAAGCCACAAGCTAGAAACTAGTCTGGGGATATTGGATGAGTAGGTACTAAAGAGGGATTTTATGCACAAGCCTTCTGGCATCCATCAATTATTCTGGCTTGCACTGAGTGGAACTACTGTATGGAGAGTTTTGCCTGTTTTAATAACAGTTATGAGCAAACATAAGAACTGGTGATCATGTGATGATAAGAGGTTCCAGCTTTGAATCTTAATAATCACAGATGAGAGCAAAATCCAAAAATTTGTTGACTATATTATAAAGTGCCCACTGATTATCCAAGTAGGATGAAAAAAATATGTCTTCAAAGGATATGAGTAAGTCGTGTGATGTTAGTATTTAATGACATAATATTATTTATAAAATTCTTTTGTTTCTGGAAAATTAAGAGTTCAAAATTTGTTTTTAATCTAGATAGTTCAAAAGCTGTGAAAACATAAGTATTTATCTTAATTTTTTAAAACTAATACCCAATTAAATTCTAAATATAATTAAATGTAGTTCAATTTTAAAATATTACTTCTGTTCCTTTTATTTATTGTATAAAATGTAAGATAAGACTTATACAAATATGAATATAATTATCAGTGGGTGGTTCTATGTGTACATGTAACATCTATGTATTATTATTTTAGAGGATGAAGTACATACAATTTTATAATCTCTAAATGTAGCGCAATACAAAGAACTAAGTATTAGCTCTGTGCTAATGATTTTACAGGCAATCACTGAAGCTGGTGGGCTTCAATTCTGTCAGTGATGCCTCTACAATTAACAATTAAAATCAATACATATTTTTTTTCACCAACCTGTGTCCTGAGTGAAGGAAACATTAAAAATTATTAAACCCTGGTCTTTAAAACTGTGGAACTAACTGTTCGTGTCATTATAAAAACAGATAAAACTGATTTCCAAATGATAACTACAGATTCATCCCCATGGGAATATATCCCCTTTTTGTTGAAAATTAAGACCATATTACATTTATTTTTAAAACAGTTCAGTGATCATCTGACCAAATCATATTGACCTAAGATATTTATCTTCTGACAATATCAAGATACCCTATTTTCCCATCACTATACAATGGCAATGTGGGGTGATTATGGATTATATATTCAAGAAAAACCTAAGCCTGTTTGTGATTAAAAGTTTCAAGATTCACTATATATGTTAACCATGCTATCTTTTTAATCTAGTTGTATTATACTTTAGATAAACTTGAATATTATTGCCATAAATCAAAACCCAATGTGCTTAAATAAAGTAGAATATGACTTAATCACTAGACATGAATTCTACAGGTTTTAAAATCTTAAAAAAAAAATCTTTAAAAAATGTGTGAAATCCACAGACAGTTGGACAATAAATTTATAATAAAACTCTCAACATTTTCCAAATCTCTACAGAATTTTACGTTCTCTTTGCACTATTCACAGTGTTTTACTCATTTACTTTATAGTTTCAAGTATTTAGAAATCTTCTTCAAAGCTTTATTTGATTTCTCCTTTCAATTTACATACTACAAGATATCTTAAAACTACAATACTATCATTATCTTATTAAAGTACTTAGTAGCTATTTCATTTTTTCAATTGCTTATATTAAATGAATCTACAGAATTGGATTCATTTTTCGAATTCTAATAATGCTTTATTCAATGATCTTACAGTTTTGACTAACTAACAGTCTTCTTCAGAACAGCATTTTTTCTTACAATTTACATACTAATAATATACAATTATATCTTTAAATTACTGTACTATATTAACTTATCAAACATTCTATACTTTGTCCATTTTATTGCTTATTGGCATTATTCACAAAGTTTTTTTTTTCTTCAATTGTTTTACAGTTTGACTGATTAGCAATCTTTTTCAGAACTTTATTTTCTTTATCATTCTAATTTATATAATAGAACATTACTAAAAAATGTTGTTAATAATAAATTACTATAAAGATTACCATCTGTTTATATGTAAAATTATCCTCACTGTTAGTTAAGTTTGCATTACATTATAACATTTTTCTTTTTATACAATCATTATATCGATATTCAAATAATCCATCTTTAACTTCCATTTGAATAGTTAGAAAAGACTACCTATGTGCAGGGCCTTTCAAAGAAAATGTGAAGCCCAGGGCAACTAATATTTTAGAGGCCCTTCAAAATTTTAAATAAGAACATGGGGAGAGAAAAGAAATGAGAGTTTTTACTTACAAGACCAAAAAACAAGACTTTGGGAGCAGTTAGTTACGAGTCACAGAAACAAGCAAGCAGATCAGATCCAGATAGCATGTAGATAGAGTAGATTCACTCTAGCACTGTTAGTATCGTAAAATACTGTTAGCATGGAACTGACTATCAGGGGACTGAGACTATTAGTTCTGCTGGTCACTAAGCATTGCAGTTGCTTTCATCACAGAGTCGTCAAATTGGCACCTCATCCCTAAACTAGCTTACGTTTTTGACTCATGGTATGCCTGCTTGAAAAAGTTTTTCTTGAATATTTTTTAGAGGAATTTAACTGTAGAATTAAGGTGTGATATCGCTTTGTCTTCTATATTTTTGTTTAACATATTGAATTGCCAAATTGAGGCCCTAATATTGCAAGGTCTGGTGAAGCTGTCTCTCCTCTCCCTTCTGATTGGCCCTGCCTGAACAAATATTTACCTTACTATAATCTAGATAAATATAAAGCCATGATTTATTTCATGTGCTACATAGTGTAATATTTATATGAATATAATAGATATGTATACGTATATCAAATTTGATCAAACATATATAATAAAACTAGATGTTTTTTGTTATATGTGTATGTTAAGTGCAAGTTAACTATTCTGTAAGTAGTAATATAAACAGAAAGATAAAATGTATATGAATACAAATATTTTTATTAGCTATTATATGTAAATTATGAGCAACTATTTACATAAATAATATTAATTAAGACCCACAGATAAAGTGTATATGTTGAAATATATATATAAAAAGTGAACTTTATTTGCAAATTCATTTGAATGATTCTTTGAGGGTTTAACTTGTGAATTATCTTAAGTATTATATTCAGACATTTATTCCATAAATAGGTTTAAAATGTAAAACATTATTAAATAATGTAAATTGTGATTCAATAATGGGATATTGCAAGTGAGAGCATTTAATTTGGAACAATAATTACACCCGAGTCTCGTTTTATGCAGATTTATTTAATGCGATTTTGAAGTTATGCGGTTCACATTTCTTCTTAATATCTTTGTATGAGGTTTTCTTTTATGCGATAAAAATTATTAGATCAGAAGTCGAGCTCCGATAATGCGTTATTACTTTAAATATTATAAATTTTGTGTACTCACATGTCATATTTAAAGTAATAGCGCATTATTGGAGTTCGACTTCTCTCTAATAATTTCAATATTTACAGCACTTTATAATAGTACTGTAATAGATTTTATGCAATAAAAAAGTTTATAATTCACTTAAAATCAGGATTTCCCCATTTTATATACATACATTAAATTTTACAAGATTATAATGTAAATCTGTTCAAACGTTATAGATACCTATATTATGCATATTGTCATTTTTGCATTTTAAATCACATTCTATTTTTAAAAAAAGAGTACGTAATCAATTAATCATTTAGTGTCCGCAAGTTTATTTTTAAAAGATGAGTTATAGCGGTGGGTACAATTAAATTTACAATTAAAATCTGATTTTTAATTATAATTAACAATTTAAAAATTACGTAACATGATCTGAAATTAATGTGATGCGAAACAATGAAATTTGATTTTTAAACGGAATTGAAAATTAAAGACAAAAATAAAAATTTAATTTTTAATTGTTAATTTTAATTAAATTTTGCCCAACAGTGGTGTCTTTTTATTATTGTAAGTCTAAGTTCTTATTTTTATTTTAAACTTTTAGTTTACTCTAATGGAGAAGAAAAAACACCCAAGAAAATGAATTTCTTTGGAAACAAAAATTTCAATTTTAGATCGCTTAGCGAAATCGGAATGATCAACAGCGATTGGAAAACATTTAGTTTGGGTGAGTCCACAATAAGAGCAATTAAAAAAATGAAGTTGGCGCTAGTTGTATTTCCTCTTTTGATGAATCTGATGTCTTACTTGTTTACAAACAAACTTACTTATCGTCAAATAGCAGTAATGATAAAATACTGTACATGTATGAAAAAATGAAAAATACTGTAAATTACGCATAAAAATATATTGTTTTGAATAAAATTAAATACTGTAGTTAATAAATAAGTAAAAAAAGTTTGTCTTGTATCAATTTTTTTCAAATATGAAATTTTTTATTAGTCATATTTTATTTCCTTATTTTTTGTGTGTGCGAATTTTAAAGTAATTTTACGTTGTTGCTTTGCTTTTATGCGATTTTTGAAAATTATAGTACCTATCCCCCACTTATCAAGGTAAGTTAAGTCTATTTTTGTGCGATTTCTTTTGTGCATATTTTCTAAGGAACCTATATACCGCATAAAATGAGACCCAGGTGTATATTCAAACAAGACTCAGATTGAACTATAAATGGTAATAAAAAAGATATGCATTTTTTTAAATGATTGCATGATTCTGAAAATAAGCCAATTCATACTCCCTAGACTCAAGAAAAATTATATCCATTTGTATATAGAAGCATATATATATAATAGATATGCATGTGTACACACATGATTCAATCAATTGGGTAATAGAGTTTACTGTATTTAAACGTAGGTATAATAATTGCATGTAAACTTTTAAATAAAACATATCTATAAATAATATATATATATACATATGGTAGTTGTATATACTATATAGTTCCTGTGAATAGTATGTAAACAGGCATGCATAAAGTTTACATGTTGAGATATATATAAATTAAACAGTGTTCAATAGTAATTTATTAACAATTTGGAAAATTAATTACTATACTGATCTTTAACAGTAATATAAAATCTGCATTTGAGTGAGCTTAATTCACTGGTTAATTACTGAATAGCAAATACTGTTTATATAATTAAGAAAAAGCTATTAATTAACTTTATCTTCACTACCATCTATAAGCTTTATAATACAACCCTCAACAAGACTCTTGAGGCATTTCAAAATAATAATAAGACCAAAATGGTCTGTTAAAAGCACTAGTTGGCTTAGTGATATACAGGAGCCAAAATCCTGGGAAAATAAATTCTCTGATGATGATTTACTACTCTTCAATTCATGAACACACTAACAGTAATAGCTACCACAGAAAAAGCAAGCAATCCATTTTCTTTAACTATTTATATCATCTCTTCCTTTGTTGCTCTTATTTTTTCTGGAGTAAATTCTTGGGCTTTAATCAGTTCGTATTATTTAGCTTGTTATCATACAACGAAATTTCTTAGCTTTTTAATTATTCAATTAATTATTCTCTTAGGAATTTATTTCCATATATGGTAAGTTAATAAGGTCTATAATATTAATTAATCTTAGGAAGTTATTTCCTTATCTGTAAGGTTTTACAATTAATTTAATGTTTTAGGAATTCCTTTCCATATAAGGTAATTTATAAACTCGGTTCCAGTAAACAATATATAGATGTGTCTATGTTTCTTTGAACTACATTTAATTGAAAACATTTCAACGATATCAACAATTTATTTATTTAAGTTTAAACATTCTTTAATATTTTGCACTCCAGATCTTATTTTGTATAAGCTTTAAGACTATTTATCTGTAATCAATCAATATAGGGAATTGAATTTACCTCATGTAACTGTGGCTGGTCCAATTATTATTATTAATCTATTACCTCATGTAACTGTGGCTGGTCCAATTATTATTATTAATCTATGTCTGTTTGTAATGAAATATAATGTTATACGTGTAAGTCTGCTTATTTAATTCATTGTCTATATATTTCTCTCTACCAATTCCTCAGTAAATTATTTTCAAATTTGATGCTTGTCCAGCTTTTGACCTCTTCCAGAATATTAAAGTTAGGTCACTTATTTGCAATTCTTGATGAATCCAAAATGGACATAGCATAAATATTAGAGGCAAACAGTATCAAAATCCCAATAAATTATACTTCTTACCTTTTTTTAGAGGAGAATGGTAGGACTACTCCAAAGATTCTAACATGTGACTAAAGTGAGTCACTTCAATTTTTATTTTTGAAAGACTCTTACATTATTAAACTGAATTTATGAATAAACTATACTATCTATTAATCATTCTATGTATAAGTTAGGAAATAAGCTCACTTTGTGAACTAGTACAGCGGTATGACAAATTATTCATTATTGTTAATCTTATGTCCATTCTCTGACAAATTGTATTATTATGTTTGCATTAAAGTGTAATATAAATGACATATATTTGCATTTCCCAAATTTGACGCTGGATCCAGTTAGCTATATCTGACGAGAGAATATAAATTACGTCACGATACACAATACATCATAATAATAAATTACTGTTATTATCATATTAATTGCCTACAGAAAGCATTCCAAATTTGACTCAACAAAGAATTGTTACTTTTCACAGACTATTGTTTTTTAACATTTATCGAGAAAATAGTATTACAGTACAGTATATAATTAGACTTCTACTAAACATTTTTATAAAATAGTTTATTAATGCCATCCTTCTCCCCCGCCTCTCTTCATCAGATTTTTAAATCGAGTCACATTTAATTTTAAGCTGCAAAAAAAAAATAATAATAATTACATACTGAAATTTTTCTTACATGATATTGTTCAAAGTAAAACTTCCTTCAGGTTCGATACGGCAACCAGCAGTCCCTTTAATCGCAGAAAATTGGGCATTTGTAAGACTACTTTTGTGAACTGCCAAAGAGGATTGGCCACCTGTAGCTAACGAACTTTCAGTACGACCTCGACTAGTTAAAGGGGAAGTCGTAGTAGATCGATTGGCAGTCATTAGTAATTAAAATGTTTAGTTAGCAACTTTGTTGAATTTGTCGTCCAGGAAACATTTATGAGAATTTAGTTATCAGTTACTTTGATAATTAAAAACTTTTAAAAACTATATATTGGAAATAATATTAGTTTCAAAGTGATTTGGGTTAATTAATACTTAAATTTATTTGATAAAAGTTATCTGAAAACAAATTAACCGCTGAAGTTAATTACATACTTTATTACGCATGCGTTCAAATCAGGTGTTTATTGTTTAGTCTGTTGCCTAGTTACTACACATTCTGGCTCTGAACTTAAAGTAAATTGACCAAACGTAAAGCATTCGATTATTGTACTGCATTTTCATTTCATTTTTTGCATTATTTTGTAAGTGCTAAATATAGATACTTAAATACCAAAAAAATTAAGAAATAATACGCTGAATATTAAAAAGTTAAAATGAAATAGAAATATGTTATTACATATTTTTACCAAGATAATTATTACATATAATTATATACATATATATTTTGATTTTATATTTAATTAATTAAATCATGAGATAAATCGTTTTCATTAATTCAATACATATATGTCATAAAAGTTAGTTCATATAATATCAACATTAATAAGAATATCGCTTAAATGTTTAGAAAAACGAATTAAAGAAAAATTAATTAAATAAACGGCGTATTTTATCAAGCCAAGACGGATCGATAATCTTCAAATGAGTTTTACCACTATTTGTTCCCTTTTTCGCATCTTAGACAGATCGATCATTCAATGTGGAGAACAATAAATTAAAAGAGATAAAAACTGGAAATATATTAGGAAAGACGTTCGCTATTTGGAAGAGGCCATTTCAACTTTGCTTGTAACCAGTAAAAACCATTGTGTATGGCATAACTCAAGTATTTTACAAATGAAGGGTGTAAAATAAAGATTAAGAATTGATGCAGCCTATACTAGTCTAAAGAATTATTTACCATGCACCTATGATGTTTGTAAGTCAAACATTCATGGAGTATTTAATTACTTATAACGTGTATTGTAATATACTTTATAACTTTACATGTATTTTGATTGTAAATATAATTGCATTCACTAAATTGTGTTATTAATCTTCAAAAGTATAGCTAAGTCATTTCAACTATTATTTCTCTCTCTCTCTCTCTCTCTCTCTCTCTCTCTCTCTCTCTCTCTCTCTCTCTCTCTCTCTCTCTCTCTCTCTCTCTCTTTTTTGAGAAAAATGTTAAACGGAAATGGACGTGGAAGTATCCAAATGAAGGTACAGCAAAATTGGATTACATTTTGACTACCAGGAAATATGTATTTCAAGTTTGCAATGTTTTTAATAAACTCAACACAGGAATTGATCATTGATTAGTAAATTAGTGAGATGTAAGATATATGTTAATGCAAAACTAGAAAGACAAAAATTCTTAAGAAAAACAATATTCATAGTTGTTATTCCTAATCTTCAGAATCATTCCAATGAATTTAAATTAGAACTTGCAAATCGTTTTCAAGTAGTAGCAGATTTTGAATAAGATTCATATTTGAATGAAATCAATAGGAAGATATCTGATACATTTTTAAAAACTGCAACAAAGATAGTTGCTACATAAAAGCAGCAAATAACTAGTAAAATTTCTACTGAGACGACAATTTATGAAGAAAAGAAGAAATTTGAAACTTAAAAATGATTCATTAAGAAGGATTGAATATCTCAAATTTGTAAAATTGTATGAAAAAGAGTTGATAATGTGCTTAGTATGTATATATATTGTACCGTTTATTTATATGCGGTGCAAATATATTGGCATTTGGTAAAAGCTAAAAAATAAAAGTACATTTAGATTTTTTTTCGACTATAATTTTTTTTTTTTTTTAAAAAAAAAAAAACGTACAATGAAAATTAAATTATTCTTTCGTATTTTTTTTTTATGTAATTAGAAATAAAAGTTAGAATTGGAGAGAACAAAAGACACACGTATTACCAATCTAGATAAGAGAAAGTAAAAATATTTCAACTAATTAAAGATGGCAGAATTATGCTGAAAAAAAATAAAGACTTTGTAACATAAATTTTATAAAGAATATACAAGATTATCAACATATATTGAAACGGAAATCTCCAATTCCTTTCCGTTTCACCATCAACCTAATGACCTACTCGTCTGAATTAGTTTCGAACCTATCTTAAATGTAAAAATGTCATATGTAAAAATGTTATATATAAGTCGAGCGGGAAAACTTTGCTACAATGGCCGCTTGAATGGCATCATCCATTTACATACGAAGACACGCTATAATTAGACAGGTTTGATAAAATTATAGCGGAGAAATGCTCATAAATTATTATAAAATGTTTTATTAATTTTAGATCAATTCTAAATTATATTTCGCTATTATATTCGTATGTGGATGGATAAGTTAAACCTTGGAATAACGGCAAAATGATTTATACATATATTTAAGTTTAAATAAAAAGATACTGTAAAAAAGTATTTTCTTTAAATTTGCTTTTTTTTAAATAAACAAATATGTTAAAAGTTATTTAGTTTTATAAAATAAGAATTATCTGTTCGCAATTAAAAATGAGAATTTTTGTAAACAAGATATCAATTAGTGACACACCCGGGTAAAAAAGTAAAATCTGTTTTCTGATTGATTTTTGTTTGCAACAAAAGACTTTTTCATTAAATCAGAATACCGTTCCTTCTGCTAAGTAATAACACCTGAAAAGGAATTTAATTAATGAAAATGAATCAAATTATATAGTTTATATATTTTGATACATTTTTTTAAGGAAATTAAATATAACACCTCGGAGATTTTATCAGTTGTTGTAGAAATTGAATTATATTATTTTGCTTTAATTAAAAGTCAATTGGTCCCGAGGCTTACGAAATTCCAGAAAGGTGTTAAAGTTTAGTAGAAGGATATAAATAGGCCTTATTTTAAGTGGGAAGGAAGAATCCATCTTACTTTTGAAGAGAGTCAACAGGAGAAGTTTTATTATTGTTCAACCTTAACATGTCTGGCTAAAGTCAGGCAAAATTTTGCTGCTTTCCCGTGATGGAACGCCTAGTTCAATCCATCAAATGCCAAAGGAACAACCAAGCTTACACCAACTAAATTTGAAGATGCCATAAGCCGTAAAAATAATTTGCCTTCGTTCCGATTTCAATCCAGCTAAAGAAACACTATTTTAAAAATCGTCTCCCAACTAAATTGAAGATGCCATAAGCCTCCAAAGAAGTCACCTTCATTTCCAGCTCGAATCTCTCCTTAGCTACAGAACTATTTTAGTATTATTTAAAATCGCAGAGCTCTGTGTGCATTTCAAAAGCATTCATTATTTCTTCAAAAACAGGTTAGCTAACCATATTATTGAAATTTCTATCTAAATTGTTTTCGAAATAATATTTAAATGAAATACTTTTTGCTAATACAATAGTGTAAACTGTCTAAATTGTTTCCTAAAATATTTTAAATTCTATAATATGAAATACTTTTGTAAATTTCTGTGTTAATTAATGTTTTGCTATATAATTTAATCACTGCAGTTATATTTTGCTTTTCTTTTGCTTATTTTTAATTATTATTAGTTGTGCCTATGTTTCGAAACGGCGTGCATTTAATTATAGAATATGTTTTTAAAACATATAAATTTAACATCTTCGTATTATTATTTATATAGCATCATTTCGTGCGCTGTTTCGAAACCCAAATTCATATTTTGTCATTTTGTAAATTAATTAATATAAATATAAAATGTGGCTTTTCAACCTTTAATTATTATATTACTAAAGATTAAACTAGCCTGGAGTGCAATCATAAGTATATTTTTTTAGTAAAGTATTCGTAAGTCCCTTATTAAATATACTTTTCCTCCTTTTTAAAAGTTTAGTTGTTATAGATAACTAAAGAGATTGAACGGGATAAAGTAAAGTTTGTATATATTCCCGTCAGTAGCATATACATATTTCTCATGCTACAGAAGAGTTGGCTCTTTTGATCAAGCTGATGATCTAGTGTTCATTTAATATATGATCTTTAATTTATAATATCCTTCGGCTTGGCGGATGTGGGATTTATTAATATTTTCTCGTTGTGCTGTTCTTTTTGATATATATATAAGATGGAGCCACGGTAAGTCCAGCCCATCTTCTCTTATGGGTAGTGCAGTAGCGAAGTCTGAGCTACGGGCCAGATTAGCACGTAAGTCCCCTGCCTCTGAACCAAATAAAGGTTCCCCATTAGGAGGATGATGACCGGTTCTTGGGTAAACCGTTGTTTGTCACAAAAACCCTAAAACTATTCTTCCATCCGCAGAGCCACTTTATTATTATACTTTACTTGTGCCTAGCGTATTAGTAAAATTGTTATAGCCAACCCTTTCCTCCCTAATATGCAATCTTCGGCATTGAACCGAAGCATTCTTGAAAACCCGTTCGATCTTAAGCTATCTGGGATGCTTTATAAACCCATAGTTAATATATAAATTGATTATAGTCAGATGTATTAAGTTTCACTCCAGACTTGGTTTGATTTTACGTAAAAGAGCCACTCGAACTGATTATAAAAGGACATAACAAATAAGTTAATGTAGTGATTAGTTGTATAGCAGGATATTTGGCTCCATTGAATCATAGCCACAAGCCTATTTGCCAACATCAATTATTGTTCAAATAGTTTAGAGAATGTTACTTTGTAAATGAAATGCCTGTGTGCATTTGCCAATAACAATTGTCAATAAATATATTTTAATTCATCATATATCAGTTTCTGTCTCATTATTAAATCAATCCAATTCACTAATTGCCCATAAGTATTCATTAGTAAAGCCCCTATTATTTAAATATGTTAGATTTTATCTGTGGAATGTCTAGTATTTACGTTGTTTATATATATGTTTAAGTCCATGAGTCTTATTGTTTTCTCCGATTTGCTAGTGGGGCGGATGAAGAATTAAATCTCGTGTGCTACCATTGTTATGTTATCCATTGGGTGTTAGATCTGGTGCTTGGAGAGTGGGTTCGAATCCAGGCTGGTCCCTGACCTAAATCTCGGGCTTGACTGGGTTTGAAGTACATTTTGTGAGTTCCAGCTCATGTTAGATGGATAAGCATATTTTGACTGGCACAATATTTTGACAAAAGATATGCACAGAAGTCTGAAAACTGGACCTCTAGTATAAAAAGGAGGGGTTCGGTTGGAAGAATGTCTTGGTTTGCCTGTTATTCTTTTGGTTGGTTTTGGATTAAAGAATCCAGACCACTCTATGATGAAATAATTCTTCATGCGAGAGTAGACTGGAGCTTTAGCTGACATCGTTACTGATGGACACCAGAGAAGCTTATGCGACTAGCCTATGGAATCAGCACCAAGATCAATTTATAATAAATGGCCGAGCTCATTCTAACTCAAAAAACTATGCATAGTAAGCTACAATCTTCGTGAATTCACAAAACTTACCGGTAAGTTAAGACTACTTATTCCTGATTGTGACCAAAATTAAGCGTTTGCAAACAAGTCTTAAAATAATCCCGATAGAGACATTAATTTTCTTATTAAAGAGACTTTCATTTAAATAATTTTATACAAGATCTTGGAAATGAATTGTAATAAGTGAACATTATTAAATTACCTTATCCAACTGCTTTTTATAAATTGATTCATGTCTGGATTGGTGTGTGTTCTCTCCAGTTTATTTAATTCGTAATTTAACTTACAAATATTTTTAGTTTGTTGGAATAAAAGGGATTTTACTTTTATCAATCTTTTTCATTGTGCGTTATTAATAATAGTTATTAATTATTATTAATATTATTTTAGTGATGTTTAAATATATAATTTACCTTTGCCAATATGTTTGAATAAGCCCAGGAATAATAATCTCAAAAAAATAATTCTCGTTATGGTATGATGCAATACCGTTTAGTTTAAAAGTATTTTTTCTTTTAATTTGCGAGATGTTATATGACAATTTCAGCGGATTCTTTAGAATAAAAGGATCCTGGTGCCCATATTAAATAAATTAAAAGCTGATTTCATCAATAGCACAATTTGTAACAAGTACTAGGCCGAGTTGATCAGGAAAGATAGTTATGTTTTTAGAATAATAATGAAATGTTGTTCTTTTTTTTGAATTAAAATAAATGAAACATTTATTTTTCTTTTACATAACTTGATCAACTCGCGCATTTATAATGCGTATAGAGGGCAAGAAATACGGAAAACGTTATAATATATATACACAAAATAAGTAATTGTATATCTGCAAAAGTAAAGTTAAATCTAAAAAGCACTTAGCTAATTAAATAATCTTAAATAAAGGATTAGCTATACTGATAAATAATCGGTATTAGCATAGAGATTAAGTAAAAAAAGCCATTGCAACTCTGGAATGTTTAGTTCCTGATCAGATTTAATGATAAAGGAAATATATTACTAAAAATAGACAATTGGAATGTTAACTGTGTTATTTGATTAGGGATCGAATATGGGAACTCTAGATATGGACTACCATGTGAGTAGCTGATGGCCAATCAAGAAAATCAATCTAAAACATCGAGGTGTGAAAAAGAACCAGAACAGAAATGAGAATGTACACCTTTCTAGGTGAAGCTTCTAAATGGCAGGTGTGCCACTCCATGGGTGCTCCAGTCAGCCCTCTCCTTCACTTTAGCTCTGCAGAGAAGTTTATCTCCGAATGTATGAAAGTAAACTTAGGAACATCACAATAGGTTGTATCAATCTTTAATATTATTTTGTATGCCTTTGGGCCTATAATATTATGTTATAGCATATGTATATAAACTGTATATCATATATATTTGTTAAGGATTTATCTTCGGATATAACCCTCTACAAATAAAACTCTGTTGTCCAAATTACTAGGTATTCATTTATGTTATTTATATTTGCAATCCAGCAAGTAATGAAGTGTCGCTGGACACAGCAATTGCACAGTCACAGTCATGATTACAAATCTCAAGTAGTCAGAGTCCTCAGCCATTTGCGTAATTGTCAGTTGAGAAGAATTAGTGCACTGACAGCTGAATATGCCAGTGTCTTACTTATAGAATTTATGGAATGTACAATTTAATAGGAAAAAAAATTTTTTTTTGTAGATTGACTAAGTCATTATAATACAGCCAGCAATATCAGAATTTGACATCAAAAAGGAAAGTGAGTGGCCCCTGTATGTCCAAAAAATAGAGAACATCTGAGTTATAAACAGAGTGGTTGAAGATAAATCTAAAACAGTGACATTATGTTTTGCTGGAAAAGGGGTCATCCAAAGGCTTTGCGAACCCCAAACTCCTGAAGAATAAACATTTATCCAGATCAAAAATCATGTGGCCAATTACTTTGATTCACATCAGTCTAGGCACATTATTGTCTTGTTAATGATTTTTAAAATGAAGATTATGATACAGCCCTTTGTGATTACCAAAACTGTTTATGACTCATACCCAAAGGAAGCTCTCCTCAAATAATTCTTGTGTGGTATGAGTAGTAATAGTCTGAGATAGCAGTTATTGGTAGACAAACACATTAATTATAAGGAAGCTATCAAATGTGGAATAAGTCATGAACTGGTTTTACATCAAGCCAAAGAATTTGCTGCCATGAAAGTAGCAGCCAACGATCCATTAGTAATCCACAAAGTTGACAAACCCGAAAGAAGGGTACCTGATCAAAGTGGAATAACTGATAGAAATAAGTCAAATTAAATGTTTTTGTTGTGGAAAACCCAGTCACAGGGCTAGGGAATCTTTTTACGAAATGAACGCTGTAAACATTGCAATATAGTTATTTGGAAAAAATGTGCGGAAATAAGAAATTCATCAACTATAAAAGAAATTGTAGCCAAGAGCAAATTACCAGAAAAACTATGCAAGTGAAATTTTACTATGATTAATAATTTGTCATTGGATCAATCACAGAAATTCGAAACTACCATAAAAATTTACAGAGAACTCCCATTGATGGAAATTGACAACAGTAGTGGGGTGTCATTGGTTTCCATGAGTGATTGAAAATCCATCATGGCTGACCTGAGGCAGCCACCTAAGCTGATGCATACTAATCTTAAAGCTCAAGAAGTCAAAAACAAATAATTCAGGCTCTAATTACTACCAACAACTGTGGAAAAATAGTTACATTGTCATTATATATAGTTCATGCCCCCATAAATTCCCTCATTGGCCATGATTGGTTTCAGCAACTCTGAATAAAAATTGCAATGATCAAAAACACTGACATTGAAAAAGGCATTAGAGATCATTTTCCTAAACTTTTTGATGAGGTATCGGGAATGATAAAACCAAACCAGTGTCATTAGAAATATCACTCAAAGCAGTGCCTATAATTTGTAGACTGTAAAAGGTCCCTTACACTCAGAAATAAAAAAAGTGGAGGAGATAAACCAATTGGTTAAGAATGGTGTGCTTGATCCAACAGAGGAAGCCAAGTGGGCTATTTCATTAGTGATAATAACAGACTAATGGACAGATATATTTGTGCGGTGATTACCATGTATCCATCAACAAAGCATTAAACATGCACACCCCATTCCAAATTCCAGGGAAATTATAGCATCGCTGCAAAGTCCAAATATTTTGCAAAATTGGACCTGAACATGGCTTTCCATCAAATCCCAGTTACCGACAAAATACTCACTATGCATGTAGGGTTATTCAGGTGCAAATGACTTATATTTGTCATAGCCTCAGAACTCAGTATATTTCAAGCAAAAGTTGAAATCTTCTAAGTGGGCTTGAAGGTATCATCCCCTACTTTGGTGATATATTAGTCATGAAAGTTTCTGAATTGAGTATGCATATTGCAAAAGTTTGCCAAAGACTGGAGGAATTTGATGCAAAATTAATTGCAAAAAATGTATATGTAAGGCTATAGAAATAAAGTTTATGGGACACATGATGTCAAGCTCAAGGACAAGCTCCTCCCTGGAAAAGGTCAAAGCAGTATCTGAAGTGAAAAAATCAAACAATGTAAAACAACTTCAGACTATTTTGGGCCTTCCGAACTATTTTGAGAACTTCTTGGACAGCAAAGCACATATAGCGACGCTGCTATACAATTTTTTAAAAAAACCAGAGATGGAAGTGGGAAGCAGCACAAGAGCAAACATTTCTGCATACCAAAGCCCTTTTCACAGCAAATAAACTACTGATCTATTATAACAGCAATATAGAAATAACTCTGACAACTGAGGCCTTAGAATATGGTGTGGGAGCAGTAATATTCCACCCAGTCCACTCTGGTGAATGTCCTATAGCATACGTGTTGTGCACCTTGTCCAAGGCAGAAAAAAATTAAGCCAGCTAGAGAAAGAAGCCCTCACCATCAATATCTGTACATATGTCAATTTCAAATAATGATTGGCCATAAGCCGTTCTTGGGAATTCTAGGCACGAAATAGATGCCTGAACACTTAAGCCCTTGTATGTTGAGATGGCTTAACATATTTATAGGCTATGATTATAGCCTCCAATATAAAAAGCATAAAAATTGGTCATGCTGATATGCTATCATGAATGCCAGACCAGTTATAGAAAGAAGTAAATGATATAGAACTACATTGGCACACTAAAAAAACCAGACCCATAATAGATAAAAAGAATCCACATGGACCAGGAAAGATGCTGGTTACAGATGGATTGTGGGAAAAATGCAGCAAAGGTTGCCCAAAACAAAGGCCATCTTTTCTGCACATAGAGCTATTGAAACGGAAATCTCCAATCCCTTTCCGTTTCACCATCAACCTAATGACCTACTCGTCTGAACTAGTTTTGAACCTATCTTAAATGTAAAAATGTCATATGTAAAAATGTTATATATAAGTCGAGCGGGAAAACTTTGCTACAATGGCCGCTTGAATGGCATCATCCATTTACATACGAAGACATGCTATAATTAGACGTTTGATAAAATTATAGCGGAGAAATGCTCATAAATTATTATAAAATGTTTTATTAATTTTCGGTCAATTCTAAATTATATTTCGCTATTATATTCGTATGTGGATGGATAATTTAAACCTTGGAATAACGGCAAAATGATTCATATATATTTAAGTTTAAATAAAAGTAATGTAAATGTTTTCTTTAATTTATTTAACGGTTTTCTGATTTAATGTTTTACATATATAGTTGAAACAAGTATTTTCTTTAAATTTGCTTTTTTTTTAATAAACAAATATGTTAAAAGTTATTTAGTTTTATAAAATAAGAATTATCTGTTCGCAATTAAAAATGAGAATTTTTGTAAACAAGATATCAATTACTGACACACCCGGGTAAAAAAGTAAAATCTGTTTTCTGATTGATTTTTGTTTGCAACAAAAGACTTTTTCATTAAATCAGAATACCGTTCCTTCTGCTAAGTAATAACACCTGAAAAGGAATTTAATTAATGAAAATGAATCAAAATATTACCAAAATCACACTTTTCTTTATGTTTGCCGCAATATCATATAAATATAATTTATCCAAACTTCAAACACTTTTAGCAAACTTTATTTGTACATACACCTACGTTTCGACTGACCTGCAGTCTTCTTCAGAGCTATGATATAATGAACAAAATAAAAAAAACAACTATATAATAACACCATAAAAATTTTTTTAAACAATAAAAATATATATATATTAAAAACCTGAAATAAATAATCAAACCCAAATAAAGCAATTAATATAAAATAAAATGTACTACATAAATGAAAAATAAATATAAATTATACATGTGTATTCTTAACTTTATACATATATACATTCAAGGACAACTATTAATCTAAATATTATCTATTTTATTATTATTAACAATCTACTAATTATCTGTATTCTTCATAAACTTAAACTTTATGATTAGTATCTAAAATTCTTTTAATTTTAAATCATATTTATTATTTTCTTACTCATTCTTCTTTTAAAATTAATATTTTATATTTATTATTGCTGAATATTTAAAACCTATAAACTTTATAATCTTTACACTTACTACAACATATGGCAGATAATAAATCACCAATATATATACATACAAAAGAAACAGGACACAAATTTACACAAAGTTCAATAAAAATGAAGTTATATACAAAAAGTATTAAAGAAAGGAAAATAAAAGAAGCTATATTAATAAGAAAGATAAAACTAGAATTTAATAGAGATTCTGGGATTAGGATGAGATTGGTTTAGTTATTAAATAAGATATATAGAGGTAAATATGTAAAGAGATAATTGTTAATAAATAAGTTGGGGATGATAAAAAATGGTTAGGTTAAATACGAATATAAATTTGGGTATATTTACAGATATTAAATAATAATAAATAAATAAATTAATAAACTTAGCATAATATTTACATATAAAACAGTATAAAATTTTTTTATAAGAATTATATAAAAATAATGATAAAAGTTAAAATATATAAAATAAAAAAATATATATGTAAATAAAGTTGTAGGGTTTATATATATAAAAACATATAAAGAAGCATAATATAAATTTATGAGTATTATATAATAAAAGTTAAAGTGTAAAATATATATATATAAATAAAGAGTTGTAGGGGATATATATTTAGTTTAAATAATATGTAATAGAGGGAGCTAGGGTATAAGATAATTTTTTGAAAAAAAAAACGATTTTTCATTATTTTATTTTGAAGATCAGAATAGCATTAGTAAGTGTAAAGATTATAAAGTTTATAGGTTTTAAATATTCAGCAATAATAAATATAAAATATTAATTTTAAAAGAAGAATGAGTAAGAAAATAATAAATATGATTTAAAATTAAAAGAATTTTAGATACTAATCATAAAGTTTAAGTTTATGAAGAATACAGATAATTAGTAGATTGTTAATAATAATAAAATAGATAATATTTAGATTAATAGTTGTCCTTGAATGTATATATGTATAAAGTTAAGAATACACATGTATAATTTATATTTATTTTTCATTTATGTAGTACATTTTATTTTATATTAATTGTTTTATTTGGGTTTGATTATTTATTTCAGGTTTTTAATATATATATATTTTTATTGTTTAAAAAAATTTTATGGTGTTATTATATAGTTGTTTTTTTATTTTGTTCATTATATCATAGCTCTGAAGAAGACTGCAGGTCAGTCGAAACGTAGGTGTATGTACAAATAAAGTTTGCTAAAAGTGTTTGAAGTTTGGATAAATTATATTTATAGAAAATGAATCAAATTATATAGTTTATATATTTTGATACATTTTTTTAAGGAAATTAAATATAACACCTCGGAGATTTTATCAGTTGTTGTAGAAATTGAATTATATTATTTTGCTTTAATTAAAAGTCAATTGGTCCCGAGGCTTACGAAATTCCAGAAAGGTGTTAAAGTTTAGTAGAAGGATATAAATAGGCCTTATTTTAAGTGGGAAGGGAGAATCCATCTTACTTTTGAAGAGAGTCAACAGGAGAAGTTTTATTATTGTTCAACCTTAACATGTCTGGCTAAAGTCAGGCAAAATTTTGCTGCTTTCCCGTGATGGAACGCCTAGTTCAATCCATCAAATGCCAAAGGAACAACCAAGCTTACACCAACTAAATTTGAAGATGCCATAAGCCGTAAAAATAATTTGCCCTCATTCCGATTTCAATCCAGCTAAAGAAACACTATTTTCAAAAAATCGTCTCCCAACTAAATTGAAGATGCCATAAGCCGCCAAAGAAGTCACCTTCATTTCCAGCTCGAATCTCTCCTTAGCTACAGAACTATTTTAGTATTATTTAAAATCGCAGAGCTCTGTGTGCATTTCAAAAGCATTCATCATTTCTTCAAAAACAGGTTAGCTAACCATATTATTGAAATTTCTATCTAAATTGTTTTCGAAATAATATTTAAATGAAATACTTTTTGCTAATACAATAGTGTAAACTGTCTAAATTGTTTCCTAAAATATTTTAATTCTACAAATGAAATACTTTTGCTAAATTTCTGTTAATTAATGTTTTGCTATATAATTTAATCACTGCAATTATATTTTGCTTTTCTTTTGCTTATTTTATTTATTATTAGTTATGCCTATGTTTCGAAACGGCGTGCATTTAATTATTAAAATGTTTTTAAAGATATGAATTTAAAATCTCCGTATTATTATTTATATAGCGTCATTTCGTGCGCTGTTTCGAAACCCAAATTCATATTTTTGTCATTTAGTCAATTAATTAATATAAATATAAAATGTGGCTTTTCAACCTTTATTTATTATGTTACTAAAGATTAAACTAGCCTGGAGTGCAATCATAAGTATATTTTTTTAGTTAAGTATTCGTAAGTCCCCTATTAAATATACTTTCCCCCCTTTTAAAAGTTTAGTAGTTATAGATAACTAAAGAGATTGAACGGGATAAAGTAAAGTTTGTATCTATATATTCCTGTCAGTAGCATATCGTATTTCTCATGCTACGCAAGAGTTGGTCCCAATTTGATAGAGCTAATATGCTATTAACTTGTATTTCATAGTATGAAATATACCATTCTTTGCTTGGCGGATGTGATCTTATTTTATAAAAATATTCTCGTTTTGCTGCTATACGTAATATACGTATCTTAAGATGGAGCCACGGTGTTGCCAGCACATCTTCTCTTATAGGGTAGTGCAGTAGCGAAGTCTGAGCTACGGGCCAGATTAGCACGTAAGTCCCCCGCTTCTTATGAACCAAATAAAGGTTCCCTTTTGCAGCATGACGACCGGTTATTGGGTAAACCGTTGTTTGTCACAAAAACCCTAAAACTATTCTTCCATCCGCAGAGCCACTTTATTATTATATTTTACTTGTGCCTAGCGTATTAGTAAAATCGTTATAGCCAACTCTTTCCTCCCTAATATGCAGTCTTCGGCGTTGATCCGAAGCACTCTTGAAAACCCGTTCGATCTAAAGCTATCTGGGATGCTTTAAAAGCCCATAGTTAAAATAAATTTATTATAATTAAGACGTATTATTAAGCTTCACTCCAGACTTGGTTTGATTTCACGTACAATAGCCACACGAACTGATGATGAAAGGGCATAACTGGTAAAAGTTAATGTAGTGATTAGTTATATAGTAGGGTATTTATTTCCATTAAATAATATTGGAGCAATTAAATAATAGCCAACGTATCAATTATTGGCCTAGAGTAATGTTACTTTATAAATAAAATGCCTGCGTGCATTTGCCAACAACAATTGTCAATAAATATATTTTAATTCATCATATATCAGTTTCTGTCTCATTATTAAATCAATCCAATTCACTAATTGCCCATAAGTATTCATTAGTAAAGCCCCTATTATTTAAATATGTTAGATTTTATCTGTGGAATGTCTAGTATTTAAGTTGTTTATATATATGTTTAAGTCCATGAGTCTTATTGTTTTCTCCGATTTGCTAGTGGGCCGGATGAAGAATTAAATCTCATGTGCTACCATTGTTATGTTATCCATTGGGTGTTAGATCTGGTGCTTGGAGAGTGGGTTCGAATCCAGGCTGGTCCCTGACCTAAATCTCGGGCTTGACTGGGTTTGAAGTACATTTTGTGAGTTCCAGCTCGTGTTAGATGGATAAGCATGTTTTGACTGGCACATAGGTTTTTTTTTTCCGTGTTTGGATGCCCAAATCGTGGGGCTTGTAACTCATTTCCACCCCTTAAGAGATTATGGAGTATATATATAATTCTTTTGGTCAAAATTAATGATTTTGAGTCAAATTTTTTTTTTGAATAATGTATATATTGAAGCAATGAATCTGAAGTCCAATCCATGCTTCACATCTTCCTATAAACTTGATTAATATTGTAAACCTAAATTAAGTTTATAGGCCAATATCAGCAGGGTTTTGCATTACAGCAAAAATTAATTACGTTTATTAAATTTGTATTTGCTTGTAAATATGTTCTTTTAAATAAATTCCATTGTAACATTAAATTGCTGTTAAAAATATTACTTGTGAAAACCGTTTAGTCAAACATATATATACGTCAAGCATATATATATGAGTTAATGCAAAATTCTGCTGAAATAAAACGCTTATTGTATTAAAAGAAATAAGAATGTATTTTACTTTTAAATCTTGTTCAAATATTTAGTATGATTTGATTTTGAGATAAGCCCACCAACATTTTCTAAAAGAATGTATATTTTTAATTAGTTAAGCCCATTCAAGTCAAATTAAAGATGGCCTTCTCTTTCTTTTTTTTAATTAATAAAATCCCAAAGTTTAAAGAAAGAAATTTAGAGTAAAAAAGTAAAAGTTATTTTTGGAAGGTGTTACTTTGAAACAAAGGAGCATGGGGAGGCTTATCAAGATCTCAGATCATACAAACTATAGAAGGTAGCTGACAGAGAGGGTATAAATAAAAGGGAGAACAAAAGATCAGGCATTCAGACTTTCCTTTTTGAAAAAGATCAGTCATTCAGATTTTCCTTTTTGGAAAAGAGCGGTCATTCAGACTTTCCTTTTTGAAAAAGATCACTCATTCTGACTTTCCTTTTTGAAAAAGATCAGTCATTCAGATTTTCCTTTTGGGAAAAGATTATTCATTCAGAGTATTCTTGCGGGCTGTCAGATTGCTCCATGGAGAACTTTAGAAATTTTGCTGTTGCCTGTTGTGATTTTATTATATGAATTCGATGGAGTCTACCATGATTGGCTAGGCAAATAAATAACTTTGTCTACCGCCGAGGGTTCCTCAATACCAGAAAAATGCCGTAGTATTTACTCAATCGTCATCTGAACTCTGTGCCATGTCTGGAGGACTTTTTGTGAAACCATGCTACCGATTTCCACTTTCCTTGTCCGGACAAACACATCTCATCAGACGGATCAAGCTATGCCCGTCGATGGAACATGACCAAGGAATAAGGACGGTAATCATATCTCTCCTCATGAACTATTTATTATGCTACCCTTTTTGTCCATACTTTTTATAATTGCTTCCTTGAATATTTATGAAATGTGTGCTTAATGATATTTATAATGTAACTATTTTTATTAGACTAGTTAGATATATGTATATGTGATCATCTATCTAGATATTTAACCCCTTTTCCTTCGCTATTCTTCATTACTCCCATGTGTAAATATTTTAATTCTATTGTGGTTAAGTTTATTAGTTAATTGTTCATATAAAAATCCCTTTCCAGTTTTATTCATACTTGTAAAATTTAGTACGAGTAAGTTTCCTTTTTTTTGTTTGCCAACTTGATCTCCTCGATAATGCTTCTTTTGTCCGCCATTAGCGTCTTACGTATGTCAGATTTAGCGATATACATCTTAAATGATTTTAAACTCTGTTTTAGTGCAAAGCAATTAGAAACTGCTTTGCGAAAGATTTTTATTATTGCACTTTATCGAGCAGATTCGAGTTGACAATGTTTAATAAAACTGGGAAGGAAAGATTTAGACCGCAAGCATATTAATCGGGTTTTCATTGTCTCATTAGTTATTCATAAATTTCGGGGAATAGCGAAGGCCATTAAATTATTAATACTATTTCAAATGTCATTTATTAAAGATATTTATTTAACTAAAAAGCTTGAGTTTGCTAGTTATATTTCAATGCTTTGTTTTACTTTTAAATGATCCAGGCATGCAAAACACATATTTCTACGTATTTTTGCACATTTAACTATTTAGCTCCGTAGGTGGTTCTGTCCATGTCTCCCGCTGATGCTAAGCTCGTGGCTCGGGAAGAAAATATCTATGTGTGTCTCAGATAGTGTTGTTCGGTTCATGATAGCTTCGAGACTAGATGAATAGGGCAGAGGTCATAGTATTCTTGGTTTAATATCTCGCATATGGGTGGCCTCGAGGTACTTTTGCCTAGTATTCGAACTGGGTTAAATCAACATACATCATCTGACTGTCACAATATGTAAGATTTTTTTTTCCGTGTTTGGACGACCAAGTGAGGCTTCGATGTAAACACCTACATACTCTGAGTTATGGACTTTTGTGTGTATATAGCAAAAAAATTTATTAAATTTATTTTGTGTCTTTCCTGTTCACTAGTAACTGGCGCCTGAGGATGATTGATCAAGTTATAAGTCATCCTCTTATAAATTTGTCATTAGGGAGCAGAGAAAAGAAATTTAGATTAAAAGAAAAGGGGGGTCTCGTTGTTTTATCAAAGTATTTTTATGAATTGGAGTGGTTTAGAATGAGTAAGAAATATATATAAGTAACGTCAAATTAACCAAAAGTTAAAAGGTTTGAAATTAGTGCAGACGGGTCAAATGGAATTAGGTCATAAAACTATTTAAGTATGTATATATATATAAAAAACAGCTGGAAGAAGAGAGCGAGGGTGAGTTAAATTTTTATTAAGTCAACTTTAATATTAAAATATGTGTTATACTTTAGATATATGGACGAAAAAAAAAAAAAAGATTTTTTTTTTAATTTTTCGTATATTTTATTAAAGCTAGAAAAAAAGAAGGGATTTTTTTTTAAATAAAAAAAGAATTTCATATGTTTTATAAAATAAAAGGTAGGGAGACGAGAATTTTTTTTTTTTTTTGATTATATGTTGGACGGGCATTGAGATGGAGTAGGCTTATAGATATATTAGTGAGTTAGGCATAGAGTTGGGATGGAAGTGAGCGAGTCATTCTTGAAGGGGGAGAGCAGCAAACAGCCATATTAAAAGTATAAAAGTTTTAAAAATCAAATATTTATTAGGTACAAAATAATAATAATTTTGAAAGGATTGTATAAGATAACAAAAAACTGTAGCTATGCCAGAGAATTTAGTTACAAAAATATCGGAACAGACACCGATGGAGATTAAGCAGGAAGGCTGGGATTTTAATTGGTTGCTGAGACAGCTTAGACAGGATGCGAAAGAAATGGATCAGAAAATGGAGGCAAGGGATCAGAAAATGAATCAGAAAATGGAGGAAATGAATCACAAAATGACACAAAGATTTGAAACCCTTAGCAGAGATATTAGACAAGAGATGGCAGACAGAGATAAAACACTGGAAGAAATGTGCCAAGGTCTACAGGGATTGTCAACCAGCTGTCAGCAGAAGTCTGAGGAAATTAGGGGAGAAGTTAAAGAAATGTTACATAAAAACCAAGAAGAAAATAGAAAGGAATTTGTTGTGATTAAAGAAGAAGTGAAGGCTTTAGTTGAACAAGTAGAATGTCAAGAAAAGGGTTTGAAAGAAAGGGTCTTTAAAGTAGGGGCAGAATTTAACAGCAAATTGCAAGAGTGTGAAGAAGCCCAAAGGGAGATCAGAGAGGAAATATATGAAATAAAAGAAAACCTGCTACAAAGAAGTCAAGTAACTGACCAAGAAGGAAACATGATCACCACGTGTATTCAAGAAATGAGAAAAGATCTGGCAGAGATGAAAGAAGTAAAAAAAAGTTTAGAAAGTAACTTAACTAGTAATCACCAAGCCAATAACTCTAATAGAACAGAGAGTGTGCAGGTTATTAGTGAGACAGTACATAAAGTTGAGGATCTTAAAGAGGGGGAAAGCGATAAGGAAAGCACTATTATCAAAGGATATGTGCGATAGGCCACCCCAGACAGGAAGAAATCAGATTTAACACAAGAAAGAGGGAATTTGGACACAATCGGATCAATAGTACCATCAGAAAATGCACCCATAGGTCTGGCAAAATTTATCCAAGTTAAATCTTTTAAAGGAGAAGTGGGAGAAAATCCAAAAGCCCATCTAGAAAGTCTCCAAGAACTCTTCCAGTTCCAGAAAGTCCCAACAGCTGACCAAGTAGCCCTTGCTATACATCATTTATATGGATATGCAAAGTCATGGTGGGATTGCTGCACAGAGAAGCCACAAAACTTTGACCAATATTGTTCAGCCATGCATAAAACTTTTTGGAGTGAAGAACGCCAGGAGGGTATATACCACTCGATACTCAGAGAGACTTATGGATCTGTAGTGAAAGAAACCCATACACAATTTTTTTTAAGGCAGATAGCATCTCTCAGATCTTTAACAGCATTTCCATTCACAGATAACCAAAAGATTAGAATTATCCAACAAAATATGCCTTTTAGAGTACAACAGTTGATGATGGGGTGCCAGATTCGAACGATAGAAGATATGGCAGGATTTCTAACCACCATTGATTTTACTCCAGGACCTAAAGAACCACCAGAAAAGATGCGTCGGATTGAGCCAAGATGTCAAACGATGATGATGAGCGGCCAAACATACCCTAGGTCATCAAGATGGGAGTCACGTGATCAGACTAGAGCAAAGAGACCATATAGACAGCCAGCATCGTTAAACTACAGGGGACCCCGTTAGTTAGTTCCTCCTACCGGAGTCCCATAGATGAAGCAGGGGACACAGTGAATACAGAGCCTATTGTATCCGTGATAGTCGATGTAGAGGAAACCATACTGGGAAACCCAATAAAACCATGCCCCATAGTGCGTGTCAGTGTTGGTAGTATGGAAATACGTGCATTGTTGGATACAGGCAGCCAGATATCCTTTGTAGCCAAAGAATGGCTGACAGAGGTGAAAAAACGATTACCTGATATGCCGACGCTGCCAATCAAACAAATGGCAATAGTGCTGGCAGATGGCCGAAAGACCAAGACAGAGAGGCAACAAGTTTGGCTGGAATTAGTGTGGGGTCAAACAACTCTTGGCCATACCTTTTTAGTTATGGCTAATTTGATATATGACTTGGTAATAGGAAACGACTTTTTAAGTGAACATAAGTGCCAGATTAATTATGAAAATAGCACGTTTTCTCTGTATGAAGAACAAATTGGGTTGGAAAAGAACGAATCCCAAGCGACGCAAAGTCAAACCAAGGAATGGGGGAAAACGCTTACTAGAGAAAAGGCCATTGAAAAGGAAAAGAATGTAAAAATTATGCAAGCAATGGTAAAAGTGAATAATATTAATAATATAAAGCATCTAGACACCCCACACCAAGAAACTCCTATAGAAAATACTAGTGAATTATCTGTAGCAGAACAGGAACCTAAGTTTGAAGAAAAGGATCTCAAGCTGCATAATGAGATACCCTATGAAGATAGCGAATTCGCACGAAGTCTGGCAATGCACCCCGAACGACCTCTTTTCAGGGGGCAGAGGAAGAGGAATGGACAACCAATGATGAGAAAGAAGAATATGAAGAAGGTTGGACAACTGATGATGATGATGATCTTTCGGGATGTTGTTTCAACCCCGGCATGGAGTTATTTTTTAAGCAACCCCCAGATCCTATTTAAATTGTTAGTTTTTTTTTTGTGTGTGTGATTGATCTTTTTATATACCTCTTTATATATATATTATACACTCTATATTTTATATATACACATACCCTTTTATATTTATATATTATACACTCTATATTTTATCTATATACACTTTATATATTATACACTTTATATTTTATTTATATACCTTAGATATATTAACACTTTATATGTTACCTTATACATATTATACACTTTATATTCTATCTACATACACTTTATATATTATCCGTGTTATACTTTATTTATATACCTTACATACATATTATACACTGTATATTTGATCTCTATATCCTTTATATATTACACGCGTTATATTTTATATATATAAAAACATATCTTTTATTTTTGACTAAGATGTATACTCGCTTGGGTATATATCTGTTTAAGTTTAAAATATTTACTAATAACCGATGATTTCATTATGTGTATTGATAATTGTTAGAAGCACTAAATGTATTATATAGTGTAATCTAGTATGATGTATTATCATAAGTTTAGTGTAGGATTAGGCCATGAGTTTATAGGTATGAAAGAAAGCCATAATTTAGCTCTGTGTTTATATAAGTAAAGTCTTTTTTTTTTATTTGTTTTTTTTTACTAAGTTTACTGATATGAAACGGAAATCTCCAATCCCTTTCCGTTTCACCATCAACCTAATGACCTACTCGTCTGAACTAGTTTCGAACCTATCTTAAATGTAAAAATGTCATATGTAAAAATGTTATATATAAGTCGAGCGGGAAAACTTTGCTACAATGGCCGCTTGAATGGCATCATCCATTTACATACGAAAACACGCTATAATTAGACAGGTTTGATAAAATTATAGCGGAGAAATGCTCATAAATTATTATAAAATGTTTTATTAATTTTCAGTCAATTCTTAATTATATTCGCTATTATATTCGTATGTGGATGGATAATTTAAACCTTGGAATAACGGCAAAATGATTCATATATATTTAAGTTTAAATAAAAGTAATGTAAATGTTTTCTTTAATTTATTTAACGGTTTTCTGATTTAATGTTTTACATATATAGTTGAAACAAGTATTTTCTTTAAATTTGCTTTTTTTTTAATAAACAAATATGTTAAAAGTTATTTAGTTTTATAAAATAAGAATTATCTGTTCGCAATTAAAAATGAGAATTTTTGTAAACAAGATATCAATTAGTGACACACCCGGGTAAAAAAGTAAAATCTGTTTTCTGATTGATTTTTGTTTGCAACAAAAGACTTTTTCATTAAATCAGAATACCGTTCCTTCTGCTAAGTAATAACACCTGAAAAGGAATTTAATTAATGAAAATGAATCAAATTATATAGTTTATATATTTTGATACATTTTTTAAGGAAATTAAATATAACACCTCGGAGATTTTATCAGTTGTTGTAGAAATTGAATTATATTATTTTGCTTTAATTAAAAGTCAATTGGTCCCGAGGCTTACGAAATTCCAGAAAGGTGTTAAAGTTTAGTAGAAGGATATAAATAGGCCTTATTTTAAGCGGGAAGGAGAATCCATCTTACTTTTGAAGAGAGTCAACAGGAGAAGTTTTATTATTGTTCAACCTTAACATGTCTGGCTAAAGTCAGGCAAAATTTTGCTGCTTTCCCATGATGGAACGCCTAGTTCAATCCATCAAATGCCAAAGGAACAACCAAGCTTACACCAACTAAATTTGAAGATGCCATAAGCCGTAAAAATAATTTGCCTTCGTTCCGATTTCAATCCAGCTAAAGAAACACTATTTTAAAAATCGTCTCCCAACTAAATTGAAGATGCCATAAGCCGCCAAAGAAGTCACCTTCGTTCCAGCTCGAATATCTCCAGTTCAGCTATAGGAGAACTGTTTTAATATTATTTAAAATCGCAGAGCTCTGTGTGCATTTCAAAAACAGTCATTGTTTCTTCAAAATCAGGTTAGCTAACCATATTATTGAAATTTCTATTTAAATTGTTTTCGAAATAATATTTAAATGAAATACTTTTTGCTAATACAATAGTGTAAACTGTCTAAATTGTTTCCTAAAATATTTTAATTCTACAAATGAAATACTTTTGCTAAATTTCTGTTAATTAATGTTTTGCTATATAATTTAATCACTGCAATTATATTTTGCTTTTCTTTTGCTTATTTTATTTATTATTAGTTATGCCTATGTTTCGAAACGGCGTGCATTTAATTATTAATATGTTTTTAAACATATAAATTTAAAATCTTCGTATTATTATTTATATAGCGTCATTTCGTGCGCTGTTTCGAAACCCAAATTCATATTTTTGTCATTTAGTAAATTAATTAATATAAATATAAAATGTGGCTTTTCAACCTTTATTTATTATGTTACTAAAGATTAAACTAGCCTGGAGTGCAATCATAAGTATATTTTTTTAGTTAAGTATTCGTAAGTCCCCTATTAAATATACTTTTCCCCCTTTTAAAAGTTTAGTAGTTATAGATAACTAAAGAGATTGAACGGGATAAAGTAAAGTTTGTATCTATATATTCCTGTCAGTAGCATATCGTATTTCTCATGCTACAGAAGAGTTGGCTCTTTTGATCAAGCTGATGATCTAGTGTTCATTTAATATATGATCTTTAATTTATAATATCCTTCGGCTTGGCGGATGTGGGATTTATTAATATTTTCTCGTTGTGCTGTTCTTTTATATATATATAAGATGGAGCCACGGTAAGTCCAGCCCATCTTCTCTTATGGGTAGTGCAGTAGCGAAGTCTGAGCTACGGGCCAGATTAGCACGTAAGTCCCCCGCCTCTGAACCAAATAAAGGTTCCCCATTAGCAGCATGACGACCGGTTATTGGGTAAACCGTTGTTTGTCACAAAAACCCTAAAACTATTCTTCCATCCGCAGAGCCACTTTATTATTATATTTTACTTGTGCCTAGCATATTAGTAAAATCGTTATAGCCAACTCTTTCCTCCCTAATATGCAGTCTTCGGCGTTGATCCGAAGCAATCTTGAAAACCCGTTCGATCTAAAGCTATCTGGGACGCTTTAAAAGCCCATAGTTAAAATAAATTTATTATAATTAAGACGTATTATTAAGCTTCACTCCAGACTTGGTTTGATTTCACGTACAATAGCCACACGAACTGATGATGAAAGGGCATAACTGGTAAAAGTTAATGTAGTGATTAGTTATATAGTAGGGTATTTGTTTCCATTAAATAATATTGGAGCAATTAAATAATAGCCAACGTATCAATTATTGGCCTAGAGTAATGTTACTTTATAAATAAAATGCCTGCGTGCATTTGCCAACAACAATTGTCAATAAATATATTTTAATTCATCATATATCAGTTTCTGTCTCATTATTAAATCAATCCAATTCACTAATTGCCCATAAGTATTCATTAGTAAAGCCCCTATTATTTAAATATGTTAGATTTTATCTGTGGAATGTCTAGTATTTAAGTTGTTTATATATATGTTTAAGTCCATGAGTCTTATTGTTTTCTCCGATTTGCTAGTGGGCCGGATGAAGAATTAAATCTCATGTGCTACCATTGTTATGTTATCCATTGGGTGTTAGATCTGGTGCTTGGAGAGTGGGTTCGAATCCAGGCTGGTCCCTGACCTAAATCTCGGGCTTGACTGGGTTTGAAGTACATTTTGTGAGTTCCAGCTCGTGTTAGATGGATAAGCATGTTTTGACTGGCACACTATGGAAATCTTGGGAACAACTGTCCATCTGCAAAAGTATGTATATATAGAGGCAATCAAGTCCTAATACCATTAAATGGCAGATCACAAATACTCAATCTATTACATGGAGATTTATCAGGGCATTGTCAGGGTGGAAGTGTTAGCTCATAATTATGTCTGGTGGCTGAAAACGAACAGTGTCATTGAAATGTGTTTAAAAAACTGCACAACTGTTCATATAAAAATGCACCTCCAGCCAAATTTGAGTCTTGGAAAGAAGCTGATAAACCATGGCAGAGAATACACATCAATTACTGTGATCCTACCAAGGACAATTGTTTTTAGTAGCTGTTGGTGCCTATTTGGGCTGGGCCAAATATAAAAGTTATAAATATGAGTTCAGATGAAACCATCAACAAACTTAAGGATATTTTTACTTACCACAGCTTTACAGAAACCTTAGTATCTAACAATGGTACA
This sequence comes from Epiperipatus broadwayi, assembly GCA_028023455.1. Classification (NCBI taxonomy): domain Eukaryota; kingdom Metazoa; phylum Onychophora; class Udeonychophora; order Euonychophora; family Peripatidae; genus Epiperipatus; species Epiperipatus broadwayi. The sequence continues at coordinate 781,842 of JAQFVV010006426.1, forward strand.
GGAATCATGTCAGAAAAATTTTCAGATTCTATGCAAGAATGGGGAATAAAGCACATATTTACCTCACCATGCACCCCAAATTAAATGGACTGGCTGAAAAAGACATGCAAAATTTAAAGTTGGTCATCAGCAAAATGGGAAAACAAAGACTGCAGGAAGAAATTTGTAATGTGCTTCTATATCAACATTCTACACCTACAGCTAAGTCAGGAAAATCACCGGCAGAGAAATATTTATATAGTAGATTGCGGATCAATATTGCTGAAGGTAGGTCACACAAAGATTATAAAACACCTTCTGTCCCAAACTACAAATTTATATCTAGAGAATGTGTATGGATCAGAAACAAAATTGACAGATTTTGGAATAAGGCTGAAATTGTATGCCATTTAACCAAGCAAGTGGTGACCATCTGAATGGCAGATGGAAAAGTGTTACACAAATACACCAACCAGTTGTGAAAAGGCGAAAGTAGAACCAGAATAAAACTGAAAAAGTACTCTTGCTAGATGAAGCTTGTAAAAGACAGATGTGCCATTCCACAGAAACTCTAGTCAGCCCCCTTCACTTTATCCTTGTGGAGAAGTTTATCTCCAGACATGTGAAAGTAAACTTACGAATATTGCAACAGGTCATATCAATCTTTAATATTATTTTGTACACTTTCAGGCCCATAATATTATGTTATAGTGTATGTATATACAATGTATATAATTGTCATATATATTTGTTAAGGATTTATTTATCTTCGTATATAACCCTCTATAAATAAAACTCTGTTACCTAAATTACTTGCCATGTCATTTCACATTATTCTAGGTATTTATTTATGTTATTTATATTTGCAGTCCAGCAAGCAATAGAGTGCATCTGGTCACAGCATAATGGTATAAGAAAGTATAATTGTAAACTAATAAGGAGTTATAAAAGAGAAGTGTTAAACAACATTTTCGTATTTGTAGAAAACTTATTTCTGCAATAAGAAAAAAAGATGGAACTATTATTAAAAAGAGAGGTGACATCATGAAATGTGTTTCAAGAATTATATAGCAATAAAGAACAAGGAAAACTATTATGTCTTCTGAATTGTCCAGGATTTTAACTATAAGTGAGACATGTAATTAAATTTTGGATCTAGCATATGTGGAGGCCATAAAAAGATATAGTACATGAGATAATGCTAGAACGTTTCCAAAATTTAATATATAAAGTCAAACCTATAGAAATTTATAAAACCTAGGTGTTGCATAATAGTGGTAAAAGAGTTTAGAAAAAAAATCATGATATTGATGTGGGGAATTGGGTCACCCAAGAATGCTGGTAGAATCAGGTTTTATTTATTTAAGAGGGTGCCAGGATTATAGTTCCCCGATCCCATCGCATAATCATCAATTCGAAACAAATAATAAAAATGTAATATTTTAGAAAGTTTGCTTTCATTGAAAATATTTTATATTACTTTCCCTGAGCTTTAATTATTAAACAAGTATATTGGTGTCGGTAATTTATATATTTTTCAAACAATTTTTTTAATAGTAAAATCTAATAAACTAAAATTAAAAATGTACAACGAAAAATTATTAAAGGTAAATATTTTATCAAAAGGAATTAAAATATTTAAATGAGAATTATTAAGAAATTGGAAAGAACATACACACACCCATCCAGATAATAAACTGTTTGTGTTATGATTTTCTTCTTAAGTACAAAACGCTGCTCGAAGTTATTTCTTTTTATACCCCGACTAGTATTGAGATTTTTCTGTACATTTTTTATCTTTTGTTTTGTTATCAGAAGGCAAGTTTTGTACATTCTTTTTTTCATTTTAGCCACTAAGTTTTCTTTTTTACTTTTTTATAAATTCCTTCATCGCCATCTTTAATTAGCATTAGAAGGATATTACTCTGATAGTAATCATTTACATTTGGAATGTCTTTCTTTTATTTATGTGGAAAAACAATCTATATGCATTTTTATTCCCCTCAATTTTAACTTTAATTAAATAGATAATAACAACCACAAATAACTTTCATTGTACGTATCAAAAAATAAATTGTACTAACTAAAAAAAACTAAATTGTTTCCATTGAACAAATTTTAAAGTCTTATTTCTTTTAGCTTTTAAATATTACCAATGCCAACACTTGAACCATACATATAGATATATGGTTCAATATATATTGTTAATTGTAAAATAAATCCGTTTATTAGTCAAGAATAGTTTGAGATATTAGGAATAAAGATTAATATCATTAAAAATGTCTCCCTATCTCAAAAGAAAGCCAAATATCCTGTATTTGGATGCAGAAAATTATTTGTGGAATATAAAAGAAATACAATTTTTGGGCTAAACTATATTGGATGAAAATTAAAAAATCATTATTACCAGCTAAAATGTGAGCAATAAAGTATGCATTCACACCAACAAATATAAAAAGTACTAATATTAGTCAATGGCAAAATTACCACAGAAGTTTAATTTTGGCCCAAAGGCAAATAGATCATGTCAAAAAGTCTACATAGGTCATGCAAGAACTATAAAGATAACAGCTTTATTAATTTAATTGATGGCCAATTCTATTTGGGCTGAAACTGGAGAAAATGAAACCATCACAAAATTAGAGAGATCTTTGCACACAATGGATCACCTAAGACCACTGTCTATCAGCAGAATTGATTTCATTGCACAAAAAATAAATTTTAAAGATAGTGCGGGAGGTGAAGACTATAACTATTTAAAAAAATCATTATATGGCCTTACTGCATTCCCTATTAACTTCCTATTAACTTCTATATGCAAATCATCTGTCAAATTGTTAATGAGCATGGAACTCAGAAAAGCTGTTTAATTAAACCAAGGTCAGACCTATAATCTGAAATAGAGATTTACATCTTAGATTGATTGGTCAGTTCAATTCTAGTAAACTATAAATAAAAAATAATAATAATTTTCAATAAAATAGAGAAATTAACTAGAAGAGGCCATTTTAACTTTACTTGAAACAATGGAAAACTATTATAGGAGACTTAAACCAAGGACTCTCCTTCTGAAGGGTCTATAATAACAGACTAGGACTTACATAGGGTGTCCCAATTTAAATTTCTAATTACTATATACCTATACAGCAACTATGACATAAGACAATATTTAATTTGTGTTTTATATATATATATATTGTAACGATATATAAATATGCCGTTACATTAATTTGAAATAAAAACTTAAGTTCGCAAATAAAAATAAATGTATTAAAAAAAACTAAACACTAAAATTAAAATGTTTGTTAAACGTATATATTCGCACAGATGCAAAACTTTAAAAATATTTTTTTTTAATAAATAAAAATATTGGAACGTATTTTGTTATAAAAAAAACAAGATTTAAAGATAAAATATTTTTGTAAATTTTGTAAATGGAAATGATTGTTTTATAAAGTAATTGAAAAGCAAACTAGCCCTCAGGGTTTTTATATACTGTAATTAAAAAGTCTGATGAAAGATAGATAAAATAAAGAGAATTTAACTTGACCAATGGAAGCACCAAGCCTCTCAGACCTTAACGAAAATTTGGATTAGTGACATCTTTGTTCATTCAATCTGGAGATTTACTATAAAAAGAAAAATATTGAGTTTCCTGACAGTTCCAACTTGATTTTGTGAGAAGAACGATAAGACGCACTTGTCGTTCTCTCTCACTTATTTTAAAAATGAAATGATGGTGATACCATGAACCAGCTAATGCCACCTCCAGAATATTAGATCGATCTTCCAATGGAGACATCATGGGAATTAAAAACAGGAACCTGGACTCTTCTACCATGAGCTATGAACTTTACAAATTAACAAAAAAAAAGTAATTAAGAACTTTTGTCATTGTTTTTTTTAAAAAAAGATTCAGCTAATCTAAATTTTAAAATGAACTCTTATTTGATTTCCAAATTAATAATTGATGTTTAAATTTATATAGTTAAGTTTGCTAAAAGCATTTCTATTTTATAATTTTTATTTGTATTAATATTTATTGTTTAAATTTTAAATGATGAAATTTAAGTTGTGTATGGACGTTGCATAAATTCGTTAGCTGTTAATTATGTTGTGGTTTTCATATTCGATTAGAATATATAGGTCATCGATGTCAATGCGGCATCTTATGATGAATGCCATTGGATTTCTTGTATTCCCTCTGCAATTGACATTATCGATGACTTTGTATTTTGATCGGTTATGTTTATTTTGAAATGTTTTTAACCATGGAATCTATGCAGCCGATCTATACTCAATATTATAAAACAAATTTTATAAAATTCATCTGTGCGAATGTATCTAAATGTTAAATTTAAGTCGGGCATGAATGGCTATATAGTTTTGTAAAGTTATATTAAGGGAGGGTAATCTTAGGTTATTTGTTTCGTAGTTGAATTAGGTCAATGGATTGGATATATTGATGTAATTAGTAGATGTAGTATGAGATTCGCTATGTGCAGAATCCCTGTATACACCACACAAACCCTTTTGCCTATGGATGGGATTGTAAGTTGGCAAAAAGGACCGCAGTCCCTTCCTATGGAGTTTTTATTTTATTGTTCTTCTTGCCATACAGATGTAAAATTCCTGTATTGGACAAGAGTCAATGTCTTCTCTAACTATACTGTTCAGATGTCCATTCCTGACAGTATAGTATATTTTGTGCTGTTGTATTTTTATGCTACATTGAATACATTAATGTATCAGATGGATTGATGCCGGTTTGACTGCGAACTTTTGACCTAAGGTTAAATAAGGGATAGAATTTTTTTTTTCAAATGCAGATCTATGTAGTCTATTCATACTCGACCCTCTAAATAAAATATTAAACTCATTGCAATCTATTTAAATGTAAAATTAAAAGTTAATATAAAAATCTAAAATGTTAAATTTATTCCTCAAAATTTAAAATGATTCAAAATTTATATGTGCGTAAATAAATGTTTGTTTGTTATTTACTGGCAGTGGCTTTTATTTTTTTATATATATTTAAGATGCAATTAAACAAGTTATTTATTATCTCTGCATCTCCATGAGCTAGTGACAATGGCCTAACGGTCTAAATATTTAAATAAAGTGGAATCTTAACATCGCGTATCTGCCTACTCTATAATTTTTTCTAGGTTCAAATGCCTAGATGATGCCCTTGTAGTGCAGATTACGGTAAGATTCTATCTTCACTTTCTTTTGTATCGTTATAATATATATATATATGGTAATAAAATTGTCATATGTCACATAATCTATATAGCTTGCATTTACAAATACGTAATATAAAGAACATGCTAATAACTCTAAAAAAGCTTTTCTTTATGATAAGTGCTACAAGAGAAAGCATTTAAATCATCTTTATCTAGAATTGTCCCCATCCCTAAACTGATTTTGAGCTATGGCTCTCTTCAGTGAGGAGCTAGAACACCAGATTCAAAAAACCAACTCTAGTTAAGCATTTATCTAAAAATTAACAAATTAAAAAGTTAACAAATTAAAGTTAAAAATTTCAGATCTTCTTTTTAAGAGCTAGCTTTTAGATAAATGTTAACTGGAGTTGGTTTTTGAATCTGGTGTCCTAGTTCCTCACTGAAGAGAGCATAGTTCAAAACCGATTTGGGGATGGTGACAATCTTAGATAAAGATGATTTGAATGCTTTGCTTTGTAGCATTTTAAAAAAAGCTTATTTAGAGGTATTAGCATGCTCTTTATATTACATATTTGTAAATGCAAGCTATATGGGTCATGTGACATGACTTGGTTTTCATTAATATTATAATTTAGTTGTTAAGGCTTTGGCTATATTAAATTTCTAAATCTACTAATATATAGAGTAACTGACTTTAGTTCAGGCCCATATAACTTTCAATTAAGGAGCTGAATTTAAAGACTTGTAAATGTCTAAAAATTTCAGATCTTCTTAAGAGTTAACTTTTAGATGAATGCTTAACTGGAGTTGGTTTTTTGAATCTGATGTCCTAGCTCCTCACTGAAGAGAGCCATAGCTCAAAACTGGCTGGGGATGGGAACAATCCTAGATAAAGATGATTTGATGTCTCTTGTAGCATTTATCATAAAAAAAGCTTCTTTCGAGCTATTAACATGCTCTTCATATTATATATCTATAAAGCTATGTAACACATGTATATTATAATTTACCACAAAAGTTCATGTATATTGTGACTTTGTAAATAACAATGCATTTATTAAATTGTGTTACCAATCATCAAAATTGTAGCTAAGTCTGTTATCAGGGCAATTCTTATTAGCTTGAAATTTATGCAAATTTAAATTTTCTACATTTTTCACAATTCATTTACAACAATCTGCACATTAAACTTGTATATTTGTTTTATATGGTTTTTAATTGTACTGTAAATAGGCATGGAATGCTAAACTTCATTGGTGTTTAAATATAATACATACATTAACAGAAAGGCAAAACTCTCCATACAGTAGCACCATTCAGTGCAAGCCAGAATAATCAATGGATGTAGGAAGGTTATTAGAATAGTGATCATGTGATATTTATTGGTTTGATACATGTATTATTGTTGAAATAAAATAGTAACATTTAATTTACTGCGACTTTATTTATTGCTTTTTTTATACTTTAGATAAAATAAAAATTTTAATATATATTTTTACATTAATTTATATATAATTATTATTATTCTATAAATTTATTACATTAAATTTTAATGATGTCTAGAACAAAATGACATATTTATCAACTTTACAGAAGAATTGGCAATGGAATTTCTGTACATAAATGAAACAAAAATTGAAAGAAATATTCTATGCAAGGTATGTAATAAAATTTTTTTCAAAATATCTGGAAGAAAAGATATATCAGTGCATAACGAGTCTGATTTGCTAAAAAAATTATTGCCGAGTTCTTCAGCCTCTTCAAAATTGATTACTCCCTCCCCATAAAAACAGAATTTCTGTTTTCTAGACACACCATTTATCATAATCACAGTTTTCACTATATGGATTATATAAACAGAGCAAAACTCTCCATACCGTATTGCCACCTGTGCTAAACAGAGTAATCAATGGATGCCAGAAGGCTTGTGCATAAAATCCCTATCTAATGCCTACTCATCCAATATCCCCAGACTAGTTTCTGGCTTGTGGCCTTTGTCAGTGAGGAGCTTTGGATCTGAGAGCACTGCATCTAGATCTTAAGATCTAATGCAACCCTCTAGCAACCACCTTTTATCTCTACTTAACTACTAAACTATGAGAATGAAATTGAAAACACAAAAATATTTTCAATCTAAGCTCAATAGCTTAAATAGTCATATGGGTCTGAACTCAGTTCAGCACCCATACATTTTGGTGTCTTTGGCTCTTTTACAACCATAGCCACCACTATCCTATTAGGCAGGATTGGTGTTAAACCATTAAGCATCACATGAACACATTTCCTATACTAGCACATTAATTGTTGATAAACAGAGCAAAACTCTCCATACCGTATTGCCACCTGTGCTAAACAGAGTAATCAATGGATGCCAGAGTGACTTAGTGGCGCACTCGGTGATCAAAAGAAGTTTGAAGTGACCGGTACAATATAATATATATATACATTAACAAACAATGACTAATTAAGAAAAACTCATTTTTCAGAAAAATATATTTTAGAATCATTATTTTATAATCGATAACTTAATTAAACTTTCCATTTTATAAAATTGTAAAAAAAAATTTTCCCCAAAGACTCCAATATACACAATTAATTTTTTAATTATTAATTATCAGGGTATGACAAGCTGCACTAAACCTAAGACTAAGTTTAGGTAAATGTTAATTTAAAAATCAGTACTTAAACATTGATTAATACAACTGAATCTACATTATTTAATTTTTTACAGTTCCTATGAGCTGGTTATTTTAATATAACTTATAAGTAATACTTTATAGTTTAGTCAAATAATTGAAGAACAGAATCTATTTTGTGAAATTTGAGTGATATGATTTTTCCCCCCAAATCTTCATACTAGTATTGTGTTTTTTATAAAGCACTTTTGATTTATTATTTTTATCATTCAAATGATGCTGACTTTCTCTCAATAAATCCTTTGGTTCATAATTATCATATGGCAATTCCCTTCTTTTCTAGGCATTCTGATAAGTACTTCACAAAATTTAATTCTATGATGAAGTCAGATCATTATCAAACTCATTCAATCCTTATTCATTTTATTACAAGGATTAAAATTATTAAGTCAATTATTAAAAGTGTTTTGGCATTTTACTCTTCATAGTGCACAACAACAAAGCATATACTTGCTGAGATAAATGAAACAGACATTTACCTATTAGATTGATTGAGAACACTTCCTGATTGAAATGATTTTAAAATGATGGATCCTAAATCTTTAACAAAATAAGACAATGCAAGATCTTTTGTGATAATAAACAGTGAGGATTGCCAATTCCTCTACAAGCTTTGATAAATGCTTGTACAAAAGCCAGCACTTAAAATATCCCTATGACTCTTATTTTGACTTTTGTGATAATATCTTAAGATCCTCAATTTAATAACTTGTATAACGTATTCTTATCTTAGACAAAGTCTATGATATCAAAACATTTCTTCCATTAAATGGCTTGTCCTACTAATGAACTGTTGAATAGAAACCTAAATAGTGTATCATAATACTTATTCTATAAAAATTTGGAAAAACAGAAATAAAGAATGTAAAATAACCTAAACTCTAAAATCTTTTTAAAACCAATACAGGAATTAAATTCATTTAAGAATATTATTCAATTGAAACTTTCCTTAGTGATCAAAGATTTTAATTATTTTTTTAGAATAGTATAAATTATATAACAACATTAAAATATTAACAATTGATGAATTCTTAATTATTTTTATTAGACTAGAGATTATAACAACATTACCCTCACACAAGATAGGGACTGGTTTCTTTCCACTTATAATATCTTGTAAGTGTAATCATAAACTTATGACCAAAGATGTGAAAAAAATGTATGGTCTTGAAGATGCACATCTCATGCTGAACCAAATTACACTACAGAAATATTCATTTAATGATTTCTTGTTTCTTTTTTTAACAACTGAAGAAATCTATTGATTCATTCTAAATAAAAGTTTAGCCAAATATTATAATCATTTTTTACCTTTGCAATAAATTGTACAAAAGATTCATTTTTTTTGTCTTTTGCATTTATTTGGATAATAGAATGTCAGTTTATTTTCCAAACTAAGCATATTGCTAATTCATCAAATTCCTGTGTGCAATGATAGATTATGTATTATAATGACTTTAGTTATATGTCTAAAACAAATTTATAGGCCAGAGTATTATTCAAAACATGGCTACTTTTTTAATAATTCAATAATAATATATATTATTAATTTAAATTACATAAAAACCATGTGCCAAAAAGTAATTGATTAACATTATGTAAATTATGTCAACATATGTTCCATATGTTTATATCAATTAGCAATATATTGTCAAGACAACATTATAAATAGATAAAAAGTGAATTTTTTACTTTCTATCCTTATAAGTATAGAGGATTTGAACTCAGATTTTCTATCCTTATGCAAGTTTTTTTAAATAGTACCGTAAATGCTAGCAATGACACATAACCCCAAAAAATTTTAATTACCAAAAAGTTAAAATTAACCTCATATAAATTTGCCAAGGTAAACCGTTTGCAGATAATTTAATAATAATTTTTACAATCTTACAAATAAATTAAGTTTCAAAACCTAAAATAACTATAAATGCTGAAATTAACTGGTCATTATATGCAAGTCAATTCATCATGATTTATTTACACTTCTCGGCAAACTTATACTTTTATTACAATATCTATTATTCCTAGAATTCATAATCTATTTTAAAAACTTAGACAAGCATAGGGAATGAATATCCTTTTTTTTTTGTTCATAATATTGTCTCGACAATAGATTACTGATGCATAAGAGATGTGATAAATTAATTTAGGCATAATAATCAGTTAACTTTTGGCATGTATGGTTTATTTTATTTAAAATTCTAGAGAATAGTTTCTCTAAAAGATTGTAAAAATGATTATTTCTTAATCAGTCAGCAAATGGTTTATAAACCACCGAGCATCACATGATCACCATTTCTTATGCTTGCTCATAACTTATTAAAACAGGCAAAACTCTCCATACAGTAGTGCCACTCTGGCTTGCATTGAGTGGCACTACTGTATGGAGAGTTTTGCCTGTTTCAAATGGTTTATGTTGGCTGATTTAAATCTCTTGATAGAGTTTTAATTTTATCTCATTTGCTTTCGTTTCTAGCACTTACAATATATATAAGAATAGGAAGTGAATATTCATTTTTTTTGGTTGCCTTGACAATAGACCACTGATTGGTGATGCATGAGCATGAACACTCTGGTGATGTAATTTAATTTATGTATATTAGATTTGTACCAGATTTATATCTAATTAATTTATATTATTTGTATTTGTACTTGAATGGTCTGGCCATTTATACAGAAAAGGTAATCTATATACATTTTGCTTTGATATATAACATATCTTAATCATAGCACTTGAGATGACTCTTTAGTGTTCAGAGTCTACAAGTATACTTGGTAAATATTTTAATATTTAAAATCATTTAAATTTATTTCTTTAATATTCAAAAATATTTAAATCCCTTCAAAAAACCCACTTTATCAAGAGGAGGATGCTTGTGTCTTTTTTGTTTATAGCAAATATAGCTATTGCTGAAGCCTTTTTAATATTCTATATTTTCTCTCAGTGCATACAATTCCAGTTTTAGACAAATCAAATTTATGGTCAGAATTTTGTTCATGATTTATAGATATAGAGGTATATTTATTGCTTATTTTTGCTCTATTGTATAAATATCTATGCTGAGCTAGTTTTGTTGAGAGATTAGCCATCACTTCCCCATAATATGCAAAATTACGCATAGCTTAATTGCATTTAATTTTGTAGATGATTTGATGAGTTGATTCAATAGGCAGTTTGTCTTTCAAATTGTTAAACAATTTGTTCAGTAAAGGTATAGTATGAAAACTTATATTTTTCAGAGCATTTTTTTTTTTAAATTTCTGAGAGACTTTCAGGATGTACGGAAGGCTTATTCATTTTTTAGTCTTTATGAGTTGAGACTGTGAAGGTTTTTTTAGTTTATTATAAAATTTATCAATTGTGTTGAAAATTTTATTAATATTATAGTCTAGGTTTTGAAAATCTTTTAATATATGTGTCTCTAATATAGAAATTTAAAATTGTGTAAATTTGAAATGTTGCATGATCATCATTTCTTATGCTTGTTCATAACTGTTATTAAAACAGGCAAAACTCTTCATACAGTAGTGCCACTCAGTGCAAGACAAAATAATCTATGGTGAAAACTACAAGCTAGAAACTAGTCTGGAGATATTGGATGAGTAGGCACTAGATAGGGTTTTTATGCACAAGCCTTCTGGCATCCATTGATTACTCTGGCTTGCACTGAGTGGCGCTACTGCATGGAGAGTTTTGCCTGTTTAAATTTGAAATGAATAGGAAAATAATATAGATGCATATATTAAAGATTTACAAAACCTAAAATATAATATTAACAAATGATTTGTGAATCATAATAGTAATATAATCACACATATCCTCATTATTGCATATATAATAGCAGTAATTTATTTGCAGGCATATTAATATATTGTAATATTGTGGGCACTAGCCATTTCAATATTACAAGCTTCTTAAGTTTAAATTTAGATTTAATTAGTATTTAATTTTCGAATTTTTTTTTTTTTTTAAATAATGGATATTTGATTCAATTAGATGTTTTATTGTTTTTCCCAAATGATAATATGGAAATTCTAGACAATTTTTTTTAATAATTCTCAAACATTATTTTTTTTATAATAAGATATTTTTTCTCATGTGTCATAGCATCAGCTGGGAAGCGATCTCGCTAATCCGGAATAACTGCTTGTAAAGCAGCTGTGGCTGACGTCTCGACCACCAATGCTTGCCGATAACAAGATATTTTAATAAGAGACAAAAGTATAAAATAAATAATTTCTTTTGTTCTCTTGCTTCAATCATTTTAACTATTTACCGGTTTGATTTTGAAAAGTATATTGAAACTTTTGATTTTAACTTTTGAAAGAAATTAAGAGAGATAAAGTTTTATAGTATTTTTAAAAAGAAAAGAAGAAAAATGATTTTAACTTTTTTTAAAATTTTTTACTTTAAGAGATGTTTTTTTTTTGTTCTCTTTCTCTCCAAAAGCAAGGGTAGTGTTTATCAAATCAGTCTAATTAATCTGAATATTTTGCTTACTTTTGACAAAAAAAAATTTTAATTGAAAAAGGAACGTCAAAAGTTTTATGATTCTAATTTAAATGTTTGATTTGTTTTTCAATCTCAATGTTGAAGGAAGGAAATAGCTGAACCATTGTATTTGTAAAAATTGACCTAATTGATTATTACTAATTGTATCATATGGCAGATATATTATGGTTGGCTTGAAGACTGGGTTATTCCAAATTATAAAAAAGGGAAGTCATTAGACAAAAGATTTACATGTCTGATGAGAAGCATTTACTCTTGATTCAATTGCTGAAGAAGACAGTGGAAGAAAACAAAATTTTGACACAACTATTAAAAAAACAGAAATCTTATCCAAGCTGTTGAAGTTTTAATCAAGCTGTTAGCTCACTATGTATTTATAAAAATTATTTCTACAGTGAAAACTATGTATTAAGTTAGATGAAAGCTAAACATCATTCTTCCTCCATGTAACCTGCCTATTCAGAAAATGTAAAGAAGTTACATTAGAAATAATCTACAACCTTGTCTCCAGCCAAGAACATGAGTGCCTCTGTGTTTTAGACCAAGAAAAATTATTGGAAATAAAATTAATAGATCTTGCTGTTTATTAACCTAAAAATATTGCATACCAAGAAAAGGAGAAATTAATTATAGACATGGTATAGAAACCTTCAAGAAGACCAACAGGAAACTGGAAAATTATAACTGCAAAGGACTTCAAGAAATGTAAAATCATGGTTAAATATATTTTTTATGTGCACATTGTATTTTCAGTTATAGTTAAAAACAATTTTTCTTTTTACAATTTTATAAAAATAAGAAATGATAATTTTGAATAATTTAGTTAATTTAATATTTTTTAATGAAACATTTTTTTAATCCATTCAATTTTTCTCTTCAAAATTATAAGAGTTTTTTTGAAAAATTTAATTTTACTAAATTTAAATTTTTCTTTTTGAAACATTTCTTTCATATTTAATTAGCTTTATTTATTTCATTTGTGATCTGAAGGGATAATGAAAATGAGGTTTCATCTCATATCCTCCTTACATTCACCCTCTCTTATACCATACCATTACAAACAGTGAACCAACTGTGGCCAATGATGATCAAGTTCTGATGATCAGTGACAACATAACTTGAACCTCAAAAATTAGAACTGAAAAAGAGGTCTATTTTGATGCAGAATTAATTTAAAAATGTATTACTGTGAAATATGAGAAGAGTATAGATGACTATATTATAATTTGATTATAATTTATAAAATAGTAGTATTAATGTATATTTAAGGAATTAATATTTAAAGTTGATAAGAAAAGTGTGATTTTTGTAGATAAGATTGAATTTTTGACTGTTGAAGTTTGTTTATCTGTACTTTCAGTTTTGGTGATGGATGGGAGAGTTTACCATTAGCTTGAGGATACAATGTTTTCACGCAACTCCAAGGAGTGTTTATCTCAGGCATTGCTCCAACCTACTTTCAAATTTCCAGTTGTTTGTCATGGCTTGGTTAATGTAGTTTTGCCACGATCTACAGCCTCTAAGTCTCCAAGGAAAGAACAAGGCATAGTTTTGTATTTACCAGCTCCTAGGAATAAAAGAAACAGGGCTTTGCAAAGATTTTTGCATTATTTTGAAGTGTGAGCAGCTTACTTACTGTCTAAATTGAGATAGACATTCTGGTGTTTATGCTGCATTGTGTACTTATAGTTCAGTTGTTGGATTCTGTATCTATCTCAGGATTGCAGGTCACTAAGAATTTTTTTTTGCTGTCAGATTCTCATCAGATCTCTACGAAAGATTTTGATAAATGGTTTGTTACATGAACTCATTTTTGTATATGCATATGTACCTAAAATAAAAGTAAATAATAAAAATAATAGTGAATAATAAATCAATCACACACACATGAGCAGGATAGAATTGGAGAATGCAGAGGAAATAAATTAAACTAGACAAATAAAGCCAGATATTGAGACAATAATGCTTAAGGAAAAACAGATTAGGGGTGGCTAATAATAGTAGTGTTAGATAAGGTGTTGCATGGAAGTAGGTGATGCTAAGCTTATTTAATGAGATATTTTTAAAAGTTCATTTTTGTATTTCCTCTGTAAAAATAATTTAACACAGTTTTTCTTGAAGATTAAAAAGTTCTATAATAAAAACATGCTGACAAGAACAAAATTGAAAAAGATGGAAGAATATAATAATGAAAAAGATCAGCAATCAACTGAGGGAACAGAAAAAATAGATGATATGACCATGTCAACCAGTTAGCATAAATATTTATGAGCAGTCAAAAAAAAATTGAAGAAAATTAAAAAAGAACAGAAGAAATGTTTAAACAAATAAATCAACAAAGAAAAAAAAAAGAGAAGAGAATTATAAAAAAAGAACAAAGAGAAAAGGATACTAAAAAAGACAAGAACAAAAAGAGTAAAAAGAAAGCTAAAGAAACTCAAATGCTGATAGTGAAAATGGAATAAAGCCATCAGCAAAGACAAGAAAATAATAAAAAAAGTAGAAGAAATTCAAATGCTTTTAAAAAAGTAGTAGTCAGACGCTATTTACAGAAATGAAATAAATAAATCATCAAAGACAAGATATATTATTAAGTAAAATAGAAGATTACAATCAAAGGATTTGGATTAAAATAGAAGCAAGTGATTAAGAGTAATAGACAATAAAATAATGAACCAGATAATACAAGAGACTGTCCAAATCATTATCCATATAACAAGATAAGAAAAAGCAGCACAAAGAAAATTTGGCAAGATAATTTTCTGTATTGACAAAAGAAATATTGAGCCAGTAATAGTGTAAATGTGATCAGGAGACTTTGGTTCTTCCAATTTTCAATATAAGTCTTTCCCAAAAATGAGATAAAATCAGTATTGAAAATATGGATGTTGAAAGAAGTAACAAAAATAATCCAAAGGGGGAGGCTTGAAAGAGAAGAAAGATTAATAATCATTTTGAGAGTAGGGACAATTAGAACAGATCTTTACCACTCTATCACAGCCAGATTCAAAGACCCCCTAAATATGCATGGATTAGAATACTTACCTGAATGTCCCTATAATCTTGGACAACACCAGTAATAATGTGATCATTAACATATGTAGTTAAAATGATGGAAAAAATGTGGAATCACATTTTATTGTCTCATTTTAAGGGTGGGTATTGTAACATTATTGGTGCTAGTTATGCCAATATTACAATCTCCTTAAGTTTGGATTTAGATTTAATTAATGTTTAATTTTTGATGATTTTTGTAATAATGGATATTTTATTTAATTAGATGTTCCTAGACAATATTCTTTAATAATTCTCAAATATTTTTTTTTATAATAAGATGAATATTTCAATAAATAGTACATGTTTGTAAAAGAGAGAGGAAAGTATAAAATCAAATAATTTATTTTCTCTCTCTTCAATAATTTTAATTATTTGCCAGTGTCGATTTTGAAAAATTTATTGAAACTTTTGATTTTAACTTTTGAAAGAAAATAAGAGATATAAAGTTTTATGCTTAATAGTATTTTTTTAAAAAAAATATATAAAATTTTAACATTTTAAAATTTTTTTTACTTTAATTGATCAGAGCTGTTTAATCTCTTTCCAAAAGTAAAGGTAGTGATTATCAAATCAGTCTTATTAATGTGATTTTGTTGTGTTTTTTTGGCAAGAAAATTTTTTAATTAAAAAAGAAATATCAAAGTTTTACGATTCTAATTTAAATTTTTGACTTGTTTTTAATGTCACTATTGAAGGAGGGAAATAGTTGAACCATCATATTTGTAAAAATTGACCCAATTGGTTATCACTAATTGTATAATGTGGGAGACAGATTGTGGATAGCTTGAAGATAGGATTGTTCCAAAATTATAAAAAGGGAATGTTAGTCAGAAGATTTAAATGTCTGATAAAAAGCATTCACTCTTAATCCAACTGCTGAAGAAGAAAGAAAGAAGTTCCTGACACAACTGCTGAACAAGAAAAACCAACAATCTTATCCAAGCTGTTAAAGTTTTAATCAAGCTATTAGCACACTATGTGTTTATTTATAAAAATAGTTTCTACAATGAAAACCATGTGCTAAGTTAGCTAAAAGCTAAAAATCATTCATTCTCCATGTAACCTATCTAAAAAATGTGAAGAAGTTATCCCTGAAATAATCTGCAACATTGTCTCCAGCTAAGAACATGAGTGCTTCTGTGCATTAGACCTGGAAAGTTTGTTGGAAATAAAATGGATAAATTCTTGCCATTTGTTAACCTGAAAATAATACACACCATGACAAAAACAAATTATTTATGTACATGGTATAGAAGTCTTCAACAAAAAGAACAATAAAGAACTGGTAAATTATAACCACAAAAAAGGACTTCAAAGAAATGTACAGCCATGGTTAAAAATATTTTTATGTGCACACTGTATTTTCACCTATAGGCAAAAAATTTTTTTTATATAATTTTATAAAACCATTGATAATTTGAATAATTTCATTAATTTAATATTTTCTGGTGAGTCATGCTTTTTTAAAATCTATTTAATTTTTCTCTTCAAAATTATAAAAGTTTTTTGAAAAATTTAATTTTACTACATTTAAATTTTTCTTTTTGATACCTTTTTATTTGATTTTCCCATCAAAATTCATCAAAGGATTAGTTAAGTTAATTTAAAAGTTATCTCTAATTTTAAAAATGTTGTTTTTCCAAATGTTATTTAAAGAAATAAGTTATTGAGGCAAAAGTTAATTAATTCATAAAATTAACTGATTACTTATAATTTTTATGAAACTATATTTTTTTGATAAAATGAAGAAGTTAGAAATTTCATATTATCTTATTTTATTATTTATTGTTAATCAGTTTTTAAATAATTGTTAGAAAAATATTTTGTTTTAGTTGAAGTTTATATTCCTCCACCTATCTGTTACTTAGGATTTTTAAATTTTCCTAGAAAAAATATTTTATTATAGTAGATTGAATCTATAAATTATTTTAAATAAGCTTGCTCACAGTAATAGTTTGTAGAGTTCTTGTTTCCTGAGCTAGGTTAATGGTTACATATAGAGATTAGATTCAGGATGATGTTTGGACATCCAGATGATCACCCTGTATGGTGGTAAGATATATCCTTTAAAATCCATGCACTATCTTTTATTTTTCTAATAAAAATAAAGTTATAGTTGACTGATATCTTAAGAGTACTATATGGTCAAAACATTAATGATGATCAGCATGTTTTGTATCACAGCATTTTTTATTGTTATATTCTTATGGATTAGCACTTAAGGCTGTGCATCCAAATTATAGTTTATCTCCACAAAAGTGAGCTGTGATAGTGCTATCATATTTGACATTTTAGGTTGCATGATGGTATTGCAATCATTACTTTACTATATTGTTTTAAAGCATTGTATATGTTAAATCATGGTGTGTGTCAGGCTGCAGTGATTCTTTCTATGAAGTTTCCATTTTTAAAGTATTAATTTTAAAAAAATTCCAAGTGATATCAGCAGTATACAGACATTTTTGAATCTTTGTCTGTGATCGATTGACAACACATTCTATTGTTTGACAAAGCTATGAAAGAGGTGGTGATTTGTGATTGGATGATGCTTTAGATTCTTTTTCCCTGCAGCTAAATGCCACAAAAACATGATTTTCAATAATTGTTAATGATTAAGATGCAATAATTCTGTAAAAGACATTATTAAACCAAAATCTACACCATTAGGAGGGTTTGTCATTGAAAACATTTTATTTTTAAATGTACAGCTCTTAGAAAGTATAGAAAGTACATTATGAAAAATGGAAATTGCCACAGAAATAGCCATTACAGGCTAAAAAGAAAATTGTGCTTGTAAAAATTAAGTGAAATACTTTAATAACAATAATTTACTAACTTTTAGATTTTTTTGTTTTTTAATGATAACTAATTCTAAATATATAATTTTTTAATGACATAAAATTTTAATATTTCATTCTTCTAACTTTTTGAATAGGTATTGTGGAGCCAATAATGACATGTTTCTTCGTTATCAGTAAGATTTCAGTTAGATACTTATTTTCACAATTTTAAAATATTAATTTTAAATATATTTTGATTTTAAGTGTTATAAGGCTTAAATATTTTTAATATATAAATTAATTTTGTAATATACATAAAAAGATTTACTTGCATAAAAAAATCAAACATGGCATCATATTAAAAATATTCACTAAAACCTATTCAAAAATTTGTGAGTGGGGTTGATACTGATGTAGTTATATATTGGCTGCAAATATGGCAGTGTCTAGATAATTAGCCTATTCAATTCCAGTCACAAGGTTGACTGTTGCTTTTTGTTGTTGATTGTTCATAATGATGAATGATTTAATTACTTTTGTTTAATGCTGGATGAATTTATAGTTAGTTTTATTTTTTGCTGATCTCTCATGCTCATTCCTTTTATATTTGATGATTTAGTCTCTCATGTCAATCAGTAATGGTTATGATTTATTAAATGGAAATGATAATGGTTTCCCATCTCATATTTCCATCTACCCTTTATTGCACCCCTCTTCTTGTGTATCATTACAATATGCTTTTATATGACAAGTAAAAAAATACATGCAATATATAACTTTTAAATCTGCAAAAAAATTAATAATTTGCAAATTATTTAACAAAGTTTTGTACTTTAATAATGTAAACCTTTAACTACATCAACTAAAATGATGAATTTCTCACTACAAAACATTATTTTTGGATATTGTCCTTTTCGGTTATTATCCATACACATGATACCTCCACTAAAGTTGAAGCATCTGCCAAGAGTCTGGAAAAAGAAGGGGGAGAATTAGTTATTAGTTTAAAAAACTGTCTAAAAGTATAAAGACTAAATATATATTTACTTATTAGATAATCATACCAGTTGCTAAAACGGTAATATGATATTCAAGTGGCAAATTGGATGCATTAGCTATATTCAATTAAACCAATTGAAACCATTGTCTTCAATTTTCCATTTTGGTTTTTAAATAACATATAATAATTTAAACATTGGGCTATATAGGTATATAGTTAGTATGTGCAAATATATATAACAGTGCACTATTCTAAGGCAAACTCCAATAAAGAGTGGTAAATTCATGTAAACAGCATAAATAAAGATTATTGTTCCTATAATTATATATTATTTAAAAAGTTGTGTATATATATATTAAAATATTTTTAAGAATGTGGAAATAAGTTTTACTTTATTTTAGAAAAATCACTGTTAGATTATATAGAAAGTGACCAATGAAAACAGTAAACAAACACTTTTTGCATCTAAAAGGGGAACCTCTTTTAAGTCTATTTTCTGATATTTATAGAGATAAAGTGCTATAGTAAACATATAAATGTTTAAAGAATCATAGTCTCAAAACCTTATCTATTTTTTTTATTAAAATAGACTCTTCTGCCAAGAGTTGAATAGGATAAATTAATAATTTTTAACAAATGCTACTGTTGAAATATTTTTAAGAACATGGAAATATCTGTTCTATTTTATTTGAGAAATATTGCTGTCAGATGATATAGAAAGTGACCAA
Organism: Epiperipatus broadwayi; assembly: GCA_028023455.1. Taxonomy (NCBI): domain Eukaryota; kingdom Metazoa; phylum Onychophora; class Udeonychophora; order Euonychophora; family Peripatidae; genus Epiperipatus; species Epiperipatus broadwayi. The sequence continues at coordinate 801,781 of JAQFVV010006426.1, forward strand.
CTATAAAATGTTTGCATCTAAAAAATTTATATATATATATATATTATACCAGGTTTGATTATGAGCAGTTCGAAACACCGGTCTCTTAGGCAGAGAAGAACATACTCAGAGAGTATGTAGGTCCAAACAATAGCTATAAAATGTATAACTAGCATTACATTTCCATGACATAACTTCTTAACGACTGTTGAATTCAACACCATGTTCAAAGCACTTTCTTGTTTTGTATAAACATGGGCGCCAGTTTTTTATCCAGAATAATAAACAATGCACTTTGAACAATGGCCACTAATTCAATGCTCAAGATACACCCATGACTAGCTCAGTCTATTTTTAATTCAATAACAAAATATTGTTTCACTTAAATAGTGGTAAAAGAATTGATAAAAGATTGGTAAAAAGAATTCATGAAAAGAATTGACCGACAAATAGTTTTAGTTTAAAGACAATTTATTTTAATTAACATTAATTCTACTAAATTTAAATATTTTATAAATCTCATTTAACTAATAACACTGATATAATGATCACACACATATTAACTAATACACTCACATATATAATAATAAAGCATTAAATAGTATTTGACATTTAGAACACACAAATTAATAGTTCATTTTTTATGTGCTATAGAGTTCATATCCTTGACTCTTGGAGGATTCACACGAATTTTTACGAATGCGATGGCTACTTTATAAATGATAATAAGAAAATGTTTTTACCTAGGATTTAAGATGTGGATGCATCTTGCTGTTTGCTGCTCTTGATGAAATATTTCTTACCAGTTAGATTTGAAGTTTTCCTGCAGAGACTTGATGATTATTAGTTGGTATTATTCCTGGAGACAATTAGATATTAATGGAGATTCTTCAAGCTGTTATGCAGACATCATTTTCACGGGCAGATCTTGCTGTTTTATCGGACTTCAGGATGGAGACAGCCGCATGTTTCCCATGGTTTTAACACTGCCTTCTTGATTGATTCATAATAAACTGAACTATTATCTGAACTGACTGACTGAACTGTTATCTCTGATGCAATTAACTCAACTAAATGTCCGATAAAAATTTGGCTATTTATACATGACACGTGTTTTCATTTTAATATCCTCTGGCAATATCTGTGTCAAAATTCATTTGATAATCCTTTGACTATGTGTTTTTGAGATCGTTTAATTAGTAATAGCCATGCAAATGTGTTGTTTTATATTTTTAATTAGTAGCCACCACTGAACTTGTTATATATTTTTGATTTTCATTTATTTTTTTAACATTTATTACACATCCATTATTTACCATCGCACATATATATTTTACTAGATTCAATACTAGTTTTAAGATTACCTTTTTCTCTAGCTTAAATAAAAAGAGATTTATATTTTAAACTTGAAAATCAACTTTCAACTAATAATAATAAACTCTTTACTTCTTTTTATAAAACTTTTAGTTTAACTTTTCTAACCAAGATCCCCCTCCCCTCTTTTAATTAATTAATTGTAACTTTTATTTCAAAAACTAATAATAGAAAACTATTTGACTTTTAATCTTATTTTTAGGAAAACAAACTGCAATAAAACTCTTAAACTTTTACCTATTATTTCTCTTTTAACGAAAAATTTTTTTGTTTTACTATTTTAGATAAAATTATTATGTACCAACTACGATCTTGGTACAATATGTATGTGTGTGTATATATATATATATTGTAACGGAATATAATATCCCGTCACATTATTTTAAAATGAAAATAAAAAGATCGTAAATAAAATTGATTTATTAAAAAGAAAAAAACTTAAAAACTGAAAATTAAAAGTTGTTTAATATATATGTCATGCACATGGAAAACTTAAACTATTTTAAGAAAAAGTATTTGAAAGTATTTTTTGTTGTAAAAAAAGTAAAAATATAATAAAGATTGATATGTTAAAAATAGAAATAATGTTGATTTCTATAATTTTAGAAAATGGAAATGATTGTCTTATTAATTAAATGATTGTTCAAAAGCAAACTAGCCCTTGAAGCATTTAAAATAAATTAAATGGTCAGATAAGAGAGTACAAAGAAATTAAATGACCAATGCAAACACCAGAAATGTCAGCACGGACCATAATTGAAACACCATAGGATTAGTGACGTCTTGCCGGTTGAATCCAAAGATTGGATGATAAGAGACTAATAAAAATATAAAAGCCAAATGATTATTATAATTGTTATCTGAGAGCTGACTATGAACATGTCGTTATAACTAGCTATATTGCAGATTTTCATGATGTGGAAGTCTGCAATAAATTTAATTTTCCGGACAACCAGCTGAGACCTCCCTATGACAGTTAGGGACCAAAAAGGAATGGCAAGTAGCAGCTTTGTTTTTAAAAAGAAAGAACAAACAATCTACATAAGCGATCACAAAGATGGACCTCAAAATCTACAGAATCCCTAAAGTATAAACTTTTACCAATTGAACTTTCTTTTAAATAATTACCATATAACGTCAATAAGTAATCAATCCAAAAAAAAAAAAAGTAATATAAATGAATGTACTCTTATCTGACCAAGAATAGAACTCTAAATCAATTATAAATATTTGTTTTTATATACGTTTGCTATTTCAATCATTTCCATTTTTTTTAATTTTAATTATTTATGTTTGTATTTAACTAGGTTATTTATTTCTATCTGTTAAATAAAATGTATTGAATTAAAGTTGGGTGTAGATAGCTGCATGGATAAAGATTAATAACTGTTTAAATTCGTTTATGTTTAATTTAAGGGATTTTAATTTCAGGCTATTTGTTTTGTAGTTAGGGCAATGTTGGTGGAGGGATATATGGGTGTTTATATTAATGTAATGTGAAGCGTGTTTAGCATACAGGGCAATGTGCCCAACTGAATGCATGACCCCAAAGAGGCAGTCATATCGTTGAAATGGTCGCAGATGTATTTCCTGCGCCATTGACCCCTTCTAGCTCTATGGACAGGGATTTATAAGACGGCAGAAAGACCGCTCTCCCCCATACATAGCACTCTTTAAAAATAATTATATACATGATTCCTTAGTCAGGCAAATGCACTTTCCTGTTCTGGACACGGATCATTTCCTTCAAATAATATCACACTGTCAGATGCACATTCCTGTCAGCGTGGTTTTATGCTAGCATCTTCATATTACATTAGTTGCAAATATATATCTGGAAGCTGACATTGGGTTGACTACGAACTTTTAGTCTGAGATTGAATGAATGTTTTGATAAGTTTTTAAGTGGAAAAAATCTATGTAGACTATCTATGCTTGACATGCTAGAGTAAAATATAATTTAAATATCCATCTGTGCAGTCTATTTAAAATAGTAATTTAAATTTAAAAAAAATTAATGTTAAAATCTAAGAATAAATTTATTCCTCAAATTTTAAATGTGCGTTAATAAAATCTATTTGTGTGTTAATTACTGGCAGTGGCTTCTTTTATTTTATTGTTTTAAATATTAATATATTTTGAGAATCCAAATCTATTAAAACTTATAAAAATGTTTAAATCTCTGCTGCTCTATGAGCTAGTGACCTTGGGCAAACGGTCAGAATAGTATATATAAGAAAATTTTTTGAATCTTAACTTACGTATCTGCCTACTATATAAATTTTTCTAGGTTCAAATGCCTAGATGGCGCCCATGTAGAGCAGATACGTTTAAGGCTCTTTCAGTGACCATTAAAAATATATATATATATAATGGAACCATGGGGTACACCATATGATGATGTGAATATGATTCAGTGGTTGGATGATTTACATACTATGTGTCAAACAACCTACAACAAGTCAAATCCTAAATGTATGATTTGAAGGCTCATCTGGGTGTGTCAGATGTTACTGAATCAGGAATGGCATATAACAAAGGGAGCGCATCTCACTATTGTCAGATCTAGGCATTCAAATAGGATGCTAAAGATGTCACAATAAAATTTCCAGTCCCAAATCACATCTACTTTTAGTATGCTAACTCATAATTTATTTACAATATTTCAATATGACATAGACTAATGCATGTTCATTATATCTCCCTTTTTAGGCCCCATTGCATCATAGAATTCAAACTCAGGAAGTTCTTGCAGTCAGCTCTCTTCAGGGATGGACTTACTCAATTGTTTACCAAATATGCCTATATATAAGCATAGATATAGGAAAATACTGATGATAATCAATCATTTAAGAGAGCAATATATAATGATGATGATGATCATCAAACTTTTAATGGTGTAAATTCATAATGTGATCATGAAATATCTAGTGGTATAAATGCACAATGATGATGATGATCAAACATCTAGTGGTATAAATGCACAATAATGATGGTATATGATCAAACATAGTGGTATAAATGCACAATGATGATGGTGATGATCAAACAGATCAGATTGGTTTAAACAACTTAATATGTTTATTAACAACATATAATAATAAATATTTACAAACAAAAATAAATAAAATAAATATTCGGTTATCAAGAATGGCTTTCTATCATTTTGATGGCTTAACACTAGAGAAACAAAATAATTTAAAGTACAGTATATACAAAATTATATTATATAATTCATTAAATATATACATAAAACAAAAAAAAGAAAAGCAAAATGAGAGTTCACTAATTCTAAAATGAATGATGAAAACATTGGAGTTTTGTATTATATAAATATATATACTGTATATGTTCAGTATTGAGATAAGAAAATAAAGTTTTTGAAAAGAAAAAGGAGGATTTTTAATTTGTTGATATTATTGTAGAACATATATACGTATTTTAAAAGAAAAAGTGGATGAACATTTGCTGTGTTATTATATATGATGTATACAGTATTATAGATTCAGTAATTATAGTAATTTTAAGTGTTTTATGAATAAAAGATTGTATATATATATACAATTACAGCAAAGTCATTACCTGTATACATATTACAATAATATACTTTTGCTTTTGGGTAAAATGAATTTCATATACCTATCTCTGACATCATCAGTGACGCAAAATTCAGGATGGCTGCCAAAAAAATTTTTTTTTTAATTTTTCCCGATCATTTCAGTGAAAAATCGATTGTAAATTGAAGTAGTGGGTACAAATTGATGATGATCACTATTGTGAAATATCGCTAAATAGTCAATTGCTAAGCAGGGTAAAAGTGTATATCTATATTTTGTTTATAAACAGGTATATGTATGAAATTTATGCATATTTTCCAAAGAAATTAATTATGAAAATATAATATTTGTAACAAATCAAATATGTTCAGAAAATTCATGCACATGCATGTATTTGTTCGTATATAGATCAATTCTTGTCAAGTATAACACATATAAAAGGTAATCATTTTTTTTAATAATTATTTTATGTTAATTGAAATGTTTTTATTATATATTATTAAATGCATGTCTGTGTATGGATATATGAATGTGTTTATAGGTACTTATTAAAAAATATTGTAAATCAATGTAATAATTTTAGTTGTGTACGGTATATAATTTTGTATACTATTCAAAATCAGAAACATTATCCAATAAGACCTTAGATATCATTTATTTTTTTGTTATTAATAAACTTATTTAATTGTTAAAAATTATTTGCATCATCTCTTAGTCACATACAGTAATAGAGCTTGTGTTCTCTGAGCTAAATTCAATGCAGGAGATGAATATACAAATGGGGATGTGTAATTAGTGCTTTTGAGGGATCCAGCACTGATCAATCATCTTCATCCTAGTTGGCACAAAAGAGAATACTCGTTAAAGCCCATGCACTATATTTGATTTTAGTTTAGTCTTATTAAAAATTTAAGTTTATGTTGGCCATTACAAGTAGTCAGAGCATTGACGATGATCAACATGTTTTTGTGTCCCAGCATTACTGTTTTGATTTCTGATTATTGTGTGTTCTATTGGATGGGCACTAAGTGGTGCATCCAAGTTAATGTTTAAATAATGCTCAATACTTACCTGGTCTACAGAAGACCCATTTCCAATCCAATCACAAAATGGACTGTTGATTTTATTATATTGTGGATCATTCATGATGATGAATGGTCTATTTGAATAGTACTGATACTTATTTTGACTTATTGATAATGCTAGTTGATGAATTTATAATTATGCTTTTAGTTGCTCTTCTGTTCTCTCAATGATCTCACAGAGATGTTCTAATCTCATGCTTCCCCTTAAATATATCTAACTTATATATTTTTTGATATTAAACATCAATATCTTTAATTTTCATTATTTGAAATATTTTGTATTAACTTAGAGAGTGATGATGATTTTCCATCACTCAAGGTATGATTTTACCATCACTTCCATTTTTTCTTTCCACTTTGATACTCCCATCTTGTTACAATATATATACAAATCAATATATATATCAAAATACAGTAAAATTTAAATAAATTATATTATTTTTAGAAGTACTTTCGACTAAACATTTTGTAGTCTTTATCAACGATATAACATTGAATAATCAAAACGAGATAACCTTCAACAATACCCATAGTTCAATTCAGATTTCCCATAATTCTGTTATCTATATATATGTTGTATAGTTGATAAAGACTACAAAATGTTCAGTTGAAAGTACTTCTAAAAATAATATAATTTATTTAAATTTTACTGTATTTTGATATATATATATGATTTGTATATTACATATATTGAGGATGGAATACAGATATCAAACTTAATTTATTATATATATATAACTAAAACAACACGTGAAATTTTTTACAAACGTATTAAAATAATAATTGAACTGCCCTCTAGCTGCAAAATTCGATAGCATTTTACAATAAGAGAGTGACCCCTCTTACCGTCTTTTAGATCTTTTTATGTACAGCCATCCAGAACTATTACCAGCCGAGTTCCAATTTAAATCAGTCTTTATATCTTTTAATGTAAATTGATCTTTAATCAACTGATATTAAATGTATAGAGTGGAAATCTTTCATTCACTTATAATCAATTAACACATGTTATATACGTAATGATAAATAATATTTTAATAATGAATAACTATAACAACACGAGAAAATTTTTACAGACCTATTTAAATAATAATTGAACTACTCTCTAGCTGCAAAGTTCGATAGCATTTTACAATAAGAGAGTTCTAGAAGTGAATGAAAGATTTCCACTCTATACATTTAATATCAGTTGATTAAAGATCAATTTACATTAAAAGATATAAAGACTGATTTAAATTGGAACTCTGGCTGGTAATAGTTCTGGATGGCTGTACATAAAAAGATCTAAAAGACGGTAAGAGGGGTCACTCTCTTATTGTAAAATGCTATCGAACTTTGCAGCTAGAGGGCAGTTCAATTATTATTTAAATACATTTGTAAAAATTTTCACATGTTGTTATAGTTATTCATTATTAAAATATTATATATATAGTAATGAAATAAAAAAGCAAGTGGTTTACATAGGAATATGAAAATACTAATCAACAGCCCTTTTAATACTGAATATGTTAATAGCCAGAAACTTGACTGAGGATGGAGATTAAAATACTAAGGATATGGATTTATATACATCATGAAATCATTCATTACTAGAGCTTAGCTAATGAATAACATCTGAGTTGTTTTTGTCTTATCATAGGGTTTATCTTTACCTTTTATAGTAGTAATTAATTTTTTTAAAAAGAAAGATTCTTATAATCTGGATCATAAAATGCAGTAATATTCTACTATAGAATTAACAGCTAATATCAAATATAAATAGATTAGGAGGAAATTTGAATTAGTTCTAGCAAAATAGGTCCTGAAGAAAAAAAATATAATTTATGAAATATTTTAAATATTGTTTTAACTGTAATCTAATGCTGAATCTAGCTGTAATTCTAATGCAGCTTTAATTTTCCAATGGATGATTTTTTCTATTACTTTCTTGATCACATTACCTATTTTTTCTTCTGCAGATTGGTACTAATTCATCATATAAAAATTCTAACATGTGTATGATATATTTAAAATTTCCACTCCACCACAGATTTTTAAACATGAATAATGTCATCTGAAAATGATAAATGATCAGCACTTGTCAATTGGCCAAGGTTACAACCTCTTACACATTTTTTCACCATACATTCAATATTATTACAATTTAATTGTTATTGATAAATATATTCATGCATAAAAGATTGTGACCTGAGTCAATTGAAGATTGTTGGTTTAACAAGAAATATGTCTCTGGAATCATTTGTCTTTTTTTCTGATAGTTTCAACATATGTTCAAATATTCATATGTTTCATGAAATTGAGATGGAATGGAAGATATATGTGGAAAAAGAAAGATAAGATTGAGTTATTCTATGAATTAAATTTAATTAATAAACAGATATATTAATCTTTAACTAAGGTTTAAAGATTACATTGACTTACGAGTCTGAAATGATAGGTATTGGGCATTTGTAAATGAACATGTAATAATTTAATAATGACAAATACTGAACAATGTTGTTTGTGAAAGTTTGTGACCTGTATCACTGAAAAATACATCTGTTCATAATTAAACTTGATGCTAGATGGCATATTAATTGGTATTAACTTTTACATAAGATTCTGTTTTAATGATATATTTATTTATTCTATATACAATATAATGTTGAAAATTTTGGTACAGAACATCTCAAGGAAATATAATATGGATAAATATATGCAAAAATGTATATGAAATAAGCTTAAAATCTGTGATGTTAGCTTTTGTTTAGTGCACGTTCAACTAAATTATATTAGTCGTAGTCATGGAAATTGGCAGAAGGGAGAAGATTGCCAACTTTATTAAAGAAATGGTTCCCCTCTCTAAAAATGACCTACTTAAGCAAATAATTAACCATTCAATTATGCTAATCACCCATTCACATTTCTTTAATAAAGCCAGCAATCTTCGCCCCTCTGGCAGCTGCCAAAACTACGACAAATATAACTTAGTCGAAAGTGCATTAGGCAAAAATTGTTATCTCCACATTATATATATTATATTATATTAAAATAATTGTAATTTTTTTTAATGTATAGTTATTTGTTCTGCCTTGTATATTTAAATTTAAGTCAATTTGAGTTTATTTCCAGTAACATCTTGGATAATTTATATTTTGCACTTTCTGTTGTTATCTTTGGTTTTTTATATGACTATTTAAAATCTTAGATGTCAGATGAAAAATGGGTTCATTTTTCTATCTATAGCTAAATTTGATATATTTTACTTATTATCACTGTCGTTAAAAACTTTAACAACAGCACACACCTTTTTTCTTTCAAAAATATATGAATTATAAATATAATGTTCTTTTAACAAAAAAAACAAACAATCAAAACATTCTCCTTTTTTCTTTCCAAAAACTTTTTTTCCATCACCATATATATATATACATTTACTTTTTTACCACATCCAACATTTCGACCACCTTATCTGTAGTCACTTTCAAGGATCTACAAAATACATATTATATTTTTATAATTATCCATACAAATAAAAATAAAATAAAAACACAAAAAATGCAAATATCCATATCATAAAAAAAACAAAAACATTTTCCTTTTATTTATTTATGTCTTTTATATATATATACACTATACTTAATTGCTTCTTTCCTCTTCAAACTTTTTCCTTATACATTTCCTTTTTGTAAAAAAACTAACTACATATATATTTTCCTTTCCTTTTTATACCTCTTAAGTACTTACTTAAAAACAATATCTTTACATACCAATTTATTCTTTACTTAAAATATATCATTTATACAATTTATTCTATTCAGAACTTTTTATATATAAACTCTTCTTTACTATTCTTTCTCTATATAATCTTACTTTCTCCAACATTTTTGTCTTAAAATCTATATGTCCAAATTCCTTACTGTGCATGTTACCTTGTCTCTAATTTATTCTTTGTTGTACCAATATATGACACATTCTTATTATCTTTTATACAATCTAAACACTCAATTCTATAAATACCATTCATATTTTCAACATTCCATTTCTTGTTTCCTTTATCACATTACCTAAATTATATTTCCCATTTATATACTGGTTTTAACAATAAATTGCATTACTTTCCATATTTCCCATTTATATCCTTATCTTTTTACTCTTAAAAAATATTTTTTGATATCTTATAACTATTGTATATAAATTTCCTTTTCCTCTTCTTTTTATCCAATTTTATTTTTATTTTTTCAATATTTTTCTTTCCACATAATTTATTAATAATTTTAGATGGATAATCATTTTTTATTGCCTCTTCTCTTATCTTACCCATTTCTTCCTTAAATAACCTTTCCTCTGAACATAAATTCCTCTAATTATTCTATTATTAACAATATATATATATATATATAATCACAGAGGGCAGTACTGAATTTCTTAACCATGTGGGGTGATTTAATGCTTAATATTTGTATATTTATTTCAGTATAGCGTTATGCATTGGGATTATTTTCTATACATTTGTGTTAGGTGGTTTAAATATTAAAATTACTAAAGTTTAGTTTGTCTTTATATAATAATAGTAAAACATGTTTGTTTGTAGCAAAAATTAAGATCATTGCTTGCTAAAATTTCAAGTTCTTTGTTTGAGTTGGTTCATATTTCAATATATAACATCATATAGCAGACAGGTCAAAGTGGTATCATTTTGACCTGGCTATTTTGAAATACGAACTCTAATGTATTTATATATTTGACTCAATCTTTACCCTATAATTCTTTGATTTTTTAAATTTTAATATCCATATAATTAATTGAATTATTTATCTCCTTTTCCAATGTAAATTCAATGGTTTCATCAATTAAATTAATATACTTTAAAAAATATTCCGATTTCATATCATTGCAATTAAGCACTAAAAAATAATCATCGACATATCTAACATAAAATATAGGTTTGTATTTCGTTCCATTAAAAAATCTTTTTCCAAAATATGCCAATAATCCACTTAAACAATTACCCACACTCAAACCTTTACATTACCTATAATATCAACATTCTTACAACATATATTCAAAATGTCATGTAATAGATTATATTCTATTTTAATACTTTTATTATCATCTTTAATATACATTTCTATAATTATTTCAAATGCTTTACTTGGATCTGTGGTGATTGAGTCCCAGCTGTATCAAAGGACACCAACCATTGGAGTGCAATGAACTGAGATCAACCCATGGAACCAGAGTACTAGGGAGGAGCAGAATGTTACAGGAAACAACCCAGAGATTGTCATCAAAGACCCAAATAAAATGAGTGACCAATGCCAAGAACCCAAAATACACTCCAAGCACAAGGTTTGTGAATATAGTAACAATCTTCAGAGCAGATCAATATTTTGTCAAAAGGACCCCCACAAAAGAAAACTGTCACAACTATTAAAAGTTTTGAATTTTTGTTTTGTTGTTAAATAAATGTTAATTTGATTTAAATTAAAATGGTCTCTAGTTTACTAAAATCATTTATACATTCACACTCATCAACTTATAGCCGGATATATATATATACCTACACACACACATTTTATTCTTATATAATATAGTAATATGTTTGGATAGATCTTTACATCAATTGCAATCTGTATATAGGTGTGGTAATTACAATATAGTGTAAATTCGCCCCTAAAGAGAGCCAAAGACAAATTTCTCCCTGAGTTTGAATACGAGGCATAATGGAATCTGAAAGAGAGGTGAGGTATGGATGAATTAGTCCAAATTGTATCTAAATTTAATGTGTAAACTTAGAGCCCACTGGGATAGATACAATCATAGGTTAGGTACTTTATTATGTCATTCACAGCATCTTACCAGAAGATCCTAAATCTGACCATAGTGAAATGCTCTTCTGGCAGACCATTACAAGCCTTAAACAGTAAAGTACTTTTCTTGCTATTATCATAAATTAACTCACACCCAATATTCTGTTTACTTCTATATATATTTAAACCCTTTTTACTCTCCATACTAGTTCTCCATCTCTCCAACTCCCTATTTTTATTGATGCATCTATTCTTCTATCCCATTCCTTGCCATTATATCACTCAACAATTGTCCTAACCCAATCATTCCACCCTTTTGTATAAGTAAAACTGACATATATTCTTTATTCAAATCTTCTGCATACTGTACTATCTTTCTCTTCCATCTTGTTGCCTGTCCTTTTATTTTGCTTTTTGTATTTCTCATGTAAAAACTTGATCATCCCATTTCTCCTTGAATTGCCTTCTTTGCCATCCACACATCTGCATCTAATGTAGGTCTTCCTACCTCTCTTTGTACTTTTTCTAAGTAATCTAACACCCCTTTACTAATACATAACACATCATTACCATAAGTAGTTCCTTTCTTTTCTTCTCCCATTCATTTAAGCAATTTCTCTGATTACTTAAGATGATTCCCAAATAGTTATACCTATTTATCACATTTAATTTTATATCGCCCAATAAAAAATCATTCTCTTCTCTTTCCCCAGTAATTATCATCATTACTTTTGATTTTTCTTCACTAAATTTAAACCCCATCTCTTTATCCACTCCTGTGCATATCTTCAACATAATTTTTATATTTTCCCTACATTTTGAGCACAAGAAGATATCATCCCCAAATAAAAAACCCGATAATATATATATTCATTTGCTTCCTATTAATGGTATCTCTATCCCTTTTCCTAGTTTTTCTATTCCTCTCTTCATTTCTCTCAAATATAACAAAAACAAAATAGGTGACATAGGGCATCTGCCTTAGTTCCACCCCAGTTTTAACTTTAACTGATTGTATATGATTTTTGTATTGGAAGATGATGCCTCCAGGTGGGCAGAATACAAATTTGTAAAAAAATATGAGTGTGAAAGAAACAATACACACTCTAAATAAATTTTTCCCATATGGATCTTGTTAAAAATAAAAGTGCAAAAGAAACTATACACATTTTAATGAAATTTCTGCATATCATGGATCTCTGGAAATTGCTCATTTCTGATAATGGGACCAGGTTTATATCAGAAGAATTCAATTCTTTTTTGGATGAGTTGAAAGTGAGACATGTATTAGCACTGCCATATCATCCAGAGTCAAATAGTATGGCAGAAAAATCAATGCAACAGTTGAAGTTAGCTTAAACAGATTAACCTACTCAAATGTCAAAGAAGCACTGAATATGATGATGCTGCACCAATATATCATGCTGTCCACAGCCATTGGTAAATAACTGACAGAAATACTGATGGGAAGAAAACTAAGAAATAAACTATCAATACTTTGTCCAAAAAAAGAAAAATCAACAATAATCCTAGAAAATAGCACACCACTGGATAAAAGGTATGGATAAGAGATAGCCTGCAAAAATTGTGGATCAAGATCCAAATAAAAAAAAGTGATTTCAAAACAAATTGTAGAAGTTCAAATATCAACAGGAGTAACATATAGACAACATATAAACCATGTCAGAAAAAAACAACTAAAATCAATATTGATCTGGATGTTGAACACTGAGATTTCAACTAAAACTGAGAACATAACCAGTGAAAATTTGTGTGGATATCCATGTGACGACTGGTTCAGAATCAGAAGAAGAGTCTAGTGTGTAAAAATATCAACTGAGCTTGACAGAATGGCAGGTTAAAAGACCAATGTCATTATAAATACCCAGCATATCTGAAGGTCTATGTCTGTTACTCAGAAAAAATTAAAAAATACTATACAGAGTTTCTTAGGAATGGGAGGGAATAGTGCTGTGTGTGGGTGTTCATTCAAAACAGAAAGTATTAAAGTCATTCAATAGAATAGGATTGAGAAGACAATTATAAATGACCAATAAATATATACAGCAATGTCCATACATAATATTAATTAAAGCTTATGTGTGGAATCTATTCTAAAAAAACAATGACCTTGTTTTTAGAATATTTGTGTTAGTTATTGTTTTGTTAATGTAAATGCTGATCAACTATAATGAAATTATACTTTACATAATCCTCAATAAATAAATAAATTTAAAAACTATTTTTAAAAAAATTATAAATCTTATTCATTGGAAAGATTGGTGGTGAAAAAAGATCAAAAATGTCCAGCAATAAAGTGGGATGGACTTAACATTACAATAACGATTGCAACTTTGTATTTCCTGAAAAACTAAACGGATGATAGACAATAATAAAGGAATGCAACTTATATAATTATCAGGATTTGATAGCATCTAATAATAATAGTAAATAAAAATTATTATTTGAAGTAAAAACAAAAAAATTAAAGTAGATTAAACGATGAAATCTATTTTGTTTACTACAGTTCTGCCATCTATTGTAATCTTGAGTAATTGATAGGAGTCAGGTGGTAGTTTCTAAATTCTAATCAAGCATTGTCTCTATCCATATGTCCATACTAGTTTCTAGCTTATGATAGGATAGGGATTTATTAAGCACTACTATCTGACATCTATTATTTTCACAAGTTTTCTCTAAGTGGCAGAACTATAATGGCAGACATTTATGTTTTATTGGATTTAGATTTAAAAATAAAGATATTCTATAAATCTAAAACTTGTAGTGACAGTTTCTCACTAATGATGAAGATTACATTATTAAGGTCAATGTCATCTCCACCTGATTAAAATGGGATATTTTTATTTCAGCTAAAAATATCTAGATACTCATTTACAGGATACTTATTGCCAAATTAGCTGGTTTTTTAAATGCAATGCAAATATTAAAACATGATTACCTTGCCTGTGGGCCTGTTGATTAGTCGAAACATATTTTGGTCACTTCCACCAGTTGCAATAAATTGCTTTCCAATAAACTGTCCACAATAATTCTAGCATAAAAAATAAATTATTATAATAAACCATGTGTCAAGTTAAATTCTATAATTATTTTACAATATTAAATATATGTTAAGATATAACAGTCCTCTCAACAACCTCATAAGAAAGAATGGAGGAACCAGATTTATCGCTTGCCTGATGGATGAGGATTTATTTTCTTTACTTGCTTTAATCTCTAGCTGAGAATATCTAGATACCAATTTACTGATCAATATTGGATGTTTAACTGAGTTGTTTTTGTATATGTTACCTGAAACAAAACTTGAAGCTTGATTAGAAACACTCAGAATTCAAACCCATGTTGTGGGAATGACAATTGGATGTGCTACCTTTGAACCATAAGTTCTTTAATAATAACTATAAGAAACAACTTTCTATGTTAATTGCACACTGAAAGAGAAAGTTGAGAATGAAGACTGAGAATGACATTAATTTCTGTAGATATAAAAACAAGAGAATGAGAAACAGTTCAACCTATTAAGTTATATTTTTAAACAAATGATGAATCTTGTAGGTGGACTAAGATTATATAAATACATATCAATAATTGGATGATTATGCACTGATAATAATTCCAAGCATATTTGAAAATTTTCAGCTGACCAAAAGTTTCCAAATTCCACTTAGATTCAAAACACAGATCATGTACATAGGAAAAGAGAAGAAGATATGCTAATCATTTCATCATCATTTTTTAGTGGATCTTACATCTTAATATGACAAACATGCTGTGTATATTTGCAAGTCATATTAATGTATTTAAAAAGAAATCATAGGTTAGCAAACAACCTTATCATATTTGTGGCAATAGTGAACGGAAAAAGAAAGTGTATCCCTTTAAAAGAAAAAAATATCCAATAGAAATTCTACAATTCTCAATCTAGACTCAATTTCTATTACATAAAAAGGCATAAGACTTCTATGATCAATTTTTAGCTAAATAATTTTCTAGCATAAAGAACTATATTGCTGAGAGAGTTGAAGTAATGTTCAGATCTCCTAATAGGAAAAAATAAAGTTGAAATATGATGTGACTGTTATATTTTGGTTAGAAACATAAATCGTAGCTGTTGCTGGATTTAATACATTTTGGGATAAAGGCTACTAATAACTTTAATTTCCCCCAAATTATGGCTTTTTCCCCATTAGCTGACTGCTTCTTAATTGTCAACAAGGACTTAAATGACATTGAAAACTTAGTTTTTATTTAGATTTAAGTCAAATTTTATAAATGATGATGTTTAAATAAGCTCAATTTGCTCTGAAGTTTGATGATATTACAAGTTGGAAAGTTCAAGCAATACTAAAAATTATAAGAATTAATCACTAATTTAAATGAATTTTAGAATTGATTTTGGTTGAGTACTTTGCATTGAAGAATTTTCAAAATAAACAAGGACTTTGTAAATTTACCCAGACATTTTTTTTAACTAGAAATAAAACTCTTGTTTGATAAATGCACATAACCAAGAATGCTGGTATAGGTACTTCCACTTTTACAATGTTTATATTACTGTTCCACAATTAGGTAAAACAGACTTTAAACAGCCCATTGCTGCAATGCACCCCCCCATGCCTCTTATAGAGAAACAGTGAAAGAATTGTTGGATGGTGAGGATTTGAATATTTTTCCATTTTTGCTTTACATTCTAATAACATCCAGATACCCATTTGCTAACCAATATTAGATAATTAGCTAAGATGACTAAGGAATAGATAATTTGAAAAAATCCTATTTGTAAACTGAAAACAAAAAAAAATTACCTCATCTAAATATGAATCTAAGGCGTATGGTAGGCTGATATGTGACACCACAAGTCTCTTATTCATAATCATGGAATGTACATCAGTAATGGCAATTTATCATTTCTCATCATATACATCAAAGACTTTAATATCCTTTTTTCCCACAAACTTTTCTGGATTTGTAATAGAAACAAATAATACAAGGACACTTTTATTACTCATCACAATAGAAATATGATGATCTTTTGTTATAATAAATAGTCCATTTGTATAGCATTGACTATGTATGTAATATAGAGAAAGGAAATAAACCTTTGATCATGCACATTTCATGAATTTAACATACCTGTAAGCATCAGTTTAAAAATCATACTTACAGCTTATTGTTATATAAGCCAATCTTTTGCTTCCTGTGCTGAATCAGAACTTTAACCTATAGTGAGTCTGATTATAATAACTGATTGTATAAACCAATTCATTCTATGACAGGAGAGACATAGAATTTCATTTTTAACCACCTAAAATTGGAAATAAATATTAAATTTATATAGTGCTGATATAATATAGAGAAGGGAAATAAACCTCTGGTTATGTGCTTTTCTAAAACTTACACACACTCACCCATAAGCACCAGTTTAAAAAGCATAAATGGACCATTTATGCTTAGAGCATATCATTATATAAGCCAACCTTTTGCTTACTATGCTAAATCAGAACTTTAACCTATTGTGTGCCTGATATATAACTTGATAAATTAATTATACAAACTTATTCATTGTATAACAGGAGAGATATGGAATCTCATTTTTAACCACCTGTGATTAGAAATAAACTTCCAAAGCAGCTGACAGTTTTGATTGTTCAGCAGTATTTTTCAGATCTCTAAATATATAAAGTGTTACACTATTTGTATAATGCATACATATATCAACATTTTCTAGAAATATAATTTTTTAAAAATAATACATTATTATACATAATATAAGGCACATTAATTTTTTACAATAGTTTAACTAATTTTATACATATTTTACTCAAATTACCTTTCAAATTTGTATCTGAAATTAATTTAATTTAATTTAAAATTCATTTAATTAAACTTTGAAAGCTAATATGAATAAAATATGTACATAAATTGTAGTTAAACTAATTATAAAAATTAATATACTTAAGTAAGTGATGGAAAATCTTGATATATATGTATAATATATATCAAAATACTTTAGAATACAAACAAAAGAGATTTTCTAATTGCTCAACAAGTTTTGTGATAAATGCTTAGCAAAAGAAAGCATTTAAAATATCTCTATCTGAAAACCACACCCAATTCCCTGACCAATGGTTTTATGCTTTTGGCACTTCTCAGAGAGGCGCTAGGATAGTTTCTGACACTAGATCTAAAAATACCATACCAAAGCCAGCATTTTATTTATTTTTTTTATTTTTACTTTAAAATACACTCTAAAAAATTCAATATGCCTATATAAAATAAATAACTAAATATTAACTATAGCCAGCTTATGGCAGTTTATGCCATCTTGAGTAGCAATTAAATGTTAATATTTAAATCTCATTAAAATCACACAACACTACTATTCCTACATGAATTGTCTATTTCCCATAAATTATGCATATTAGATACAATTATAGTGTTTATTTAGTACATCAATTGTGATTAGTGTTGAATATATATAATATTTTCCCAATTCTCATTTCATGAAAAAATTGAAACAAAAAATAAAGGTCAATCTACTTGAGATATTATTATTTATCAAAGGGCAATCAGTAAAAATAAAACATACATTAGATCTTTTAACAATGATTGGTATAAAAAATGGTTGTGTGATTGCAAAATTAGAAATACTTTGTTTCGTTTTCCTTACATACTTTTTGGCAGCAGTACTGTAATATAGCATCCCTGCACAAAAATTTCATGGCTACCACTGGTTTATAACTCTTCTATTTCTATCCTCCTATGTTAATAAGCTTACCCCAATATATAAAAGTTGTGATATATTCTCATCTTGCTTCTTTTATCCACACTGTATACATCTAATTTCCTTCTTTTAAACAGTTCATTACCTTTGTTTTTTTCTATTAATTTTCATATTTCACATACATCATCAAAGTTAATTAACATCACCTGCAGATCAGATACATTCTCTATTATTACAATCATATCATCTGCAAAGTGTATAGCACTAGATAAAATTCCCTTTACATTATTATTACATTTTTTCACAGTTTCTTTAATATAAATATTGAAAAACAAAAATGATAGAACCATAACTTGTTTTACACCTGCTTTTATTTTAGTCTAGTCAAACAATAGAGGTTTGGTTCTTTTATAGATGATATATTAACTTTCTGTTTCTAAAAAAAATCACATTTTACAATGCTATAAGCATTATGTTCCAATCCTTATTATCAGAAGCATTTTCTATATTAACAAGAGTCATTATTATTTTTCTATTTATTTCTCAACACTTCTTAATCAATATTCGAAGACTTAAAATTACCTTTTTAGCATTTCTATTTTACCTAAATCCAAACTGACTATTTAATAAAATCTTTAAATTATGTAGAAACAAGCTAAAAGTTTTCTAATTTTCATGTTGTTTGCTCCAATTTTTTTATCAATTGCTACAATATATTCTCAAAATCTGAAGACACTTAGTCAAGCGTTGGTGGCTTAGTGGTTAGCATAGCTGCGTTCCAAGCAGCTGGCCCGAGCACTTCCCAGTCAATGCATTTGACATATGAAAAAAAAAATTGAAGACACTTTTCCAATCATATATTTCTCATTTTTAATTTATAAATAACTGTTTTTTCTTCCTATTCCAAAGATTTTAATATCTTAGCTGAAATTTCACTTATTCTTATTGCTTCCTTTGATTTCAATTCCTCAAAGGATTTTTCATATTCAGACCTCAAAATTGATACTTCCAACTCATTATAATCCACTCAAAATTATTTTTTTAGTCACTAACTGACCACTTTCTTTCCTCTATATAATTATTCTATATTTGTTTCCGTTAATAGTATAAAATAAAAATAGAGATGACATTAAAAAAACTTTGAGAAAAAGAAATGAAATATTATTATAAATGATGAAGATTTAAAAAATATTTTAATATAAATGATAGTTTTTTTCTAACAAATAAATACTTTTAATAATATACTTAAAGAAAGAATTAACAAACTAAAACAAATTGATCATGATAATATTTTGAGACATATAATAGTCAACCTAATTCAATATTTATGCCAAATTTAAATGAAGAAGAATTATATGAAATAATAAAAGAATGTATATTAATGTTTTGATAGTACTTTCAAAAAAATCTTATATAAAACAATGCGAAATGTGTCTAAGAAAAACAGATATATACATAGTTTTAAAATATTGTAATATTTAATAATTTACCTATTGAATTAAGAAGCTTGCAACATTATAGGGAAATAAAAAAACAAAATTTAAAATATATTAAAGAGGAGGGGGATTAGCATATAGAAAAAATATATGATACACAAGCTGTTAGAAAGAGGCAAAACTCTCCATATAGGGTGCCACTTAGTGCAAGCCAGAGTAATCAGTGTATGCAGGAAGCTTTGTGCATAAAATCCTTATCTAGGGCCTACTCATCCAAAATCCTCAGACTACTTTTTAACTTGTGGCTTTCATAAGTGAAGAGCTTTGGATCTGATATTACTGCATTTAGATCTTAGGATCTAAGCAACCCTCCAGCAGCCATCTTTTACATTATTAGCTAACTATAAAGCTTTGAATCCAAAATGAAAACACAATGTTTTCAATTCAAATTCATTAGCTTGGGTAGTCATAGAGATCTGAATCCAGTTCAGCATTTATTTATTTGGTGTCTTTGGTTTTTAAATAATCATAGGCATCATCACCCCATTTAGCAGGAATGGTATAAAGCCATTAAACATCACATATCACAATTTCCTATGCTTGCACAATCTGGCTCATTACCAATGAAAGCCACAAGCTAGAAACTAGTTTGGGGATATTTGATGATTAGGCACTAGATAGGGAATTTTATGCACCAATATTCTTGCATCCAGTGATTATTCTAGCTTGCACTGGGTGACACTATTGCATGAAAAGTTTGTCTCTGTTATTGGATAAGCATAGGAAATGGTGATCATGTGATGTTTAGTGGTTTTATATTAGTCCTGCTAAATTGGATAGTGACTATGGTTATTAAAGTACCAAAGACACCAAAATATATAGATGCTGAACTGAGTTCATATCAATATGGCTATATAAGTCAATGAGCTTGAATTGAAAGCATTATTGTGTTTTTGGAATCATAGATTTATAGTTAACTAAATAGGTAAAGTGTGACAACTGGAGGATTGCATTGGATCCTAAGATCTAGGTGCAATGATCTCAGATCCAAGGCTCCTCACTGATGAAAGCCACAAGCTAGAAACTAGTGTGGTAATATTGAATGAATAGGCACTATATAAGGATTTTGTGAACAAACTTTCTTGAATCCATTTAATTACCCCAGCTGGCACTGGGTGACACTACAGTGTGGAGAGTTTTGCCTCTGTTGTGACAGTTTGTTTAAGCATAGGAAATAGTTATCATGTGATGATTAATAGTTAGTTTGCTCATAATAAATTTAAAGAAAATGATTTTCTCCTTTTCGTGTGCTATTAAGATGAATTATTATTCACTTTTGAAAGGTATGATACATTTTAATTATTTTATATAATTTCAGTAATCTTTCTGCATATCAGACAATATAGATTTCAAAACTTATTTACAGAACAACTAATCTTGAATGTATTACTATAATAATGCAAAATTCAGACTCCTAAAGAATCATTTTTTTAATAAACTTACAAATAAAATCCATTTTTTTATATGAATGTCAATCTATTAATTATCTTGGTAAATGAAAGTGAGCTTTGTTTATAAGTTTCTTTAAAATATGATTGTAAAATAGTGTAATAACATATTTGGACTTAATTGCTTCATGAATAAGTTTAGAGTCTCAATGATACATATTTAATAGCAATAATTTATTTAGCCATTAAGACATCGCATGATTATTTTTTTTTACACTTACACAAATTGCTAAAATAACAGTAAATTTACCCTCACAGTAATGCCATCTGATGCAAGCTTTAATAATCAATAGATGCTGAATGATTGTACATTATCTGTTGCTTTCCCATTCAATATCTTCAGACTAGTTTCAAGCTTATGGCTTTTATCGGTAAGTAGCCTTGAAACTGGGAGCAGTATACTTGATACTTTGGATTGAATGCAATCCTTCTTCAGCACTCATCTTTTATATTATTCTCAGCAAAACATCACTTTATCACCATTTCACATGCTTACACATGCTGTTAATAAGAGTACCAAACCCTCCATACAATACCTGCCATCAAGTGCAAGCTTTCATAATCAGTTGGATGCAGAAAGGTTTCTCAAATCCAAAGCTCACTGATGAAAGCCACAAGCTAAAAACTAGTCTGGGGTGTTGGATGAGTAGGCACTAGATAGGGATTTTATGCAAAAACCTTTATGCATCCATTGATTATGAAAGCTTGCACTTGGTGGCACTACTGTATGGAGAGTTTGGTACTTTTATCTTATTGTTATGAAAACATGCTAACATATTTAATCCAAACTAATTTGCCTGTATAGTCATATAGATCTGAAAATAGTTCATTAACTATATATTTTGTTATCCTTGATTTTAATAATTATAAATCACCAAAATTGAGATGATAGCTTTATAGTTAAGCAGACAGATAAAAGGTGGATGATGGAGATGTGCATTATATTCAAAAATTCAGGTACATTGCTTCTAAATCCAAGACTCCTTACTGGTGAAAGCCATGAACTAGAAAATAGTATAAGGATACTGAATGGGAACAATGGATAAAGATCAATACATAACTATTCAGCATCTATTGATTAAAACAGGCAAAACTCACTATATGTATTACCACACACAGCAAGCTAGAGTAATCAATGGATACCAGAAGGCTTGTGCATAAAATCCCAATCTAGTGCCTACTCATACAATATCCCCAGATTAGTTTCTGTCTTGTGGCCTTCATCAGTGAGGAGCCTTGGATCTGAGAGCACTGCACCTAGATCTTAGGATCTAATGCAACCCTCCAGCAACCACTTTTTATTTCCATTTAACTACAAAACCATGAGTCTTAAATTGAAAACACCTTAATGTTTTCAATCCAAGCCCATCAGCTTATATAGTCATATGGGTCTGAACCAAGTTCAGTACCCATACATTTTGGTGTTTTTGGTCCTGGCTATGGTTATTAAAGAACCAAAGACACCAAAATGTATGGGTACTGAACTGGGTTCAGACCCATATGTCTATATAAGCCAATGGGCTTGGATTGAAAACATTAAGGTATTTTCAATTTAAGACTCATAGTTTTGTAGTTAAATGGAGATAAAAGGTGGTTGCTGGAGGGTTGCATTAGATACTAAGATCTAGGTGTAGTGCCCTCAGATCCAAGGCTCCTCACTGATGAAGGCCACAAGCCAGAAACTAGTCTGGGGATATTGGATGAGTAGGCATTAGATGGGGATTTTATGCACAAGCCTTCTGGTATCCATTGATTACTCTAGCTTGCTGTGTGTGCCAATATGTATAGTGAGTTTTGCCTGTTTTAACAACAGTTATACCCAAGCATAAGAGATGGTGGTGATGTTTACTGGTTTATCATCTATTGATTACTAAAGGTTGGACTAGGTGATAATAATTTGGGGGGAAAATTTTGCTATTGTAATAATCTATTTATTTTCTTATATGTCAGAAACTGCCAGTATATATATAAAGTCATGATTTTACTTTTTTGTTTTAAAATGTGTTAAATTCCATATAATCTACATTTTTAAAATAGTAATAAAAAACAATTGTCAATGGCTTTACTTACACTACAAGGATAAGAATCAGGAATAATAGATTGTACTTTTTGCCCAGTATCAAAATCATACAGCTGTAATAATAATGAAAGTAAATTTCATAGAACTTTTACCACAGTGGACAAATATTGAGTCAAAGATCAAACTAAATAAACTTACAGTTATTGAATCTTCAGTCTTTGCTGAAACAGCCAAAATAACATTTGATGCAGGATCAATATCTAATCCATCTCCAAAGATTAATACACCAAATATTTTTCTAAGTAAATTAATAACTATTATAGCATAATAGCGGTAATGACAATATTAACTTTTATTTACTTATATATTTCAATTATACAAATAACAATAATTAAATGAAAAGTAAAATAAAGGTTAAGAGTATTGTTTTGAAAATTTTGGACATAATTATCAATAATATTACATCATTTTACATATGCATCTAAAACATCAAGCAATTTTTTATTTATCTTATTTGAGTGTACAGTTTTGACTGCTTGACAGTTTTTTTCAATATGTTCATAAATTTACAGCTCTAAAAAAAAAACTGTTGATCAATAAAAGCTATTAGTTGAATAAGGTGAAAAGTAAAGAAATAATGAAATTGTTTGATATCAAGTACATATATGAAATGATTTAATATTATTTATATTTAATATTATGTAGTAAAAGCAAAAACAGAAGTAATGAAAAATATTGAATAATTTTACTTATGCTATATTAAAATCATGTTCAAAATTTTTGGACTTCTTTTTACAGTTTCTAAATCACGTCATAATAATAATATTAGTGACAATTGTGAAAACATTTTTTTTTATTTTTAAAAAAATTTAGATAAATGTTAATGCATGATGTAGTTTCATCAAAGCTTGAATGTAAAAGTAGTTTAAAACGGATATGTAGTAAAATTCAATTTCTAGAGTAAGGAAGTTTAAATGAATATATAGATATTACAAGTTTTTTTGAGGCGGTCATGAAACATAATTTATTTTTTAATTTTTGGAATTCCTGACTGTTTTAACGAAAATATAATATAGAGACAAACTTTCCTTACAGTAGCACCACTCAGTCTAAGTTAGAATAATCAATGAATGCTAGAAGGTTTGTGCATAAAATCCCTATCTAGTGCCTACTCACTCAATATCATGTGATATTTGGTAGTTTAAAAATACAATGGAGTTAAAAATTATTTTGAACAATACTTGTACTTATTCGTTTAGAGTTTATGATCCAATGTTAGATTCAGTGAAAGAAAGCTTTTGTTTCTTATTGTATGGAGGTATTATTGTATCAATATTATTAAAAATCTTTTTTTTTATTGGAGAATTTAGTGCACCCTATTGGCAGAAAACATAAACCTATAACACAAAGTTAATAAAAATAATAGTATTGATTTCAAAATTCTAAGTCTGTTGCTATTAAATTTGTTTGACCATATTTACACATGCACCTAAAAAAAACTGTCAAAAGAATCTGAGTGACACTGCTCAAAATTAAGAATATGAAAAACATTTACATTAGAAAAGGATAGACAAATGCAGCTTAGTAATCTTCAAGTTTATATATGATAATTGCATTAAAACACAGTTCTATTTCAAACATTTTAATAAAAAATTTGATAGTTGTTCTTTAGAAGTATGCTACATTTTCTAAATTTAGGTAGCAGTGTAAATACTAAATTAATCAGTTTATTTGTTCATAATAAATTGATGTTAAACTTTTTTTTATTATTACTTTATTGTTTTGTATTTGAAAATGAATACACATTCTCACCAATTGAGAGAAAAACCATAGGATCTCATCTACAAGGAGAGATGGATTGTGAAAAATTTTGACATGATAGGAGAAAACTTATATATACCACAAAATTAAAATGAGAGGTCAATTTATAAAATTTTAAGTGCAGTGTAAAATCAGCCATGTTTTTATCCAAAACTGCCATTGTTATGCCCACCTATTGGAGGGTGATGGAGTAGAAAACATTATCTGGGAATTTTAAACTAAAATATAAAAGGAAAAACAACACATTTAAAAAAAATTTCAGTTAAAAAAATTTGAAATTTGCAATATTGAAATGCTAGAATATCGGACTAAATTTTGTTTAAAAGATTGAGCAGCTAAATTGTGTTTCCCCAATTTCAAAGAAATGTGCTTTTAATATGTGTTCCAGTAAAATTTTGAGTTATTATTCTAGAATCTTAGCCAATAAAAGAAGCATTTGGAGAAGGATTATGGAAGTACCTCATATATAAAGGAATAAATAATATATTGTTAATGAATATAAATGATTGAAATAATTTTCTTTAAAAAACATGAAAGTGGTATAGTGAACAGAGTACTTGATTAGACAAAGAGTTACTTGAAGATTTTATATGTTTATACATATAACTATCAAAAGAATTAAGGAGATTAAAGGATTTCAAAGTATACATTTAATATTTGAGAGGAATATTTTCCAAAATGGATTAATTTAATTGTGATAATTTTAATGTTCAGTAAATGTGAATAATAGTTCCATTAATCATTAAATGTGCGGTTGTTTGCGAGTCCTATTATTGATAAATTTGGAAATATCGATATTGGATTGCAATGTAAACTTTATATGAATGATGTATTAGTTATTTATGCTTTAATTGATAGGTTAATAAATTATCAGAGTAGTAAATATACCAAATATGACTATAAAGCTCCATTGGAAATCCAGATAGTATATTTTATATTCAATATTTAAGGATACAGTGTGATTGATAAGTGAGAATGAATACAGATTAAATCTCTGTTGATGGAGAGAGATTACACTTTTTAGCCACTATTTCAAATTTATTTAAAATACAAATATTAAGTTATATTTCATCATTTGTGATTTTTTAAAATTCCTTTCTCGATCCTTTTTCGAGTAAAACTATCTAGAATAAGTAGTACATTTTTTAGGATAAAGGCTATTCATATTTGTTCACCAAATACTAGGTGTTGAAATATATGCCAGAATTAATTTAAAATTATGAGTTGAGATTTGCTGTTGTGATATAATTTATACACCAGATCCACTGGTATGGCAAAGAAATATTAAAATATGCTATTGCATAGGTGTTTGTAAAATAAACCTTACAATAATAAAATTTGAATTCAAACTCAAATGGATAAAGACAGTGATAAATATGTAAATATTAAATTTATAGTTTTGAAATACTTAATTCGATTATATGTTCACAGTAAAAGTGTGATGAAACATTACAATCCATCTCCTACAACATGTATATTGTATTGCCACACATACCGTGAGTTTATATATCAAATGTAGATATAATCAATATACCACATACACCTTCAAAAGAGTCGAAGATATTTATTTTTGATATTTGTTATCCTACGGAGATAATTAATATTATAAATATTTATCTTTAATATTTGCTGCCATATAGTGATGATTTGTATTATTATTATACTGTTATATTATATAGTATTATTTTTTAATTATCATTTTGATACCATTTGAGTTCAAGTCAAGGCATCACACTATTGATTAATTTAAGGTTATTTACATATTTTTATTATATTTTCTATTTGAACCTAGGAAGTTAAAAGTGGACTGCGTTAATAAAAATCCCTGATATACATATTCTCTTGATAGTAGTAAATGTTTATTAAAGAAAAGTCCGGAGATAATTATTACGATAAATCTTAATTTATCAATAGAAACTCTAAGATTATGCAGCCAATGAATAAATAAAACTGAATTTAAGTATGAAATCATTTAGTAACAAACCAATGATTGTTGAAATATTATAAAAATTATATATTATATTTTAAAAGTTTCAATATTTAAATCCGTGAGAAATTATATATTTATAGTGATTATTTATTTTGTTTGGAAATTTGTAGTGAGTACAAACATATGTGAGAATAATTTTCAGTATACACACAAACGTAATCGGAAGTGCATTTTCAGTTTCTCTCGCTTCGATTTTCGTTTTAGTACAGGTATAACCTCTTACTCACCGAGTCTCTTCCAAACAAAGCCAGCATATAAGGTTGCAAATTGGCTTGCCCAGTATGTTTTCTAACGATCAGCAAAAAGATTTAAATCGATCATCTATGGTTTAAACGCTGTTGTCTGATCCTTTACATTTCTACTTAGATTGAGAGGTTATATATATATAGAGAGAGAGAGACAGAGAAAAAAATTATAATAACTTTTAAATAGCCCACTGGCAATCTTTTTAGAAGAATTGTGAAAAAAATATTTTTTTTAAACTATCGGATCCGTGATAATTTGAACAAAATTTTTATCTTTGTATACGTGTGTGTCTCTGAGGTAATCTCAGTTTCAATTATTGCGCATGAAACATCTATTATTAAGTTGTTATATTACATGAAAAAATGGACAAATCACTCAATAAAATGTAAACATTTCAGGAATCACCATTAATTGCTTTGAAGCAACACTAATTATCCATTCTATATTAATATTGGCTATTCAATCGACCTGATGTTATAGCATGAATATTCTGAGTGCTATATATATATATATTAAAAATCAGTCTACTCTAACAAGATTTAAACATTAATCAAATACGAATGATTTGTCAATTTTATTATATAGTCTATAAATATAGGGGATTTGAACTCAGACTTTCAAGCAACCTTCAACTATCCACCTTATCTCATACTACCGATACATATGGTCACACACATGTAGAAAAGTATAATAATCACCAAATATAAGTATTTCGTGCTGAACCAGTATTCGTCAGTTGGTCCAGATTTTCATCTCTCACACATATATATAATCAGTGCTCAGTTTATATTCAGATAGCAAATCTTTATACTTTAATGGATCATCAGATTTTCAATGGTATGAATGGCTGAAGATGTGGAGGTAGGAGTAGATTGAAGCTTGTCCATTAAAATATAAATATTTGCTATCTTAATATAAACTGAGCACTTACTATATATGTGCGTGGGAGATGATAATCTGGACCAACTGATGAGTGTTAGTTCAGCACAGAATACATATATTGGTGATTATTTATCTTTTCTACATGTGTGTGGTCAAGTGTATCAAGAGTATGAAATAGTGTGAATAGTTGAAGTTGCTTGAAAGTCTGAGTTCAAATCCCCTATATTTACAATTAAGTTCCAGGTATAAGAATGCCTGTATTTCAAATCTTATATAGTTTATAGCAAATGAATTTATTTACATATTTTCACAGTCAAAAGTTCTCCACTTTACCATCATTTAGTATAGATTAAGAGTAATCAGTGATTATCTGATGCATATATAATTCTTATCTTTAGTATTTGAATCTTGGTTTTTGCCTTTATCAATGAAACATGATATTCAAAATTGGAAGGAAAGCACACATACATCCAGAAACGATATTTAACTCGTTTTATCAACCTTATATTAAAATTTGTAATTCAAATCAGTCTAAGCTTTTGAACCCAAGTCAACTTGAATCAAACAATTACATAGATCTAAAATTAGTTCAGCAATTATATATTTTAGTATCTTTAGTTCATTAATTGTAGGCATTTTATTTCTCTTGCTAGAAAAGTAACAAATTACTTAATTCTAAGAAATAATACTCCTTTATGTTGTTTATCTTATAATCAATGAAATATAATATAAATCTTTATTATATAATAACAACAACTTGTAAATACATCAATAGAAAAATTATATATATAAAAGCCTTTTTCGGTAATTCTAAATTTTTTTTTACCCTTGTCAATATGATACCTTAATACTAACACGTATATTACGTATATAGCGACATCTATCGACATTTCCTATAATTCATTATTTTTATCATTTTATTTATTTCCCCTTATATTACTTTCCATTCTTTATCCATTACCCAATCATTCATTAAATCAATTGACTTTTTCTAAATGTTCATATATGTATTTATATTATATTTTATATAATTTGTTTCATATATTTTCCTTCTATTCATTTCCTTTATATAAGTAGCAAAATATCCTCCAAATACCTAGCTTAACTAATAAGATAAAAACCGGTATCCACTTTACTGCCATCTAGTATAAGTTAGAGTAATGACTGATTACCAACATTAGTCTGAGGAATTATATATACAACTGGTATTCATTGACTATTCTAAAGTTTAGAACTGCTTCTTTTCACATTGGTTAATTTCAGTGATATTTTAAGAATGTATTAATCTGTCATTTACATTGTGTACATACATGAAAATAGTGGTAAATCAAAACTATTCTGCAATAAACAATTTGCTGGTTTTTATTGAAAAGAAGATATTGTTTTGTAAATGTTTCATCAATAAATCACAATTATTATAAGTGATATGCCACACAGTAGATCTGATTATGCTTCATTTTGTAATTTTTTCTAGACATTGTTTTTTGCTATATATACTCATAACTACTCCTCTCTTTAAAATCAACTTCTTTCCTTTTCTACTTTATATTCTTATACCTCTCATAAATTCTTATAACATAATTTTATAATTATCTTGCCTTGAAATACATACTTGATTCAAAAAATTTCTTCATACAATTTCAACACTTTTGCATTGCTAATCTTATCCTTCAAACTCATCTCTTATAATCATCTATAAAGCCTCTTATCTTCTCTCCTTAATAAACCATTTTTTTATATCTAATTCAATGGACCATAATATAATAAAATCTTGTTTGTCCATTGCAATTCTCACTTTAATTTCATTATCATTATTTTCATCATAAAGTAATTCAACTTCCCAAATTATTTAAAAAATGTTAACCTATAACTTCCTGTCCAAGCTATCTTTACTTTTAGCTAGTGTTGGCATGATCCAACTCTTTCAATATGAAAACACTACTCATTTAGAACAATAATTCATTTATGCATATATTGAACAAAACAATATATTTATATGAACATATATTTTGGATTCATCCATGTAGATGTTTGTTGATGTTAGTTATTATATCGTTTTGATTGGATCCTATCAGTCACCTTCTCCATAATAGATGCCATTTAACAATGTTGCAGAGACACTTGGATTTTAGGGCATTTTTGCATTATTACTGAATAATATGAAAAGTCAAATCAAAAATATGTTTTCATATCTTCTATTTATAAAATTCTTCAATTTAATATATATAAACATGGAGTAATATAAATGAAAATAATTATTAAATTATCTGAAATATTTTTTATATAGTAAATAGCACAGCAAATATTTGTGCAATACCTCTTTTTCTACCTATTAGAAGTTAATAAAACAGGCTAAACTCTCCATACAGTAGTGCCACTCAGTGCAAGCCAGAGTAATCAATGGATGCCAAAAGGTTTGTGCATAAAATCACTATCTAATTCAGATAAAAGCAATTGGCAATAAATAATGATTTTGGATATTAATAATTTCAAGACTTTACCATATTGTAAAGATTTGTTTCATGTGACCTAATAATTTATTTTAAGTTATATTACATTACAAATGTTTAATTTTACATTTAATCAGTGACACATCTATTAACTTTTACAAATGAAAATTTCCTTCAATTCATTACTAAATTTAAAAATATTTGAGATCTAATTTTTGGAAAAAACTATATTTGAGAAGAAAAAAAATAATTATGTTTATTGTACCTTTAAAATAAAAAATTTCTCGTTTTACTCTTAATATAAAAAAAAATTCCAGCTAATGTAACTATTAGAGTAAAAACTTTTATTTAAAAATTTGATTCAATTATTATTGATTCACTAAAAATTAATCATCTAAATAAAGAACCCCTAACAATTGCTCCTAATCTTATTATTATTGCAGAATTTCTAATTTCACTTTTTTCTTCTATTATAGAATTCATTCTTTTTGAATGAATATCTTTTCAAAAAAAAAAACAACTATTCAAATAGAATAAGATGTTATTGATGTTGTAATAAACAATATAATAAATGAAATCAAATTCCAATTTCGATAACAATATATTTCCAAAATTATATCCTTAAAATAAAATCCTGCTAAAAAGACATTCCACATGAAGTTAAATTAACTATATTTAAACAAATACTTACCTTTAGTAATTGATTAGTTACAAAAGCTAATATTCGAATATCCTTAATATGATTAAAATTATGAATAATTCTTCCAGAACAAATAAATAATAATGCCTTAAATATTGCATGAGTTAACAAATGAATAAATGAATCAAAATATATAAAATACGCTAATACGCACAAGCACACAAAGCTAAAAACAAATAAAGCAAATATATATTATTTTAATATCTATTCATTAAATGGCTAAGCGCTTTCAAGGTTCAAGCCCTCATAATCATAGCCGTATTACAAAATATAATAAATTGATTTGGAGTGATGCAAATTTATGCAAATGAAATAATTATGCATTCCATTTCTTGGATATTTTGTAGCAAGAGTCTTTTCTATTGATGGCATCACCATCTCTAGATATAAAGAAAGCTTCTTTTATCTTTCTTTTTAGATCATGCCGCTCTCTGCATACCACCACTGGATTTCCCGGTTGACAATCATGCACAGCTGAAGCACGGTGCTGTGCAAAAACTGAACTATGAGCAGTGTCCAACAAAGCTTTATTATAAGAATAAGTGTGTTGTGATAGCCTAGTGGAGAGAGAGGCCCTAGTCTCACCATAATATGATGATCTACAAAATTTTTCAGGGCAGGCAATATTACAGACCACTTGAGGTGTCAGTGAGGGTGGGAGGCAGTCTTTGGTATTATTAATTAATTTGTTAGAGTTAGGAGGTGTGTGAAAACATAACTGGTATTTATTATTGAAAATATTATAAAAACATTTATGCATACTAGGCAGGTAAGGGAGTAGGAGTCTTTGCTTGTCAATGTTAGGGAATTTATCATTTGCTAAAATTGGCAAGTCTAAAGACACAATCATTATTATTAAACCCTAAGAGTTGACAAAGCAATTATTTATTTAATATCAAATTCAAAATTTATAACAATATATCTTTTGCAAGATTGTTAAAAATGATTACCTTATGGCCCTTCCTTGGCAAATCAAGTAATGTTAAATTATATTATTATTGTGAATATTCAAAATACAGCTAAATGAAATTGTGGGTGTCTGTATTTGTTAATATATTCAACAGTTAATGAGTATTAAGAGAAATAAGCTATCTCATTTTGTTAGGTTAAATAAGTAATAGTTTGAGCATCAATTTTTGTATGATTTTTGTCATGCTGTTTTTATATAAATATTGTTTCACATAATATAATAATTGTTTTTCCTCCTGCCTTACAACTCTTCTTGTATATATATATATATTATATTTAATGTTTTCATGGTTATATGATGTAGATAAAACAATATTTTTGGGTATGAACCATGTATTATTTTGCATTACAATCCGATATTTCGATGGACTAGCAACCGCCATTATCAAGGTTAACTTTTGAAAGAACAATAGTTAGATCCCAAAGAATAATGTGACTCAGTGTGAGACGAGAAGTGAGATTCAACTTGAAGCAATATGAGGCTTATCAAAATGTTTATTTCCCTCAGTTTTTTCACCTATTAATTTCAAAGTTAATATTAGATAAAATGATAGGTTTCCACATAGTTGGAATACGTTGTGCTTCGTCAGCCCTATTTAAACCAATAGGTCTCATCTTGCACTGAGTCACATTATTCTTTGAGATCTAATGATTGTTCTTTCAAAAGTTAACCTTGATAATGGCGGTTGCTAGTCCGTCGAAATATCGGATTGTAATGCAAAATAATACACAGTTCATACCCAAAAATATTGTTTTATATATATATCCTTTCTAATTCATGTACAAATTTCCTAATAAATATTATTTTCTCCCAATCTATTTCTTCTTAAAGTATCTGTTAAAGTAATTCAATTTAGATCAATGAAACAAATATTAATCACACTTTCTCTCTCTCATTATATCTCTGCCCTGTGTGGTTTAGTGAGATGGTAGAGTATCACAGCATGGAGTGTAAGTCTCTCAGATTAATTCCTGTTTTGTCATTCTTGCTTTTAAACTTTTTATGAATTCCCAAGAATTAAAGCTATTTGATAATGTTGATTATTATTAAATCTCTCAACAATAATCCCCAATTCTATTTCAACTCATCTATCTTTTTTAAATCTAAATTACTCTTCAGACACAGACATGTCTAATCTATTAGTAATCTATTACTTATCTTCTTGTAAAATTAAACAAATTACTATAAAATCTCATTTTATTGCATTAAGCCTCTCCTCCACTGAAAGTATAAAGAGAGGAAATCTAATCAATACACTTCTAAATTCTTAACAACTCAATTCTTTCTTGTTGTCATCGTTGCTGTTTTGCCATTTTTGTGTTTAAATTAAATCTTCTAAAACTTCTTTCATTTTTGAACAACCTATTTATTCATTATCAATCTGATCCCCCCTCCCCACTTGACTTAGATAAAGACTTGTTATTTCTATCATATAAATTTCTTATATATTCTTTTCACTTTTGCTTTCTTTATTAATAATTTTCAATTTCTACTTTCAACACTAGTTTATTCACATGACCCTGCTCTTCCATTCAAATTGTTTTATGCTACTATAGTTTAAATCAAATCTATCTGTATTTTTTTATAATTTCTATACCCTTTACATTTTTTTTCTAACCATTCTTTTCTAGTTTTATTTAAGCACATATCAATTCATTGTTAAACTTTAAGATATATTTCTATCTCCTATAACAAATTTTCATACCATCTTTGCTCTATTATTTAATTCCTAACTTCATTGTTAATTCAGGCTTCTATACTTTTTTTAATTCTTTCATAATCTAATCTTTATTTCAGTGTTTTTAAATATTCTTTTGAATAATTTTCACTTTCTACTTAATTTTAATATTCAAAAAAGTATGAAAAAATGATTCTATTATTTGTTTTCAATATATTAAGATCTTGGAATAAAACTTAACCCTTTACTTCCGTATTTGGCATCACCTGACTTCCCAAATGAGTATGCATTGGTATATTATTTTTATAATGTATCAGTAATCTATTTTTTTTTCTTTGACTCTTCTTATTTTTTTAAAAAGTAATCTCATTAATTGCAACACTGCTGAAATGACTACATTCTTATATTTTAAATAGAGGGCGCTTAAATGCATTCATTTACAATTTAGAATATAAGCGTGCTATTAAGAATAAGGAAAGTGAAAAAGATATTAATGCTAATTGGGAAAAGTACTTAGAAAAGAAGAAGTTGGCTAAAATAGATATTTATATAGAGAGAATGAAATTGAATAGTAAATTGTTGGAGGATATTAATAAAAGTGGAAGAGATGGAAGTAAAAAATTTTGGAATTATATTAAAAGGAGAAATGTAGGGGAGAGTT
Source organism: Epiperipatus broadwayi (assembly GCA_028023455.1). Taxonomy (NCBI): domain Eukaryota; kingdom Metazoa; phylum Onychophora; class Udeonychophora; order Euonychophora; family Peripatidae; genus Epiperipatus; species Epiperipatus broadwayi. Next base: position 836,675 of record JAQFVV010006426.1, read on the forward strand.
AGTATTACTAGATGATGAGGGAACTGAGTGTAGTTCTAGAGAAGATTTAGAGAGAATCTTAAATAGTTATGTAATGAATATAGAAAAGATGTCAGATGTGAATGATAGAATGTTAGAAAATATGAAAGAATATAGTAATGGGAATATTAGCTTTTCAGAAAATGAACTAAATGAGGTAGAGAAGAAATTGAAAAGTGGGAAGGCAAGAGGTTTAGATGGATGGGCAGCAGAGATGGTAATGAATTTAGGATATAGGGCAAAAGTAAAGTTATTATCCTGTTTTAATAAAATGGCACAGAATAGAGTTTTCCCAAGTAGTTGGAGTAATACAAGAGTAAGGTTATTATTTAGAGGAAAGGGTAAGGATAATAGAAGGTTGAATAATTATAGACTGATAGCGGTAACATCAGTTTTATATAAAGTTTTCTCGTATATGGTGGCTAGTAAAGTTGTAAAATGGATGGAAGGGAATAATGTAGTGGGTGAAATGCAAGGAGGTTTTAGATTAGATAGGCATATAGGAGATAGTTTATTTGTAGTTACACAACTTATGGATATGAGTAGGAATGCAGAAAAACAGTTATATATGAGTTTTATAGATATAGAGAAGGCATATGATAGAGGAAATAGATTATGGATAAGTTTAGCAAATTTGGGAATGGATGACACTTTAATAGATATTATTAAGAAATTATATGAAAATAATTATTATATATATCAATTAGAGAATATAGAATCAATTAAAGTTAAAAATGGTGTAGGACTAAGGCAAGGATGCCCCATGGCACCTATTTTGTTTGTGTTGTATTTGAGTGAAATGGAAAGAGCAATAGAAAGATTAGGAAGAGGGATAGAGATACCGTTAATAGGTAGTAAGGGAGTATATATTTTGTCAGGTCTTTTTTTTGCAGATGATATATTTTTGTGTGCCGAAAAAAGAGAAGATATGGAAGTTATGTTGAGGACATGTGCAAGGGTGGGTAAAGAGATGTGAAGAAAAATCAAATATAATGATGGTTAATACTGAGGAAAGAGAAGATGTAGAATTTTTATTGGGAGATATTAAGTTAAGTGTGGTGAATAGATATAGTTATTTGGGAATTATTTTAAGTAATCAGAAAAATTATTTGGATGAATGGGAGAAAAAATTGATAAATGAAGCAAAGAAAAGAAAGGGATTGATAAAGAAATTAACAGTATTTTCATATAATAAATATGATGTAGCTAGAATTATATGGAAAGGAGTTGCAGTAGCAGAGTTAACATATGGTAATGATGCATTATATGTTAGTAAAAAGATATTAGATTATTTAGAAAAAGCTCAAAGGGAAGTAGGAAGACATGCATTGGATGCAGAAGTATGGACAGCAAGGGAGGCAATTCAAGGAGAAATGGGATGGTCAAGTTTTCATATGAGAGATGCAAAAAGTAAAATGAAAATGTTTGATAGATTGCAGTTTATGGATAATAAAAGAATAGCTAAAATAGTATTTAATTGGGTTATGAGTAAAGGGCAGGTAACAAGATGGGTGAGAAAGGTAATGCGGTATGCAAAAGATTTGGATAAAGAATTTATATCAGTATATTTGTACAAAAGATGGGATGATTGTGTTAAGAGGATTATTGAGTGTTATAGTAGTAAGGAATGGGATAAAAGAATAAATTTATTAATAAAGACTAGGGAGTTAGAGAGATGGAGAAATAGTATGGAGAGTAAAAAGAGTTTAAATATATACAGAAATAAACAGAATATTAGGTGTGAGTTAATATATGATAATAGTAAGGAAAGTAGTTTATTGTTTAAGGCTCGAACGGGATCTTTAGCTACAAAAGAATATACATGTAAATGGAAAAATATGGGTGATTTATTTTGTAAATTATGTAAGGAAGGAATTGAAAATATTAGGCATTTGTTAATTGAATGTAAATGTTTGAAAACAGAAAGAGTACATATAATGAAGTTATGGAAAAATAAATATGAAAAGAGTGATTATACAGAAAGTGAATTATTGGTTTTTATGCTGGGTTTGGGAAAAGATAAGGGGGATTTAGATATAAAGATTATAGAGTTGACAAAAATTATGTTGTGGAAATGGGATAGAGCAGATTATGGGTAAATTTAGAGTGGGGAATGTAAAAGAAAGTGGCTAACAGGTTTATCTGGGCATAATTGCCGAGATATTCTTGACTTCGTTTAAGGAGAAGCCATAATACATCACATCACATCACATTCCATAAGATAAATATAGGGGATTTGAACTCAGACTTTCAAGCAACCTTCAACTATTCACACTATCTCATACTACTGATACACCTGACCGCAAACATGTAGAAAAGATAAATAATCACCAATATACGTATTTCATGCTGAACCAGCACTCATCAGTTGGTCCAGATTATCATCTTCCACACACACACATATATATAATCAATGCTCAGTTTATATTAAGATAGCAAATCTTTATACTTTAATGGAGAGACTTTAATTATTATTGTTATTAACTACAATAAATAAATAAAATATTAATGACATTTTTATACCTTATTTTGTTGTTGAAAATTTTCATTGATCAAAATAATTCAAGTTAAAAAACCCTTTTCATTTCTTATGATAATAATAACACCGTATGTAGTGTGGAAAAGATAGACTGATTGACTCATCAATTCTCACCTGAGAAAAGTAAAATTATTCAGTTTAGTCAAGTGAATGAAATTGTTGTATTCCATCCAGCACTTAGATACTATGATTCCCTGAGCAATTAATGATACAATTAAGTCATTTAAAAAAAAATCACAATGATATAATATTAAACAGGTAAAACTCTCTATACGTATTAGTAATAATGTGATATAATATTACCTTAATGCGATTTCTTGATTAACATTCCAAATCTGAAATAAATGAAATTAATAGATTAAAACTTTTATTTATAATTTAAAAATATTAAATCTGTACTAATAAATCTAGAATATTTAAATTTAAGTTATCCATATCTTCAGTATTATTCAATAAAGATCTATACAAGACTTTCTTTCCTATAATGATCCAGAAACATTTTGATTTCATCATACATTAAATTAAATTTTTTTCAAAGATGCTTCTTATCATTATGTATCAAAGTGAGAATTACATCACATGATCACCATTTCTTATGCTTGCTCTTAAACTGTTATTAAAACAGGCAAAACTCTCTATAGGTATTGCCACTCAATGCAAGCTATAATAATCAATGGATGCCAGAAGACTTGTGCATAAAATCCCCATCTAGTACCTACTCATCCAATATCCCCATATTAATTTCTGGCTTGTGGCCTTCATCAGTGAAGAGCCTTGGATCTGAGAGCACTGCACTTAGATACAATATGTATAGAGAGTTTTGTCTGTTTTAAAGTGAGAATTACAAGCAGTCTTTTACTCATATAAGGGAAGAATTCTGCGACTTCTTTCTTAAATCAAATTTTAAATGTTAAATGGTTAACATTAATTAAGTCGTGTGTAGTGAATGGTATATAAGTTTTATAATATTACAGGTTATTTTGCTCAAAGCTACATTGGTTTGTAAATGTAAATACTATAAAAGCAGCTCACCTTTGTCAGCACCAAGAACATGACTTTTTATTTTTTTGTAAATGAAAGGTTGTGTTGACAGCAGATTAAAGTTTCCTGGTGTTGATAAGGACTGACTGCTTTCATGTGACTTACTTTTAAAATATTGTATTAGTATTGTATTAATGCATTTATAATAAATTATTCATGCTTATTTTTCAAGCACATGCATGTTTTGTCATGATCCTCCTTCCAATATTTATCCATACATGCATATTTGAAATTTATGAAATTTATTCATTGTAAATTAGATCATGACACTTAAATAGAAAAATGAAGAAAAACATTAAATGATGAAATTTATCACATCTCTACATAAAGATATAGTAAAGCATTAGTCATTGTGTGTAATGTATTTTTCAACAAATGAAAATAAACACTACATCATAAAAAATATTTGCTCAAAGCATAAAAAACGAAAGATGCGTTGACTTCTTTATCACGTTTTGTTAATTTCTTGCCCTTTATGCATATTCCAGGAGAATGTACATAAAATTTAAGTTGATGACTTTCTATATCTTAATCTATAAATTAGCCTTTCTTTTAGCTTATCCATATTTTACTCTTCTTATTCTTAAGAAATTAAATAACATTTGAATATCAAAATAATAAAATATCCAAATTTTATCCCTTTTTTCAATTTCCTAGTTTAGAATCAGTTCAAGATAGCTCATAAATAAATTGCTTTTATTATTGAGCCAATTGTTAAGAGCATGGTAGCTTTTCAATTTTTATCATAGTTTCAATATGTTATTGCAAAAGAAAATGTATTTTATTCAATTTAAGCTCAATTTGAACAAATTTGATGCAATTTTTGGTTTCTTAGTTGTCAGTCTTGTTTATTGTTTTTAATAAGAGACAGGACAGAGGTGGCAATTCTGTGAAATCCTAAGTATAGTAATGCAATATTTATGAAGTATAAGACAAGCCTGATATGAAAAGTAATAGTACTAATATATCTCATCATGTAATGCACAGTATGTACTTATGTAGTTTTTGTTTTATTTTTGTATTTTAATATACATTTTCCAAACAATGAAACAAAATATATAAATAGCTTTTTTTTAAAGCACAATTATGCAGATTTTTTAAATACCTACCAACTTATTGGACACATTCTAAGCCAAGTGTAACTCTTCCATCAAAAATTGTAGACTAGTTTGAGTTTGTTAGTAGCTTAATTGAAAATTTACAGGAAATTCATAATAATAGTTTTATTTAATAAAAGAGAAGTTGTTTCTGATGTAGAATATTAAATTAATTAATCTGCTAAATTCTCTTATGCCATTAATATTTGTATTCTCTTAAAAAAAAGATTATAACATAATACTGTTTCCATTAACATTCATTGAAGCACACTCAATGCTCTTGAAGTCTTCAGCTAATGAATTTGTAATAAACTAAAAGAAAAAAACGATTGTTTACAATAAATGATTCAGTTCTTCTACCTATTGTGAGATTGAATAATTAAGATACTCATGTTTATTAAATTTCTATGTAGTGTTTTTCTAAATATAGGGGATTTGAATTCAGACTTTCAAGTACTTGTCAACTATCCACACTATCTCATACCACTGATACACATGACCACACACATGTAGAAAATAAAAATAATCACCAATATATGTATTTTGTGCTAAACCAGCATTCATTAGTTGGTCCACACTATCATCTCCCACATATATGTATAACCAGTGTTTAGTTTATATTAAGATAGCAAATCTTCATACTTAAATGGACAGGTTTCAATCTACTCCAATCTCCAACTCTTGAGCCATCCATACCACTGAAAATCTAATGATGAAATGCCCAAATCCCATGCTGATGCCAATATTATTGCCATGTCTAGATTATGTCTTTGCTATATCCAGAAGTAGTTAGTTCAGTAACAAGTGGGAGCAAGCAAATTGCCGACTAAATATGATTTAAAAATTAATCAATAAAAAATATAAGTTGACAAACATTAGAAACAAAAGAATACTTATCAGATAAATAGTAGTTTAAATGGAGAAGACAATCTTTAATATATTAGACAATCTTTCAAATGCTAGTAATTAATTCAACACTCTCTCTCACACCCCCATATATATATATATATTGTAACGGGCACAGACGTTAATTACATTGTTTTTTTTATTAGTAAACATGAAAAAAAATAAAAGTTCGCCAATAAAAACTTCTTTTTTAAGACTTAAAAATAAAAAAATCATCTTAAACTCGCATATATATAAAATTGCACAGATAAATAATTATTAAAATAAAACTTTATTAAAGAAAAAGTATTTTAAAACTAAATTTTCAGAAAAGATTTAGAGATAAAAATATATGCTTAAGTTTGAAAACAGATTAATTAATCTTTTGTAAAATGGAAATGATTATTTTAATTAGTAAACTAGCCTTGGGCATCTAAAATGTATAAGCAATGGTCAGATAGGAAAACAATAGGAACAGAATGGCCAGTGAAAGAAATCCATCGGGGAAATAGGACCTCAACGGAAGGATCATCATCAACGATGACGTAACGTCCATTGGATCCTAAAGTTATGTATAAATGAAAAAATTTGGAAATAAAAAGTGATTTGGTTTAATTAATTAGAAGGAGGATATGTGACCATATGTGTTAGTACGGAGTTGAAGGAGAAGGGATTGAAAAGACGCACTCTTCAATTCCTTCAGTTGTTATAAAAATGGAAAAATGAAACATCGCTTTTCTTATACTGAGGACAACAGAATCGTCGGGGGATTTAATGTGGATTCTAAACGGCATGCAATGAATCAAGAGGAACGTTGAAAAAAAATCATAAGAACTTTAAAAACATTTTGAAACATTTTGAAACACTAAGAACTTTAAAATATAAACTTTCTCAGTCTTTAATTTATAAGAAATAGAATCCTATCTGACCAACGTTATTTATTAATTAGTTATAATTTTATTTAATGTATTTCTTTTGTAAAATCATTTCCATGATTTCTGTTTTCAGATAAATTAAAATATATCAATGTTAAACTTAAGTCGGGCATGAATGGCTGTATAGATTTGTAAAGTTATATTAGGGGAGGGTAATCTTAGGTTATTTGTTTCGTAGTTAAATTGGGTCAATGGATTGGATATATTGCTGTAGTTAGTAGATGTAATGCAAGATTCGCTATGGGCAGAATCGTTTGTATACGCCGCACTCAGCCGTTTGCCTATGGAAGGAATTATAAGTCGGAGACCGCAGTTCCTTTCTATGGAGTTTTTTTTTTATTGCTCTTCTTATCAGATAGATGTAGTATTCCTATCTGACGAGAGGCAATTTCTTCTCTTAACTTTTTGTGCTGCCATATTTCGTATTACATTGAATACATCGATATATCAGATGAATTGACGTTAGGTTGACTGCGAACTTTTAGCCTAAGGTTAAATAAGGATAGGATATTTTATTTTCAAATGCAAATCTACGTAGTCTATTCATACTCGACACTAAATAAAAATGCATTAAATTTAAGTTGTTTATAGACACTTGCATGGATTGGTTATCGGTTAATTATTGTTTTGGGTATTCATATTTGATCAAAATATATAGACATTCGATAAATAATGATACCTTACGGTGAGTATCTAAAATGTATTTATTCGGATGTCTTTTAAGTTATTGGTGTCAATGCAAGCATCTTATATGTGAATGCTAATGGGTTACTTATAAATTTCCCTCTGCAATTGACGGTATCAATGACTTTATATTTTGATCGTTTATGTTTATTTTGAAATGTCTTTAACCGTGAAATCTATGTAACCGATCTATACTCAACATGTTTTGAAACAAACTTTTTTAAATCCATTTGTGCGAACTAATAATAGTATGTAACGATCCGGATTTAGAGCTTAATGTCATCTACACTGCAGGGCGCCATCTAGGCATTTGAACCTAGAAAAATTTATAAAGTAGGCAGATACGTAAGTCAAAAAAAAAATTTTTTTTTTTTTTTTATAAATTTTGATTTCGGTCGTTAGCCCATGTCACTAGCTCATTGGAGTAGCAGAGATTTAATAATATAATATCTTATCTAATTATATTTCAATATTAAAAAATAAATAAAATAAGCCACTGCCAGTAATTAACATACAAAAATTTATTTACGCACATATATATATAAGATTTAACATTATTATTTTAATATGTTTACTTTAACATTTAACATTATTTTTACTTTTATTTTAGAATTTAAATTTACATTTTAATTTTTATGCTATTATAAGTTCGCACAGAGGGATTTATAAAAGTTGTTTATAAATGTTGAGTATAGATCGGTTACATAGATTACACGGCTAAAACATTTCAAAATAAACATAAACGATCAAAATACAAAATCATTGATACCGTCAATTGCATAGGGAATACAAGAAACCCACTGGTATTCATCGTAAGATACCGCAGTGGCACCAATAACTTAAAAGACATCCGAATAAATACATTTTAGATACTCACCATAAGGTATCAGTATTTACCGAATGTCTATATATATTTTGACCGAATATGAAAACCAAAAACATAATTAGCCAGTAACGAATCCATGCAAGCATCTATAAACAACTTAAATTTAATGCATTTTTATTTAGTGTCGAGTATGAATAGACTACATAGATTTGCATTTGAAGATAAAACATTCTATCCCCATTTAACCTTAGGCTAAAAGTTCGCAGTCAACCTGGCGTCAATCCATCTGATATATCGATGTATTCAATGTAATACGAATACGGCAACACAAAATAGGTTAAGATAAGACATTGACTCTCATCAGATAGGAATATTACATCTATCTAACGAGAAGAACAATAAAAAAAAAACTCCATAGAAATGGACTGCGGTCATTTTGCCGACTTACGATCGCATTCCCTAGGCAAGAGGAAGTGTGCGGCATATACAAGTGATTCTGCCCGTAGCGAATCTTGCATTACATCTACTAACTACATCAATATATCCAATCCATTGACCCAATTCAACAACGACATGAATAACCTAAGATTACCCTCCCCTAATATAACTTTACAAATCTATACAGCCATTCATGCCCGACTTAAGTTTATCATTGATATATTTTAATTTATCGGAAAACAGAAATCATAATAAAACTTAAAGAACAAAAAAATATATAAATGGAAATGATTTTACAAAAGAAATACATCAAATAACATTTTAACTACTTTAGTCAGATAGGAAATTCTTATATTTATAAATATTGAAAAGTTTAGTATTTAGAGTTCTTTTGTTTAGAAATGTTCATAAATTATTTATATTTAAAGCTGAGAGTTCAAAAAGTTCTTACGATTTCAAAACGTTCCTTTTATCCGTTGCTTGCCGTTTGGAATCCACATTAAATCCCCCGATGATCCTGTTGTCCTCAGTATAAGAAAAGCGATGTTTCATTTCTTTTTTTTTTTTTAACAACTGAAGGGATTGAAGAGTGCGTCTTTTCAATCCCTTCTCCTTCAACTCCGCACTAACACATATAGTCACATCTCCTCCTTCTAATTAATTAAACCAAATCACTTTTTATTTCCAAATTTTTTCTTTTATACATAACTTTAGGATCCAATGGACGTTACGTCATCGTTGATGATGATCCTTCCATTGAGGTCCGATTTCCCCGATGGATTTCTTTCATTGGCCATTCTGTTCCTATTGTTTTCCTATCTGACCATTGCTTATACATTTTAGATGCCCAAGGCTAGTTTACTAATTAAAATAATCATTTCCATTTTACAAAAGATTAATTAATCTGTTTTCAAACTTAAACATATATTTTTATCTCTAAATCTTTTCTGAAAATTTAGTTTTAAAATACTTTTTCTTTAATAAAGTTTTATTTTAATAATTATTTATCTGTGCGATTTTATATATATGCGAGTTTAAGATGATTTTTTTTATTTTTAATTCTTAAAAAAGAAGTTTTTATTGGCGAACTTTTATTTTTTTTCATGTTTACTAATAAAAAAAACAATGTAACGACATCTGTGCCCGTTACAATATATATATATTCTACAAAATAAATTCAATATATAAATACTTTTTAAATGATGAGATTTATAAATATCATAAAGGTCTACCTGATTTGTGAACTGACCTCCATCTATTTGTTATCTACAAAGGAGATATCTCTTTGAATTAAAACTCCACGTCTCCTGAACAGCATGTGAGCATATACAAATTTCATCAAACTTCTCATCTACTATGCTTTTCTATAACCTTGCAGAGATTAATTCTCTTAAGAACATGTGTATCTGGAAAGATTGATTCTAACTTCATATCTGGCCTATTAGCACTACAATCAATACTTAGTCTATTTTTACTTACATGTATTTTTTAATTAATACTGCTAATCCCTTTCATTATCATATATTTTTGAAACAACAAATATTTCTATGTAGTCAATCTTTTATATAAGAAATATAAACTCTTATTTATATATATAACTCACACCATATTTTACATATAAACAAATATCAATATTTTACAAACATACAATGATTCAATAGCTTGATGAAACACTTCTTCCCCTCATTCTAGATAATTATCAAAATGTTTAGTCACACTCATAGATTTTAAGTCATTTTAACATTCTTTAGTGTTTTGTCTATTTCAGAGATGCAATAGGTTGGGATCTCACTATTTTTATTCCTCTCTTTTTGAGACAGCTTCATAATGAACTTTTCTTTATCTCATACTTCCAATGGTTCATCAAGCTAGTCATTCTACCATTAAATCAGCCTTTTCTTTCATCACCAGGAACAATCTTTATTTTTCTCAGTTTCCATTTCGGTTAATTCCATTTTGCAACTTTTAAAATTATTTGCATAATCTTTACTATCAGACAACATTATCATTTTGAATTGCTTTGACAGTACCTTAACTACTATTCCTGCTTGTCACTGTTTAAATCATGAAGCCATATTTGTTCCCCTATCTGAAATTTCATTATTTTTATTTTATTAACCATATTTTCCATCATATGAAGATCTAACAATGATTTTGGGGGTTCATAATTTTTAAACCTCAGAATTTCTGCAGATAATGTTTACATAGCAATGCTTAGTACAGAATGTTGAAAAAATATTGTAGCTATTAGAACTTTGCGAAATCTTTAATGCTTGTTTGATACAAACTTGAAACCAATGATATATGATACCACATTTGTGATAGCTATCATTTTTACATTTGTTTTTACATGTCCTGGTCTGTTGCAGCAATAACATGTTCCAATGATAATACCAATATCTTAGCAATTTTTTTGTCAAGAACAATCATTTAACAGTTCACAAAGTCTGAAATAAATTGGAACTCATATTTATATGTTATGAAATTTACAACAACCTTCAGCAATTGTTACTAAGTTTTCTGCTAGTCCCCTACAATAACTGATTGAGAAGAATATTCTCTAACTCAGTATTGAAATTACTTTTTCTAAAGAATATACACTCCTACATTAAATTTCTGTATATTTTCCTTTATTCCTGGAATGTATTACTAAATTGCAGGTGCATTACATGAATAAATGTAGTGAGCTTGAAATGTTTATTTAACTCTTCTGTTAAGTCACTATATAGTACATCTGCGACTTTTGGGACACAAAGTTGTTTAGTCATTTGTAATAATCTAATTTCTATTAACTACACTTTTAACTTATCATCTACTACTATATTAATTAGCATATACCTTTTAACATGTGTAATATATATATATATATATATATATATATATATATATATATATGCCATGCTGCTATGTATTATTTGCATCAAATCCAGAAATAGTGTTATTTTTCAGTGCCATTGTTAATTCTGTCTGATGCAAATTTAAAATTCTAATGTGTTACCTGGTGTTGCTCAAAAGATAGAACAATCATGCCTGTATTAGTCTACAAAATTCAGCGGAAGTTGCTCTCCATTGGTTGAACTTTTATCAGGATGAATTAGGCTCAGATGAATTAATTACTAGCTGAACAAGCATTAAAAAGTAATCAATAAAAACTTAATTTTGCAATTGGCGAACAATAAATAAAACTTGATTTATTATATAAATTATACACCATGCTGTGTCCCCAATTATGACTGGGTGACCAGCAAACAATATACAGTAAAAACTACAAATAACAACACATAATAATTTGTTTACAATTTAGAAAAGTAATTACTATACTAATCTTTAACACTAATACATAAAGTCTGCATTTAAGCAAGCTTAATTCTACAATCAATTATTAAATAGCAAATAATGTTCACAAAGTTTAGCTATAAAGCTAAGCTATTATTCACTTTACCTTCACTAACGTCTGTAGTCTTTATCTTACAATCCTCAATGAGCCTCTTGAGGCATTTCAAAAATAATAATAAGAATGAGACAGTCTATTAAAAGCACTAGTTGGCTTAGTGACCTACAGGAGCCAAGGTCCTGGGAAAAAGAAATCCTCTGATAATGATCTACTGCTCTTCAACTCACGAAACCACAGAAAAAGCAACCACTCCTTTATCTCTAACATGTTATATCATCTCTTCTTTTGTTCCTCTTATCTTATCTGGAGTAAATTCTTTGGCTTTAATCAGTTCGTATTATTTAATTTGTTATCATACAATGAAACTCCTTAGCTTTTTAATTGTAAAATTAATTACTCTCTTATGAATTATTTCCATATATGGTAAGTTTATGAGGTCTATAATATTGATTAATCTTAGGAATTTATTTTCGTATCTATAGGGTTTTAAAATTAATTTAACGTTTTAGGAATTCCTTTCCATATATGGTAACTTATAAGCTCAGTTACATTAATCAATATATAGATGTGTCCATGTTTATTTAAATTACATTTAATTGAAAACATTTATTTTCAATGATTTATTTATTTAACTTTAAACATTCTTTAATGTTTTATACACAGAAGAATATTTATCGGACAGATAGTAGCTTAAATATTTTTGGCATATGTGACAATTCTTCCTACATACCAGTAATTTGCAAAAAAAAAAAAAAAAGGTTGCCTTGACAATAGATTGAGATTATTGATTGTTAATGATATTGGGATTGTCTTAAGTGTTGACTGGTTTTATTGATAATATTATAAATATAGCTCCATTTTCTACTTAGTCTTGATCAAAACATCAACTTTATTAGATTTTCTAAACCATGCATAATGAGCTTTTGCATTAGGTAAGGTTTATCAAATCTAACAATTTTTCTGACAGGGATGAAACAATTCACAGCCTCATTTAATTCAAACTTTCATTGAAGAATCCATTACTTACTTATTTTAGAGCCCATGAAAGTGAAAATATTTGACCTAAAAATTCTTCGCATGCATAGGTTTTAAAATCAGCAAGAAATAAACTTTTCTGTGAATGTTTAAACTGGGATACACAGAAATGAGACAATGTTTACATCTGTAATAGTTTTATCCTTGTAAAGCAATCTAGTAAAGCGATTACTGAAATATTTATCAATAGCCTTTGGTCAAGGCCAGAGATTATACAAATTCAATACATAAATACTTTCTAAACCCTGAGGATTAATAGAAATCATAAATGATCTGAATGACCTGTACTGTAGCTCTATATTTATTTATTACCTCAGATTAGATATCTCTGGAGTTTAAAACTCCAGCCTTACTAGAGGGTTAATGATCACACATGAATTCTCACAGCATTCTCATTTAACAGGCTTTTTATAACTTCACAGTCATTAATTATCTGGATAGATTAATTAACTTTCTATCTGGCTTAACAGCACTATAATCAATACTTGTTTCTTAATTAATATGAATAATTCCTTTTAATTACAACGATAATCCCTTTTGATTGGAGATATTTTTGTAACAACAAATGTTTCAATATAGATAATCTTTTATATATCAAATATAACATTTTAAATAATTCACATATTTTACATATTGTGTCCGCATTTTATCATCAATATTTTACAAAACATATAATATAATCCTTTTTTTTTTGCCCAACACAGCACATTTTACTAAAGGATCTAGTCCTTATTTTATTCAGAAGATGTTTTTTATATTTGTTGAACTATCAAGTTACCACTCTGAAATGTTAAGACTTTAATATTTTAATTCCAGATTAACTTGTTGGCATACCAGTTCAGTATTTTTATATTTTGCTGTCCTCAGATTTTCAATAACTGTAGGTAGTTCTACTGTTTGGTGGATTTGGTATAAAATCAAAAAGATATGACCCTGGTTAATGCAGTACATTTTAGGAATAAATTCTATTGATACTATTCCATCTCCACTATCTATTGAAAGTTTAAATAATCAACAAATGCTAGATGGATTTAATAAGCATTAACATTTAGCATCCATTGATAACTCAAGTTTATAATAGATGACAGAACTGTTGATGCTTTTGGTTTTAAAAACTAGTTTACTTTTACATTTCAAACACATTTTTTTTTTCCATATTGCCTGCAACTGTATATTCCAAATTTAAAATCAGCCATTAATTGTAAATAAGATGATGAGTTAGGTAGAGAGAAATGATAAAAGATGGAGATTATTCATTAATATAAAAAGTTATTATACAGACTTCAGATCATTTAATGAAGCATGGAAAGATATGTTTTGGGAGTAATAAAAAGAGATCAAAAGCAAAATACATGGGTGAGTAATAAAGAGATATCATTGACATCATTGAAAGATTTAAAAGACTTTAATAGAGCTAGGTTGGATATACTACTAAAAAAAATGATCCCAAGAAAATGTAAAAGACCTGAAAAAAGACCCTATTTGAGATGAATGGATGAAATAAGAAAGTTTGCTGGTGTGATGTGAGAAAAGAAACTGGTTCATTGAAAATTGATTAAACTTGGAACATCCTGCAGTGGATTGACAATGGTTGAAACTGATGATAAAGGTAGACATATTTGAAATTTATTAAATTTGGGTTTATATTTAGGATTAACTAGAATATAATGATCTCTATTGTAATAAAATATGATTAACAGTCATTGAGATAGTTACGAAAAGATGCTTTGGTAATAGTATGAATACTAAATCCTACCATCTGATGATGCTGTTTTTCACAAAACACACATCAATATACCATTTATAGCAGCCTTAACTTATGGCTGACAGTACAATAGGTGTTTTTTGAACTGTAACAGGCCACCTGAGAGCGATGTATTTCTACGATTATGTCATGAAATACTATGCCCATTGCATTCAACAGTATTCATCAAGTGAGTGCTCTTGAACTCTCACTATTTGATGGTGGCCGTATTTGAAAGAGATGAAACTCTGCAAACATTCATTGTCAGAAATTTTTTAGAAAGCATTGTGGAATTAGTATTCCATATTAAGAATAGTCATGTCATCACACATGCTTTCCTATGCTTTTCAACTGCACACATCTTGAAAAGGTTCTTCTTTTCAGCAGAGTTTTTTCTGATTTCGGGTGCAAATATCTATTTATGCGTGAATCCGTGTGAGAATTGTAAAATGTCATCTGCAAATTGTCCAAATTGGTCAAAGCTGAGTGAATTGCCATCTGGCCACACAAGTGGATGCACAATATTATGTTTTCCCAAAAAGAGAAACTCCTGCAAGTGTACCTATGTAGGTCTGCATAAGGAAAGTTGGTTCAAAGGCTCCAAAATCCCATTACTTACAGTTTTGAGGCTTCCCTGTTATTTTATTTGCGTGTTACTTTTGGTTGCTGTTTTTTATGCCACCGAAAATGGTGGTGGTTTTTTTTTTTTACTTGTTTTGCTTCACAACTTGTCCAAAGTTTCATTTCTTTTTGATTCAATAAATTATTTTATGGAGAAACTTGTTGTTGTTTTTGGTGTTCACATAATTATAAAGTAATACTTGATAAGTTTCATTAACAGTTAAAGTAGGTAATATTTTATTATACAAAAAAAAAGTGTTTAAGAGTTTATTCAAAAGGCCCCACCAAAAAAAAATAATAATAATAAAGAACTGTGCAGTAACATAATAAAATGTTCAAAAAGAAAATCCAAAAAGAAGTCGATAATTAAAAATCAAAACAAACCTTTCGCGCCATCCCACCCACCTCCCCTGGCTTAAAAAAAAAGTGTTCTTTAAAAACCAACTGTTTATGTATTTTTTAAAATTAAGGTCCCAAAAAATTTAGGAAGAACTTTTCACTATCATATAAAGCTTTCTGTAGCGTAAAGATTTGAAAAAAAAAAAAGCCTCATAATAAATTAACTAAAAAAAAAAGACGACAATTCAAAATCAAAACCTCTCTCCCCTCCACCCTCTAAAAAACCAAGTGTTGGTTTATTCAAAAGTACCAAATTATTGAAGACTTTCAGCAAATCAAAACATCAACAATAACAAAAAAAGAAGATAAGTAAAGGCAAACAACCAACCCCCCTCCACCATCTAAAAACAACAAAGTGTTTGTTACCATATTTTTGTGTAAACAAACTGATGGAGCATTAATCGATAATTTAAAAGCAAACCAACATCCCTACACCAAAACGAACCCCCCCAAAAAAAAACGTATGAAAAAAAATTTGGTTTACCGTACATATTATGTAAAGAACCCTATGGACAGTTAGTCGTTAATTTACAAACAAACCAATACCCCTAGACCAGGGGTCCCCAACCTTTTTGCACTTAAGAGCACATTCTATAATACCAGCCAGGTGGTGGGTACCATTTATTTTTTCAATCAGGTGGTGGGCACCATTTATTTTTTCAATGTAAATTTATAGTTGGATATTGTTAATAATATACGTAATGTACAAAAAAATATTTATTTCAAAAATAAAATTTTAACATATAATTAACGTTTATATTTTTTTGCTGTAAAAGTATAGTATGCCCTACAATTTGATTATAATATAATACAATAATTTATAAAAAAATTAAAAAATTAAATTTATTTGTATCAGATAACTAATTTTTTATCGTGTTCGTATAGCGGCGGGCACACGTAAAATAGTCTGCGGGCGTGCGGGCATAGGGTTGGGGATCCCTGCCCTAGACCATCTAAAAACATAGTATTTGTTTATTAAAAACAAAAAAAAACCTGCGTGGAATAAAAAAAAATTTGGTGGTTTACTGTCACCAACAAAAAAAAATTAAAAACCGGTTGGAAAAAAAAACTTTTACCGTAATATTATGTAATAAAAAAAAAACTTTGATGGTTTACCATCACCCAACAAAAAAAATAATAAAAACCGGTTTTAAAAAAAATCTTTTACCTTAATATTATATAAACAAACAGTCAGCCCGTGAATCGGTATATTGATGTGAATTGGGTGGAAAAGAGTACCAACAGACGGTAGGGTTCAGTATTCATACTATTATCGATGCTTCTCATAAATAAATGCTTTATAAAAAATATGCAATCATATAGTAAATTAGCATAGAGTACATCAATAAATACAAGAAAGAGTTATATTATTGAAAAGTTATGTGGGCTGGTCTAACTGATAAGATCTGTTTGACTGAATTGCAGTTTAGAAGCCATGCCACATTTCTCCCCAATAATTGTAGCCATGTATTTGAAAATGTAAAAGTAAGACATTAATTATATAATAATATTACCAAAATAAGAATCTCAGGTAAATTATCATCACGTGATAATTATCATATATGCACAGTTGTATACTACCTGTTGGTTCACTTCAACACTACTAACTTTTCAGATCCAGATTTCTTTCATAGACAAGAATTTGTTTAAAACAAAAAACAATAGAATTTGCTAAAGAATTTCATTACATTTTAGAAAGAATTCCAGATAGCAGTTGAGAAACATGTTTGCTGTCCTTAAAAGTTTGGCAAATCCAAGGTGTTAAATAGTGATATTTCAAAAATATATTGTAATTGATATTATGCAATCAGTTTCTTAAGATGTTAAATAAAATTTGTACACCAGAATATCAAAATATGAAATTTTTACCCTTTTATACTTTCCACTTGAGAATTAATTCATATAGTTCGTAAGTAAATAATTTATTATTGAGTCAATTGTTCAAGGGTAGCCGTTGATTAAAATAACTTGGAATCATATGGTTTCAGCATGCTATTACAAAAGCAAATATATTTTGGTCGATTTAAACTCAGTTTGAACAAATACTGTGCGATTGATTTCTTAATTTTTAGATCTATTTTTTTTAATAGGAGGGAGGCAAGAGTCATTTTTAATAATCTTAAGTATACCAATGAAATAATCACAGAGTATAAAATAAATCTAGATTTAAAAAGTTAATAGTGATAATGTGCCTACCCAGTTGACGCATAATCACTTGACATTCTCAAATATATAGCATTAATGCTCAGATAACACTTTTGATATAGAAATCATGGCATTATATTCTCTGTTTAGATAATAAATTCAAGTAAAGCAAATGGATTTATTTATGTAATTAGATTTTCAAATAGAGATGTTTTTAAAGTAGATATTTATTCAAATAATTATGTTCTTCATGATGTAAACGATTAGGCTACTATTGTGTATCAATTTATCCTACTTCTTTTATTGAACTTCTTCTACTACAAGACTTTATTATTATTTCATGTTTCACAGTCTTTTTCAAAATGCAGTCGTTATTTTCCCCATACAGTGTCTTATTATTTTTTTACAGTTTCAATTATTTAATAATCTTTTTCAAAATTCAATCACTATATTTTATATAGTGCCTTGTTATTATTATTATTTCTTATTGTTTCAACTATCTAATAATCCTCTTCAAAATCCAATCAATCACTATTTTTGAATAAAAATCTGAAAAATACTGCTAGACAAATGAAGTTGTAAAAATTATTAAAAAGGCACTGTATAAGAAAAAAATGCTTAAAAAGAAGTATGATATGTTATTTATTTATCATATAGCATTTTAATACATTGTACAGGCTTAAACCTGCATTTATATATGTAATATATGCGGGATTCGAACTCAGACTTTTCACATGTCCCACTACTCTCAGTGCAATCTCATATTGCTGACCCAACTGATCACACACATGTTGAAAAGATAAATAATCACCAATATATGTATTTCATGCTAAAACAGCAATCATCAGTTAGTCTAGATTACTATCCTCACACATATATATAATCAGTGCTCAGCTTTATATTAAGATAGCCAATCTTCATACTTTAATGGACAGGCTTCAAACTATTCCAACTCACAACTCTTCATCCTTCCATTTCATTGAAAATGTGATGGTGGAATGTTCAAAGCTTTTGTTAGTGCCAAGGTTGTCATCCTAACCATGTTGACATATTAGTCATTCTGACCACTCATGTATGAAGATTGGTTATCTTAATATAAAGCTGAGCACTGATTATATATATGTGTGAGGATAGTAATCTAGACCAACTGATGATTGCTGGTTTAGCATGAAATATGTATATTGGTGATTATTTATCTTTTCAACATGTGTGATCAGGTGGGTTAGCAATATGAGATGGCACTGAGAGTAGTGGGTTGTGTGAAAAGTCTGAGTTCGAATCCCGCACATATAGCATTTTATAATTCAGTTAAATAATGAGCTAATTGAAACTGATTAAACAGTCTCATTCGTAAAACTAAAGTTATCATGAATAACATATCTTTTATCATTAAATTTCCATATCTGATTATACCTGAATGCAATTATCCCAACCACTAGAAATCATCAAATCGGGATCAGATGGATGAAACTGCAATGCAAATACCCGCATCTTTGCTTTCTCACCAGATAAGCCACCACTACAAATAAAAAATTAAATAAAAACATATTTTATCTGACATTTAAAATTATAAAACTATTGCATTTTTATGATAGGTACTATGCTTTTATCTATACACACACAACACATATAGATAAGCAGTTTCTACCAGGCATGATAGGGGTCTGATGAAAAGTATCATGTACGATAATTCTAAAGTCATCTGAAAAGTGATGGTTGTTCATAAATATGCATGCATGGGAAACAGAATAGTCTGACTTTCTGCTCTGGTAGGTGGTTGTGATATAAAAAAATGAGATAAGAAAGATATTGATAAAAGTTGAAAATTTAAAAAAAAAGTGTTGGTCATATATATAATATATATTCACATTATACATGTACATTAAGAGTTAAATAAAACACAGAACCTTTTATAAGCCCATAATATACAATTCCTTATAATTGTTTCTTTTTCCATGGAGATTTGACTTCTAATTAAATACTTTAGGATAGTAGTTCTCAATTTATGGCATACAAAACATTTATGATCCCTGATGTATTATCACACATATATTATTGATTTTGTATTAAGTGCTTTAAATCCCTCTCTGTACCATTTAAATTTTTAATGATCATAGATATATGTGACACTTTTATAAAATGAATGAGAAATAATGTAATAAAATACTAGTTTTTTACTTCACATTTGATTAGTAAATAGTTTAGATTGTGCTTTATGCAAAAAAGTGAAGCTTGTCTCAATCTTATTACAAGTTATATGGCTTAGCACTTTCAGAGACCTTGTGTCTCCATAACGACCATTTTTGGAGATTGCAAAGCATGATTCTTTCCAGTTTATTGCACAATTGTCATTTGCATTAAAGCACAACTCTTTAATTTTTCGTTTTATATCATTGTGTTCCATGCATAGTGCCCTTGCCATAGTGGGTTCGAACACATGGCCTGTTGTTTTTTGGTGCTTGAAGAATATGGATTTATTTTCATTGTTATTTATAGCTTTCCTGTACAAACAATGATGATGAGATGTTCTTGTTGTAATGTTGGCATGGGTCTCCCCATAATATGCCACTCTACATCCATTGGTTGGGCATGAAATTTTATAAACTGCTTGAGCTGTTTGATCAGAAGGTATTTTGTCTTTGGTATTGTTTATCATTCTGTTTGTTGATGGTGGGGTGTGAAATCCTAGTTCGAAGGATTCAGCAAAAATTTTATATTTTCTAGCAATTGATGGTATGTACGGTAGCATTATAATGTAGTAACATTAATATTTAAGAGTATGTTATGATTTATTTCACACATTGAAATCTAACCAAACATTGAGTTTGATATTGAAAAGGTAGCTTACAATCTTATTAAACTCACTTGTTTATGTGCAATGTCAAAAAATAAACAAGATTCTAAATTGATTAAATAAACAATATATAACTAATTTCGATGCAATTAAAATTGAAAAATAAGGGAATGAAAAATGTTACTAATTAATTAAAAATAAAGATCAAATGAATTGATAATATGGGTTACAAATCGAGCAGTGGGTGGAGTCAGAGAATATAAAAAACTGAAATCACCTATTGTTATTATTATCCAGAGAAATTTAGAGGAGAGAAAAAAGAATAAACAGCAGCAGCAGAAAAAGCCAATAAGCAAAAGAACCAAACCAGTTAGTTGACCAAGGAGCCTATAAGCCAGCTAAATGACTAAATCCAACAGGATAAAATATTTATAAGGTCAAGTTGGTAGAAAAATGCATGGCTAGACCCAAAAGCTAAGTGGTCATTTTTTCCCACTGCCTGTCCCCTTAGTACATTAGCCAGATGCAATGAGATATATTTCCAACTTGCCTTTGCCTGAATTTTATACCCACCATGAATTGAATTTATGGAACAAAACCTAGCCAGTATACGCTGAAACGAGGAGGAAGTGACCAGCTATGATGAAATAGGAGCCCCCTATAAATCTGACATGATCAGAAGACAGGAGTGATCATTCAGACACTATTAAAAAATCCTAGGTAAATATGTTTAGATATCTTGATAAAACGTTTTAAATTTTATTTCAAAAGTGAACTTTTAAAATTTATTTCTAGCTAGAACTGTTTAAATATCATTTATACTTATTGATTTTTTAAAAATATATATAAATAACCATGTAATTGTCTTAGAATATTGTAATTGGAGTAAGTATTCATTTGTTTTATTTAAATGTTTTAAATATTCTTTGTTATTTTTTTTAATAATAATAAATGTGTAAATTATTAATGTGCTTTGTGTTTCTCTCTTTATCTGAGTAAATAAATAGTCATATCTAGATATTCTGTGATGTCAATCTCATGTTTAATAGCAAGTCATGGGGCAAGTGCTTGAAGCATGTTAATATTATCTCTTGGGGTCCAGTCTAAGGATTGGTTGGTATCCTAGGGTTTAAACCCATTATAAATATTTCCATGAGATGTGGCACATTCCTTGCAGCCAGTGCGAGTTACCTTGGTCTGGAAAAGTGACTGTTGTTTTAATATTTTTACTAAATATTGGTCTGACCAGGGATATGATTAATGTGTAAGTATTGATCATATTTTACTCCTCTGCTTGAATAAGGGAATCTTGAAAAATCACATGAAAGATTAATATGATTTAATAAAGAAAAGTAATAAGTAATAAGCAATTGGATATAGAATAGATTGTAAAGAAGGTAAAATCCATTTACAAATATGTATATCCCATTACAATATATATATTAAATTTAATGTTTTCATGATTATATGATATGAACAAAATAGTTTTTGGGTTAAACTGTATACTAATTTTGATTAATTCCCAATGTTTCGATGAAATAGCATCTGCCATTGTGTTGTTGTTTTTTTTTTTTAACAAAGTTAACCTTGATAATGGCAGATGCTATTTCATCGAAACATTGGGAATTAATCAAAACTAACATACAGTTTAGCCCAAAAACATATATATATATATAATGAAATGATATTCCATAGGAATATATATTTCATGTGCATTAAAGTTTATATTTGTGAAAGAAATTTTATTTAAATGAAGATTGTTGTTATTATTGTTGTTGTTGTTGTTGTTATTATTATTATTATTATTTTGCAGCTGTAATATGTCACGTATCATTTGTTTAAATAAAGTTTGTATAATATTAAAGTCAATTTGTTGTAAATTTATGATTATTATTTGTTAGTAAATATTTTAATTAGAAACCAAAAAGTAATCTATTGTTGCATTAGCATGTTACCAAAGGCAATTTTCTTAAAAATGTAGGAGTTTATTCTCTATCTACTATTACTTAAAAGGTTTGATTTCTAAAATTTTTAGATTGTGAGGCCAACTTCATGGCATTCTCTTCCAGAAAATGGATTGCAAATAACAAATGGATAGTTTCAATCTACACAATCCTTTGATCAAGTTATCATTATGAATATTTTTCAAAACCATCATTTGCTGCTAAAAATGTACACCATTAAGATAAATATGGTTTCCTTACTATTATTATCATCATCAAAATTATTACAGGTCTGAAATGGATATTGCCATAGACTGCTGTCATTTAATGCTTCTGCTGGCATTTCTAATAAATCAATTGAAGACAACAGCTAAATTAGGTAGCAAAATAAAGACAATTTCTACATTTCAATTCTTGTTTTAAAATATGAAAATGAACTCTTCATTATAAAAAACTTTTTCTATAATAATTATTGTCTTTTATACATAATCACGATCAGTTCTAAAATAATTATTAAATTCGAAGTTGATTAATATATGAGTATGTCTGTTAAATTTCTTACATAAAAGAAAATTTTAAAATGTTTTATTTGTGTAAGTTTGAAATGAACACTTTTATTCTGTTAAACATATTAAAAATTTTAGTATCGTTTTTCATTGCAAAATGATAAAATTTGAGATATCTGCAATTGATAATTATTGAATAAATTGTATAATGTATGACTAGAGTATTATTCAGTTTTATGTGTGGAAATTGGGTGATGTTGCATGCATCGGTAAGTTTCAAGTATTGAGAAGTTGAAGACATATAGTTTATCGTATATTATTGATAAAGTAAGTAAACCAAATCATACATCACACGACTATTAGCATGCTCATTATATTGTATTGATAAATTATAACCTTCATGAATCCTTGGGTATTTTATTTATTTGAATCTTTATTAAGCATTCTGCTATGGGTGTGGGTAAGTCAATCCTATGTGTTATTAGGTATAGCTTATTTTGATGATGAAATATATGCATATGTATTCTCTCTCTCTCTCTCTACATATATATATATATATATATGTCCTATGAAATGATATTAAATAGATTGGTACAAGTCAACTTATGCGTTATTAAGTATGGCTTATCTTAATAATTAATTATTTGCAGATTCTCTCTCTCTCTCTCTCTCTCTCTCTCTCTCTCTCTCTCTCTCTATATATATATATATATATATATATATATATATATATATTTCACAGGATATATATATATATATATATATATATCCTGTGAAAGGATATTAAATACATTGCTGCTACTCTCTTGATTTATATCCTTATGAGTTTAAGTTTCTTTTGTATTTATAATATAAATACCAACTGCACCATTCTTTGAGCATTCACTGCAATCTCTATGTCAATACTAATTATATATCAATGTCAATGGGTTTAATTTGTCAATGAAAAACTTGTCAATCATGTGCATATTTGTTGTGCCCCAATATATGGATCTTAAATATACTGATTATAACAACAACCTTATCAATTTTGAGTAATAATAAATTAATTTTAAAGTTACTCAAAGCACATTATCATCATTTTATTATTTATTAGTACTTAGTACGTCAATTAGAAAAAAATAGAAGCATAATACCTTTATATAAAGGATGTGCTATTTATCTTATATTTATAATAAAGAGATTTTTGATCTCTGCAACCATCCAGGCTATTTAAAGAAGTAACTTTGGATGGCTGGTGAAATTAGGCATTTGTATTATATTATTGGTAAAATTAACCTCTTTCTATATGTTTATACTTCAATCAACCTTGAATAGTGAGTGTAGTCTGTTTAGTGGCACCTTTTAGCAAATGTAATATCAGTTTGGCTAAACCCAATATGTATCACAATATGTATATCCTGTGAGAAATATAACATAGCATGTACATTCACTGTGTAAAAAAAATAAATCTAAACTATTAAGAAAATCATTATATCTTCAAATAAGTGAAGATTTTGCTTTTATATTTTGAGATTCTATTCTTTTACTTTTGATAGGAATCCTCAAATAATATTTTATTATTAGGTTTGGATTGAAAAATATTTTTGTTTTCCAAAACTTATAGCTGAAAGTTAGTAAATCATGTAATGGAAAGGTAGAGTTAATTAAAAATAAAATTTTTGATTACTTTTTAGCAAACAAGAGTCTCAGGTAATTACAATTTTAAACATTTTAACTCAGAATTCCAAAAGAGAAATATAAAAGGAGAGAAAAGTAACTTCATTAATAACAACTCTCTATGTCCAATTCAACATAACCCTTTGACCCCCAGTACGACTTTTGTATGACTTTCTAGAAATTTTGACTTTGAGCTTAGTTTGCGCGAAAATGGTAAACGTCACAAATATGGGACTTACTTCTTTCTTTGCACCATTTTGTTTCCAACATGAAAATGTAAGAATTTTTTCTCTGCGATAATTTTTCGATTTTTAATGACATTTTTAGTGAAGGGGACTCAAAATTTTTTTTTTTTTTTGATTTTTTATCATTTTAGATATGTAAAAAAGATAACATGATGTATGCAGAAGATTCAACTTCAGATTCGAATTCCGATTTTCCTATCGAAGACGTCTACAATTCTGGGCCTTCTTCTAGCAGCTCATCCGATGAATGTCTTTTTGATAGTTCAGACAGTGAATATCTTTTTGATGATTCAGACGATGAAGTAGTTGTGCCAAAAAATAAAAAAAACAAGTCATCAGTAAGAAATGTCAGGATGGATACTGAACCGATGCCTGGATCTTCATCTCGGCCGGACTCGGATGCTTTTCTGGATAACATTGAAGGGTCATATGTGCCAATAGGAATATTCACTAAGTCTCCTGGGCTAAATTTTCCCATCACCCATATGAAATTAGTGATTTTTTTATATATATTTTGACAGGAAATTATATGAATATATATGTGCTGAGACAAATAAATATGCCGTAGAATGGAAAAAAGTTCGGAATTGAGGTAATCTGTCATGCCGTGAGCTGGATGCATTTTTGGCATGATTATTCTTACAAATAGTGTATCACGCATGACCAAGTTTGAATTCATTTGGTCTATGGATGAATATTTGCATCAGGCCAGACTTGCTAAAGTTATGACCCGCAATCGATTTATGTCAATTTTAGGTAATTTACATTTTAGTGATAGTAAAACCATGCCACCAATTAATAGTGATAAGTTTGATAGAATTTATAAAATCAGGCCTATTATAGATCACTGTAATGTCAATTTCAAGGCTGCATATCAGATGCACCAAGAAATAGCAGTTGATGAGGCAATTACCAAATTCAAGGGTCATAATGCCACAAAACAGTATGATTCCTCAAAACTGATAAAGAGAGGTTTCAGATGGTGGGCTTGTACAGATAGCTATAATGGATATGTATACCATATGGAGTTTTACACAGGAAAAAGTGCAACTTCGAATGCTAGCCTGAAACTGGGGACCCAAGTTGTTTTGCCACATCTTGCAAAACAGAATCATATTATTTTTTGTGACAGATATTTTACTAGCCCAGAATTAGCTAAAGAGCTATCTGCAAGTAAAATCTTTTGCTGCGGCACACAGAAAGTTGATAGGAGGGGTACTCCATATAACATTCGCAAAAAATATAAAAATCATAAACAGATGAATAGAGGAGACTATTATTCTGTTATAGACAGTGATCTTGAATTTCTAGTTTGGATGGATAGGAAGCCAATTGTTATGCTAAATAATGCTTATCCACCATCTGGAGATTTTACTGTAATTAGGAGATATAAAGATGGTTCAAAACATACATATCCATGTCCAATTGTAATAAAAAAATACAACAGGTTCATGGGTGGAGTTGATTTAGCCAACCAGAAGCACTCTATGTACAGTTGGGATAGGAAGTCAAGGTGTTGGCCTATGTGTTTATTCTGGCATTGCTTTGATACAGCTATTACTAATTTCTATATTTTATATGCTTTATATATGGCATAAAAACAACTGAGGCCTAAATCCCATCTGGAATATAGGATAGCTTTATCAAAGAGCCTTATTGGTGACTTCTCCTCCAGGAAGCTGAAGCCATCTGTAAGTGGAAGTCTCACACCTACTGCCCAGCATACCATCTCTGATCTGTGCACTGGTAAGACACCAGGCAAAAGAAGATGTGTTGTTTGTTGGAGGAATAAAGTGCAGCACACAACAATCTTTGGCTGTGTGGCATGTGGATCTATTCCATTGTGCAGAGAGAGAGGTTGCTTTACTGTTCATCATAACAGTGGAGCAGTTCAAGCTCCTCTCTAAATCTACATCCACAGTCACAACACATCACTTTCCATCCTTACTC
The DNA here is from genome assembly GCA_028023455.1 of Epiperipatus broadwayi. NCBI lineage: Eukaryota > Metazoa > Onychophora > Udeonychophora > Euonychophora > Peripatidae > Epiperipatus > Epiperipatus broadwayi. The sequence goes on from JAQFVV010006426.1 coordinate 863,573, forward strand.
AATTATCTTTTTACTTGCAATAGGTAAGATATATGATTTTATTTATATGATTGTTCATTTATTGCATGATTATAGTGACATTGTACTTTTGTTATACAATTTTGTAATCTCTTGATTTTTTTATTAGATGTTTCTCTACACATTACTTTACCATTGACCCTGACTCAATCATCTTTCTACTTTGCAATAGGTATATATATGATTTTATTTATATGATTGTTCATTTATCGCATGATTATAGTGACATTGTACTTTTGTTACAATTTTGTAATCTCTTGATTTTTTTTATTAGATGTTTCTCTACACATTACTTTACTATTGACCCTGACTCAATCATCTTTCTTCTTTGCAATAGGTAAGATATATGATTTTATTTATATGATTGTTCATTTATCACATGATTATAGTATCATTGTACTCTTGTTACAATTTTGTAATCTCTTGATTTTTGAAGTTTTAGATGGAACAAATGTATCTTTATGTATATACAAGTTTATTCTACACAATTGGAATCTCATGTAATATTGAACATTTTACAGACTTTCTGGCTTCCTCAACCCAGGTCCAGGTATTTGAACTCGACCTTTCTTCATATCTTTTATGTCAAATAAAAAATATATTTAAATACAAGTTTATTCTACACAACTGAAATCTCATGTAATATTGGACATTTTACAGACTTTCTGGCTTTCTCAACCCATCCACTCTGTGTTACAGGTCCAGGTATTTGAACTCAACCTTTCTTCATATCTTTTATGCCAAATAAAAAATATATTTATATACAAGTTTATTCTACACAACTAGAATCTCATGTAATATTGGACATTTTACAGACTTTCTGGCTTCCTCAACCCATCCACTCTGTGTTACAGGTCCAGATATTTGAACTCAACCTTTCTTCATATTTTTTATACCAAATAAAAAATATATTTATATACAAGTTTATTCTACACAACTGGAATCTCATGTAATATTGGACATTTTACAGACTTTCTGGCTTTCGCAACCCATCCACACTGTGTTACAGGTCCAGGTATTTGAACTCAACCTTTCTTCATATCTTTTATGCCAAATAAAAAATATATTTATATACAAGTTTATTCTACACAACTGGAATCTCATGTAATATTGGACATTTTACAGACTTTCTGGCTTCCTCAACCCATCCACTTTGTGTTACAAGTCCAGGTATTTGAACTCGGCCTTTCTTCCACATATGTATTTATTATTAATTATTATTAATAAATATCTTTTTATATTTTTATTGATTTACTTTTATTCAATTTATTTTTTATTATAAATATTTTTTGAATACATTGTTCTGTTACTTTTTCTCCACTAAAAACCATTCATATTGTTATAGCTAAATTTGCAAAACTGAACACATCTGTCTCTAGACTAAAAATGGACCACAGCAAGTATGCTATTTTAGTAATTTTCTCAGTGAAAAATTACATCAGGTAAGACTTCCAATACATCATTTTTTTGGTAATTTTGTGACGGATGTGATGAAGCTGTTTATGAAATTGTCATTTTATCATTTGAATTTCAAAATTTAGGATTTGTGAATCAGTGTAAAAATAAACATTCTTAAAACTATTAAAAATATATATATTTTTTAACTTTTTCTTTATGAAATGATTATTTTAACAGCTTCATTACATTCTTTCATATATGACCTTTCTTTTAATGCATGTTTTTTTATATTTATTACATTCAACACAAAATGTCTAAGTTATTGGAGTTAGGGTAAATTTTTCTAAAAATTAACAATCGCCACCTGGTTTTCAAAGGAATAAAAAGATAAGTCACCTAAACTGCTTAATAGAAAAAAGACCTGACCTCAAAGAAATTACTAATCAACTCCTGTAATGTGAATAAAAAGTAGAACTGTAAATATTATCTGCAATTTTTATTAAAATCTGTACTGTGACATTTTAATTATTTATCAAGCACACAGGAAGTCTGTAGTTAGAAAGAGTTATCTTTATAAAGTCTCTATCTTGTGCTAAGGTTTGTGAGGTCCTCTATAATCAAAAACTACATCATTTGGCTATTATACAAACATTTAAGGCACATATGAAAAAGGTTAAAGCCTTTCTCTGTTTAATTACAGACTTCATGTGCACTTGATAAATAATCAGAACAATTACATTAGTTTCTATATTTTCATTAAAAAAGATCTTAATATTAACTCATTGTAAATCACAAGATTTCATGTAAGTTAATTTGTAAAAGGTAATAGTGAATTTAAATGTGAAGAGAATAATAGTTTCATACTTTAAAATCAAGATGCTTCAGATTAAACTATATAATTAAGAATTTAGATTAAAAATAAGATGGCCACCCTTATCTTTATAAAGTCTCTATCTTGGATTGAGGTTTGAGAGATCCATCTATAGTCAAAAACTACATCATTTGGCTATTATACAGATATTGAAGGTACATATGAAAAAGGTTAAAGCCTTTTTCTTTCTAAAATCTCTACTGTAAAAACAAAGAATCCCAAAAAATGTTCTATCAAGTTAAACCCCAATAATAGACATTAAATTGGTAAAAAAAAACGTAGAAGTTGCTTGACTATCAAACACAGTTAAGTAAAATCTATTTTGGATAAAAACAAAATCAGAGTTCAGATTATATATATATATGTCCACAGATGGCGTTCTACCAAAAACGCCCATCAAGCGAATTCCTGTCTTTCACTGACGATAGCAAATAGCTTGAAATCATGATCTGAAAGTGGAATTATAGTTAGAGATAGTGAATACTAACTACTCTGACGTTTATGTAAACAAAACATACGCTTGATGGGCGTTTTTGGTAGAACGCCATCTGTGGACATAAATACAAGCGTTAGCAAGTTTTTTAACTTGCATTTTTGTTTATCATATATATATAAGCTTTCAGACATTTTACAAATATATTTTATGAACTTTTTTTTAAATGAAATTAAGTTTTTCAGAAATAAATTGTCATTAAAATAACTTTTTATTGATTTCTTGCTGTGAAATTTTTTGATTTGAATAATTATAATTCATAAGCAATTTATTCTATACAATAAGATCCAGTATTGAAATTGGATTATGACTCATAAGTAATTTGTCAAAATTGCAATTTATTATTTATATTATATTTTATGAATCTTATTAAAAAATGAAATAAAACATTTAAAAAAAAATAAATTACGAATGACAAATTCATTTGGCGAATGGGATTGAAATATTTGCAATAAGTCTTCATGTATATTCTATCTAATAATAATTATATGGAGCTATCATGCATTGATACTCTGTCCATACCTTACTATGCTAAATGAACAAAATGTACATTTTTTTTGATATAAAATGTAAATAAAAAAATAAAGCAACAACAACAACAATTTTATGAGAATTTTTGTTAATAGTGAAATGATATATTTTGTCACACATTCCGTTTCACCCACTATTATTTTAGCTTTGAACCCCACAAAGTACACATATGTACATGTATATCTATGTATATTTATGTATACCTATGTATATCTGTATATTGAAGTAAATGCATGTCTGTGTAAACATTGTTCTATATGTATAGACACACTTATGTATATGTGAGTAAGCTGTGACATGGAACTGATTTAATGAAGTTACAGCATGATTATAATTAAAAATATTTAATATAAATTTATGTGTCAATTTATTCATTATTTCATTCAAGTATCACATATATATGCTCAATTTCATGGATGACCAACATTCATATAAACAAAATGTTTATGCATAAATTATTTAGTTTCTAAAAATATCAATAGTTCTTATTAAAAAGATCATGCCACACACACCTGTTTAGAATTGTGTGGAGATCAAATATAAAATCTTAAAATAACAAATTTTAAAGTACACCTTGGTCAAAACAAATGTGGCATTATTTTCTATCTGCTAAGGAATCACATTTGTTTTTGCTAGGATGTAAATGCTAGATTTAAAAAAGTTAGCAAAAGAAAGTTAAATTTGAGAATTAAAACTAAGAGTAGTAAACAAGTTAATAGGTTGTTATGCTATAAGCCTGGCTTATAGGCAATATGTCAGAAGGATCTGAAATCTAATAGATAAACCCCATATTCTAGCACTCAAGCTTCTTTTAATATATATAATCTAAGCAGTTGCCACAGGAAATTATGCCTGTTGTAAATTTGACATGAGTGGCTAGGAAGGACCCAACTTTGCCATCTACCTTTGGAAAAACAGTGACCTTCAGCATATCCTGCAGGCCACACAGCAATCATCATTGCTGAGAGGTTGAAGAAGTTCAATACCACCAGCTGCTAAAAGAAGACATTGATAAAAGTAACGTATCCAGAGAAGTGACAGTGTCCACTCCAAATGTTGGATAACTCAGCTCCTAGAAGAAATTGGTAATATTCTTCACCTCAGAGCTCTATAAATCTATTAAACGTAAAATTTCAATTATCTAACTATGAACATTTATAAAAACCATAACTCTTAATTAATTTAAATCTTTGTTTAAAATAAATCTAAATGTAACTGTAAAAGTTTGCCTATCAATGTAACTTTAAAATAAGTTTCTTTAATTGTGATAACTAAATCATTTATTAACTTAAGCTTTCCATAACCTGCAGCCATGCCTACTTTCTATTAATTAATTTATTTCATTTAAAATTTATATGTTATGTTATTCCATCATATTGAAGCAGAGAATAATTAATATAAACCTTTGGGGCAGAAATGATTAGAAACTCTTCAGTGAATTGTTTCATTGCTTTTTAGCCAACATAAATCACTGCTTCAAAATCTATTCTTGTATATAAAAAACCGCTACATGTTTGTTGTTATATACATATATATTTACTTAAGCTGACATATATTAGCTTGTTATAAAGGTTTGCAATTATTTTTATATTTAACTATGGCCAAGGATGATATTGCAAGCATTTATTATAAAGCCTGAAATATGCTTTTCCCTCCCTAGTTAATTATAAAGGAATATACACAGATTCCATTTATTAAAACTAGATTGCTATTAATGAACCCCTCTTAGCATGATTAGAATATGCTAATTTGAGAACTGGGTTGAGGTAGTTTCTTCTAAATGAAACTATAGATTTAAGAGCATTTTAATTATCTTTAATATATTAGTGTTAGTTATAAGCATTATGAGTGTGTTTTTACTAAACACAAACTGTGTATTTACGCCTTGCTATGCTTTCTTTCAAATGAACTCATGGTGAAAGGCCACCCCATTATTTAGTTCAGATAGCTATATTTTTACAACTGGAACATGAGAGTGCAGAACCATATTCAAAACTGCTCCAACACCCTGAACTAAGTGTTATCTATTGAGCCAGCAAGTCGTACAGTCAAATGGTACTGAGTATTAGGTACTGAATCCTGTAAATAACTGCACATTTGTATCATGATCTTAAATTTAGTATTTAGTGCCATGGTATCAGATACTCATCTACAGTAACGAGTTTGTACTGCCCGATTAGTTAATCTCAGCATTGGTCTGAACCTGAAATAATTTAGAATTAGCAGCTTAATGCTTTATATTATATCATCCTGATGATGTTTGGCTTGTTGCTGGCAGACCCCAGGAATAGTTGGTATACCATGTAGGCATGAGTTTTTGATCGCAGATAGTAAATTATGTAAAGTGCATTATTATTAAGATGAGACTTCTGTACTATAATTATCTCATCATTGTTGCAATGCCTGTGCACATAAAACTCTGCAACCAATGCATGTCTTTCTGTTTCTTATGTTTAATTAGTTTATTTAGTTTTTGTTTATAAAAGATGTTTAAATTTACTATGGTTTAGTGTGACTCTTGTAATCCTTTCCAAATCATACCCAAATCAATCCAAGTTAAATATAATCTTAGTAATATATATATATATGCAAATTTATAAATAAATATTTAAAAATACAGTATTTAAAAGCTTATAAAAAATATATGTATAACCGTCACTTAGGAGCGCTTTCAACTAACTTGTAGCTTTGAGAACTATCACGTTTAAAAAATCATGTTTAAACATGATAGTTGACAAAGCTACAAGTTAGTTGAAAGCGCTCCTAAGTGATGGTTATACATATATTTTTTATAAGCTTTTAAATACTATATTTTTAAATATTTATTTATAAATTTGTGTATATTATTTTGAAGAAATACAGACATCGATTTATAATAATAATATATATATATATGCATTATCTTAGTAAAGTCTCTTTATTTTTCACTATTATTAAATTATTAATTATTCCATTGAGTCTCATGTTCCACTCTTTTCTCAGCTGACTTGTGAATTAAATTGAGACCAAGTGTAACCCATAAATGTCATCCATAGGGTATTAAATCATGGAGTGCTGGTAAATGAGTTGAAGTATGGTCAGATTCGAGGTTTCAACCCCTCATCTGGATCAGATTTGGTGTAATTTGCCTGAACTCTGAATTTTGTTGCATGAATGGACAAATATGACCATTACAATAGAAATAGGCAATTACATAAATTACCTGATCCAATTATATGTTCCTATTGCCATTTACTCTACATATTCTGAGAGCTTTTGTTGCATTTAAATTATGCACTCAATATTATGAACTATCACATATTAACATAAAATATGCTATATTGGTCTTGATTTAATTGTTTTGATATTTATAGTAATCTATGATAATTGATATAAACGCAATCTCAGCGTAAGAAAAGCTTAACAAGAAAATGTTTTATTATAATATGCTGAGCAGGTTTTAATATCTTAATCTTGATATCATACTCATAGCAATAACTCAACATTAAGATATTGAAATATGCTTAGCATACTATAATAAAACTTTTTATTGCTAAGCTTTTGTTATGCAGCATTTTCAAGCACATATATTAATTAGAATTATTTAGAAAAAAGTGAACCAACATAATACAGTATAATCCACGATATATATAAAAACTTCATAAACGAAAGCAAAATGTTAATACAGAATTACAAAATGAATTTAAATGACTGATGGCCAGAATATGAAAATAAAAAAAATGAAACTGTATTCTGTTTTTGAAATTAATGAAAATGACAAACTTTTTAAAAAGAAAATTCATTCCTCTGAAATATATAAATTGTACAATTAAAGTGAATAGATATTGATAATCATATATATGCTCTACCGATTTGTTGGAGTTGCTTACTATTCATCATCGTGCAAAAAAAAATTGCTAAAAAATAAAATGCCCTATTCTTGAATTTACAAAATACAGATGTATATTAAATAAAATCAAGAAAATTGTATATTTTGTAATAAAAATAGTTTATTTAAGAAATAATATCAATTTTATAACAAATAAATACATCAATGACAAATAAAGTGTACACAGAAATGCAAATTCAAAAAAAAATGCCAGTATTTATTAAAGAATTTACGTGTACAAAAATTATTAGTACAAATGTACATTAAATAAAATGTAAAAAAATGTATTTCTCGACATAAAACTGTATGTTGAATAAAAGAAAGTAAAAGATAGTCCATGCACAAAATATGTACTAAATAAAAGGAAAAAGTAATTCAGGCATAAAATGTGTATTAATAAAAAACAAAAGAAAAGAATTGCTATGTATTAATATAGATGTATTTAAATATATATGTGAATGTTGTGTATATATATATTATACCAGCAATTAAAATGTGTAGTATGTATATATGGATTACATCAGCAATCTTGTATACTTATATATATGTAATATAAATTTAATTGCAAACGTAAATCTTTAAATTTATTATATTTCAAATGCGATGGAAATTTTCAGTTAACTATTATTATAATTAAATATTAAAGTGGTGGAATTTTCCAGTTAAATTGTTTTTACGTTTCTAGTTAACAAAGCACTGAAGTAGAGAGGGGTATTTTTTTCTTAATTGTATATATAAAAAAATAACTATTGCTTACAATAGAGTTTGTCTTGATTTCTTTTTGTTTGCAAAGTAAGGTCTCTTCAAAATGGTAAACATAGAAATCATTTCTGAGGGGAGATTCGTCCCCTCATGTAACAAAGCGAATCTAGGGAGTTTTATTTACAGGCTGCCCTGATCTAAAATAATTATTTAAATAAGCTTTCAGGCAGATGAAAGTAATAACTGGGTTTGTAAGAAAAAATATCACTGAGTTTTCTTGGTCTATAAATTCGTTCCCCCGCATATTTAGAAGCAAAGATAATAAAAGATTCATCACGTCCGGTAGTTTTATTTAAATGATAAGCATGTATTGTGGCTATATAATTTATTTCTGTTTATCTTTTAGAATTTATATTCTTGTAAATAGAATGAATAAAACGTATATCAAGCGTTCAAAGAAATTTTAACCTAGTTTTGTTATTTATCTCTCATAGATCATTAAATATATTATTGCATGCCTTTTTTGAGATATATCTGTCATGTAGTGAAATTAACATCATATAATTTTCCATCACGGCAGAAAAGACACGCCAATAATCAATGCATAAAATGTATATTAAATAAAAGAAAGCAAAAAATAATCCATGGTGATAGGTGTTTAAAAGAAAAATAATTCCTCATGAAATCAAACGTAGATGTGAGTCCAAAAGTAAATGCATAAGAAATTAAATTGCAGAAATAAAACCATTCATAGAAGAAAGTTTTCCAAATAAAAGGATGAAACTGAAACTAAACGTTAATAATATATGAAAATTTTTTCTAATGCCATTCAAGAATGCAACAAAAAAGTCTTTAATATTTTTTGGTCAATCTTTTAAATACAAATAACAAAAGTGAAGGGAGCTAATAGTGGCTGTATAAAAAAAATAATGAAATTTTCTCCTGATAAAGTGTGATAGTTTAATATCATATTGTTCAATATGATAGCGCCTCCCAATGGCATAATATGAAAATAGAGAAGCATTCAAATTATGGGTGACTACAAAAATTGAGCACATATTTTATAAAATGTATGCTTTTTAATATTTTCCTAAACATTTAGATGGATAATCTTTTGCATTATTTTATTTAATAAATATTTTGTGCATGGACTGTTTTTCTTTCTTTTATTTAATACATATTTTTTCTTGCAAAACAAATTTTCTTCATTTTATTTAATATATACAAGTACCCATAAATTCTAGATATTGTAAATTCAGTAATAAATGTTGGCATTTGTTTTTGACTTGTGCTTCAATGTGTATTTTATTTAACATGTATTTATTTGTTAAGTTTTATTAAATAAATTATCTTTATTGCAAAATTATCTTTATTGCAAAATATATGATTTTTTAAATTTTATTTAATATACTTCTGAGGTTGAAAATTCAAAAATAAATGTGGACATTTTATTTTATATCAATTACTTTTTCTTTTGTTCAATGTTGAGTAGTATGCAGGTCTATCAATTGGGTAGAGCATACATACAATCAGCATGTAAATATTTGTTTTATGGCTAACATCTTGTTTCTTTGCATTTTTTTATCAGCATTTTTGACCATAATTTTTCTTTCAAGTAATGTGGTAATTGTACAATATTAATTTACCAATGAACATTGAATGGCTGACTAGATAGCTAACTTAGTATTCTTTTCACTTTTTATAATTTTTTTTATTTATCATATAAAACAATCTTACCTGACTATAAGTTTGCTTTTTACATTCATGCCTATAGTATGGTAAACAGTAATATAATCCTCATCTCCACCAGCAGCAAAATAAGTAATATTACAATTGTAGGCAACTACTATAATTTGGCGTTGTTCATCAATTTTATGTAAAAGTCTGTTTGCAGGATAGTGCCATAACCTAATATGACCTGAAGCATCTACAAACAATAAAATATTGATTATATATACATATGATCACTAGAAGGAGCTTTACCAATAGCTCCTAACAAGTTTTTGTTTACATAAACACCGAGAGAAGTAGAATTCAATATCTCTTTCATTGTCTCCACCTCCAGACCAGCTGGTTTCAAGCTAGTTGGCTCATGTAAGTGAAGGGTAGGGAGACTAGAAACTAGATCTAAATACTAACTCTAAAATCAGCATTTATAAAACATATTTCTATCAGTTTGAAAGCATGAAATTTATCAGACATGTAATGTCTTCAAATCCAGCTTAACAAACTAGATAGCTATATGGGTCTGAAATCAGTTGTTTCACCATATAGTAAAAGCCTCTGCAACATATATCATTGCAAAAACCTTTAAGGGTACATTTATGATAAACAAAACAAGTTATAAATTTCATAACTTGCTTTTAGCTTGCATTTTATGATCACTAGATGGAGCTTTTTGCATGAAACACTTACAATATGGAATCTGCATGGCACCTGGAATATTCCAATGTGTCATAGACAACTTGCTGGGAGATATTTCTGGAGTTTATCTGTACTTTGACAATATCTTAATCTGTGCCACATCGATGAGTGACTTATGTGCAAAATTACACATGGTGTTGGAAAGGCTGACATACAGCAGATTGAGGGCAAACAAGGAAAAATGTGTGTTTGGAGTAAACACTTTTATTTCCTGGGATATAAAATTGATAATAAGGGCCTCCACCCATCACCAAGAAAGGTGGATGCAATTAGAAATGCCCGATCTCCGAGGAACAAAAGAGAACTAAAAGCATTTCTAAGACTCTTTAACTTCTATAATAATTTCCTTCTAGGCTGAGCAACCATAGCCAAATCCCTACATCACTTACTACAAAAAATGTCACATGGACTTGGATGAGACATGAAAAAATATTTAAAAAACTTAAGGAGGTATTGACTTCTGATAGTGTATTGATGCCATTTAATTCCAACTAGGAGATCCGGCTTATGTGTGATGCTTAGCCATGGGGAAGATACTAAGTACACAATTGCCAAATGGATCAACTGCCCTGGTAGCTTTCACCTTACACCCTTTATTTAAAGCTGAAAGGAACTATGCACAAATCAATAGGGAAACTTTGGCAATAATATTCGGAGTTAAATATTTCCATCACTTGTGATTTGAAATCAAATTAAAAAATACAGACCATCAGCCACTGCTAGGCATATTTACCTCAGACAAACCAACATCCGTAATATTATCACCCAGAATGCAAAAATGGGCACACACACTAAATGCTTATTCTTTTAAGGTAGAGTACAGACCAGGAAGGAAGATTGCAAATGCAGTACATTGAGATGTCCACTTCTGTCAACTGAGATGCCTAAAATTGGTGGTGTCCTGTTTTTGGAAGAATTGGAGTTTTCCCCCATGATGGCAGAACAGGTAGCATAATTGACATGCAGGGACTTTTTGTTAACAACAGTAAAAAACTATATTCTCACCACCTGGCCAAACAAAGCCACAAACACAAAACTACAACCTTCTTTTAATAGACAAAATAAACTCTCAACACACAAGAACTGTCTGCCATGGGGGTCTTATATCATTATACCTTCATCACTACAGAAATTTCATCCTAAATGAGCTTCAGATAGGTCACTCAGGCATTGTAAGGACAAAGGCATTGGCAAGGTCATATGTATGGTGGCCATCAATGGACTGAGACAAAATGTCTTGTGGGAAAATGCATGCATTGGCAAGCTATAAGGCATGCATGTCTCCATGCTCTAACACACCCCTGAAAGGCACCAACGACACCATTGTCTTGATTGCATTTGGATTTTGTAGGCCCCATTGATGGAAAGATGCTCCTCATTGTTGTGGATGCAGAGGTGCATAGATTGCAAACAATGATCGTAAGTGCAACAGTTGCAGCACTGCAAGAACTATTTTTCACTCATGGAATACCAGAATGTGTTGAATCTGATAAAGGACCACAATTCACACCATCAGAATTCTCAACATTCCTTGTCAGTAATGGAGTCTGACACACATAGGTCACACCCTATCACTGAGAAAATAATGGTCTTGCAGAAGAGGGCTATACAGTCAGTAAGAGAGCCCGAGACATGATACAAATGGAAATTGGAGCCAGTATCTAGCTCGAAACCTGTTAATTCAACATGCCACACCATCTGGAGTCCCAGGATTAAGCCCAGCTAAGATGCTTTTCAACAGACATCCAGATAGAGCTCTGAGAGCCACACCCAATAGCAGAGAATATGTGAATTTCAACCAGATGCAGTTTTGCATGAGCCATCAGAAGGGGCTCCCCTTGGATTCCTGCCACAGTAGAACAGCATTCAGGCCCTTGGTCATATGAAGTTCAGATGGACTCAGGGGTGTGACACAAGAACATAGATTAATTGTGAACAAGAGTGATGGTCACTGATCAGTCCAGCTCAACTCCGGCAGAGGAATTGACTGATGCTCCAAAAACACCACCTGAAATGGCAGTGGAAACCACAGATGCCAACCCAACACCTCTCTGCCAACCATCTCCATAACAATACAAGGAAAACCTTTCATGTCAATGTTGACATCCAGCATATTTTGAAAACTACAAAGTCTGAGAAGGGGTGTTATTATGTATTGGGTTTACGAGATGTCACAAGGGCTAGCTATGGGATGAATATTTTGAGTCATGGACATTTCAATAATGGCATCAATGCATTGTTGGACTCACTTATATAGCTGCTGTAATGAAGGTACATACAGCCGCATATTGCAATAGTTAAGTATTGTACTATAAAATGTTGTAGTGTAAAACAACTGAGTAGTATTTGTAATTTGAGTTGATATAGACAACATAAAGAAAATGAAACAATTTCAAAAAGGAAAAGTTAATAAATTCCATGAAGAAATATTAAAATCTTATAAAATAATGACTGAATATTAAAAAAAAATGAATAGCACTTCTTGACAATCATTCAATATTTTCTTGGATGAAATTTAAAAAAATATTTCAATGGCAAAACATTGAAAAATCTAATTAATGTTTGAAAATAAAAATCTTAGTTTAAGTAATACATTTTTATTCAATTTCAACATGAAATACTTATATTAGAGATTTTTTTTCACATGTATGTGGTCTTGTGTATTGGTTATATAAGACAGAGTGAATGGCTGAAAGAAGCTTGAAAGTCTGTATTCAAATTCCATCTAAAGTTCAATATATATATATAATATACTTGTATTCAAATATTAAATAATCGTTGTCAAAAACATTGTAGCAAGTGAACTTAAGTTTTCAGACTATAACAAGCTATAGTTTCAGAGAAATGATTCAGTAAAATAGAAACAGAATTTCTTGATGCAGTACATGGACTTGTATACAATTAATCAGTACATTTTTTCAATACCAGACCATAATGGCAATAAAGAAAGGATATTTTTTTTAATGAAAACTCAGAGGTCAGATGAAAGAAATCAACTAGGTATTCTTCAAAAATGATAATATCACTTGTGAAATGCATGATTTTTTAATAATAATAACCATGTATGTTCTTTAATGCTTTTTTACAACCCACTATTGACGGTTTTGATTGCCCTAGCAATCTTCTTCAGAAGTTCTGAAGATTGCTCAGGCAATTGAAAACATCAATAGTGGCTTGTAAAAAAGCATTGTGAAAAGTAATAAAGAACATAAATGATATTAATATTATATGGATTTGGCAATGCATTAAGAAAGATAAAGTTATAATAAAAAAAACCCAAGACTTTATTGAAAATGGCAAAGTCAAATCAAACATTTTAGTGAAAGTAATTTGTTTTTCTTTTATAAAATATGGGATAAGTTTACAAAAAATCTTTTCAACCCTAAGAACTTTTTTATTAAAAAAAAAATAACTTATTTATAAAAGAAATATTTTTAATTTGTGACACTTCTATAAATTTCTATTCTATATTTATTAATTAATTTATAATTGAAGTTTATAGAAAATAGGTATTGATAACACTATCGTTTTTACTGGGCATGGTTGCCTAAGCTATTAATTACTCTACATAATAGATTATATAAGTTCAGATAGAGGGATGAGACAACCTATGATCACTTTTATAAGATTTTAATTCTGGCTAAAAATGTCTTTAAAATTGGATCTTTAAGCTAATTTTGATAAAATTTCCTTGGACCTCCTTTCAGCAAATCTAGCAATCCTATGAACTGAAAGGTACTATGAAATTACAATACACTTTTTGCCTTTTAACATATATATACTTAATAACAAAATAATATTAAAATTTAAATGCATTATCTACAGTTTATTCTATTTTACTTTATTTATATAATATTGATTTTTCCCTTCAATTATAATTCAAATTTGCATATGTTTGTTCATCTGTGTATTGAAGTGGTTTCTTTCTTCTTTATAATCTAAAGCTGAGTGCATTATCAGTGAAGTTTACAATAACTATAGATCTCTTAAATTAATTATATATATATATATCACATGGTTACCATTCTTTATGCTTATACAAGTTGTTAACACAGAGACAAAACTCTCCATACACTACCACAGAGTGGTGCTACTGTAAGGAGAATTTTGCTTCTGTGTTAACAGTTTGTGTAAGCATAAAGAATAGTGATCATGTGATGTTTAGTCATTTAATATCAATACTGCCTAATAGGATTATGGTGACTGTGGTTATTAAAAATTCCCAAACACCAAAATGTATAAATGCTGAATTAAGTTCAGATCTATATAACATACGAGCAAATGAGCTTGAATTGAAAATATTATTGTGTTTTTATTTTGGACTCAAAGCTCTATAGTTAATTAAAAAAGTAAAAATTGACTGCTAGAGAGTTGCATTAAATCCTAAGATCTAAGTGCAAGGTTCTCATATCAAGGCTCATCACTGATGAAATCCTTAAGGTAAAAACTAATATGGTGCTAGGTGCTAGATAGGGATTTTGTGCCATCTTGCATCCATTGATTACTCTGATCTGCATTAAATGGTGCTACTGCATGGAAAGTGTTGCCTGTGTTTTATATATATATATAATCATTGCTCAAAAATGAGTATGATCATTATAACTCCTAAAAATAAAAAAGGAGAGAAAAAGATTTAAAAAAACTATTTTAGAGATGAGTTTTGTAATGATTATGCAAACCAATCCGTGAATTATAAAATATGTCCACATACAGAATATGCTTGTCCATTTTTCTGCTTATGTGTTATTTTATAATTTCTAAAAAAAAATTTGGGAAAACTTTAATACCATGTTTAATTGTAGCTCTTCGATGTATTTTATTATCTACCATATTTTCTCAGTGGAAACAATTAACATTGCATTTCTTTTTTTTAATCTTTCAGGTAATATTTATAACATCGATAGGTTTCGCCTCTTCCAAGGATTTTTTGAGGAAGCTTCCATTGTTATTTTGTTTTAAATGTTCTGTCTAAATAATATGTAATTTTATTGCAGTGAACTTTATAATATCACATCCAGCAAGTTGAAGAATATATTGATTGGATTTATGATCTTGTTATTGTATTTTTAACATTTTATGAAACATTTTTAAATGAAACGTTTCTAATGCCCAGATCTCACTTCTATGTTAGATAAAATAACAGCTCTATATTTAGCTAACTCAATGGCAGTAATTATTTCTCTGTGATAAAATGCCCTATCCTTAAACCAGCAATGGCACATTGGAGTCTGTGTTATATTTCAATATCTAAGTCCCTCTTTATATTTATAAAACTAAAAAATCATTTATATTTTCAAATTTATAACTACCCAAACCAATATTTTAGGATCCCCCCCCCCCATCACTGGCTGAGAAAGAGCATGAGTTTTAATTATTAAACTAAAGTCTCTTCTTTGTAATTCAATAACTAGGAAAGGTTCATTATGCAGGAAATATAAAATTATAATTCCTTTAAAGATTTAAAACTTACCATTCCCATTGGCCTGGTCAAACACAGTGCTTAGCTGTAAATCTGTAATGGAGTTAAAATTTTATAATCTTACCTGCATAGTGGGCCTTCCCTATCTATTGAATTAAGCATATTCTATAAAATAATCTTTTAAACTGACAAAAATAACACAATCATTAATATACTGTAAATCTAGAATCAAAAAAATAATTGATTAAAATAAAAATTTCATTATAAAACCTGTATCACATTTTGATCCATCATGCTTAATAAACTGCTTATAAATATTTCCAAAGACCACTGTCATAAAAATTAAAAACAACATTGGAATAAATACATACTTTCAAATGCATTTTGATTTGCAGTAATAACATTTTTTCTTATTGCATCATATAGAATCTATATAATGTGAATGAATTTGGGAAAACAATCAACTAATTTCAAACAATGCCTTCGACCTGCTTAATTGATTGAATCAAATACCTTGACTAAATCAATAAAAGCAGTATACAATTTAATCCTTTGTTCTCAACATTTCTGTATGGTATCTCTACACAACACATCTAGATTTGGTTGATTTTTCCATCCTGTCACAATGTAAAAAATAAAATCACTAAACATTTCATGATTACCATTCTTTATGCTTACACAAACTGTTTACACAGAGCCAAAACTCTTCATATAGTAGCACCACTCAATGCAACCAGAGCTAAAACTCTTCATATAGTAGCATCACTCAATGCAAGCCTTCCTGCATCCATTGATTACTCTGCTTGCCCTGAGTGGCGCTACTGTAGAGTTTTGCCTCTGTATAAATTTAAAATCTTGTAGATAGTACTTTAAAGATTTTTGTGTGGAGATTGAACAAATTTCATGTCATGTAACAATATACAAAATAAAACTTATTGTAGATATAGCACTGATATTTTATATAGAGATTAGTCCAATTTTTTTTATCATGTATCAACATATAGAATGGACGATAAAATTATATATATATATACATATGAAAATTTCCAGCACATATAGCTTATATTTATTCACAGAGGGCAATCCTGAAAAAACGTAATGTTGGGATGTGCATGTGGTTTTAACATTATATATATATTGTAACGGAAATGGTTGTTGGCTGGTTTGATTTTATATATTTATTTTTAATTCTATTATTTTAATTATATTTTATATTCTACTTATTTATTATACTTTATTTTTTCACAACTTTGATTCTTCCTTTCATTTATTTATTCTTATTTGTTTACTATCAGTTTTGCTAACCAAAATATCCCGGCTTAGCCTCCAACTGTAATGGATATTATTTACTTATTTATTTAACCAACACCATTACAATGCAAGCAGAGAGCTAATACAGATACAAATTTAACTTCATATCTATACCCTTGACCGAACCCCGAGCCAATACGTACATATTATCTTGGCGTTATTTTTCCCGATCAAGAACTTTCAGCTGCTGAACAAAGCAAACTATTTCAAGAAATTTAACGAATGTCCAGCGCTTGCTATTTATTTTTTTTATAATTGGGAAATTCTCATGAACAAGCAGCACACGAATACCTTTTAAAATCAGCCTTATCCTTTAATCACTAAATTATAGTTTTCCCTCCTGTCGTAGCTTGGTGATAGGAGAATAAAGTATACGCAATTTTAAGAATAAATATATTTAATAACACTCACTTTATATAAAAAATACATGATAACAATAATAAAAAAACACACACTTATATAAAATATGTGGCTATAATAAACATAGGAAAACAGATCAAATATAAAAGTTATTTTGAAGTTATTGGATAGAGTTCAAAATTTATCAAAATTGTTCCTTGTTTATTTATTTACGAACATTAAAAATTAAAATGCATGCATGCTTTACCTAGGTTTTCGTTGTAGTTGTTTCCATGGGTATTTCTTTCGAGAGCCTTTTACCATCCAGTGGGAGATCATCCCTTTTTTTGTAGAGACGGTGATGTCCTTCACTGTCGGCTGGTTTGATTTTCTCTCTCAGTTTGTGGGGTTATTTCTCGTTCCAGTTTTTTCCTTCTTGTCGATTCTTTAGGTAGATTTTTAAGTTGTCAGTCACAGAAGCGGCGGTCTCTCTAGCAGGTCAGGCATAGATCTTACATTGTGAGTCAGTGGTGAGACGGATTGAATACGAATCCACGTCCCTTTAACGCAACTAGCCGCGCACTTCTTTCATTTTCTTTGAGCTGTTGCTTCCTCAAAATTTCTACTAGTAATGCCCAGATAATAATTGTAATTCTTTTACTGTTTTTCTTTTGTTCATTGTTTTGTAAATTTTTAATTAAGATTTAAATTTCCAACCCATTCTTATCATCATATTTCTTTATTTAATTAGTGGCTGGAATGTAGGTTTTAATTAATTTAGCTGTAATTATAAGCTTTTCCTTGTTATACATTTTCTTTATCCGAGGAATTTAATTAGTCCAACAGACTCTAACACCTACGGCCATATTGTTTTTATATTACATATTACATTTAATTTTTATTTAAAAGTTTACAATTCATTTTTCACATTTTTGGTCATAATTTATTTTAACTTGTTACAATATAGTATTTTTTTTTTTTAAAGAGAGAAAGAGACACATTTCTTTACGCACCCCCTCCCCTTCTCTTACTATTACAAAAATCCACAGTAATTTCGACATTTGAATTTCAACTTTTTTCTTTTCCTTCTTTTTTTAAAAATTTAGTAGCTAATCCATTTACCTTTATTACTTTCTAGTAGCTAATTTATCTAATTTTATTAATAAATATATACGTGTGACAATGATTTTACGTGGTCGTCACATTATATATATATATATTGTAACTGGACATACCAACCAACCCCACTCTTTGTTGATTTTATTTCCTGATGAGCATATTGCAGGAGGGAATTATTAATTGACATTCCCCAATGCAGACATCACTCCACTTACCACAATATTTCCTGCTCATCAAAGGATGTAGTGCCATGGAGACTGGAAACATCTAGAAATTTATGTGTTTGGTTCCTCAAATGGCTCCACTACAGTTCCATATCAAATACAACCTTACTTACCCACATCAAGTTATTTTGGACATAGCTCAGGTGACATGAGATTCTTGTGAACCAGTGCATAAATGGATGAATGATGCAAATGAAATTGACAAAGGTATTATTTATTTAAAAACAATAATTTTATTTAATAACAATATTATGTATAAAGTTCTTAAAAGAAGAAGAAAAAGTTTGCTGACACTCTATGTACTGGCTGTCTTCATATCCCTGTGGACATTACAGATGTTTTCTGATTATTCCTGAGTGGGAATTATCCTTCTTGGTTTAAAGTTCCCTCATCTGCATAGATACATATCCATGTGTATAGAAGTAATTAATTTATCCAGGTATCTTAAAGTATTTGTTCTAATCCAGATATTTTGAAGTATTTATTTTAATCCAGGTATCTTGAAGTAGTTGTTTTATTTAACATATCATACCAGTGTAGGTTTAAACCACTTATCTATCATAGGTGTGGTTTTGATGTCATTATTTGGAAGAGATTTATTATTACTTAACATATTTTAAAAATAGGTGTGGATTTGAACCATGTATTAATCTATCAATGCAGTTTGAAGTCACTATTTGGAAAAGAATTATTATTATTTGACATATTAAATAGGAGTGGATTTGAACCACTTATTCATCTATCAATGCGGTTCGAAGTCATTATTTGGAAGAGATTTATTATTACTTAACATATTAAATAGGTGTGAATTTGAACCACTTATTCAACTATCAATGCAGAAGAGATTTATTATTACTTAACATATTAAATAGGTGTCGATTTGAACCACTTATTCATCTATCAATGCGGTTTGAAGTCATTATTTGGAAGAGATTTTTTATTACTTAACATAGTAGTAATTAATTTATAGAATACACAGAGAGCTTATGTAAATAGTCTGAACAGGCATTAATCTGTATTTAATGCACTTTAAAATTCACAATAATCAAGCATATTTTGCTGATAGAGGGATCTTCCAAACCAGGACACAAGATGCTTCAGATTCACCTATATAAATGGACATTTAGATTAAAGATAAGATGGACACTCTTATTTTTATAAAAGTTGCTATCTTGTGTCATGGTTTGAAAGATTCCTCTATTGGCAAAATATGCTTGATTATTGTGAATATTAAAGTGCATTGAATACAGGTTAGTGACTGTTCAGACTATTCTTTAACATATTAAATAGGTGTAGATTTGAACCACTTATTCATCTATCAATGCGGTTTGAAGTCATTACTTGGCAGAGATTTATTAATACTTAATATATTGTAAAGATTTATTACTTACTTAATATATTATATAAGTTTTGAACCACTTATTTATCATATCAGTATGGTATAAAGTCATTATTTGGACACATTTTGTTATTATTGAATATATCATATAGCTGTGGGTTTGAACCATTTATTCATCATATCAGTGCAGTTTGAAGTCATTATTTGGAAGAGATTTCTTACTATTTAATATATTATATAGTTGTGGGTTTGAACCATCTACTCATTATATCAGTGTGGTTTGAAGTCATTATTTGGACACATTTTATTAATATTTCTTAATTCACATCTACCATTTATTCAGGTATGTATGTACCTATTCATCATTGTTCGTGTATATAACAATTTTTAATCTATAATTTTTTATTCATGTTTTTAATCTATAATTTCTTATTCACTTACATAAACATTTCCTTAATTTATATGTATGTGGATCCAGATTTAATTAATTTAATCCAAGCATTTTGTAAAATAATAAATGTCATTTTCATTATCAATAATTTAATTTATGTAGATACAAATTAGTATGAATTTCATTATAGAATTATTTTCAGATTAGCAAAATCATTTTTGTGTATTTAGTTCAATAAATGAATCTTACAAAATATTTTTAATTCCTCTATTACTCCAATGCATTCCATTTTTAAATATATTTCCTTACAATCAAATTTAAAGAAAAAAGTGACATTTCATTATTATATAATTTAACTTGATAAATACATTTTACAAAATATTTTTATGTATTATAAAAGATGTACAATTTCCCTACCTGAATCTGCATCTTCTGGCAGTTTACTATAAATTTTTCAATCAATAAGGGGTGTTCCAAGAGCTCAACAAGTCGATAGTCAGTTCACAGGCCTTGATTTTATTTTACTTCATAACTGAACAGATGGCAGAGGAGAGAGGAAAGCTATTTTCTATTAGACATTTGAAGATATAATATTTTAACCACTGTTTCCTTCATTTAATATTTTATTAGTTACAGGTTCCTTCTTTTTATTATTCACTGTGCTCCAAGCTTTGTTGGGCCAGTAGTCATACAATCTGGATTTCACTAGTTCACCAGTAACACAATCTTGATGCTTTCTAATGATATGCCTGTTATAAAAAAATATCCCAAGCAATCTCTACTCTATTTATTTCTTTATGCTTTTCTTATCTACTCCTCAATCTAGCACCAATCTTCTCAGAGGTACATGTGTTTATTTTCTTTCCTCATTGGCCATCTACTTTTGGCAGGAACAAATTCTAATGACTCTTATCTAATGTTTTTGAAAAACATCTATTGATTTTTATGCCCATGTCAATCTTTTTTTTTATTAATTGTTAATTACAGCCTTCTTTTTGATAATTTGTAAACATTAAACTTTGGCAAAATACTATATTTTAACAATACTTTTAATATTTTAAAACATTAATTTTTAAATTGCTGTCATCTTTTTATTTTTTTGTATTAACTTTTATTTTTAAAAACTGTGTCAGCTTTTTTTTATTTTATCTCAACAATTTTAAATGGGGTGGGGCTTCAAATTAGATATGTGAAACAATGTGTCTGTTTCATTACCCCTCCTAAATTTTGGGATGAAATTGCCTGGAAATACGATTTCATTCCACACACTATTATTTTATTATTGTTGGGTTTTTACTTGGAGTGAGATAGGCTGATGAATAGATAAAATGAGATGGGAGCAGACTGCCATGCATGGACTACCAGCATGCAATGCCCCATGATGTCATGAAAAAATACATTTTTAAGCATTACTCCTGTAACTAGAGAGATCCAAATAAGATTAGAAGCCAGAAAATATATTTGGTGCTGAGCCAGCCTTGCTCATATCTTTTGAGTCTTCAGGGATTCATGTGGTGTATTCATGAAACCTATCAATCACTGCTGGTCTACTCTAGGAGTTCAACATCCAGGTCTGAATAGTGCTGCGCATATACTTTGGAGTATCATGAACACAATGCATCCAAGCAGCCCTGCTCAATCATCCACTCACCTCATCATGAAAACACAAATTCACACATCACTTCCACCTTTCTCATACCCCCTTCTAACACCTATCTTGGTTTCATTGTTTCAAGGTGTAACTACATCCATGTTTGGAGACTGAGGATCATGATCAGTTCTCTAATGATAATTTTCCATGTTTTGAGATGATAGACTCTTATATTCTCTTGTCTTTGATAATTTTTCAGGCAAGACATCATCATAGTAGCTTGCTTTTTTATCCACACTTTTCCACAGCTCATCATCACTGTGTGCTCTTTTTATGATATGGGTTGATATGGACTATGAATTTCACCTGTATAATTTCTTCTCTTTCTCTTCCATGTCAGTGCTTTATTTCTTTGTTGACAATACCATGGTGGTGTTTTATAATTGTTGTAGCAATGTGCAGGTGATTTCCTCTTATAATGGATAGCATCTACTCTTGGCCCCTCATCTCTCCTATATGGAGCTCTATTTGACAGCTTGGACTGTGCTTCTTTATTGGTTGCTGAAGTACCACAGATGTCATACACTGTTAAAAACTCCACCTCCTGCTCAATATGCCAGTGATCCATCCCAATTAGCATTCTTTTGACATAAATAGGGCACTTGTGGCAGATCAACCTGATGATTTGTAGTTCTGATAATGGGTTCACTGTCAGGGCCCTAACTTTGCCAATTTTCTGAAAAAGGGTGTGTAAGGTTCACCAGGTGAACACTGTTCCTGGGATATCTTATACTTGATTCCCTCTTGAGAGTCATCATTCCAGTAACAGCTTACAAGTACTTTTTAAAATCATTAAAATTGGTGGGTTGGCTAAACAACAAATCCCACCAGGCTTGAGCTGCACCTTGCAAATGACTGCAGGCTATTGCTATTTTTGCATCCATGGGCATTGCATTAATACTGAAATACTTGTCTAAACTTTTTACATATTCAATAGTTGCTTCATAAGGGCCTCCTGAAAACTTATCTTGAGGAATTGGTTCACAATTCCTGGCATATAATTGTCTACTGGCACTTCTGGGTTAATTTTTCTACAATTTTCTTCTCAAATTAACTTTGGGACTATTGCAGTCCCTTCCTTTACTGGTAGTGCACAGCTGATTTTTGCTTCAGTTCTCTCACTTGGGTAGTCAAACTGTCCACCTGCTTCTGCATGGTTTCCTGTATTTGTTCAATTTTCATATCCATGGCTTCGCAAATTTGGTAAAGATCCATGGCTTTGCAAATTTGGGTCACCTTGACATCTTGTTGTATTAGTGATTCTTTAACTTCATCCATGATCTCTTCTATAATTTTCAATATTTGGTCATTTATCTGTTTAATTATTTGCTCATATTTTTCATTGCTTCTGAGATTTTATTTTCTATTTTTTTTGTTTGCCTGTTATCTTCCTTTCCGTGTTCCTCTCTTTTTTGGTTATCTTCTCTTTGTTTGTTATCTTCTCTTTGTTCATCTCTTTTTTTATCTTCTCATTGTTTGTTATCTTTTTCTCTTTGTTTCTCTCTTTTTCTGTTATCTTCTTTTATCATTTCCATTTGACTAGCATGGAAGTCCAGCATTTTCTGTCTTGTTGTTGATCATCTGTTTTCGAATCATTATCTTCTCACTTTTGCCCTTCCCCAGGAAAATTCTCTTTACTTTCTGTGTTCATCATCTTTTTTCTTTTTGCTCTGGTTATCATCTATTTACACTACAATTTTTTCTTTGCTATATTTACTCTTTGACAACCTTTTACTATTGACTTCTTTTATTTATTTTTTATTTAATAAGATTTTCTCTCTCGCTCCACACCATGGTTCAGCTTCATCTTCTTTCTCATGCCTGTTTTGTTCTTATTGCCATTTACTTTACTTAGCACTCTTCCTTTTTTTTTCTTTCTCACTCATTTCACATCCCCATACTATGTGCACTGTTCACATCCACAGAATCATAATTGCATCTGCCTTGTATTGCATTTTTGTTCAGCTGTTTTTGCATCTGCCTTGTATTGCATTTTTGTTCAGCTGTTTTTTTCTTTTACTTATGTTATATATAGAGTAAGTTAAAAACAAACTCTTATGAAGCTTCAAAAATACCCTCAACCTCAGATCGCGGTTTCTGCCTCTAGCATCATCAGTGAGGTGCTAGGGAATAAAAATACTAGAACTAGTCCAGCATTTTATCAATGCCTAACTATTGAGAAGAAAATCTGAAACTTTTCAGACAGTTAAATGTCCAAAAATCCAGCTATCTAACTCAAATAGCAGTATGGGACTGAAACTAAGTTCAGATCCACCATATATTAATAGCTCTAGCAATATAAAATCGCCAAAGCATTAATAGCAAAAAACTAAAATTAAATTGATAAAAAATCAAGTCAGATGACCTAATTTTAATAAAGCTCCTATTTACAAATGTTATATATAGAGTAAGTTAAAAACAAACTCATATGAAGCTTCAAAAATACCCTTAACCTCAGACCACGGTTTCTGCCTCTAGCATCATCAGTGAGGTGCTAGGGAATAAAAATACTAGAACTAGTCCAGCATTTTATCAATGCCTAACTATTGAGAAGAAAATCTGAAACTTTCAGACATTTAAATGTCCAAAAATCCAGCTATCTAACTCAAATAGCAGTATGGGACTGAACTAAGTTCAGATACACCATATATTAATAGCTCTAGCAATATAAAATCGCCAAAGCATTAATAGCAAAAAACTAAAATTAAATTGATAAAAAATCAAGTCAGATGACCTAATTTTAATAAAGCTCCTATTTACAAAAGTTATATATAGTTAGGCATTGATAAAATGCTGGACTAGTTCTAGTATTTTTATTCCCTAGCACCTCACTGATGACGCTAGAGGCAGAAACCGCGGTCTGAGGTTGAGGGTATTTTTGAAGCTTCATAAGAGTTTGTTTTTAACTTACTCTATATATAACATTTGTAAATAGGAGCTTTATTAAAATTAGGTCATCTGACTTGATTTTTTATCAATTTAATTTTAGTTTTTTGCTATTAATGCTTTGGCGATTTTATATTGCTAGAGCTATTAATATATGGTGGATCTGAACTTAGTTTCAGTCCCATACTGCTATTTGAGTTAGATAGCTGGATTTTTGGACATTTAACTGTCTGAAAAGTTTCAGATTTTCTTCTCAATAGTTAGGCATTGATAAAATGCTGGACTAGTTCTAGTATTTTTATTCCCTAGCACCTCATTGATGACGCTAGAGGCAGAAACCGCGGTCTGAGGTTGAGGGTATTTTTGAAGCTTCATAAGAGTTTGTTTTTAACTTACTCTATATATAACATTTGTAAATAGGAGCTTTATTAAAATTAGGTCATCTGACTTGATTTTTTATCAATTTTCTTTTACTTCTATAGGAAGACTAACTAGGTTGAGCCTCATGATTAGGGTGACAAATGTAACCAGATGTACCAACAAATCCCACTTTTTGTTGGTTTTATTTCTTGATGAGCATATTTCAGGAAATTATTGACTGGCATTCCTCAATGCAGACATCATCCCACCTACAACAATTTCCTGCTCATCAGAGGATGTAGTACCATAGAGACTAAAAACATCTAGAAAATATGTGTTTAGTTTCCCAAATTGCACTACTAGAGTTCCATGTCACTACAACCTTACTACCCACATCGAGTTATTCTGGATATAACTCAGGTGACATTTGCATAAATGGATAAATGATGCAAATAAAATTGATAAAAGGTATTATTTATTTAGAAATATTAATTTTATTTAATAATAATATTATGTATCCAGTTCTTAAAGAAGAAGAAAAAGTTTGCTGACAGTTTTTATACTGGCTGTCTTCATATCCATGTGGACATTATGGATGCTTTTTGGTCATTCCTGAGTGGGATTTATCCTTCTTGGTTTGAAGTTTCCTCATCTGCATAGATATATATTCACGTGTATAAAAATAACTAATTTATCCAGATATCTTGAAGTATTTGTTGTAATCCAGATATCTTGAAGTATTTATTTTAATCCAGGTATCTTGAAATAGTTGTTTTAGTTAACATATCATACAAGTGTGGGTTTAAACCACTTATCCATCATATAGCTGCAGTTTTGATGTCATTATTTGGAAGAGATTTATTATTACTTAACATATTAAATAGGTGTGGATTTGAATCACTTATTCATCTATCAATGTGGTTTGAAGTCACTATTTGGAAAAGATTTATTATTATTTAACATAATAAATAGGGGTGGATTTGAACCACTTATTCATCTAGCAATGTCGTTTGAAGTCATTATTTGGAAGAGATAAGTAAACTTAACATATTAAACAGGTGTGGACTTGAACTACTTATTCATCTATCAATGCGGTTTGAATCATTATTTGGAAGAGATTTATTATTATTTATCATATTAAATAGGTGTAGATTTGAACCACTTATTCATCTATCAATGCAGTTTAAAGTCATTATTTGAAAGAGATTTATTATTACTTATATTAAATAGATGTGGGTTTGAACCCTTATTTATCTATCAGTGTGGTTTGGGGTCATTATTTGGAAGATAGTTATTATTTAATATATTATATAAGTTTTGAACCACTTATTCATCATATCAGTATGGTTTGAAGTCATTATTTGGATACATTTTGTTATTAATATATTATACAGCTGTGGTTTTAAAACACTTATTCATCATATCAGTGCGGTTTGAAGTCATTATTTACGGTTTGAAGTCATTTTGGAAAAGATTTATTATTATTATTATTATTATTATTTAATATATTATTTAGATGTGAGTTTGAACTACTTATTCATCATATCAGTGCAGTTTGAAGTCATTATTTGGACGCAATTTATTAATATTTCTTAATTCACATCTACCATTTATTCAGGTATGTGTGTACCTATTTATCATTGTTCGTGTATATAAGAATTTTTAATCTATAATTTCTTATTCACTTACATAAACATTTCCTTAATTTATATGTGTGTGAATTCAGATTTAATTAATTTTATCTAAGCATTTTGTAAAATAATAAATGTCATTTTCATTATCAATAATTTATTTTATGTAGATACAAATTAGCATGAATTTCATTATAGGATTATTTTCAGATTAGCAAAATCATTTTTGCGTATTTAGTTCAATAAATGCATCTTACAAAATATTTTAAATTCATCTATTACTCCAATGCATTCATTTTTAAATATATTTCCTTACAAGCAATCAATTAAAAAAAAAGTGACATTTTATTATTATATAATTTAACTTGATAAATACATTTTACGAAATATTTTTATATATTATAAAAGGTTTACAATTTCCCTACCTGAAACTGCATCTGCTGGCAGTTCACTATAAATTTTCCAATCAATAAGGGGTGTTCCAAGAGCTCAATAAGTCAATGGTCAATTTACAGCCTTGATTTTATTTTTACTTCATAACTAAACAGATGGCAGAGGAGAAAAGAAAACTGTTTTCTATTACTCAGACATTTGAAGATGTAATATTTTAACCATTTGTTTTTCAGTTAATATTTTAACCACTTGTTTCTTCATTTAATATTTTATTAGTGACAGGTTCCTTTTTTTTTATTCACAGTGCTCCAAGCTTTGTTGGGCCAATATCATACAATCTGGATTTCACAGTAACAAAAGTCTTGATGCTTTCTAATGATATGTCTGCTACAAAAAATCTTCTAAGCAATCTCTACTCCCCTATTTATCTCTTTATGCTTTTTTTTTTTTTTATCTATCAGGCTTTGTATCGATCTAGCACCAACCTTCTCAGAGGTCCATGTGTTTATTTTTTTTCCTCATTGGCCATCTACTTTTGGCAGAAATAATTCTAATGACTCTTATCTTATGTTTTTGAAAAAACATCTGATTTTTATGCTCACAGCAATCTTTTTTTTTTATTAACTATTAATTACAGCCTTCTTTTTGATAATCTATAAACATTAAACGTTTCCAAATACTACATTTTAACAATACTTTTAATATTTTTGGTACTTGTGTATAATTCAACCGATGACGTTTTTGACTTACTGATTTCCCTTCCGGTAGACCTCGACAGTTTTAAATGGGGGAGGGGGGAAGAACTTCAAATTAGAAATGTAAAACATGTCTGTTTCATATATATATAATAGATGTTTAGATGAAATTTGAATGCAATACTCCAAGGGTTCCCATAACTTTTTAATCCCTGTATCCCCTTGGGTTTAGTAAATTATCTGGTACCCCTTATTTATTAAAATAAAAAATAAGTAGTTGGAGAATATGTTACATGTATGTGCAGAAGGTGCACATGCCATGAATGGGCACTGATTTGGCAATTTCATTAGCTATTTTGAATCTTAATTGGGCATTTTGAATTATTAGACCTTACAGTAGAAAAAAAAATCTATGCAACCTCACTGTGTTCTTTTTCTGAAAAGAAACCTGAAATGTTACTGGTGTAGTTGACAGGTAGTAACAAGATGAAATAACCCAGAAATGTTGATAACCTAACTATTTTTGGAATTTTATTAATAACATAATATACTTATTTAGCTGATATTCCCTGTGCTCCCTGAACAATTTTCCCATGCCACCTGCAAGTACAGGTATGCCCAGATTGAGAATCCCTGCATTAGCCTTAGTTTTACTTTCACTTTTAGTCTGGCCAGTGATTGGTTACTATCATAAGTAGAGGGCTTTCTAATTAAATAATTATAAATGGATAACTTCACACAAATATTTCCAGATATACCCACACACACATAATTTCCAATTTTCGGGCTTTGGTTTTTAGATCTATCCTCAGATCAGAACAATACTTAGTTCTCAATATACTAAATATATTATTGCAAACATTCAATATAAATGATAAAATTAATAAGTAGATGTAAAATTAAATGAAAATTATTTAAGAAAGAATTTACCTACATGAAGCCAGAATAGTCTTGGAAGATTTTTCTTTAGCTTTTGGAGGAGTAAATACAATGCTTGTTACTGGAAGATTTAATTCCTCAGATTCTTTATCTGATACTACATGCAGTAAATTAGCATTTTCTATACTGAAAATCTATATATACAATATATATACAAACAGGTGTGGTTTTTAATTTTAAAAAATAAAACAGAAAATAAAAAAAGTTAAATTCTGAATTGGGGGGAAAAAAGTCAAATTACTAATATTTGGCAGATATTTTTACAATTATTAAATATAAAATGGTAAACTGCATTAATTCTCTTATTGCTATATAATAATAAAATCTATTTTGTGTGTCACATGACTTATATTTACACATTATTTTTAAAAAGAAAATCTATTTTTCTTACTATTTTTTAATAACCCAAACTTGCACAAAATGGCAGAATTAAATAGGTGAAACAAATTTTCTACTCATATGCTATCATAGTTATTAAGTGCCAAAATCATTGACTTAGTTATAAAAATGGTAGACTACAATTGGGAAAAAAATCTCAGTTTGAACCAAAAAAGCAGACTATTATGATTGTTTTTAAAATATGATTTATTTAACTTTTAAAAAAGATAATTGTTTCTTTACACTGCTTCATTTATTTTTTTGTTCTATATTATATACACTAATCCCTCACATTCACAGCTGTTTTCTTTATGATGATTTGCTAAAAAGGTGCAGCTTTAAAATTATACTTAGATACACATTCACTATTTTGGAAATTTTTTAACACTATACATATAATATCAGAGCACTATTCTTTTTTTAAAGCATCACTTTGTTTATAGTATTTGTACTTATTTTTGGAGATTTATTAAACTTACAAAATTATTACATATTTTATACTACATTCATAATATAATTATCAAAATAACATTTGTATTTAGATTGGTGATAAAAAGAAAATCAAATTTTATTTTATTGTAGTACTTGTTTTTAATTTGTTTTAATTTATAAGCAGTTTTTACTTATATATGTCTAACATATGTAAATCTATAATATAAAAATTTCTTTTCACTTCTTATCTGCATTGCTGAATTATATATAACATAATACACCATATACACCTTAAGTGACACTCTACAATGCAGTTTAACATATGATTTATTTTATCTCCTCTTTCTGCAGTTTCAACTATCCAGCAGACATCATCAGAGCTACAATATTTAAATATATACAATTAATACCTATCTATACATATACCAATATATTATATATATTCACACACAAATAAATATAAAAAAAACATTTCAAACACTCCAACTATTAGTTTAAATATGGATCATTAATATTTCTACAATCTAAAACCTCTTTATCTCACACTTATATTTAATTAACTTCTTTTATATAAAATTTTATTTTATATTTTAACGTTTATTTCTTCATACTCTAATCATTTAAATATTTAATTTGCCCTTTAATCTAATTTATTTCTTCTATTTTAATTACTTATATATTACACATTAATCAATAACAATAATATTAACATAATATCCTTATAATTTTATTTCTTCTTACTTTTTAATTTTTTAAACTAATTTTACCTTTTAAAAAACACTCAGCACTCCTCCTCCTATAATGAAATAACTTTCAAAAATTTTTAATTTTTTTTTTATTTCTTTATTTTCTTCACATCTATGACCTCTATGAACACCTTCCAAAACTATATCTCATTCTAATGCTTTAAAATCTACACATAACTATTCATTAACAAAAATATTCCTACAAAATTAATATTTTCAAACCCTGATCCTTATTGATTGTCTAATTCTTCTAATCAATATAGCCTCCTTTATACTTCTATTCCTTCCATTTTTAGTATGATTTATCATTTTAATATTTCCCTTTTCAAACTTATGCCCTATCTCTAATGCATGTAAATAAACAGGTGATCTATCATATCTGTGTTGAGTCAACCTTGTGTAAGCTGAATTTTTTATTTCACCCACATAACTATTCCTAATGTTTTTTTCTTTACAAGATTTACACTCTATTCTAAATACTCCATTTATACAATTTTCTATATTCCCTATATATTTATTATCCAAAATATTAAGCATACTCTTTCTTTTCTTATTTACCACTTTAAATTTTATTATATTATTAAATTTTCTATTAACTCTCCAAATTATTTTAGTTATATTCTTTACAATATTATTATATGTTTTAATACCCATATATTTATCTTTATTACTTTATTCTTCTTTCTATTATTCTCCTCATTATTATTAACAATAAATCTCTCTTCAGATATTTTTATATTATCTTCTATAATCTTTACTGGATAATCATTACTTTTAAATTCTTTAACTATCAACTCCACTTGCTTATTATGATTCTCTTTATTTGAACAATAATTTAAAGCTCTATACATTCTTGAAGTAATACTATTTATTTTATATTTGTTATCTATATTTTAATTCCAATTAACTATGTTATTATCTATATTCATCTTTATATATATTGATATCTCTATTTTACACTTGCCATTGGAATATGACTTCATTAATAAAATTTCCAAATATGATAGCTTATTTTCCTTTTCTTTTTCTATTGTAAATTTTATGCTTTCATCTAATCTATTAACTTCAAGGAAAAAAATTATTTGCCTTTGACTTTTATCCAAAATCAATAATCATCCATGAATCTTTTTATAAATATTGGAGCATTCTTATTACTCATCATTAAATCTTCTATCCTTTCTATATAAATATCACTTAGCTCTCTGCATTTAATGCCCCTTCTATTAATAACCCTTTTTGTTGTTTATAATACTTTCCTTTAAATGCAAATGTAATTTCTTTACAACAAATTTTCATAATCTTTATCAATCTTCCTATTGGTATTTCTATTTTCTTACTCTTAACATTTTTATATCTATTAATTGCCACTTCTATAGCTTTCTCCACATTAATGTGTATATTGACACCACATCCATTTTTACCATTGTTAAATTATAATTACTATATTGATTCACTTTTTCTCTAATTTCCTTTATCACATTTTTATTATTTTTAACATAATGATTACCATTTCTATGTATGTATTTTTTTCAAAATAGTATTCACTATTCACTTTGATGTTTTATCAAAGTATGAGTTTGTACCATTAATTACCAATCTTAACAGTATCCCTTCCTTAAAAATCTTTGGTGATCCATAAATTTTTGCTGTAACACAATCTTTATTCCCTAAATATGTAAATATCTTCCTATATATCAAATTATTATTATACATTCCTTTTACAAATTCATATATCTTTTCATTTTTCACCTTAGTATTATCTTTTTTATTTTTATAAAAACATCTTTTAACAACTCATTCATTTTTTCAATATATTCTTCTTTCTTTAATAATACCAATTTATTACCTTTATCTGACTTTGTGAAAATTACCTCTTCTGCATACTTATTTTTTATTCTTTAGCAACTTTTATTGTAACTATATTATCTAACCTATTAATATTTTTATTTATATTCATAATTCTATTTTCAATACTATTCAAATTTTCTAACCTATATACCATATTATTCATCTCATCTTTCAATTTCTCCAACCATAATTTATCCTTCTTACTGATTATACTATTAAAATTCTTATTCTTATAATAATATATATTATAATTATCTTCTATATATCTCTGTGCTAACTTCTCCATCAATACTTTCACTCTACCACATCCTTATTATTACATTTTCCATATGGCACATATTTTATTCCTTTACCAAGTATACTCTTTTCTTCATCTCTTAGCTTAATATTAGTTTAATTACATATCCTTTGCTCATACTTTACAAATTCTTCTTTACATCTTTCAATTCCTTTTTCTTTTCTTAACTTCTCCATTTTCTTAGCATGTCTGATCATCGTATTTTTATTTATAAATTCTTTCTTTTTCTTACATAAACTCCTAAAAATATCTTCCTCCTTAAAAGATATTATTGTAATTAAAATCATTTCTATATTATAAATCTCCTTATAAACCTTATGTTTCATAGCATAACTCCTAATATATTCTTTTAAAATTTTCCTTTCAATATTTTTTTACAAATTTGTCCTTATCACTCATAGTCTTCTTAAGCTTTCTTAATTTCACAAAATTAGATATTACTCCATACTTTTCACAATCCTTCATAAATCTAATATCATTATTTAAAACATTTAATTTCATATTCATTTCCATCTATCATTTAATATCTTTGAAGTTTCACTACCTTCTAGTCCTTTAAAGTAATGCAAATTTTTTTAAATGCTATCCATGTTCTTTTTGCCCACAATTTCAATTGTCCAGCAGTCATCAACAGAGCTACAACAAATAAACATATACAATTAATATATACAATTAATACCTATATATACATATACCAATACATATATGCACACATACATATACAAATATACGTATAAATATAAAAATAAAAAACAACATTTGAAACACTCCAACTATTAGCGTAAATATGGATCTTTATTATCTCTACAATCTAAAACCTCTTTATCCCATACTTATATTCAATTAACTTCTTTTATATAAAATTTTATTTTATATTTTAATGTTTATTTCTTCATACTCTAATCATTTAAATTTTAAATTTACCCTTTAATCTATTTCTTCTACTTTAATTACTTATATATTATACATTAATCAATAACAAAAATATTAACATAATATCCTTATAATTTTATTTCTTCTTAATTTTTTAATTAATTTTACCTTTTAAAAAGCACTCAGTACTCCTCCGCCTATAATCAGAAATAACTTTCCAAAATTTTAATTTTTTTTATTTCTTTATTTTCTTCACCTCTACACACTCTATGAACACCTTCCAAAACTATATCTTATACTAATTCTTTAAAATCTGCACATACCTATTTATTAACAAAAATATTCCTACAAAATTAATGTTTTCAAACCCTGATACTTATTAAGAGATGGCCAAATGCTTCTAATCAATATAGCCTTCTTTATCTTTCTATCCCTCCCATTTTTAGTATGATTTATCATTTTAATACTTCCCTTTTCAAACATATGTCCTGTCTCTAATGAATGTAAGTAAACAGATGATCTATCATATCTGTTCTGAGTCAACCTTGTGTAAAATGAATTTTTTGTTTCACCCACATAACCATTCCTAATTTTTTTTTACAAAATTTACACTCTATTTTATATACTCCATTTATACAATTTTATATATTTCCTATATATTTATTATCCAAAATATAATATAAAAATATAATTTAATAATGTAATAAAATTTAAAGTGGTAAATAAAAAGAGAAAAAATATGCTTAATATTGTGGATAATAAATATATAGGAAATATAGACAATTGTATAAATGGAATATATAGAATAGAGTGTAAATCTTGTAAAGAAAAAAATATTAGGAATAGTTGGTGGGTGAAACACAAAATTCAATTTACACAAGGTTGACTCAACACAGATATAACAGAAGATCACCTGTTTACTTACATTCATTAAAGACAGCACATAAGTTTGAAAAGGAAAGTATTAAAATGATAAATCATATTAAAAATGGAAGGGATAGAAAGATAAAGGAGGGTGTATTGATTAAAAGCAATAGGCCATCTCTTATAAGGATTAGGGGTTGAAAACATTAATTATTAATGAATAGGTATGTGTAGATTTTAAAGAATTAGTATAAGATATAGTTTCGAAAGGTGCTCATAGAGTGTGTAGATATGAAGAAAATAAAGAAATAAAAAAATTTAAAAAAAAATATTTGAAAATTATTTCGGTTATAGGAGTGCTGAGTGTTTTTAAAAGATAAAATTAGTTAAAACATTAAAAGGAAATAAAATTATAAGGATATTATGTTAATATTATTGTTATTGATTAATGTATAATATATAAGTAATTAACATAGAAAAAATAAATTAGATAACAGGGCAAATTTAAAATTTAAATGCTTAGAGTATGAAAAAATAAATGTTAAAATATAAAATAAAATTTTAGATAAAAGAAGTTAATTGAATATGTGGGATAAAGAGGTTTTAAATTGTAGAGATATTAAAGATCCATATTTAAGCTAATGGTTGGTGTGTTTGAAATGTTTTTTATTTTTATATTTATATATGTATGTGTGTGTATATATATTGGTATATGTATAGATAGGTATATATTAATTGTATATGTTTAAATGCTGTAGCTCTGATGATGACTTCTAAACAACTGAAACTGTAGGCAAGAGGAGATAAAATAAATCATATGTTAAACTGCATTGTAGAGTGTTAATTAAGGTATATATGATGTATTATATTAAATCTATAATATCTGACAAAAACATAATATACATACATGATGAATTATAAAATAGATTTAAAGATAAACTTGAGATATACTATAATTGTTCTGCAATTTTTATGATATAATAAATGTTATAATTACAAAAACAATTGTTTTTATTATATTTTATGTATACATACGTCATATATCTACATATGCAGAAGCTGAACATATTTTAACACAGTTATTTTCATAATTTAATAGTAATTCATTTTAGCTGTAAAAGAAAAAGAGTATTTGTTATTGTTAGAAAACGAACTTTGTTTTTACTTTAGAAGCAATCTAATTTCACTAAATCTTATTTGTTAAAAAAAGAAAGAAAAATAATAAATTTCCTTTTATTAACAGAAAAAGTTGCCTTTTTTTGTTTTAATTATTCTTCAAATTTGAACAATAATCTAACTATACAAAAATATTAATTGCACTATTTATCAAATTATTAATTATAGAGTATTTATATATAAAATACAGCATTTACACATGGTTTTAACCTTCAATATCTACAATATGGGAATAGAAACATACACATTACAAATGGTATCTATACAGCTCCTAAAAAGTATTAGTTTTATATAAATACTTCAAATTTGATTTTTTTATTATAAGCATTATTTACAATAAGTACTAAATAATATTTTAATTTGCGAAGCGCAGATAGTTGAAAATTGA
The DNA here is from genome assembly GCA_028023455.1 of Epiperipatus broadwayi. Lineage (NCBI taxonomy): Eukaryota > Metazoa > Onychophora > Udeonychophora > Euonychophora > Peripatidae > Epiperipatus > Epiperipatus broadwayi. Next base: position 899,578 of record JAQFVV010006426.1, read on the forward strand.
AATAAATTGACATTCTGATTGGCTGTCATATACGTATTTTAATGAGTGCAGTGAGGTTCTGCAGTATCTCAATTTATTTCAATAAGTATTAAAATATTTGAATATATATTTTTAAAGACATATCCATAAAATCACAAAATGAAATGAAATTACTTTTGTTTAATTGGATTCAGTTGATTGCTTTGTTATAATCAGCTATTAAAATGATATAAATTTGCTTTTAAATATTGTTATTATTAATTACAATAAGTTTTATATTTGTTTCAAAAAATAAAAAAATAGTGATCATTTGTAAAACATGGGAAAAATTACAGCTGTTTAGACTACTAGCAGTATGAGATACCAATAAAACTGAAAAAACAGTTTAAAATTTATACTATGCATGCTAAATTCAAACTAATTTTATTTGTGCAAAATAGATATATTTAAAATGGTACTGAGAAGAACACTTGTTCAATTTAAAAAATTATATGAAATTAAGGCATATAAAAATTTATAATATTGCATATCACTTACAGCCATTATTCATTAATTTAAAAATAATTTAGTGAAGTCTTGATCTATTATTATGCAAAAGACAGAACATAAATGATAAATATATAAAAGCAATAAAATGAAAGCCTAGTAATTAAATAAGATTGCTTTTTTATAAATAATCTTTTCTAACTATTAATTTATCATAAAAAAATATTTGTTTTAGTTTTACAATTGTTAAATATTTAATTAGTGCTTATTTTCTTAGGATAGATTTTACATTTCAACTGATCTCTGAAAATGTAAAGATTTCTAAAATATAAGATTTGATATAGTAGTGCCATCCAGTGCAAGCCATAGTAATAAATAGATGCTAGAAAGTTTGCTATTATGGCTTACATTGGGTGGCTCCACTGTATGGAAGGAGTTACTACTGTTTTAACAGCTTGTGTAAACATATGAATAATAACTGTGTGACGTAAGACTTCTAATTTAAAAAAAGCAAAAGTAGTGGGCAAAGTTAAAAATATAGACTGTTTAAAGAATGAGTAGCAAAATGAGAAAAGATGATCGGCAGCAAAGTTGATTCTAATTTAAAAAAAAAAAAAAAATATTAACTTGACATTTTTTATAATAAAATTAATTTGAAATGTCTTCAGATAAAAAAATATTGCTCGAGGATTGTGATTTGTTAATAATAGATTTAAAAAATATCTTAAAAATGATGGATCCATAAACAATAATATGTATTTTTATGGCATTGATTTTGGGATCAAAGAGAACAGATGATAAAATGATATATGATTACACAATGACTTAAAAATTCACTACATAGGCTTTATAAAAATGTTTTCTGTAATGTAATTTTCACTATACCACTCTCATGCAAGATAGAGACTGGTTTCTATCCACTTTTAACATTTTAAAGTGGATAGAAATAAGTCCTACCTTATGAGAATGTGGTGTAGTGAAAATTGCACTACAGAAATATTCATTATTGGATAATCTCTAGTCTAATATATGACTAATAAAAATGATTAATCATAGCAATAGAGATTTATATTTTTTTCAATTTATTTATAAATTCATGTTATGCATAAAATTGTGGAATGAACTACTTAATTAACTTGGGAGCTATCCATGGCTATCTGTGTAATAATAATAGTATTGATAAACAGAGCAAAACTCTCCATACAGTATTGCCACCTGTGCTAAACAGAGTAATCAATGGATGCCAGAAGGGTTGTGCATAAAATCCTTATCTAATGCCTACTCATCCAATATCCCCTGACTAGTTTCTGGCTTGTGGCCTTCGTCAGTGAGGAGCTTTGGAACTGAGAGCACTGCATCTAGATCTTAGGATCTAATGCAACCCTCTAGCAACCACCTTTTATCTCTACTTAACTACAAAACTATGAGAATGAAATTGAAAACACAAAAAATATTTTCAATCTAAGCTCAATAGCTTATATAGTCATATGGGTCTGAACTCAGTTCAGCACCCATACATTTTGGTGTCTGTGGCTCTTTTACAACCATAGCCATCACTATCTTATTAGGCAGGATTGGTGTTAAACCATTAAGCATCACATGGTCACATTTTCTATACTAGCACATTAATTGTTGATAAACAGAGCAAAACTCTCCATACAGTATTGCCACCTGTGCTAAACAGAGTAATCAATGGATGCCAGAAGGCTTGTGCATAAAATCCCTATCTAATTCCTACTCATCCAATATCCACAGACTAGTTTCTGGCTTGTGGCCTTCGTCAGTGAGGAGCTTTGAATCTGAGAGCACTGCATCTAGATCTTCAACAATTAATGTGCTAGTATAGGAAATGTGATCATGTGATGCTTAATGGTTTAACACCAATCCTGCCTAATAGGATAGTGGTGGCTATCATTGTAAAAGAGCCAAAGAGACCAAAATGTATGGGTGCTGAACTGAGTTCAGACCCATATGACTATATAATCTATTGAGCTTAGATTGAAAATATTTTTTGTGTTTTCAATTTCATTCTCATACTTTTGTAGTTAAGTAGAGATAAAAGGTGGTTGCTAGAGGGTTGCATTAGATCCTAAGATCTAGATCCAGTGCTCTCAGATCCAAAGCTCCTCACTGACAAAGGCCACAAGCCAGAAACTAGTCTGGTGATATTGGATGAATAGGCATTGGATAGGGATTTTATGCACAAGCCTTCTGGCATCCATTGATTACTCTGTTTAGCACAGGTGGCAATACTGTATGGAGAATTTTGCTCTGTTTATCAACAATTAATGTGCTAATATAGAAAATGTGATCATGTGATGCTTAATGGTTTAACACCAATCCTGCCTAATAAGATAGTGGTGGCTATGGTTGTAAAAGAGCCAAAGACACCAAAATGTATGGGTGCTGAACTGAGTTCAGACCCATATGACTATATAAGCTATTGAGCTTAGATTGAAAATATTTTTTGTTTTCAAATTTCATTCTCATAGTTTTATAGTTAAGTAGAGATAAAAGGTGGTTGCTAGAGGGTTGCATTAGATCCTAAGATCTAGATATAGTGCTCTCAGATCCAAAGCTCCTCACTGATGAAGGCCACAAGCCAAAAACTAGTCTGCGGATATTGGATGAGTAGGCATTAGATAGGGATTTCATGCACAAGCCTTCTGGCATCCATTGATTACTCTGTTTAGCACAGGTGGCAATACTGTATGGAGAGTTTTGCTCTGTTTATCAACAATTAATGTGCTAGTATAGGAAATGTGATCATGTGAATAATAGTATTCTTTTTATTTTCATTTTTTTTCTAGTTTTAATTAATTATAAATATATTAATTTATTAAGCACAAGCAGATGATATAATAATAATATAAAAGGCTGAAACCTTTGACAGCTGTGCCTTAAAAATGCCTAAATGACAGCCAATCAGATAGTTATAATGACTGCACAAGGAACTCTCAATTCAAACACAAGGCAGAGAAAAAGATGGAACCCATCTTCTTTTCTAATTAAATTTATATATGAATAAGCCAGACTCAAGCATTTTTAAGACACACCTGTCAAAGGTTTCAGCCTTTATTATTATATCATCTGCTTGCATTTAATAAATTAATATATTTACATTTGTTACAATCATTTCATTAGATTTAAAAATTACTGCGTAGTAAATAGAAATATATTACATTATTTATTTGTATATAATATTAAGTGAATTAAATGTGAAAATGTTTAAAGCTTCATGCTCTTAGTTCAAAATGCTTGAGCCTGGCTTATTTATATATAAATTGAAATAGAGAAAAAGATGGGTTCCATCTTTTTCTCATAAAATCTCTGCCTTGTGCAGTCATTATCACTATATGATTGGCTGTCAATTAAGCAATTTTAAGGCACATCTGTCAAAGGTTTCAGCCTTTCATGTTATTTATTAAAATTATTTTAAATAATGAATACAATATTGTCTTAATCAGATATTATTGTGATAACGTAAGTTTTATTTTACCATTTATGTAAGTAGTAATATGTCTCCTTTTTCCTATGTTCATTAGTGAGTGAAAAAAAACAATTCATTTAAAGTCAGGATCTGATATTTAACATTCATTATTGATTGATAGATAGATAAATAGATAGGTAGGTAGGTGGGTGGGTCGATGGTTGAGTAGGTGGGTGGGTGGGTGGGTAGGTAAGTGGGTGGGTAGGTAGGTGGGTAGACAGGTGGGTAGGCAGGTAGATGGGTAGGTGAGTAGGTAGATAGGTAGCTGGGTAGATAGATGGATAGGTAAATATATAGGTAGGTGGGTAGGTAGGTGAGTAGGTAGATGGGTAGGTAGGTAGGTGGGTAGGTAAGTAAGTAGATGGGTGGGTGGGTCAGCATGATTCTAATCCCTTTTAATTGATAAACAATCCAAATAACTTAATTTCTTTTTTTAATTAATTGATATACAGCTTTTAAAGATTTTAATCCCTTCTTGTTTTTTTTGTTTTTCAAAAAAAAAAAAAAAACTACAAAGGAAAAAAAAATTGTCACCTTTTTATTTTTTTCATAATTATATTGAATAAAAATTAAGCACTTATTTTATTACTAAAATGTCTTAAATTTATTGTGTAATCATTTCATTTATGTAAATCTTTTATTCATTTAACCATGCTAAATTTCTATTTAACAACTAGGTTATCCTGAAGCTAACATGAGAAGAAATAATTCTTCTCAGTATGTATATATTAGATAGACTTAAAACTTTTGTTCTATGACCTATTCTTGAAATATATGAATAATGATGTGAAAAATACACATGACCCTCAAAATGCATTTCATGCAAAAGCAGACTTTTCAGTTGGTCATACATGACTTCATTATTTGTGCTGTGTTTATTTTTATCAATGACAAATTATTACAATTTGATTTACAAGTGTCAAATTATCATTAACAATTTATTAAATAAGAAATTATTCTTAGCCCAGACATAAATTTTAAATCTCAGTTAAAGATTAATATATCTGGTTTTAATTAAACAAGAGGTATAAAGTTTATATCTTGGCTATGGATAATCATTAGACTAACAAATAATAATAATCATTAACATATTTATCTGAATTGATTAATGTCAAAATTATGAGTGCAGAAAGTTTGATACTTTCAAATCAAAGTATATATATATATATTGTACCGCTAATGAATAGCACTACATGTTTCATAATTTTTAAAAAAAATATATAGTTAGTTTAAAATTTTTAAAATGAAATTTTAAAAATGTAAAAATACTGCAGAATCATTTATTAGTAAATGATCAGATTAAATTTCACAAAAGAAATAAGTAAAGTTTTAATAAATGAAATATTAGTACTAAAGTGTTTAAATAGTTTTTTGTAAGAGATTCAAAGTGCCAAAAGGCAAAGCGTTGTGTCATCTTGTCATTAATAAAAAATATATAAGAGTTTTAATAGTTAAAGAGTGAATAAAAAAGGCAGGGGGGGGGGAATTAACTAAGTAAAAAGTTAAAACTAGAATTCTCTCTTTTTATAAATTTAAAGAAAAAAATGTATGTGTATAAAATGAAAATTGGGTTAAAATATGAAAGGAAAGCATATAAACTTAAATCCACTTAAAGACTGCTTGGCCAATGAATAGAAGGAAGGGAACAATAACTATAAATTGCAATAAATGAAGACAAAGAAAAATGATTGAAGACTGGTATCTTATCCAAAGGCTAGATTAATGTATAAAAAAATGCAGATTAAAACACAATGGGAATGTAATTAATAAAATTTGTAAATTAATTAAACCAGATTGGAGTAATAACTAGAAAAACAATAAAGAGAAGTTGTATAAAAGGACTGAAAAATCCATTCATTATTATTCTTCATTATTCTTTATTCTTCGTGCACATTAATCATCAAGATTAAAACTATTATAGCTGTATAGTACTGGCATATTCATATTGCAACCTAGGAAGAGCTTTCAGAGAAGAGAAGACAGGGAAAGCTACTAGCATCCCCAACATGTGAGTAGGTGTCTTCACATTTACTGAAGAACCATCTAACATCATGAAGTGCTAAACAGTCACCAGAGTATGCAGCCAGTCTTCAGTCCGGGTCCTCCAGAACATCAGAAGACCTCCATCTACAAGTCATGCAGACACAGTGATCTAAAAATCAAGGAATATCTATTTCAGTGAATGTAGAAAGTCAGCCAGAAGCCAAAATTATTAATGAAGTCCAAAAACCCAACTGGTTGGTAACCAATACAATAAGAAAAGGTGAGAAGTCATATCTCTCAGAATGTAAAGTGCAAAAATCCTAGGTAACTATGAACTTTCTTATTCACATTTATAAAGTGATCCATGTTCAAATAAAAAGACTTTGTTGAAATTTGAAAGCTATAGACTTTGTTGAAATTTGAAAGCTATAGCAATCTTCAAGTGTCTCCTATAAGTCATCAAATAGAATAAATCCTAATATGTGCATGCATATTTAATTTTCTCATAATGTATTTTAATATTTGCAAAGCTTTTCATTAAGTAACAAATTTATATGTCAATGTGTATGTATATATTTAGATTTAAATGTTTTAAATATAGTAATATTTATAATTACATATATATGGATCTGAAACTTGGACACTTAATAGAAGAGCAATACAGACTTCAGACCACTCAAAGAAGTATGGAGAGATGCATGTTGGGAGTAACAAAAAGAGATTGAAAATGCAATGTATGGGTAAGAGAACAAACAGGTGTTACCCATCTCATTGAAAAAAATTAAAAGACTGAAGTAGAGTTGGGCTGTACATATTGATAGAAGAAATGATAATGGATGGACAATTGAAATTTTAAACTGGATTCCAAAAGATTGTAAAAGACCCAGAAAGAAACCACATGTGAGATGGATGGATGAAATAAGAAAGTGTGCAGGGGTGATGTGGAGAAGAGAAGCTAAAGATAGGAAAAGATGGATTGAACTTGGAGAGACCTTCATCCTGCAATGGATTGATAATGCTTGATGATGATGATCTTAACTAAGAGTGTGTTTAAACAAATTTATAATGTCTTTTATTATAATATTTTTATTACTTTTTTATGAATAGTATTTTAAATAAACCATTTGTTTGTTAATTAATGTTTGGTCGGTTATATTTGATAATTATGCCACTAATAGATAGTCTACAGTTAAATATAAGCATTAAGCAATATGTATAGTTTGTCTCCTTTATACTTAAATAAAAGAGCTAGCTAGGGATTGATGAAGCACTAAATTGTATACCTGTCATCTAAGTATGCTAATTATAACTTATGATTAACTGGCACCTGAGGTTTTACCTTGAAACAAATAAAATGCTTTGGAGGGCAGGGGTTCAAATTTCGCAACCAAGAAGTTCTATAGCATGGAAATGTGGCCATAGGTTATACTTTGTATAACCTCGGTCTGGTTATAGGTGCCCTTGGTCTTATCCACCTTCTGTATTTGACTTCTCCACTTGAAAGGCCGATTTGCTGCGAAAGTAAAAAGTGCAGCTGGCACAGATCAAGATTTAATTGTAAATTTATAATCAGGGTGATCTTCTCCCACCCGGTTCAATATATATATATATTATAGAAGCATGGTTTATTAAAACAATGAGCTTTTTAAGTATTTAGCATTTAATTGTTAGAACTTTGATAATATTATTTAATTTTTGATAACTATAAGTAGCACACTAACATTGAGAGTATATTCATCCTTCACTCCATCTCCTACAATCAATACACATGGCCACATACACGTGAAAAAGACAAATGTTCCACAACATACATATTTCATGCAAAAACAGCACTCATCAGTTGACCCAGATCATAATCTTCCACACACACATATAATCAGTGCTTGGTTTATATTAAGATAGCAATTCCTTAAATTTTATGGGACAGGCTTCAGTCTTCTCATCCTTCCAATTATTCAATCATCCATTTCACAAAAAAACCAATGATAGAATGTTCAAAGGCCTTATTGGATTTGATATTGTAGTCATACCCATGTAGACATCATATAAATCTAACACCTCATATTACCAGACCAATATGTATCCATATATATTAATAGGAGAGGGATGGGCTAAGCTTATACTATAATGTAAGCTATTTCCAAGGCAATGTATAATTTGCTTATACTGAATGTTTCTTATATATTAAGTAGAGGGATTTGAACTTAGGATTTTTCAGTCTATATTCACTCTCCATTCCATCTCAAGCAACTAATATAAACTGAATACTGACTGTATGTATTTGTGGGAGATTATGATCTGGCCTAACTAATGAGTGCTGGGTTTGCATGAAATACATATATTGGATGATAAAGAAAAATGATCTCCAATATATGTATTTCATGCAAACCCAGCACTCATTAGTTAGGCCAGATCATAATCTCCCACAAATACATACAGTCAGTATTCAGTTTATATTAGTTGCTTGAGATGGAATGGAGGGTGAATATAGACTGAAAAATCCTAAGTTCAAATCCCTCTACTTACATATATAACAAACATTCAGTATAAGCAAATGAAATAGATATTAAATTGTACACTCTATTATAATATCTTTTATATTATATTTACATAATTAAATACATGAAATTACTATAATAGTTTCAAAAATTTGTCAAGATATTCCAATAATTATATTATATATTACATCTAATGATATAAAATATTCATTAAAGTAAATAATTTAGTTTTAAAAAATTTAGATGCAACAAGCAATAGCAAATTCCTATTGAAGACGATCATGTAACATTTTTTGGTCATAGCAACAAGTTAGCCCTGTGCAATTAAATCCTGTAAATTAACTGTTAGATTCTGGAATTTGAGATCCTAGGATTGATTCCTCTTCTGGCTCTTCCAGAGCCCACACTTCTTATGAACTCAAAAAGGCCACACAAAAACTATTTTGTTTACAAGTTAATTCAACCTCACTTTAGACTGAGAATTTAACATCTAAATACTTGAATTTGCATCTGTAATTATTTTTGGTGTCATTTTTCACAAGTTATCTAAAAAATGTTGACTTTATAAATAAATTTGATTTTGAGTTACAATGTATCAATTAAAAGTTATCACAATATGAAATGCACAAAACTTCCTGTGAAGTATTCGATTGTAATCTATTATATGGAATCAAATTAAATTAATGGTATTGCATGTCTTTTTTTCATTTGTACTTTAAAAATGCAAACTTTATCACATTTGCATTATTTTTATTACATATGGTATTAATATCCTACATTTTAATAAATTATGGTTTTGTGTAATAAATATCTAAAGATTTTTTATTTTTTCTTTAAAAAAAGTGGTAATAAGCTATCTTTGATGAGCTGCACTTTGCACTCTCTTTTCTCATTACCAAACAGATAGTAGTTAATTGTCTGTCGCTCACAGGGAATAAAGTAATTGAATGATTGAGCTGCAGAAATGATAGAACTGAAATGCGATCCACAGTTCTTTCAACTCTACCATTCTGTCACTATACAATACAAAGCACAGCAACACAATGAATGGATAAATCTTGTGAAATCAGTCAATGATAAAATAAATTTCAAATAAATTAAAATGAAATAAATCCACATCAGCATAAAACAGTAGCATCATATCTCACCCCCAATCCATTGGTATCCTAAATATTTGCCTATTTGCCTGCCTATTACCATATCTCTTATCAAAATTAAAGCATTTGTTATTAACATTTCAAATACCTTAATCTGGCCATTCCTTGTTCCTACAGCTACATTTTGTATTTCATCTGAAAATTGGCAGCATTGAATTGCAGAGCCAGCATCGCTAAAAAAGAATAATAATTAGTAAACAATTATTTCAATTATATTTTATATTAAAATTAATTTTTTAACCAAATCCAATATTTGAATATTACTTATGCAAAACTTGATTCTTTCACCTTTCTATATTAAGCAAAAATATTTTTTTCTCCATTATAGTGTCATTTATTTATCAATAGTTACCAGATGGTTGTGCAGATTACTGATTTTCCTCAACCCAAGGTTGATTTCTGAATTTTCTCTTTATCAATAAGGACCTGAGATTCAAAACTGGATTCAATGAAATTAAACATCTGGAACCTCAGTTAATCCTTTTTTACTATCATACTAATAAAAAACCCTAAAGATTTGATTTCGAGCTAGCCTCTCTCTCTATATATATATTCTAACTAGATTTTGCTTAAATATAAATTAACGAAAGATGCATTTCTTAAGTATCAATCAAATATGCGATGTATAGATTAATATATTTCATACGTATAAATTTAATATAATAATCTCCTTCGTGCGACCGCGTTACAAGCCAATTGTAACTAAATAAAAATCAATTCTAACAAATGAAAAGTTATTCTTTATTTTGTTAACTTTATAAAAACTTATTAAATTAACATGAAACGCATTTTGCAATCTCTCGATCGGTCATCCACATTGTATTTTAAGTAGAACTAAAACGATTGGGAGAGTTTACAAATATCACATATTATTGGATAGTTTCAGCCAATTATAACTTTATTCTAACCAATGATAATTTTATTCCAATGGTCACGCATCCACGTTATGGATTGATTGTACTGTATTTAAATTTGTATGGCATTTAAACACTTGCAGTTAAATTGCATGCCAATTATAACATTTTAAGGATGGATCGATGGATGCTTCATCATTCCCAGCTGACACTATTTCTGAAGCCTACTGGGATGATGATGATGGTACAGAACATCTATAAGCTTAATTGCCAGGGTGTCAAATTGCAACTTTAATAAAATATAAAGGTTAAATCTTAATTCAATACTCTTAATAATGATATTTCATGAATGGGTTAATACATAATCAATTTAGAGATCACTGTGAGAATGCATTAAAATTGACAATATTAATATCTATAGGAATTCTTGGTTATTCTCAGCGCATTCCCATTCACTATGATTAAAGCTACAATTAAATTTTACTCTAATTACAAAGTTCTATATCCATCTCCACCCTCCTGATCCATCCCTCCATCGACTTCACATCCATATGTCTATTACACTATTATTTATTTGACTATTAAAATTTACATTTTACTAGCTCATTTCTCTCATTATAATCTCTTCTCAGGGTTTTTCGAATAATTAGATGTGGAAATCGAATAAGCTGCGACAGATTATTGGTGATAAACACTCCTCTCTTGATCGCTTCCAAGGTGATCTCAGTTGTCTTTAATGCAGTTTAACATCTATTTACATCAAAGCTCGGAATAATTTAAGCTTATTAAATCTTTTAGAAATACATTATAAACTTATTCATAATTATAACAAAATTATAAAGAAGTGCGTCTAGAGAGGTGTTTGAATACAACGGATGGGGAAAGGTTTTTATGCCCACCCTCTGCATTCGCTATCACTCAATACTATCTCTATTCATGGTTTATATTTCAACAATATTAAATTATATGGTAATTCTAGGTATCTGAAATTAACCTTTTAAATAATTTTACTGAATATTAGTTACGTACATGATAATTCAAATATTAATAATAATATATTGATGTATGATTGGATTAGAAATATCTAGATAATAATAACCCACAAAAACATTGAGGCATATGCAAATTTTATTTAAAACAAATAACAAATGTTATTTGACAAACTACTATTCAATACAGAAAACATATACATTATATTTACGCTTTCATTTTATCTTAAATATAGTGAATACCAATTCCTTCCCGTTTTCAATGCTTTCTCTTTTATTACTGATTTGTTTTAGAACTAATTTCTCCTCTAATTAAATTTAATAATTTTATTTAACGAATCTAAAATTAATATTCCCTCGCAAATTTCTTAATCTTATCCTATCATCCTGATCAAATATTCTTTTGCCCTAATCTTTACAACAGAGATATCTTAAGAATAGTGAGACTAAGTCATTGCAAATAAATCGGCATCTATGTCAATCATCACCATAGTGTACACACTCTATGCTCATGTTCTTATGACATAATAATATTTTAACAGTATTACCTTTCCAGCGAAGTTCTCAGCTGGCTATGTAAATATTTATTAAATAAATTTATATACGCATTGCTTACGCTTAAACATTCATAAGTTTTATTTAACCCTTAATTTCACATTTATCAACTTTATTATTTTTGGCTCGAATGATAAATTAAATCTACAAAACAATATTCAAGTACACCGATCGCACATACATTAACGGCATTTATTCTGACATTAAATTGAGTTTGCGACCTGGTATCCAATACTTATAATAATGCTTATCATGGCTATCTCTCATACACACGTAAGGAATATCAAACATTAATATGAGGCAGGCAGTGACCCGAATAAGAGAGAATCTTTTCACTAAGGTTGAGATATGCTAGGAATTTTTATCGCGTCATACCAAAACATAGGTATACCAATTATCTCTGGCCATCAAAATAAGAAACCTTCTTACGGTGTAGAGAATACTCAAGTGGGAAAACTCTTTCACTAGGTTCAAATACTTTATGAATATAGCATAAATATTAGCAAGCTAGACTTCACTGGCTTTGTGGAGACTTTGTCTATCCACATACAGGTTGAAACATCAAATTATACAAGTAAAACTTTCACGTCTTTAATATTCTTGCAAATTGGTGCACCGGAATATGAGCCCATAAATTTTCCAAGCATAAATCAGCTTGTTTCCAGCCTTAAATCTATGATAACAATAATAATAAATAATAAGAAATGTGTATAAAATTCTCAAAACTATTTCCATGCACTTTTATAAGAAAATGATGATATTATGGCTCAATAAACACACAATTTTATTTATAAGTCTAAGCATTCAACAATAACCTCTGATACTAATAATAATATCTCTAAATGTTTTTTTTTTTTAAATTGTTTGCAAAGCATTTTAAATAAGGCACATCAGAGCGACATGATATAAATTTCACCTACCCCCAAAATGACAATAATAGCAAAAGCATTTAAAAATAAACACATTCAAAAATCTGATATCAATATCACCTACCCCCAAAATAACACTATTATAATTACAGCATGAATTAATTTTAAAATGGATATACATACTTAAACATAAAGAAAGAAATTCTTTTTTTTTTTATATTAAATGTCCTACATACATTATAGCAAATAATAAAAAAAATTATACTTATATAAAGTTCTTTAGCAAGTTTCCTTCAAGTTCCTGATTTCCATTTTTCCTTTTTCCTCCTCCTTAATCAATTTATAAGAGCACATAAGTCTTTGTAGCAAAAAAGTTATTTTGATAGAGTTTGATTCCTCTGCCATCATATATACAATTTTTATTTTGCTGAACAGCATTCCTCATTTCTAATTCTATGCAGATTACAGTTAAACTTTTTAATTTTATGCAGGTTACAGTTAAACTTTTTAATTTTATGCAGATTTCAGTTAAACAGCATTTGTTTAACTTTTTCACAATATAAGTCTGTTTCTGATTGTCTTTTTCCATTTTTGAATTCATTTTATATTTAAATTGACTTATATATACGATATCAAACTTCTGGATTTTAAATTTTACTATTTGCTGATACAATCATGATTACTTGTTAACTTCTGAAGATTAAAGATGTGTGCCAATTTAAATTTTATTCAATACACATTGTCTTTTCTTAATACAATGTTAAATTGAGCAAAGTTATTCTTAAGAGACAAAAAGTAACAATAAACAATTTTTAAATTTTATAGCAGTTTTTCTCTAAGTCAATGAAAGAAAAACTTGCAAAAAGAAAGTTTCAAATATAAAAGCTGCTCCCTTCTGCTCACACAGAGATTTTATAGAGAAAAGCCACCTGGCCATTTTCTTTCTTAATTGATTTGTTTCCTTTTCTCTAGTTAATTTTTCACTTTTTTGTTCTTTTAAAAAAACCCATGCCAAATTCCAATCTGTATTTTAACAGAAAACCACAATTAATTTTACAATTCAACAGCTATAATTGCCAATTAATTTTTAACATTTCACAGACTATCATCGTTAATTGCACACTTAAATTCCTTGGTGAAATTTATATTATTTAAAGACTCTGATAATTGACTGAGTAATATAACACCATGAAACCTACACTAAAAGTAAATAACAGAAAAAGCTTTCTTCCCCCTTTTACAAAATATATTTTGCAGCTCAGTTTCAAACCCAGACTTTGAATTAAATTTGCCTGCTAATATTAAACTTATTAAAATGATTTAATTTTTTATTTAAAGATTTCTTTACAAAAATGATAATAGACAGGGTATGAGCACAGACTTTCACATGACCCACCACTCTCCACACCATCTCACAACACTGATACACCTGAACACACATATGTTGAAAAGATAAATAATCACCAATATACGTATTTCATGCTAAACCAGCAATCATCAGTTGGTCCAGATTACCATCTCTACACATATTGGTGATTATTTATCTTTTCAACATATGTGTGTTCGGGTGTATCAGTGTTGTGAGATGGTGTGGAGAGTGGTGGGTCATGTGAAAGTCTGTGCTCATACCCTGTCTAAAACATATATAGACACAGGTATATATAAGCCTGTGTATTTCAGCTATTACATATTAGAGATGTCTGCCTATCCCTTGCATATGTATTTAATGGATTATGTCCTGTACATGTGGGGTCAGATTGACCTTAGGTCAACATGGGTGTGACAATAATCTCGGCCTCAGGGTGCCCTTTGAGCGTTCCATCATCAGATTTTCAATTGGATGGACGGTTGAAGAGTTGCAGTGTGGAGTGGATTGAAGCCTGTCCATTAAAGTAGGAGGATTTGCTATCTTAATATATATCTGAGCACTTGTAGCATATATGTGTAGAGATGGTAATCTGGACCAACTGATGATTGCTGGTTTAGCATGAAATACGTATATTGGTGATTATCTTTTCAACATATGTGTGTTCGGGTGTATCAGTGTTGTGAGATGGTGTGGAGAGTGGTGGGTCATATGAAAGTCTGTGCTCATACCCTGTCTATTACATATATAGACACAGGTATATATAAGCCTGTGTATTTCAGCTATTACATATTAGAGATGTCTGCCTATCCCTTGCATATGTATTTAATGGATTATGTCCTGTACATGTGGGGTCAGATTGACCTTAGGTCAACATGGGTGTGACAATAATCTTGGCCTCAGGGTGCCCTTTGAGCGTTCCATCATCAGATTTTCAATTGGATGGACGGTTGAAGAGTTGCAGTGTGGAGTGGATTGAAGCCTGTCCATTAAAGTAGGAGGATTTGCTATCTTAATATATATCTGAGCACTTGTAGCATATATGTGTAGAGATGGTAATCTGGACCAACTGATGATTGCTGGTTTAGCATGAAATATGTATATTGGTGATTATTTATCTTTTCAACATATGTGTGTTCGGGTGTATCAGTGTTGTGAGATGGTGTGGAGAGTGGTGGGTCATGTGAAAGTCTGTGCTCATACCCTGTCTATTACATATATAGACACAGGTATATATAAGCCTGTGTATTTCAGCTATTACATATTAGAGATGTCTGCCTATCCCTTGCATATGTATTTAATGGATTATGTCCTGTACATGTGGGGTCAGATTGACCTTAGGTCAACATGGGTGTGACAATAATCTCGGCCTCAGGGTGCCCTTTGAGCGTTCCATCATCAGATTTTCAATTGGATGGACGGTTGAAGAGTTGCAGTGTGGAGTGGATTGAAGCCTGTCCATTAAAGTAGGAGGATTTGCTATCTTAATATATATCTGAGCACTTGTAGCATATATGTGTAGAGATGGTAATCTGGACCAACTGATGATTGCTGGTTTAGCATGAAATACGTATATTGGTGATTATTTATCTTTTCAACATATGTGTGTTTGGGTGTATCAGTGTTGTGAGATGGTGTGGAGAGTGGTGGGTCATGTGAAAGTCTGTGCTCATACCCTGTCTATTACATATATAGACACAGGTAAATATAAGCCTGTGTATTTCAGCAAAAATGATAAGAAATGATTATTAATTGTGAACTTTACAATCAAAAATCTATAATCAGATTAAATACACACACGTGTTGCATGTATACATTTCTTTAAATTGACTGATTTAATGCCTTAATCTTTATTTATTACAACTATTATACCTATATTATTATTATTTTTCATTTACTTTCATGAACTATTTATTCTCACTTAGTATAAAATAATGTCCATTCATCATCACTATCTTATTCACACATCTCCTCCCTTTTCTCAGTTAACTTATCAACAAATGTATAAATCTTGCTTTTCTAAATATATTTTTAATATTAACTTAACCCATAAATAAAATAAACTAATCTTTTGATTACAAATACCTTAATAATAAATTTTCAGATTGTTTACTAAGTCAAATGTATGCAATCTTTATAAATATGGGTTCGAACTTGGTCTTGGCTAAAATTTTTCTTATTAAAGAAAAAAAATTATAAACTATGAGGAAAATTTTGATTGAACCTTCTCTTCCATGGTTAACTTAAAAAATGGAGTCTTGGACAAATCCAAGGGCTACAATATATATATATATGTCTATCTGTGTTACATGTTTTATAATTTAAAATAAATAAGCAAATTAATAAGAAAAGAGAAATGGAAAATAGTTTGAAAAAAAAGTAGATGTGCAAAAATAAAATAAAAATTGCATCATTTTTTTTAGAATAAAACTTTATTAAGATTGGGATGAAGAAAAAGAATTAAAAGAAATAAAGATTTAAGATCTGCCCTCTTCTTTTTATAAATTAAATTTAGAAAAAAAATATTAAAAGAATAAAAAAAAATGAAATGTTTAAAAATAAAACTGACAATAGAATTAATTAGAAAATGTATAAACTATCTCATCAGCATGAATGTGATAAGATAGTTAGATAAATCTAGAGAAAGATTACATAAAAAATGTAAAACTAATTAAACCAATTAAAGTTATGATAAAAAAATAAACAATGGGAGAGTTAGGTATTAAAAAGGCAAGTTGTCCATTATTTCCAATTTCATTCAAGTTTCATTGAAGTCTCAGTTCAGTTCAATTTTCATTTCAAATTTTCCAGTTTTAATCAGTAGTTGCAGAGTTTTCTAGTTCACCAGTTCATCAGAAAATATAAATGTATAAGCTGCAGATGTAGCAACATGTGTTGCTAGAGATCTTTGGAGTAATCAACTAGGCTTCATGCCCCAGGTCCTCAGCTCCAACAACTGCTCTTGCCTGTCTCATTCACAATATAGATGCTGCCACATACTCTCCCATTGTTCATCTGAAGAATGGAAGAAAACCTATAAAGTCATCAATGGGTACCAAAAGGCTAACGAGTTGGAAATCAAAAACAATGGAAATGTTTCATCTTGATATCATGAAAAACTTAGGTAAATAAACTTTTTCAATCAGAAAGATCTAGATATACATTTTTCTTTTAATGAAATGAACTATATATGAAAGACAATCAGTAATATTGAATCTCTTAACAATTAATGCATATGTATTTATTCTTTGTGTTAAATTGCACTGTTAGAATTATTTAAATGTGTGTGCATGCTGAATAAATAAATGTTTGCTTAAAATGTTACTTGGTTTATACTCTCTTTTTTAACTGACAATCACCAGTAATTAAAAAAATTAGAATATTTCTGTTTAATTAGTATTGCACTGGGTCCTGTGGTCAAGATTATGGGTTAGCCTGAGAATATTTCAAGTGCTGGGTTTGTGTGCCTATCATCTGGGTATACCAAATGTATATAGCATATATGGCTGGATGGTGTCTGAGACTTGTTCTCAAAACAAATAAAGTGCTTTGGATGGCAGGTTTTGACCCAGAAGTATGAAGGGGTACCACATCCAGGAAAAATGGTCAAGGTTGACCATTTGTGTATCCTCAATATGGCCATAGGTATTATTGATGGTTAATCTGTCAATAGTATTCCAACCTCTGCTTGAATGTGTGATCCTATGCTAGAGGCATTAAATAAGAAAGCCGATCTTGTAAAGTAAAATAATAAAATGTAATGAATAGCTAATGTTAATAAATAATAAAGATGTAAAAATAATTAATAATATATAGTAAAAATGATAAATATAAAATATTATTTTTAGACAACAGATGCTGGTAAACAAACCACAAAGGTCCATGTGAGTATCAGATCATTACAATATATCTGGCATCAAATCAGTGACTATATAAAATGCCAAAAACCCAGTGGCTTTAAACTCAAACTAACCTGTTTATATAATTATATGGATCTGACATAAAGTCAGTATTTATATATCTTAGTAAATTGTTCTGAGTATCTTTTTTCTTAGTTAGGATAATGAATTCAAATAATTTTCTTGAATTTTTTAATATTGTGTAAATATGTTTCTATTTTCCCTACATGATATCATTATTAATATTAATTTTGAACTATTCTAGAAAGTTGTTTCTTTGATAGTTTGGACATCATAGCTGCTGGATGTACTTTTACATTGATTTTGAGGGATCAATAATTATAAATCAACTTTATTCAAAGACTATCCCCCTCTTGGTTGCCTAGTTTCAAAATTGCTAAATAAATTTTAGAACCATAAACTATTATGAGTAATCACTAGAATATGTAGTTGACACATCAAAATTTATTCTAGCTTAAAACAGGGCATTAAACAAACATTTAATGCAATTGAAAAACAATAATTATAAACATTGGCTAGCTTGCACCATAAGCTGATTAACATTTTCCCATATATTTTATAGTCAGACACTTATTTACGATATCTTACTATTAATAAAGTAATAATAACAAAAATAGAAAATTAAGTTCAATCTAACCTATTGCTGCTTCTAAATTAAATGGGTAATATGATGATGATAACTGTCATCATCACATCATAAATGATTATTGCCTAGCACTATGTTAATCTTGAAAAACTAAATGGTAAATAAAAAGCATTCATTAGAAGTCATACATACCCTAATATTTAATTTATTTCATGTCCACAAAATAATATTAAATTTTTTAAGAGACTTACAACTCCTTTGGTGAATTTCTCCATATGATGCATATAAAATAGCATTGTGTCTGTGTATTCCCATTATTCTATGCTTTAAACTGAGCAATTAAATTATTAAATCTTGCGGGTTTACTTGTATATCAGTGGCAAAGCACAGAACCACAATACGGATATTATTATTAGCAACCAAAGTACTGAAAATTACTAATGCACATTAGATGACTACCTCAACAACTAGCTATCATTGCCACAGCTTCTTCTATAGTGGAAAATTTGATCTTTCAAATAGCACATGAGGGATAACATTACTGAAAATAAGCTCCTCAGAGCAAGGCAACATGACTATAATAATGGTGGTTCCCAAGCCTATCTTTCAGGCATAAGTGTAGGCATGGATGCAGTCTCACTACCTAAAAAAAAGGGAAAACACATCAAAGATAAATGATCTTCTCCAAGGAATCTAGTTATCTAAGCTATAAATGAAATGTTTTGAAAAACATTGACCTCGCATGGCAAATACATATAATAATGGGAGAACATCTCCATCCCACAAACATGATAAATAGTATACTATCTGATAAAATCCAGAGCTATAAAGCATAACTAATTCTAACAATTGCAAGATACAAATTTATCACTAATAATAAAAATTAATAGCTTATATCAACACTAAACTCCACCCGTTAAACAATATCCCAAACCGACAGGAACATACTAGTCAAAATGACTATAAACACATTAAAATAGTATAGTGAATATTTGCATAAGATAAGGAATACACACACAAATAATGAGCATAATAAATATTAATGAAATTATGGTGGACAGACTGATGCAATAAATATTATTAATTAAATAGCTATTAAATATTAATTAAATAGCTATAATGAAAAAAATTCTTTCTCAGAAAAATTCAGAATGCAATTTCTGTTAAATATTAAACTTCTGATAAACACAGATGTAACAGTTATTTGCCCTTAAAATTACAAAAAAAAATAGGCAAATTTAAATTAAACACTTCACCAATATATATTGTGTAATAAAAATATCTACACACTTTATTGCAAACTCCTTGAGACAGCTTCAAATAATAAAGTAAGATACCTTGACATATAAAATAAAGCATAAAAAATATACATAATTATTATGTTATCACTTATTTTAAAATAAAATAAAACAACAATGATAAGTACTAGGTCTAGATTAATTTGATTTTTTTTTACTACTGACAGCTTCTTCTTCAGCAGGTTAAATCGCTAATATATGCTAATAATGATAAACTTAGTTCATTAGTAAAGCTTCATCAGCAGTAGGTAACCTGTTATGGTGTGAGGTTCCATGTTATTTGATATATGCATAATATCGACACATTCATACTTAACAAACCAATATATTATTTTTTTTATAACAACAAAGCAGCTTCAACTTTCACTATGATAAAAGACAAGTACATAAATAAGATATTTTACTTTAAATATAAACAGGTATGGATCCATTGTACAAAGACACAATTTAAACATGAGCTAGCTAGTTTTAAAATATGACACTTAATTGTGTAAATTTATTAGTAGATATAGAATTCTAGTAATTGTCCATGGTTTCACTAAATGTCCTTTATTATCATTTATCAACTTTTCTTTCATTTTATTCTGGTTTATTCAATTTAATTATTTAACAGCAAAAAAAAAAATTTTTTTTAAAGTTTTTCCATTCTCTCTCTACAAATGCAGACGATCAATGAATATTTCTGTCATTAAAAAAATGATATTTTATTTTCTTAATAAAACTTAAATTTCTGAAGGCAGTATTAAATTTGCAGTTGTTTTTTTTAAAAAGCATTTAGACATTTCATTTTCTTTTTAAAAAGTTAATGGTTAATCACTAAGCATTTATTCAAATTAGTTTAGTTTTGAACAGTTCTTAATTTTTTTTTTAAACTTGGTTTTAAATTTGCAACCCCAAAGAATAAGATTGATTATCATAAAATGATTTAGTATACTGATCAATACGAATTTCTTAATTAATGGAAACATTTTCACCTGTTGAACTCCAAAGTTAAATAACAGTTATACTTTTTAAAAATTAAGTAATAAACAACACATAATATCTTGGCACATGATGTTACAATGAAATTTAGAAAGTTTCAGTTTAATAAGCATGAATCTTAAGTTAACGATTTTACAGAACTATACTTTAACATTTGTTTTATAAAACTAAAAAGAACAACTACAGTATTAAAATTTAATCAATGACAAAAGTCAGTGATAAAAAAATCAATCCAAACTCCCTTTGTCTTTAGTTTTCTCTAAAAAAAAAAACATCACATCTCAGCGTTCTGCGTTCCATTTCAAAGTTAATAAGAAATCAACTAATTAAAATGAATAAAGTTTTTTTTTTTAATAATAAACAGAAAATAAATATGGTGCTTGTCTTATAGCTAAAGTTGCCGTTGGATGGCACCGTTTTCATGCTAAAAATATAAAATATGAACATTCACGGGCCGTTGATTTTAATAATTTTTCTGTGCTTTTTTGTAATGCGAAAATAAAAAACAAAACAAAATCATCTTTTTTAAATATTATTTTTTATTAACGTATACAATTTAAATGACAATAATAAATGTAAAATAAAATCAACAAATTACAATTTGATTCGTGTTTTTTATATCGTATACTTTTTAAATTGTGTTACGGCTTTTTTATCAATTTTCTATCGGATATTTTTTTACTTGTGTTACAGCTTTTTTTTTTTTTATCAATTTTTTATCAGATATTTTTTTACTTGTGTTACGACTTTTTTGTTGTTGTTTAACTAAAAAATAATAATTGTAATAAAAGTAAAAGTTGTTACAGTTAGATTTAGGGTTAGGTTTAGGGTTAGTTTTAAGATTAGGTTTAGGGTTAGAGTTAGTTTTAGGGTTAGGGTTAGTGTTCTGTTGTTTGTAATGCTAAAATAAAAAAATTCAAAATCATAACCATACTCGAACAAAAGAAAGAAACTCAAACTTTTTTAAACAACAACAAACACATACAAATGTCTTCTTTACTTATTAAACATGTTTATAATATTTGCTTTTTATGAAATTTACAAAAAAACCTGTATATTTGGCCTTTTCTTATTGGATATTTTTTTCGTACCGCTCTTTTTTACTTCAAAAATATACAGATGGTAGAATCTTCTTTGTCTCGTGGAATGTTACTAACAGTACGTTACTTGACACGTTACTTAATTGCAACTCAATAAAAACATAGATATTTAACATTTTCCCAAATAAAAGTTCAATACAGTACATTGTAAAAAGTCTTATAATTATTGCTTTAAAAATCTGAACATTTCAATAGTTTAAAATAAAAAAAAAAATACAATGAAAACAACATTCCAATACAATTCAAATACAAACTCTCTCATCAAGCCGTAATTATTTTATAAATTGTGCAAATTCGGAAAATGTATTTGCTGCTATGCGACATACATGCTGTACTGCGACGCGACATAGTGGCCTGCATTCTGTAGCACAACAAAAAAGTTGTATTATAGAAAACGTGTGTTCAAACATGTCGGCCGCAGAAACAGCATTTTTATGTGTTTTGGCGCAAAAACCACACCATAGAGTGGCATCTTTAGCTAAAAGATGAGTACCATAAATGTAATAATTTACTGATTCTCATATTTCAAATCCAATAATATTTTTAATTTTACCATGATTTCATTTATACCAGAAGTTTAAAATAATAAAGTTAACCCTTTGTTCATCCAGTTTATTATATATTTTACTTTTAAAGTTTAATAAATAAATTAAATATTTTAATGAATAGAATCAAAGATTTAAAGGTCAATAAGTAAATACATTCATGTACACACACACACAATGGGTCAAAAACTAACTTTCTTTAAGATAAGCTTATTTTAATAATAAATCCTAAACTTTGAATAATTAAATAAAATAATTTACCCAACTTATAAGCAATTTAGTAACCTAATAAATTTTAAACACTTACAATTAAAATATTCATTCAGTTAGCTTTCTTTCATTCTTTCTTTCTGTCTTTCTTTTAACTTTTATAAAATTTAACATTATGAACGCACACTTTATTAAATATTGACTAAATATGTATAAAGCAGTTATATAATTTATTAATACCTTTTATTAAGTAATTATTTAAAACTAAAGATATGAAATATTGCCTATTAAGTGATACAATTTTATTTACAGATTAAATAATAGTTTTATATCTCTAGTCATTAGTTTTATGTTATCTTTAATTTTTTTTAGATGACAATTATCATATAATGCACTGTTAAAATGTTTAATAAAAGCATGTGGCAGATCACATGGTTACAATATATAGATAGAAAAAAAGAATAATGAACCAAAAACAAAATGCTAAGACTATATTTATAACAATAAAATATTTAATTACTGGTATTTTACATGGTAACAATGTTGATTCATAACAGTAGTAATACACATTAATTTACACATGCACACACACATATATAAAACACAATAATACAATAAATGTTTGCTAATAAAATATTGCAATAAAATGTAATTATATTCCAAATAATGAAAAATAATGAAATAAATTCCTATATAAACTTTAATCAATAGCACTATTTTCGATTATATTCATAATCATTTTCAACTAAAACTGACTTAATTTCAAAATGGAGTAAAATAGCATCAACCAAAACCATGCGTTGATTTACATATCCCATAATTCACTAATCTTAATATTCACTGACTGTCTGTTTATTATCATATTTTTATAATGATCAATAAAAATTGTCTCTTTAATTTTTTTTTTTCATTATTTCTTTCTTGATTTAAAATATTAATTCTTTTCATAACAAAATTGAATTTTCATTTACAATTTCTATATCATAAAACACTGTTTCTGTAAATAAATTACTATTATTCTTTTTATCTCTTTGAATTATCTTCGATATTCTTTTATATAATGACTTATATAAATGAAATATTTATTTTATATAGCGCTATGTTTTTATAAACTGTAATATTAATAATCATCCATTAAGATAATGCACATGTGCTTTATGGATATTTTTAACTCTAAATGAATACTCTCACTTCCAAACACAAGATAAAATCTTTGGGAAAAGATAGAATGAATCCATCTATCTTTCCAACCCAAACATTTATGTATATATATATATATTTAATTTCAAATAGAATGACGTATCATAAATTCTAGAAAATTTTACAAGTGTCATTCATTCAAGCATAGTAAAAGTAATTTAAAGTGATCATTTAATATCTTCATGCTCTCATTTCCAAATGCTTAAAATGTTTGGGTTGAAAAGATAAATGGATTCATTCTATCTTTTCACAAAGACTTTATCTTGTAATTGGAAGTGAGAGTATTCATTTACACCAATTTATGTTCTTTAACTCATTTTTCATTACCTTTTTCTAATAATAATCAAGCTAAATTTTTGAAAAAGATTTATACTGGAATATATAATATTTCATTTTATGTTTTATATAATTTGAATAAAATGGTTCTAACGATGAAGGAGTAATATAGTCTATCAAATTTTTTGTGGATTTAATGCTTCATATATTGGGGAATCAAGGTATAGTATTGAAAAAAGAGTTAAAGAACATAAGTTGTTATATAAAAGAGTAGCAAAGATAATTCAAAGAGATAAAAAGAATAAAAGTGACTCATCAGTGCTTTATGATCATGATAGAAATTGTAAATCTAAATTTAATTTTGGTATAAAAAGAATTAAGATTTTAAATCACGAAAGAAATAATGAAAAAATAAAAATTAAAGGGTAATTTTTATTAATTATTATAAAAATATGACAATAAACAGACAATTAGTGAATATTAAGATTAGTGAATTATGGGAAATGTATATTGACATGTGGTTTCTAGTTAATGCTATTTTATTCCATTTTGAAATTAAGTCAGTTTAGTTGAAAATGATTATGAATATAATTGAAAGTATTATATTAAAGTTTATATTGGAATTTATTTTATTTACTGTTATTTGGAATATATATATATTATAACGTTTTCCATTTTGCTAGGCCTCTACACGCTAATATAAACTGCGTGTGAGTTGATCAAGCTATGTCAAAAAAGAAGAAAGTTGTATTTCTATCCTAAAAACACAGCTATATTTCCTGATCAACTCGGCCTAGTAATTGTTGAGAATTATGCTATCGACGAGGTCAGCTTTTAATTTATTTGAGAGGTGCCAGAGTTTTGCAAGACCCCACTGAACCATCACATAGCATCTGGCAAACAAAAAAGAAAAAAATGTTTTTAAACTAATCGGTATTGCATCATACCATAACGAGAATTATTTTCTCCTTTTTGATTATTATTCCTGG
Source organism: Epiperipatus broadwayi (assembly GCA_028023455.1). NCBI lineage: Eukaryota > Metazoa > Onychophora > Udeonychophora > Euonychophora > Peripatidae > Epiperipatus > Epiperipatus broadwayi. Next base: position 924,909 of record JAQFVV010006426.1, read on the forward strand.
GCTTGTTTAAACATATTGGCAAGGTAAATTCTGTTTTAAATCTTATTAAACTAATAATAAATTTAATACTAAAAAAATAACTATTATTAATATCGCACAATGAAAAGGTTGATAAAAGTAAAATCTCTTTTATTCTAACAAACTAAAAATATAAGTTAAATTACGAATTAACTAAACAGGAGAGTACACACACACTAATCCAGATAATGAATCGATTAACAAAAACAGTTAGATTAAGCAATTAAAGCAATTTAATAATGTCCCAAGATCTTGTATAAAATTCTTTATTAGAAAGTCTCTTGAATACGAAAAGAAAAGTCTATATCAGGATGGTAGTCTAAGCTTAGATAAATAATTGCTTGCAAACTTTTAAGTCACTATCAGGAAAATTTATTCTTAACTTACTGGTAAGTTCATGTAGGTTTATGGGATCCCAGACCATGAGAATTTCCATTGGTCTCTCCTGCCGGCATCTTCCATTATTGGTCTGTTCTATAGCTGGAGAAAAGGCACGGTTGTAGTGACCCTTTTATTGCAAAAAGCGGTCTTCACAAGTCCCATTTCCATGCTTGCGTGACAGATTGGTACAGCAAGGGGCATACCTGTGTAGAAGTATATTTCTTGCCACAGGTTATGCTCGCGGAAACCAACTTTCAGAGATGTAACTAGAAGTTAAAGAGAAGACCCAGATTGAAGTTGTCCTCTCTTTTTTATATCGCGATCCAGTTTATGAAACTTCTGTGCACTCTTTTGTCTTTTTATCAGCATATAAGATAATAATCTTGTACACTCTCTCTTAAATTTAAATTACAAAGTCTTAATTTTTTTTAGCATTATTCTTCCATCTTTAATTAGCTAAAATATTTTTCTTTTAGCTTATACTTTTGGAATTCTTTTAATTTATCTGGATTAGTAATCTGCATGTCATTTATTCTTTCAAATTTTTATTTCCAATTAGATAAAAAAAAAAATAAGAATGACAATTTTAACTTTCATTGCACATTTTAACAAAAATTATACAAATCAAAAAAAAATCTAAATTTACTTTTTTAGCTTTTACCAAATGCCAATATATTTGCAACGTATATAAATAAACATTACAATATATATATATATAATCTTCAAACATCATCCAATATCCCCAAACTAATTTTTGGCTTATGGCCTTTGTCAGTGAGGAGCCTTGGATCTGTGAGCACTGCACCTAGATCTTAGGATCTAATGCAACCCTCCAGCAGCCACCTTTTAACTCTACATAACTACTAAACTATGAGAATAAAATTGAAAACCACAGATATTTTCAATCTAAGCTCAATAGCTCAAATAGTCATATGGGTCTGAACTCAGTTCAGAACCCATACATTTTGGTGTCTTTGGCTTTTACAACCATAGCCACCACTTTCCTATAAGGCAGGATTGGTATTAAACCTTAAAACATCACATGATCACTATCTTCCATGATTGCTCATAACTGTTGTTAAAATAGGCATAACTCTCTCCATTCAGTAGTGCCACTCTAAGCAAGACAGAGTAATCAATGGATGTCAGAAGGCTTGTGCATAAAATCCCTATCTAGTGCATACTCATCCAATATCCCCAAACTAGTTTCTGGCTTATGGCCTTCATCAGTGAGGAGCCTTGGATCTGAGAGCACTATATTAACAACAGTTATGAGCAAGCATGGAAGATAGTGATCATGTGATGTTTTAAGGTTTAATACCAATCCTGCCTTATAGGAAGGTGGTGGCTATGGTAGTAAAAGAGCCAAGACACCAAAATGTATGGGTGCTGAAATGAGTTCAGACCCATATGACTATTTGAGCTATTGAGCTTAGATTGAAAATATCCGTGTTTTCAATTTTATTCTCATAGTTTAGCAGTTATGAAAAGTTAAAAGGTGGCTGCTGGAGGGCTGCATTAAATCCTAAGATCTAGGTGCAGTGCTCTCAGATCCAAGGCTGCTCATTAACGAAGGCCATAAGCCAGAAACTAGTTTGGGGATATTGGATGAGTAGGCACTAGATAGGGATTTTATGCACAAGCCTTCTGGCATCCATTGATTACTCTGTATTGCTTAGAGTGGCACTACTGTATGGAGAAAGTTATGCCTATTATATATATATTGTGCCCTTTCTATAGGTCATAAATAGTCAATTACAGTAAATTACTAAAAATTTTAAATTTTAGAATATGTTCTTTTGATATGTTAATTATAGTTTGTCAATTATATTATAAAGTACAATTTGAAGCTAAAGAAAATACATAGTATATAAAATTATAGCGAATCATTTAAAAATAGTTATGTAAAGCTTTAAATATTGTTGCATGTGGTTGCAAAAGCTGGCCATATTAAATAACACAGCTATAAATATTTAAAAGAATATTTAAATGTTAAATTTTAATAGTTTTAAACTTATATAAGTAAATGTTACATTAAATTTATAAAATCATATTTAGTAATGATAATTTAAAAAAATGTATATTTTAAAAAAAATTAGCTTTATGATGGTAAGAATTGTATTTAGTTCTATATTTTTTAAATTGTTCTAAAATTTTATAATTATATTATTTAATATAATAAGTGTAGCAATTTTATAAATCCAGACAGAGAAATAGATTGAAAATCGTGTCTCAAATTTTATTAATTATGTGACTTATGTAATATAGAGTTGCACACACATGCTTGTTTGTATTTAAATTAACAAAGTTTGAAATATTTTAAAAAAATTGCATTATAGAATTGGATGGAATTATCACCTAGCGTAAAGCAAATATTAAATTAATTATCGTATAACATGCTTAAATGATGTAATAAAGACGGATACAGTCATAATATAAAAATTAAATATTTTGTTTAAATAAAACTAGATAAATTGAATATTAAGAGTGGGATAAATATTAAAATATATTTTAAAAGTTATTTTAAATGTTTAAATAATTTTGATAAAGTAATAATTGATTTAAAAGTAATATTTTAAATAATATTTTGGGTTTATTACGTCATAAATTTTTATTTTAAAAATTTAATTCTGCAAGTTTGCAAAAATATGTAAATTTGTTCTCAAGTTAAAAGTAAGAATTAACCAATAGGATAAGGTATTCTTTCAAGGTATAAATATCGTTGTAACTGATTTATCAGGGGAGATTAATAATGGATTGAAACCAGAGAAAGGTATATTAGTAGCTATCAAAGAGATAGTACTTTTAAATTTTTATTTCAGTCAATTTTTAGTACTTTCATATCGTTTTATTTGCAAAAACTAATTGATATTTTTTAAAAAGTATTTTGCAAAAGAGAGTTTAAAATATAATATATTTTAAAAACTTCGTGAAAATGATTTTCTAATTTTTAACAGTTTGCTTACCAGGATTATTTTATTCTAAGTTTAACCTAAAATTTCTCAATAAAAAATGGATATACTACAAAATAAAATGTATATAAATTCTAATAATGTAAAAATGTTTGGAATATTTGTTGATACAGCTTCATTAATGCTTAACCGGAGAACTGTTTTGGTGCATAAAAACCCGGATATTATATGGATGCAATGGAAAGCTATTTGCCGTCTAAAAAAATTGGAAATGCATTATTTTATAAGCTTATCCAAGATTTATTTTTTTAAAATAGTAATAAGACAATTATATCTTATGAATCGTTTTAAAAAATATTATATCAAAAGGAATAAAATGTTTAGTCTTTTTTGAATGAAACATTTTTCTAAAAAAAATATATATCTTGAAAGAATTAAAGGAAGGAATTACAGAGATTTTATTAAAAGCGTTGTGATATATAAAACTTCTAGTCTCAGAAATATTAAAAACGCATCTATAGAAGTATTTGTTTTAAAGCACTTTATTAAGAATGGAAACCTATATAAAAAGTGAACATATAGTTAAATAAAAAGATGGATCCATGAAAATACAAATAGTACTTAAAAGTTTTATCGGATAGCTAAAATTAAAGTAGATGGAGGATGCATCAGATGCGGCGGCAGAGAATATTGAATAAACTTCGTGGGAATAATTCTTTAATATTACAGTTTAATAATTATCATTCTGAACACTAAAGACCTGGGATTATTTTCTATAAACTTTACTAAAATGGATTAATAATTATTTTATTTTTAAACTTTAACTCTAAAGAAAATAATAAACATTTTGGACTTATCATGAACTATTGTCAAGTGAATACGTAATTATAGTTTTGATTTCTTTTAATTTGTTAACTTAGCTTAAATGTAAATTTTCTATATTTTTTATAAGATTAGGAAAACATAAAACATTAATTTGTTAATAACATATAATTTTATAATATAATAATCAAATAATTTAGATAAGAATTTTTAGATAAAATGTATGGATGTATATTTTCTTTATGTATGCAATTTTTTTATATCCAAGTGGATGAAGGAAGCGTACTAAAATGATGACCAGATAAAGGTTATTTGGTAATGATAATGAATATTAATAATTTATAATGTATATTCTTTGTTTTCTTTTAGATTATTTATGAATAGTGAGAATGGAGTATAAATGTTTTTTAATTATAAATGTAAATGCATTTTTTATACAACATTTTAAAAAACATTATGTGATAGGATTGATTTGAAGATATGCATACAATGATTTTTATATTAGTGATATAATCCAACATAGTAACAAATATTTATGTAATTCTTTTAAAACTTTTCATGTTATTGGATAATCAAATGTTGTCTGATTAGATTGTATATGATTAAACATACAGAATAATGAAATAAGCAAACTTTTCTTGTGGAACAACAAGATTGTTTTTTAGATTATCAATTGTAATGGGATTAGCCGTTTTTCCATATGTATTTTACGCATATATGTAGTATTGTACGATTGCGTGTATGTATATATAACGATACACATATATGCGTAATGGTTTAAAAGAAATTTATTCTTAAATTATTCCATTTTATTGCCCCAGCATATTTATGAGCATCAATTTATGACCTCAAGCGCCAATCCCATATTTCTATAAGAATTATGCTGGGAGAACTGGAATACCAATATGGAAATGCCCCTGGACTAGCTCTGCTCAGGGCTGGTGGTAAAATTTACTGGCAGTAGATCTAACTCTCTCTTTTTTTTTTATTTAAAAAAAAAAACTCATAACATAAAAACAAAACAAAAAAAAAACATTCATTTTATATACATTTATTAGCTATGATATTTACGTATGTATAAAAAAAATATATTATTTACTTAAGTTAAATTAGTGTCTCTTTTAAATCAAAGATTCATATCAGTTTTCTTTTTTTCTTTGTTTGCTCCTTTCTCTTTTTGCCAAAACTCCCCCCCACACACACACATGCTATTATATGTATTTTGCACCGAAGATTTAATTGGACTAATTTATACACTAATAAATTCCGTAGTAAATAGTTTGACCTCTCCGGGCAAAAAAAATAAATTTTAAGTTCACAATTGTGTCAAATAAACAGTTTTCTCAAATTCGTGGAGTAAGCTTACTAAAAGTGACATATATAGATGTAATTAGAAAGAAAATACCTGGTTTCCCTGGGGAATTGATCGAATCCTCTTGGTGAAAATGGAATCTCCGGTCCTTTGTCGGTGAACGAACTTTGTTTTTTTTTTTTTTTGAAGTTCGGGTTCCATGGCTAAAGTCTGTTTATTTATTTATTTTCTTTCTCTTCTGGCGATTCAATATTGTTGCTTATTGAGGCGAATTCTCCGGGCTTGATGTCCCTTCTCTGCTATTGGCAGCTGCTATACATTCGGGGGCAAAGGATTTGGACCCTCCACACATTGAAGCCTCTACCCCAGCCTGACCATATTTTATTCAAATGTATATCACGTTCTGTCCGCTTTCTTCTACCTCCAAACTTATACCAATCCTTAATTCTTTTTTTTTTAATTATCCAATTTATCTTTCTTTTCATTCATTTTCCATTATATTTCCATTCACATTCCGTATGCCTTTGTTAAAATGCAGCACAAAAGCTTTTTACACCTATTTCTTTCCAATTAATATTTAATTAGTATTAGACATTCCACGATTTTTATAATAATTACTTCCATTGTTCTGCAAAATTAGTCTTCCATCTTGATATTTAAAGTTCTTTTGTTGACTTAATATGTATATATTTAAAAGTTTATCAAACAAAATATTTTTTTATTTTTATTTTGTGAATTTTCATTTTTAATGGTTCAAACACACTCACACATATACATAGCGATGTGTATAGCTGGGTTTGGCAAAAGAGAGAAAAAAAATCAGAGCAAGTGTATAACCCCCCATACCTCTTCTATGAGTTCTTTTTAATTAAAATAACTAAATCAATTCTGTACAACCACGCAAATGACCGTTGATTGTACATCAAACTGTAAATATTAATTTTGTTAGTAAAGTAATATATATTTTTAATAATACGTTAGTAATAAGATATATATATATTTTAATAATGCGTTAAGTATACGAATATGTATTTGTCTAATTATCGCAACAGGGTTTGATTATACCTGCCCTGTTGCAATACCCCCCCTCCCGGAAGCCTTCAAATACAGTCTATGGATTTGAATGGCTCCTAAATATCGTGAACCATTTGTAATGGCCTCAAATCAATTTTTTTTTGACTTTCACCCTGTAGCTATAAAAATATAAGAGTAAACGACCACCAGCCCAGCGATATACACTGGTCTGACCACAACTCATGCGCATATGACGTGCTATAAATGAACACAGCCAACTTCACCCCGACCTACTTGGTTAAACGACTAAACGAGAAGCCATTCCCTAACCACACTGCTGCTTCCAAGTCTTATGGATGTGGGTAACTAGGACAAATGCCGGCATCTCCTAACCACACTCTGCTGCTTCAGAGTCTTATGGGTGTGGGTAACTAGGACAGATGCCCGATTCTTATTCAGAATTTTCCAACCATGTTGGGAATAAAAAGCAGCTATACACAGAATGCAACACACCACATGCCCGATTGAGCAGCCAACCCCATATTCCACCATCAGACTTAGACCGCCTTCCTCCCAAAGCTTCACAGCTACAACTTATTTACTCTCTATGCTGCTAGATTCCGAACCTCCAAACCCCCAAAGCACAGTGCTGACCCCTTCCCAGACTTCCTTACGCCTTCAATATTTCTTAAGTATATATATATTTATAATTTTACTGTGGACCGATCGATATTTCACTATGTTATTTCGACTTACTCTTGTTTTCCACTTTTATAAAACCTCGCTTTGAAAACTAGTACAGATAGACTATTGTTATTTCAAAACCTTCGTTTCAAAGTTAGTTTAAAATTCAGAAATTGTCAAAATGATTATAAAAGTAAAAAGTGTAAAATATATTAAAATAATAGCTACTGTGTGGGTGTAAATTAAATATAATTCATTTCTCGAATTTCTTTTAAAACAACATTAATTTAATATATATATATAAATTATTTTTATCTGGTTATGACATCTTATAGTAATAAGTGACAGAAAGCCAAATAATTATTTTGTATCTAATTAAAATGGATTAATTATAAAGGTTAACCACTTAAAACACTCGTTTACTTTTTTCTTTTAAAATATCTGTATTACTTTTTTTTTTTTAAAAAAAAAAAAAATCAATCGCAAACAATAAAACATTTACGTTCATTATTTACAAAAAAAAAATCCATAACAAACTGAAAGTTCTTTAAAAAAAAACAGTCTAACCTAAACTGATTACTTTATGAAACGCTTTTATCTTCTGCACTCAGTTGGTATTTTTCATATAGCCTAAAAAGTTTTTTTTTTACTTATAAAACTCAATATTAACTACATCCAACTCTGCCAATATAATATAACTTCCGTTATTAGCTAAAACAATAATGATCTGACAAAACCTATATGTATACATTTATTTACTTTCTCAAAAAAAAAAAATCATGCTAAATTCTTTCATATTTTTCTTTCCCTCATTGACCTACTTCTCTTCGATGTCCTTTCGTTGGGTCACCATTGTAACGGGATTAGCCGTTTTTCCATATGTATTTTACGCATATATGTAGTCTTGTACGATTGCGTGTATGTATATATAACGATACACATATATGCGTAATGGTTTAAAAGAATATTTATTCTTAAATTATTCCATTTTATTGCCCCAGCATATTTATGAGCATCAATTTATGACCTCAAGCGCCAATCCCATATTTCTATAAGAATTATGCTGGGAGAACTGGAATACCAATATGGAAATGCCCCTGGACTAGCTCTGCTCAGGGCTGGTGGTAAAATTTACCGGCAGTAGATCTAACTCTCTCTTTTTTTTATTTAAAAAAAAAACTCATAACATAAAAACAAAACAAAAAAAAACTATTCATTTTATATACATTTATTAGCTATGATATTTACGTATGTATAAAAAAAATATATTATTTACTTAAGTTAAATTAGTGTCTCTTTTAAATCAAAGATTCATATCAGTTTTCTTTTTTTCTTTGTTTGCTCCTTTCTCTTTTTGCCAAAACTCCCACACACACAAATATGCTATTATATGTATTTTGCACCGAAGATTTAATTGGACTAATTTATACACTAATAAATTCCGTAGTAAATAGTTTGACCTCTCCGGGCAAAGAAAATAAATTTTAAGTTCACAATTGTGTCAAATAAACAGTTTTCTCAAATTCGTGGAGTAAGCTTACTAAAAGTGACATATATAGATGTAATTAGAAAGAAAATACCTGGTTTCCCTGGGGAATTGATCGAATCCTCTTGGTGAAAATGGAATCTCCGGTCCTTTGTCGGTGAACGAACTTTGTTTTTTTTTTCTTTGAAGTTCGGGTTCCATGGCTAAAGTCTGTTTATTTATTTTCTTTCTCTTCTGGCAATTCAATATTGTTGCTTATTGAGGTGAATTCTCCGGGCTTGACGTCCCTTCTCCTCTATCGGCAGCTGCTATACATTCGGGGGCAAAGGATTTGGACCCTCCGCACGTTGAAGCCTCTACCCCAGCCTGACCATATTTTATCCAAATGTATATCACGTTCTGTCCACTTTCTTCTACCTCCAAACTTATACCAATCCTTAATTCTTTTTTTTTTAATTATCCAATTTATCTTTCTTTTCATTCATTTTCCATTATATTTCCATTCACATTCCGTATGCCTTTGTTAAAATGCACCACAAAAGCTTTTTACACCTATTTCTTTCCAATTAATATTTAATTAGTATTAGACATTCCACGATTTTTATAATAATTACTTCCATTGTTCTGCAAAATTAGACTTCCATCTTGATATTTAAAGTTCTTTTATTGACTTAATATGTATATATTTAAAAGTTTATCAAACAAAATATTTTTATTTTTTTATTTTGTGAATTTTCATTTTTAATGGTTCAAATGCACTCACACATATACATAGCAATGTGTATAGCTGGGTTTGGCAAAAGAGAGAAAAAAAATCAGAGCAAGTGTATAACCCCCCATACCTCTTCTATGAGTTCTTTTTAATTAAAATAACTAAATCAATTCTGTACAACCACGCAAATGACTGTTGATTGTACATCAAACTGTAAATATTAATTTTGTTAGTAAAGTAATATATACTTTCAATAATACGTTAGTAATAAGATATATATATTTTTTAATAATGCGTTAAGTATACGAATACGTATTTGTCTAATTATCGCAACAGGGTTTGATTATACCTGCCCTGTTGCACAGTGAATTTTATTTATTGTTTTTTTGTAAATGCAGATAGTTATTTATCGATGTAAGATGAGGAAAATCTTGAGAAATAATGTTGAGATAGTTAGTGTCTTGGAAGTACTTGGGTAGACAGGAAACCAAGATGATGTTTTTGTTAAAAAATAGGATATTATAAGGAATGTGAATAATACTTATAGTCTTTGTGTAGATATCAGCATAGTTAACAAACCCTATGACTGATACACATTTTATTTGGACAGTGTTTTATATTTCTTTAAATATTTGATGTTCTAATAAAGCTGAAGGAATAGCTTTAACATCGTTCATGTACTAGAGGATATTAGATAGGTAAAGGTCATACCTCTATATCTAGTTAATGCACTGTGCCATGATTTTGAGATATGTTATGAGTGATACTCTAGCTTTTTTCCTTAAATCCTATGCATCTATTTTGCTATCTTTATTTCATGTAACTGCATGGTTTAGTAAGATATTTTGAAAAGAAATGGTAAATAATTTAGAGCTTAGGTTATGCTATCATTTTGTATAAGATTGGTTTATTTGCTTAGAAGGAATAGAATTTTATAACTTGAAATTGAAGGTCCAATGAATCCTAAAGGAAAGGAAAGAATCATAGAATATATTTTGAATTTAGTTCGGGAATGAAATATAAATTTTTAGAATAGAGTATCTAAAACAAAGATATTCTCTTTAAAATGTTAATAATTTTTGAATGCTTTATTATTATTTTTAAAAGAAAAATAAGTATTGCATATTTTTAAACTACAATAATATACAATAAATGTAAGGAATATGCATAGTATATTTTTTGTTTATTGAATAACAGGAATATATTGATGATTACACTTATATCATACTAAAGTAAGGCTAAATAAGAATATATTATGATTAGTAAACATCGTGTGATAAATGATATCCACTAAAATCTAATAATGAATTTTGGATAAATGTTTTATGTAACATCTTTGACATTGCAAGATGAAATTTGTTTTAATATTTTAAGAAATCCATACTCATTATAAAGTTAATTTTGTTTTTTAGGAATATGTTTTAAAGAAAAATATAGTTTAATAATATTAAGAATGGAATATTTTGTTAATAAAATAAATAAATATATTTGTAATAAGTTAACCATAACGAGAAACCAAATGGTAACATTTTATTTTGTCTTAAGTCTAAATAAAGACATAACTAAAATATAAATTATTTTTTTTATAAACCAGTAGATAAAAATGTAAAGTATAAAATAAGGATATCCACTGTAAATAATGTACATAAATTGTTTATTTTATTTTGTTGTTATTAATAAACTTTGTTAAAATTTATTTTTCAAAAATTTTTGTGTCTTAATTGTTTATTTCTCCACTTCACTGCATGAAATCACGATATATTCATAATAATTGAAACAAACATATAATTTTGCACAGAAAAAAAAATACAGAGTTATTTTAAGAATTTAAATATTTTATTGGTATTCTTTTAATTAAATAATCATAATTTTACATTATTTTATTGGTCATAAAGTAGTCATCATAATAGTACATTGAATTATATGCTATCAGTTGCCACACATATTTTGTTTGTCAGATTATCAAATGCTACCACTTATTTATTATATTATTACATGAAGATAAAAGATTATATAAAATTATTTTATTATGGTAATAAAAATATAACGAAAAGAAAAGATATACAGAGTTAGTTATACAATGAAGAATATTATTATTATTATTATTATTAGTTTAGTGTAGTAGATTATGACATAAAATTCCCTTCTCATATTTTACTACTGTAATTTTAAATTTACTTAGAATAAATTTATGAACCTGAGATTTTATAAAGCTAAATTATTATAAATAGAAGATTAAGATGTAATTATTAGCTTAATCTTAGTGAGTAGAAGTTATTAAAGACGTAAGAATACTATGAGTTTGTTATTTGAAATAGTAATAAGGGGGGATAGGGTTCTTATGCCATTGAGGTAGTATCCTGTAGGATATTGGCTCAATGTAATCTATCTTGCCACCTGTATTTTCACTTCAAGTCTCATGAAAATATTAAATATTTATTTAATTTATTTTTATAAACTGAACCTTATTCGTATTTTAAATATGAGCTAGTGAAACATTTTAAACAGAGGAGATTATTTAAATAAAATTAATAATCAGATCGGCAATTTGAAATTTGAAGAAATAGCCAATTTTAATAATAAAGTTAATAAGGAAAAATTTATAGCATCTATACTTCGCAAATATTGCAACAAGGCCTTTTCAAAGGTCCAATATTTTCATATATATCTATCTGCATCTACGCCCCCAAAAATCTTCGCTAACATTAAGTTACATAAACCTAATGCGCCGTTAAGATTGATGATATACTTTGGCAGAGCACATTACGTCAATACCGCAAAAATGATAAATCAATGGTCCTCGAAAGAATAGGTTTTGGCACACAGGCTATTAACTCATCATTTGAATTCATTAATAAAATTAAACAAGCCATAATCAAACCTGAATTTAGTATGGCATCACTGGATGTAACAGAGCTATACGGGTCAACCGTAAAAGCTCGATCGACATTATTATAGCTGAACTCACAAATAATAATTGCCCACTAGAGTAGCTGAATTTCATAGTAGAATTTTTGAAATGGATGGATCAAAATATTGTAACCACATTTAATGGTAAATGGTTTACAATGAATGACAGATGGCCAATGGGTCTCCCAATAAGTGGGATAATATCTAGTATTTTTCTCAATCATTTTGAAAGGCAAATACTAACTAAGTACTACACAATTGAACCAAACTTAATATATATGCGCTATGTAGACGATGTATTCATAGTAGCACCAGAACAAATAATAATGGATATTCAAAAAGAGCTACAAACACAAACCTCTTTAACAATTAACTGCATACAGGAAAACCTTCAGCACAATGTTAATTATCTAGATATTCAAGTTCATAGAGATCCACACCAACTTACATATGCTATGACAGTTAAACCACTAGAAATTTGAGGATTTATACATCCAAACTCAAACTCACCCAACTCTCATAAATTGGCTGGACTCTCTTCCTTCCTGCACAGAAATCATAGACTGTGTAAGTTTGAAGCTGACCGAAAAATGAACCTCACAAATTATATTAAAGATCTAGAAAAGGTTGGATTTTCACACAACATTATATATAAAAAGATCAAGCAATTTCAAACTAAATTACAAACTGACACAGTCAAAAATAATAAACCCAGAATAATGCTTCCATACATACCATCAATTGCTAGAAAATATTATAAAATATTTGCTGAGTCCTTTGAACTAGGATTCCACACCCCACCATCAACAAACAGAATGATAAACAATACCAAAGACAAAATACCTTCTGATCAAATATCCCAAGCAGTTTATAAAATTTCATGCCCAACCAATGGATGTAGAGCAGCATACTATGGGGAGACCTGTGCCAACATCACAACAAGAACAGCTCAACATCATTATTTGTATAGGAAAGCTATAAATAACGATGAAAACAGATCCATATTCTTCGAACACCAAAATACAACTGGCCATATGTTTGAACCCACTATAGCAAGGGCACTGTGCACTGAACGCAATGATGTGAAATGAAAAATCAAAGAGGCATGTTTTATTGCAAATGATAATTATGCAATTAACCGGAAAGAATCGTGCTTTACAATCTCCAGAAAATGGTCATTATAAAATTTGCATAAAATTTTTTTTTTTACATAAACCACAACTAAACTTCAGTTAAAAGTAGGGTATGATTATGGAGACTCAAGGTCTCCAAAAGCGCTAAGCCATGTAACTTTGTAAGATTTAGACAAGCTTCACTTTTTTGCGTAAAGCGCAATCTCAATTAATTGCTGAATATTTCATTTATTAATTATTAACTGAGCTAGAACCCATTTTATTTCATATCATATATTATCTGGAAGTGAGGATGCACAAAGGCACGGTTAGAATATATATATATAATTAGATTCCAATCAGTCACAACCTAAACATTCACAGTAAATATAGTAATCAATATTTCTAACTGCTGTCAAGGCAACCTTCTCACATTTTTAATAGCAAGAATGGAAATCCATTCTTACTAATAGTCCATTGAATATATATATATATATATATATAGAGAGAGAGAGAGAGCTTTCTAGGTTTAAATCCTTATAACAACTTGGAAATTAAATAAAAAAAGACCTCTTTTACTTCATTAAAACCCAAAATAAAAGAGTTATTGTATAGGTTAATAGAAAAAACTTGTTTGGCTACAGGTTTACCAATTAGTAATTGAGAATTTCCTGGCAACATCAAAAAATGAAGTTATCTTTGTTTACATGAATATAATCTCTATTTCTATTCTTTATAAAATTAAAAATCCATGAAAATATTCTATTCAAAAATGGCAAGATATAGCACAGATTTTACAAAAAGCAATATTACAAATGTATTAGAAATAAAATAAAAAACTTAAAAATTTTACTCAATTGGGTTATATTACAGCATATTTTTAATGCAAGCAAAGAGAGTTATGATGTTTTATTGTTACATGTTATGACCAAAAATGAAAAATGCCTACAATTATTAAAATATATAATTATTAGCATATTACCAGACCTAAACAACTAAAGACTATTAGTTTGGTAGTTAAAATAATATAAAATGTGGTTAGATAATAACTGAATCTATTTTTTAATTGATGATGGCCAGTAGCTAGAAATTAGTCTATGTAGGTGAAATGATATTTTTTCTTAGACATATGAAAAAATCATATTATAAATGTATTAACCAAATATATATAGACATAAATGCTTTTATTGGATATGCTTTAATGTGAGCATTAATATACATAATAACAAATTTCAAAAAATACAATTTAGTATAGTTCATGAACATTTTGCATTATTACAACCAGTAATTCATTTTATTTATTTCCAAAACATTATAAGCCTCAGAAATGAGAAGATATTAAAAAATAGTACTTCATTCAAACTTCCATATCTATATTGGTAAATTGTTAGAAGATATGTTGGGTTTTGGAAGATATACAATTGCATCTTCTTATGAATTTGTTGATAAAATTAAAAATATAAAAATGATAATGATCTATTAGCTTCATTGGATATAACAGAATTATATGGATCAATTGATCATTTTGAATCTATAAATTTAATTGAAATTGAACTAATTAATATGGCTGTAAATAAACATTTAATAAATTTTATTATTGAATCACTAAAATTTATAAGTGATAATATTATTGTAACATATTATGATAGGTTTTATAAAATGGGTAAAGGATGGCCAATGGGATTACCTATGGTAGCACAAATTGTAATTTTACATTGTCAAAATATGAAGATATTATATTTAATTCTTATAATTTTGAAGATATTAAAATTTATACTAGATATGTTGATGATGTTTATTGAAATATGAAGATATATTTAATTCTTATAATTTTGAAGATATTAAAATTTATACTAGATATGTTGATGATGTTTTGGTTTGTGGTCTTAGAGACATTATTGATGTTCTTTTATATAAATTGAATAATTTAAACAATTTAAAATGGACTATTGAGAATGAACAAAATGGAAAAATAAAATTTTTGGATTTACAAATATTTAGAGATGCTACTGATTTAAATTATAAATTAATTTTTAAACTTATTGGAGAGAGAGGATATATTCATTTTAAATCACGTGTTCCAATGATACATAAAATGGCAAGTCTGAAATCATTTTTGCATTGCAATGATAAATTATGTAAATATAAGAGTGATAAAATTTTAAATATTGAATTCTTTGCTAAAAGAACTTGTAAAGGTTGGTTATGATAAAAACCAAATCTTGCATACCGTAAATTCATTTAATAATAAGAAAAGTGTTTGCAGTATTACTTTAGATAATAAAAAATGGATATCTATACCATTTATAAATAACATGCAATCTAAATTAATTAAGAATATATTTAAAGAAAAGTATAATATTTCATTTTGTGTTCCTTCAAATGTTAATAGATTGATTAATAATTCTAAGAGTATAATTCCTGAATTGCAAAGAAGTAATATAATTTATCAAATTTCATGTGGATATCAGAAATTTTACATCGGTGAATCGAGATGTTCTGTGGAAAAAAGATTGAAGGAGAATTAATTATTATATAACTGAATTAAAAATAATGTAAATAGTCAATTTAATATAGTTACAGTATTCTTTGACCATAAAAAAATTTGTAATTATAAGTTTACATTTAATAGTAATAAAATAAAAATATTAATGGAAGAAAGAAATCATAAAAAGAGGAAAATTAAAGAGGCAATATTAAGTGAGAAATATAAAAACGATGTTATTAATAGGCAAACTGCAAATACGGCCATACACAGCTTATGGAGATATTCGTAACATTAAGTTTAAAAATTTGAAATTCAGTTAAAGCTGATGAAGATTACCACATAATCGAAAGCACTACAAAATAATTTAGACTATAATATTGTATTAATGGTTAATTTTTGTTTTTTTCTTATATATATATATATGTAAGTGTGTATGTATATTAATTAGATTAAAAACATAGGGCTGGTTCATTGAGCACTTTTTGCCAAAGTTGAATTAAAACATAGCTTTGAAAGAAGTAATGTGATCACTTTAACATCTTCAGTCTCTCATTTCAAAATACTTCAGATTGGCCTATATAACTGAATATAGGTAAAAGGATAAGATGGCCCATTCTTATCTTTTGAAAGATAAGAATGAGAGTATTTCATGTGCTCAATAAAACCAGCTAATTAGTATATAATATTAACTGCTAAAATAAAATTATATATATATGTGGAGGGACACAAAAATAACTGGAATCATTCTCTGATTTACATACCTGTTGTAGTATATACTTCTGCTGATACATATTTCTTGCAGAAACTTTTCTACATCAATCTGCCAAATGACATCACTGTGTAAAATCATGAGACCATATAGCATATTTTTTTGTAAAGTGCATTTCACATATTTGTTGATTTTTTTATAATGGCTGAAAAGATTGAACAATTTGAAATTTTTTGTTTACAAATAATGACAAGGAAAACAGTTGTAATGCTCAAAGCAGGTTATAAGCAAGATGATCTTGTAAAAAACACAATTTTAATTGAAATGTTAAATTTATCATGTTCCTAAAAAGCTTGGCAAGTTAAGTCCAAAGCCAAAACAATATTGATTTTTTTTTATCCAAATGGCATTTTTCTCTCAGATTTAATTTGTAACAGTCAGGCATTTTATATGCAAGTTCTGAAGCATTTACATGATGTGGTAAAATGTAAACATCCATTTAGTGGCAAAGAAAATAGTACAAAACAAAATGTCATTTCTCAAAGCTTTGAATATAAACACTTTTTTAATTAAATTAACATGACTCAATTTATCTATCAGCCATATTTGCTCAATCTCGCTTTGTGTGATTTTTTTAAATCTCTCGAATGAAAAAATGTCCCAATTTTTTTTTCAGACTTAGAAGTGGTATGAAAAAATGATAGAGGCATTAAAAGACATCACTTTGCAAGTGTTTCCAGACTACTTTGAAAAGTGAAAAATATGTTTAATAATTTGAAAGAGATTAAATTTATAAGACTTAAAAATAAACAGACAATTTTCTATTATAAAATTCCAGTTATTTATGGGTCCCCCTCATATATAAATGAAATGGAAGTAACCAATTTCCATAAACTATAAATATATAGTATTCATACAACAATAAATATTAATACAGAATAGATAGCCTCCTATTCTATAATGAATATAGAGCACTCATAGGTCAAAATAGTAATAAAGAACAGGAAGCCACCTATTCCTTATGCTTTGATGTAATTAAATAAACATTCATTGACAATATTGGAATCAGAATGTGATAGCTTAAATTATTTTGAAATTATATATGTATACTGTATTACAGGACAAAGAATTTATTTTATTTTTAATGATCAGTAATGTTAACACTAAGTTAATTTTATATTAACACTAAGTTAATTTTATAAATAATAAATACACATAGCTGATATATATATATGTAAATTAAATTATTTTTAATAACCTGTAATATAAACACTAAATTAATTGTATAAATGCAAATAATTAATGTGCATAGGCTGATATATATATATATGTCAATAGATGGCATTCTACCAAAAACCCGTCAAGCGTAAGTTTGTTTACATAAACGTCAGAGCAAGAATTCACTATCTCTAACTTTAACTCCACTTTCAGATCATGATTTCAAGCTATTTGCTATCATCAGTGAAAGACAAGAATAAGAAACTAAATCTAAACACAAACTCTGAGCATTTATGAAACAGTTTCTATTCAGCTTGCAAGTGTGAATCTTTTAGACACGTAATGTCTGATATCAGTTCAGCATCACCACATAGTAGAAGCCTCTGCAATATATATCATTGCAAGAAAGACCTCAAAGGTACATTTATGAAAAACAAAAAAACAATTAAAAACTTGCTAACGCTTGTATTTATGTCAATAGATGGCATTCTACCAAAAACACCATCAAGCGTGTTTGTTTATATATATATATAAAAGCACTAGGTTAATTTTACAAATGTAAATAATAAATACACCATAGCTTGATATATATATTATATGAAAATTAAATTGAAGTAACCAATTTTCATAAGCCATTAATAGACAGCACTCTTACATCAATAAATTTTAATCATTAACAGGAACCATCAATTCTTTTAAGCTTTGATCCATTTAAATGACTATTCATTAATATGTTTATCAGCAGAGTGTGATGACTATACATTAGCCAGGTTTTAATCATGGCTTAAATTATTTTGAGCTTATGCACACATACACACACACACACATTATTATTACAAAGAATTTATCATATTTTTCATGACCTGTAATATTAATATTACAGGTTACAAAAAATAATTTTTTTTTATATCCATAATATAGTATATATATGATTTCAAAATAATTTAAGACATGTTTAAAATCTGGCTAATGTATAGTTATTACATTCTGATTTCAACACCATCAATGAATATTTATTTAAATTCATCAAAACTTATCTGTTCTTTATTAATATTTATTGATGTAAGATGCCATAGCTCTCAGGAACTAATTATTTCCATTTAATTTACATATATATATATTAGGTTATGTGCATTTATTATTTACATATATATATATATACTGTTCTAAGAATCGTATGTTTGTATGTATATTTTATGTATAAATATGATCTCATGATTAACAACTATATCCATGACCTAGATGAAGTTGTAGATCACAGTAAGTCATACATTTTTTAAATTAAAGAATCCTAAGTAGCCCATAGAAAAATCCAATTTGCAATGAGCATTTAGTGATTTTTTGAGCTGAAAAGTAATACTATTGTTTCCTAATGTATGAATTTTTTGTGGAACAAATTTGATAGAGATTTGGGACTACATTAGTGAAATAATATCTCTATTATTTGTTAGCCAAGAAAAGCATTTACTGTTTCAGAAATGTAAAATTTACCTCCAGGGTCGATGGGAAGGTGTTTGACACTTTTAAACAAAAAAGTCTATCATCCTTCTTTTTTTACATATATTTATATAAATATGAGACCAAAAAATGTTCGCGCATGGAAGTATGCACACGCATTCATATATATATAACATTATCAGTTGAATTATTATTACATATAATGTTTTTAAATCTTGCCTGAGAATTAATACAATATTAATGCAAATAAGAAAGTGAAAAAATAACAGCCATTATTCAACTTCATCTTGGCTCCCCCAAACCTGGTGCTTCTAAACGATTGTCTAGATCAGTGGTCTTCAACCTTTTCACACCTGCAGACCGGTAAAAATAAGGATAAGGTTCCGCGGACCAGCAAAAAATAAGGACAAGATTTCTCAAACCGGCAGAAGTCTATAGATAAATTTTCTTAAAGATAAGCATAATTGTTATAACTGATCAAAACAACAATGTTAAATATAAAGTTTTATATATATGGAGTTTATATAATAAAAAACTTTTTTTAACATTTTTTTTAGAAAAGTAATAAACAATTTAATTCTACCCCCCCCCCCCATAAACATCTGTGATAACTAGAAAATCAAATTAATTTATGAATGATTGATTAGATTTTGTTTTCGTTCTGTTTTCTTTTTTTTTTAATTGGGTAAAAATGAGATGAAAAAATAAAAATTGGCTATATTAATTAAAAGTTTAAACTCTTATTATTTATTATTACAAACTTTTTACTGCCCATCTAGCACGCGGACCAAGGGTTGAAGAACACTGGTCTAGATTCGCCTAATTGTAAATCTAGCCTCTGGTATTTAATCAAATACAATTTAATATATTAGAAAAAATTATCGCATTTCTTTTGAAATTGCGAGATGACATTTATAATTTTATATTTTCCACATCAAATGTACACAATCATTTAAGATAGATCTGGTATATTTTCAATTAAATATTTTGCCAATGCTAAATATTAATTCCTAATGCGCAAATAATATCTGCCATTACTTAAACTAAAAGAAATTCGCGAAAGTAACACGCCTATTTAATAAAAACAACAACGATATAATATACAGTATATGTAAATCGAGTAGAGGACAGATATTTATGAAGCAAAATAATCGCATTTAAACAATGAATATCTAACAGTACTTACCACAGTACGTTAGCAATTATTAAACCGTCTACCTCAAATTTGACTGGGATATTTGTTCCCGAACCTGAGCCTCGGGATTTACTTACTGGTACAGCAAGGGCCGATTCGTTTTTAGAAGTCATTTAATTAATTGCGATATTTAATGTGAAACGTTGAACAGAAATATTAATGATATTAAATTACAGTAAAAATTAACGCAATTAAAAGTACTGTACTAAAATGTTCTCATAATGATTTAAAATAGAAAAGAAATAAATAATTATTTCTTTCTACATTGCTAAAGGAAAAGTTTTTAGTACAACAGATCGTTTTATAAACATAACTTCTATAGCAATAGTAGCTAATAAAATAAAACTTCACGTTAGCAATACGTGACAGTTTTACTCCGTTCGATTTCGATTAATTTTAATCTCATTTATTGATAGCTGCGCAAATAAAATTAAAGATTTTTTTGTAAATATTTTACAGTAGTTGTTTTATTTATTTAATCTATGGGATTTTATTTTTTTATAGATAGATTAACTATTAACAAAATATTACAGAGGAATCTATAGAGATTCTGATTAGAAGATATACTCATTAGTGGCTTCATTAAATTCTTCAATCCTGACATTGTAGCTATAGATATATGTTTGATCACATGTGAATAGATCCTGACTTCTAAATGCCATTTAAGAAACAGATAATCCAGTAGCCATAAGTTGTCCGGAATCTGTTGATGAAACTAGTTATGCATAAGACACCATTTGATTTTATAGTTAGACCTAGAAACAAAATTGTTAGGAACGTTTTAAAAATTATATTTTTACGCCACGATTAAGATTTTGGAGTAAACATGAAGAAAGAGGATCTTGGTTTGTGATGAATCTCTTATCTTTAATTATTGGCAAGGCTGATCTGCTTGAAACTTTTTATGCATCTTTGTGAAGCAACTTATTTTTTTGATATCTGGCAGAGAAATATATGAAAGATCAGGGAGCCACTGCACAGAATTGCGCTAGTAATATTTTTCATAATAATATTGAGTATCCAGAAATTTAATATAACAACTTTTTCTCCAAACAGAGATACAATATTCACCAACAAAATTTGCTAGTGCTAAGAAAGCTATTAGTAAAACACTTGCATTATATCCCCAAATAATACTAATCAATTTTCCAAGAAGGTTATTTTTAGAAAATAATTTTGATTTAATCTTAGAAAAATAAGGCTTTGGTTGTTAACAATTTTTATTAGTCATTCATTCGACTAGAAATCATCCATTTAATAATATTTCTGTAGTATAATTTTCACTACATCACTCTCAAGCAAAGTATGTACTGGTTTCTATCTGCTTTTAACACCTTGTGGAGGGGTGTAATCATAAACATATGATCAAAGACATGTAAAAAAGATGTATGATCCCCAATATGCACATTTTGTGCTAAAACAACACTCATCAGTTGGTCCAGATCACAATTCCTCATACATACCTTTATCATTATTCAGTATATATAGATAGCCAATTACTACAGTTCAATTGATAGGTGTCAAAATTACTATCCTTGCAACTTTGTCACAAAACACTTGATGAAAGTATATTAATAATTTTTATTAGTCATTCATTAGACTAGAGATTATCCACTTAATGAATAATATTTCTATAGTGTAATTTTTACTACACCGCTATCATGCAAAGTAGGGACTGGTTTTTATCTGGTTTTAACACCATGCATGAGAGTGATGTAGTGAAAATCACACTACAGGAAATATTATTCATTAAAATTATGACTACTCTTAAATAGCATTGGTTTGATTGTTTATAACTCACTAAAAGGTTATATTCAGATATTAAGATATTTCCCCAATATTTGTGAGCAAGCACTAGAATATACATTTTATTAAAAATAGGGTTTGATTTTTTTTTGAAGTGAAATGGTGAGATAGTCACATGCACTATATTGAGAGACTAAAAAATCAGCAAATGATCTGCAAAAATTATGAGGAAGAATTTTATATTTATTATAGTATAAATGATATTTGATTCACTACTTGTTTTATAATTGAAAAATATAAATCTATGTAAATGTATGAAAAGTTCAATGCAGCAGACCACAGTGTCAGAATTACATGTAATAAATTCGGAAGAGTAATATCTATTTAGTTGAAATACATCACTATGATGTACTAATCGTTTTTAAATCTAATGTTATAAAGTCACATCTTTATTGCATTGGACATGTGAAGGCATAAACAGCAGAACCATTTACAAAATGAATATAGCTAGTCCAACTTTAAGAAAGATGAAAAAAATATTTCACTAAGGATAAAGTTTGCTATGACCAAACAAAACATCTAAACTACAAATGCATCCATATAAATGTATTTCTCCATTTAATTTGATATGTAGCCATGCTGTCTTTTAATTTCTTCTACAGCAAAGTTTTCTTTCTGAAACATTTCAATACCATGACTAATTGTAGCTCCCCAATGTATTCTAGTCTTTGGCATGTCTTTCCAATGAAAACAATCAACATTGTGTTTTTTATAATGTTTTGAGGTAATCTTTAAATGTAAACAGGATTTGTCTTTGCCATGAAAACCATGATTAAATTCATCATAAAATATATTTTTAAGAAGTATTGTATTATTTCATTTAATACATTCCCTCCAATGAATATGCCATTTTACAACTGTAGATTTTATAATATCATATTTAGATAATTGAAGAATATATTGAATAGTCTTATGATTATAAAATTCATAGGTGAATTTGACCAATTTTTATGGGAGCGGCAGACTAAATTTGCACTGTAAAAACTACTTCAAAGTAATTCTAAAACTACATTAAACTGATTGCTTCCATTGAAATATGGCCAAGAATTGATCACAATGGAGAGCTACAATTAGTTAAAGATGTTGAAATGTTTCAGAAAAAAGATCTGCAGAAGTTAAAAGATAGAATCACAAACTGTCAAATAAATGAATGAGCCAAAATAGGATATGTTGATGTAAATAAAAAATTGAAGGATAGTGTGGATTCAAGCTATGCCACATGTTTGAATACCACATACTTTCTTTCCATGGAGAAAATAAGAATGTATTGAGAGTGTTCCTTACAAATTAAAAATAAACAAGTGGCTTATTGTTCTGGAGTTCAGACCCAGGATGTGACAGTTGGGCCAGCAATTTTTGAACATTGAACTCCAGAATCTTTTCTTTATGGCTTAATGCAGTGATCTTCCAAAATCATATAGGGTATTTACATTTTTTTGCATTTACTAAGCATCAATGAATGATATACTCTGTTGAGAAGACTTTTGCTGTAGAGTGATGGACTTGAAAGCTAGAGATTACTGGTTTAATCTCCAATGTAACATGTATATCTCAAGCAACTTACCATTCACTTATTATTTTCCCTGTGCAGGAAAGTAGGATTGATAGAATTGATGGATTCTGAGCTAAAATTTTTTGCTTTAAAACTTAGTATATTCCTTTTGAAGATTGAATGTAATATGAGTTCCATAGCAATTATTGTTAATGATATCACATTTTTTTCTTTTTCTACCTCCCTCCTCATTTTATTTTTTTATATGCTCTATAAAATATTTGTATTGGGGAAAAAACTAAATGGGATTAGGCATGTCAGTAAGTAAAGGAATTATTAAATTTTGATCTAGATAAATATTTGAGATATTAGAATCATTCGGCATAAAATGAAGGTATAGTTATTAGTGCATTCACTAGCCAAGTTCATGATTTGGATTTAAGTCAAGATGGAGTTTGACATTTTTTCAGCTAAATAAAATTTCCCAGATAGGCATAGGATTTTTACAGGTAGCTAGTTTATAGTCAATCTTGAGAGGCATCTCGAATTAATTAGTAAATGAGTATCTAGTTATTTTTAGTTGGAAGATAAAGATTGGATTGGTCAAATTAATGATGATGTAATGATCCTAAAAACTTGTTATATTCAGGCTTTATTACTGATGGCATGCATGTCATATATCTGTGATTGCATGAACTTATTATTAATGATAATCAAATGTTATTGCTTGATGTAGTATCCTATTGCCTAGACATTTTCCGCAAGCAAACACATATGCATGTATATTTATACATACTAATGTACCTTTTACTAAATATAAAATTAGAAAATAAAATCATTCATAAAAAAAAGTAGAATATACATTTTATGGATGTAAATGTTGTCTGGTTTCAGTTAGCAAATATGGAGATTATTTTTTTGTCACTGACCTGTGTGCTAAAGTGGAAATTTCTTCAGGTGGTTGTTGTTCTATTATCAATATGGATTTATTTAACTAAATAGAAAAAATGATAGAACAACCTTTTGGGATAACTTAAAATAAAACAAATTTGCTAATGACTTTATTAGGTCCTTTACCTATGTGATTTATTATGTCATTCATGCTTAGTATTTAACCACTTCATGTTTAGTATCTAACCATACCTATAATAGTGGTCATTGTGGTTATTCTAAATATGATGATGAAACTCCAATAGTATATAGAAAACTTAAATCCATCTGGCTTTATACTTAAATATGGAAAAAAAAAATATTTGAAATCTCATTAAAATTCCATTTTTTAAGACACAATTCTTCAGTTTGAAAAGATTCTTGGTTGAATACCAGAAAGTAGATTTTGATTTGAGATAATAAAAATAAGATAACATAAGTTTTAGTTATTCATTCAATCTGTAGAAATCTATATTTTATTTTTATCTGAAATGTCAAGCATTCTATACTTATCTATTCTATTGAACATTGTAATATGGATATGAATTATATAAACTTATTATGAAATAAGAATATTAAAGAATTAATGGTTTAAATACCACATGTATACAACTGATTATTAAATCACTCAGCTCCAAAATCAAATTGGTTGTAATTAAAACATATAAATAGAAAATGCTGGTTATTGTTTGAATGTTCAAGTCTTTAACTTAGCTGATCGTGCAGGATGTTTCATGAAATGGAAGTATAATGAAGTATGACATATTCTCAGATTATCTGTTTCAGTGAGCATTTGTGGATATGTATTATCCATACTTATTATTGTTTTTATGTGGATGTTCAAATATTTTAAATCTCTAGCTTAGTTAATCATGTGGAATGTTTCATGAAATGCATGTATAGTGGGTGAGATTGGTCTGTGAAGTTTAACACTGAGAGTTCAAGATGTATATAAGAATCTTTGTAGGAATGAAAGATAATCTGAAAAAATTTAATGGAGTTTGTTGAATGTTGTAATGTGATATAACTTAACCCAACCTATTAATAGATATGAATATTGAAGCATTGATAGGTTAAATTATGTGTATATGACTGACTGTTATTGCATTCAACCTACAAAATCTAATTGGTTGCAATTGAGACCTGCGCATAAGAAAACTGATTATTATTTCTACGTGACAGTTCAAATATTTCAAACATTTAGCTCTTCTGATTATCAGATATTTTCTTGATAAGAGAGATTATTTTGTATTTTTTTTTCAAATAGTAGTTGTTCTTTGCTTTGAAGAGGGTACTTTTTTTGGAGAGTGGGGTTAAGGGATAAGGAAACTGTAAATCGTTAAAGATTAATCAAGCATAGGTTAAAGAAAAAAAAAACTAGGTTGAAAGGTTTTTTCAAATAATGATCTATATTGCTAGTTAAATAGTTTTCAAAGAAATATACAATTATAATTAATACATATAAGGAATAAATTGATTAATGCAACCTAACCAATTAAATCTTTCAGATTTGTAACATATTGTAAAATTTTACAGATAACTCTTTCTCATTACATATGCATTTCAAAAGTTAAAAAATTCTCAGCTTTTTGAGAGTTCCTCTATAATTCAAAACTACATCATTTGGCTATACAAACATTTAAGGTGCATGTGAAAAAAAAAGTTAAAGCCTTTCTCTTTCGAATTAGTTAAGATAAGTTTAAGGAACTCCTACTCTTAACTTGCCATTTGGATGGGTATTCAAGCAATATGTTCTATATAACTCAGCATGTATTTATTAACTATTATTCTTATTTGAGTTTATGATGTCTGTGATGTGAAAACATATATTATAGTTGGTGTTGCTCAAAAAAACCCATGACATCTAATATCATGATTCTGCCTGAAAGTAGGAAAAACATCCTACATTTATTACATAAGGGACATCCGAGTGTAATGAGGTTGAAAAAGTTAACATGCTCATATATAGACAGAATTGAATAGCGACATTGAACAGACTGTAAAAATTGTTAAACGAGTCAAAGCATAGAAAAGTTTCTGGCTAAGAAATTTAAGTCCTGTCCTGAAGCTATGGAAGCTTGGCAATAAGTATATTTAGACCATGCTGACCATTTCATGAAAAAAATATTTTTTGTAGCCATGGATGCATATTCAAAATGGGTTGAAGATTGTGTATTAAATAACATAAATACAGAAATTGTGATAAAAGTTTTGAATGAACTCTTTGTGATACACAGTTATCCAGAGACTATAATAACAGATAATAAAACTGGTTCACCTTGAATAAAATTAAAAACTTCCATACTCCAAAGGGGATACAGCACATTAAAATAACTTCATCACTCACAATCTAATAGTATAGCAGAGAAGGCAGTACAATGGCTAAAAATGCACTTAATATGCTGACATACCCAAAGCAATTACTACTGCTATGTTTTGTCAGCATTTTATGCCCAGCATGGTCAGAAAGAATTAAGACAACACACAAGAACACCCTGGACCATACTACTTCCAAATAAAAGTAGAAAGAAAAATGACTATTTGGAAAATGGAAAATTTATTGTGAACCAAAATGTATAAATTAAAGATATAATAGAGGAAATGGTTATCAGAAATAATTACAAAAATAATATCTGAAATAATTTTAGAAGATGGCAAAGTATTTAAACATCATATCAATCATATTAAAGAACACAGAACAGAATGATTAGAAAACATGAAGATTACTTCAAACTCAGAAAAGGAAATGAGACTGATATTTCTGATTAAACTGAAGTAAAAACTCCAATTGACTTTTCAAGAAGCGATTGAAATAACAAATGAATCGGAACCAAGAAATTATTTTGAAGGTTTATTAATAGGTGAAAGATTACTGGACTGAATTGAAATGAAAATCCTGAAAAAAATATTTAAGTATAGGATTCATATCTTTCAAAATAAAGATTAGAAATATTAAAAATACAATTCCTTAGTAAGTCATGTGATATGTGAAAAGCTAAATGCAGTTTGAGTAATTGAGCATACATTTAGTTGACTAATCTCTAGAATTTTTGTGGCTATGTATGAAAGTGAAAATTGGGCACTAAAAAAATAAGACTTTTGGTAAAGATCTTTGAGAATACTAAGATTAATAAAATGAAAAAAGAACAGTGGATACCAGTTAGATTATACCAGGATTTTCACATGAAATGGTCAGAATAAAATTGTCTTATATTAATCATATTATAAAATAATCAAATTTTCTGTAAAAGTCGGCAAAATAATGAAATGAATTGAGTTTATTTTAGTAATGCATTTAGTAGTGAGAAGATTTAAAAACCAAATTGACAGGTTTTTTCCTCAAGATAATACATAGCTTGCATGAAGCAAACCAAGGTAATGCTATGGGCTTCTGGATCACAGAGATTCTTTTATTCTATATACATATATTCAAAACAGTAACAAATTATCCAAACTTTCCATCTTAAACAATATAAGACAAGAACAGTTTCTATCCAAACTTTCCATCTTAAACAATATAAGACATGAACAGTTTCTATTCTACTCTAACATAAACTTGAGTAATAGATTACCAGATTCATATAAAATCCCCATCTTTAGTATTTTAAATTTTTCTTCTCAGAGTGAATTCTTCTTTTTGTCTTATCAATGAGGCTTAGTATTCAAAATAGTAAGAAAATCAAACATATAATTATATTTTATCTATCAAGCTAAAAAACGAAATTCAAATCTGCCAAAAATATTTAGTTCTGGATTGATTTCAAATTTATATAATTGTTCAAGTAGTTTGTCTTGGATTTCAAACTTTAGACTGATTTATATTTCAAGTTTCAAGCTTCATAAATATAACAGAGTTAAAGATGATTACTAGATGCATATAATCATTCCTTTCAAATTTGAATTCTAGGCATTATTGATAAAGGCAAGGGCCAGAAAGAGGTCTGAGAATAGGGATTTAAATCTGGTAATCACTGATTACAAGTTGATTTTAAATGTCATTAGAGAGAAGATTTGCTTTTGTTTTTTAAAGGTATTTGTAATATATATCTTTGTACTAAAGCACTTGAATATAGTTATTTGTATAAATATTAACAAGAGCCTTTTTTGAAATTGAGCATAGGAGTCCAAAAATTCTAGTTATATGGAAAAATACCATTTACATAATCATCAAAACTTGAGCCACTATGATGATAAAGATAATAGTAATAATATGATAGTATAAAAAAACAATATATACAATGAACTCATCTTTCTTGGGTGACTCTCACTCTTTTCATTAATTGTGAAATTCACATCATATTACAATACTTTCACTCATCTCACTCATTCAGATGGCCTAAGATATATTTTATTTTTCAACTAGATATTTATTTACTGGTTAATATTAGATGGTTATCTTGGTTGATTATGTATGGAAATATTAAAAGGAGGATAAATTTCATTCAACTTATAACTCTTCAATTATATGCTGCCAGACTATATCTAGTATTACTAATACATTTTCTAGTGCAGTTCTTTAAATCCTATAATATTCACTGAACCAAACAAGTTTCTGGATTTTGATTTCATCAGTAAGAATTAGGATTAATGGATTTATGAATGTAGAAGCCATCTTTTACTTCTTTAAACATATAAATTAATAGCATGAAATGGAATAAAAAACGTAAAATTTTGGACCTAAGATAATTTTCTTTTCTAGTTACATAAATCTGAAACAGTAGGGCTTTTTTTTTTGTTTTTAAAAAAATCAGATTACTATCTTGAATAATATTAAGACATAAAGGTGTCTGCCAGATGCAAGCCATGTAGACACAGATGATGATCTTAATAAAATGCAATAAATTTGATAAAATATGGAATAAAAAGAAAGGCATTTAAAACTATATCATTTAAGCTACAAAAAGAGATGAAAGATTAAAAACCATAGTTGAAAAATAATTTTAAAACTAATTAGTTCTTTTTAAATATTTGAGAAGTTGATAAAAAAAAAACTGTGAAAAAATTAAAAATGAGAATTGAAATGTCTGGACAAAATTTACTATATGCTAAAGATTATTCTGGGGTTCAATGACAATGGTTTGTTAAATTTTGTTTGAAGAATATGTAGACAATTAAGAGAAAGTATAAAGATTATTTGGAAACAAATTTGCAAAGTGGTAAAGAAAAGATGATAATGTAGGTTTGAAATTAAAAAAATATTGAAATAAGTAGAAGAAATTATTTGAGGAAGTTATAATAAAAAAAATTGAATTGCTGTAAAAGGTATGTTGCAAGGAATTGAAGAGGTTATTAGGAGGTGTTACGCATGTATATATATATATACTGTAACCGAAAAGTTACTCAACAGCAAATTGGCTTACATGAAAAGCCAAAAACTATGACCAAAAAGTTACTTAAAGATATGTTATATAATATAAATTGTATGAATCTTTAATTAAATATAATTTTCTTTAACAACTGGATCTTAAAACTAAATCCCCAGATCTTAATTTATAATTTTATTTACTTGAGACTTGATGGCCGACCATGGACAAGCTGGTATAATTTATAAAACTGCTAATCATTACATGGTGAATATGGGTCATTTAATAAGATAGTAATAAATCTAATCAGCTTCATAACATAATTGGCTGTAGCTCAGATATCCTCATGCTTTAAGTACAGAAATGTTTTATAAGGTAATTCTTTGCAATGGAAGGTAAGCAATATGAATTTTAAGTTACTTCTTCATTAACCCAAATATCAAATCTTATCAATAGCAATGAAACTCTTAGTGAAATAAATAAAATACCTGTTATAGTACTAGAGAATAGGTTCAATTGTTATACTGGCTAGCACATTTATTATAAATTTAAGTATTAATGTCACAAATATTAATAGAGGTAACAGATTCTGGATTATATTTCAGAATTAACAAAGCAAACTGGAAGTGATGTAGAAGGTAAATGGGATTTCAGTATATCTTATACATCATGAGTTACCCAGAACAAAAGCATTAAAATATTCTCTAAATGTTTTAGTAGATCTTGCATACATCATCAGGAACAATATGTGCTCTAATATTTATTATCTATTTACTATGTTGGATTTCTGACTCTATGCGTGACAAATAGCAATGCACAGATAGGTTAAGTTATAAAATTAACATTTATTTATGACTGAATAAACATTTAAATAGTAATTGGTTAACAATATTAATAATTTAAATAAATGGTAAATAACATAAAATATCATCACTTGTAATTGTTCTACATAAATAATGTACATTAAATAAATAAATAAAAAATAAGATAAAATATCACATGTACTTAGTTCTGTACATGGATATGTGTACTAGTTTCAGCTAATACAATCTTAAAATTTTATTACAAATGTACTGATTTAGGCCCTTATAGAGATGAGAATAGATTCAAATACCTGTCAATGGCAACCCCAATACATCAAAACCAGAACCAGTACATCTATACTTCAAAATTATAGTAATACTGACAACAATTGGTATTAATAAACCTATGAAAATTTACTACTATAAGATATGAAATCAAAAGGGAATTTGGAATTTTAACTCAGCTGGAATATCATATAATTGACCTATAATAAATGATGACAATAATTCACATGAATGCCCTTTTATGGCTGATGACAGAACATGTGAGACAAACATTAAGTTGAGTGAAACAATGTATGCATAATAATGCTAGGAGACTCTGCTCAAACACAACAAAGAGCAATGCTATACCTGTGGATGTACTCATCCGTACAAAGGAATAAAGAGTAAGTATCCTGTGGGTTTTCTAACCATCACCAGAGAAACTAGCATAACTACAAAATGTTCAGCAGATTAACCATCAACACTGAAACAAACTTAAAGGATATACAAAATAATGGCAAGCAATTATTCTGCGGATTAACCACCAGCACAGAAAAAAACATAGCATTAAAATAAAATAATTTAATATATCCAGCACACAGTTCTTATTTTCAAAATAGTTCATATATATCTAATATAGAAATAAAACAAACTAACTCCTTCTTTTTAAAACTTGATTTTTTTATGACTATAATCATGAAAAAGAAATCCAACGTTTCGACTATTTTTTAAGAAAGCAAATTTAAATTTTTTAATTAATAATAATTGGGATTATAATAGGTTAGACATTATGAATTCAGTTTATTTGATAAAATGTTTGAATTGTTTTAGAAAGAATGTAGAAATGACATATATTGGGACTAGTGAAAATAAATTAAAAACTAGATTAAAACAGCATTTAGGTGATAAAAATTCTGCTATTTACATTCATAAGAATAAATTTAAGCATGGGGATTTTGAAATAAAACCTTTGGAATGTATTAAGTCATATAATGAAAGGATAATAAAAGAGGGTGTATACATAAATGAAATAAAACCAGAATTAAATAGGATGTTAAATGGAAAAAGATAGAAAATAATAGGTTTTTAATTAAAAGTTTTTCTATGATACATATAGATTTTTAAAAAAGAAATCAGTTGTGATTGTAATAGGAAAGAGGAGTGAGATAAGGTAAAAAAAAAAAAAGGAAAATTTTGGTTATGAATATATTTTGTAATTTTTAATTAATTTAATTTTTTTTTTTTTTGGAATATGTGATATTTATTGTATATATATTTTATTTTAGTGTGCCTTGAAAAAGACTATAAAAATAGTCAAAACGTTGGATTTCTTTTTCATGATTATAGTCATAAAAAAATCAAGTTTTAAAAAGAAGGAGTTAGTTTGTTTTATTTCTATATTAACATTCACTTTCTTAATAAAATAGAAATAAATTACCCTCATCAATCTGCTAAACTGAAAGGCATGTGCAGTTTTATAAGTGTGAACTAAGCCCAAAAGATATAAGAAAACTCTATTATAGAAAACAATTGAGATAACGGCTAGCCATAAACCAGATGGTATGAAAGAATATTAACTTATATTATAATATGAGTATAAGCACAGAACTATGGAAAAATATTCAGGATGAGGCCATGTGGTGATAATGCATTTTAGATAGATACATTAAATTAATCATTAAATCTTTATGCAAGCACTGTTCCCTAAATTGACACTCTTTAATCCCTATATCTAAGTGAACAAGTCATTATTTAATACACACAAGATTATATATACTGTGAATTTAACATACAAGAGAATATAAAATACAAATAACACATAAAATGCATGTTCATTAAATTACTACACTAGGTTCAAATACATATTATTTAAATCTATTGGCTATTAGCCAATTAATTTATAGCACATTTCTCAAACGTAATGACAAATATAAATTAAATATATTTGTTTAATTATAACATAGAATCTTAAAAGTTGATTGTATGCTTTTTCATCTCCATTTATAAGGAATATTTATAAATTAGTTGATCTACATGTAGATTCTGAATATCCAAGATCTTTTGAGAGATAGGATATGTATCATTTTAATCAGATTATCTTCAAAAGTTAATGAAATTGCATGACTTTATTTTAGGTGTTATTCCAAAATAAAAATATTTATTAATTTCATTTATTAGTGACAAGCAAATAATTAGCCTGCACATGCTATAACAGCCAAAATAGTTCCTGGTTAGCTGTTATTTCTTTCAACAATTATATTACAGTTTTAATAAAATGCTCCCCAATGTTGTTTCTAATATAAGTTCAAAGTGGAACTATAATTAATTCTTTGTTATTCAAACACTGGTGCACAAAATATTAAAACAGCATTTCATTCTGCACACATATAACACTACGAGAGACATTAAAGTTATGAAAGTAAAACATTATAACCAAGTTAAATATAGCATTTCATTCAGCACATGTATAACACTCCCATATATGTTAAAGTTCGTGAAAGTAAACTTTATTCAAGGTTGAATACAATATCTTATTCCACACATCCATAATACTATGTGTTAAAGTCATGAAAGCAACACTTTATTCAAAGTTAAATACAGAATTTCATTTCACACATGCATGACACTATTATATGTGTTAAAGTTATGGAGATAAAACTATCCAAAGGCTAAATATAGTCTGTAAACAATAAGAATTACAAAAAGTCTGACCTTTTAAAACTTATTCTTGTTACCTGTGCATTTTATTGCATAATTATCAAAATACTGCTCTACCTCACCCGTAAAAGCAATTTTTTATGGTTACCCATTCATAATGGAACCTTCACAACATTGTTAATAAAGTTACAACATAACAGTAGGTTAAAGCACTTGAAAAAAACCCCTTTGTAATGAAATTTTAAATAATTACAACAGGCTAAAATCCACACACTCTCACATGAAAGTATAGAGAAAATAGACATTCTAGCATTACGATAAAATTAATAACACAACCAACTATGGCAGCCAATAAGGCATTTATCTGTGCTTTTATCATAGAAAAAAGCCAGACTGGCTCGAGCTGGTGGGGACTCTTTCTGTGTTTTAGGTTGGGTGTAGGCCACTGAAACAGTATATTTCTAGGAATTGACCTAAAAATAGTGCCATCATGCGGATGACATGAGGGAATAAAAAACATCCAAATTAATTTATAAGTAAGCTGTTTCAGCTATATGCAGCAAAGCACAGATAAATGTATATACAATGGTGAATAATGTTATATATAATAATAATAAAATTTTAAATAATTTCTTTTAGTAAAAATGACTTTTTAAACCTATATTTTAAATTTAAAAATGTTATAATCAAGAGCAAACTGTGATAGTGATATATAAAGAGAACAATATTATTTCAATTTTTATTTTGAAAAAAAAAAAAAGAAGACTTCAAAAATCTTTTTAGATTAAAAAATAAAGGGAAAAGAATTATTTAAAATCTAAGTTTAAGAATATTTATAATTAATCAATCAACAATAATCCTGTCAAGGTTGATTTTATTTTTCTTTTAAAAGAAGGAAAAAGAAAATACTTTGATAGACTGTAAAAAAAGAGACTAATAATTTTAATTTATATCATCTATATTTTTAACACATGTATGTTTGAATTTTATGTATGCTTTTCAAATGGAATTAATTATTAAAGATTCATTATTTTGACAAATTTAAATATGTTTAGAAATTATTATGCCACATGTCTGTGGGCATATATATTAATGTGTTTCAAATAGACATATATAAATTTTAATCATTTATTTATTTTATAACAATTTTAATGTTATGTTAATAAATTAATATATCACATGTCTCTGTGATTTTATATGTTTTAGTAAACCTCGTATGAGTTATTCATATTATTAAAATGTGATAACTTTAAATTTGAATAATTTATATGTTATTCAATTATTGTACTGCACATCTGTGTGCAAATACTAATGCGTGGAAGATAGACACTTATAAATAAATTTTAATCATGTATTTTTAATTTATGGCAAGACAAACATGTTCAGAAATTATTATGGCTCATGTATGTGTGTGTATATATATATATATTGAAACAGTAAGATTCGTATTCGAATCTTAAGTTTCACCTTTTTCTGTCGTCTCTCACTGACCGGTCTATCCCGCCCAAATTTAAACTTTTTGATATCGAATTGTGTGTGTAACAATATTAAAAATGTATAAATATGTGTAGAATTCAGCTTAAACACGCACACATTTCGATCTCAAATTAAATGCAATAAATAGGGATAAAATAATATAATTTAGATTTCTTTTAGTTATATAATTTTGTATAATTTTAATCATTTATTTTGGATTATAAAGTTCGTATTTATTGCTTTGTTTAAATTTTATTTAATAATAATTCTAAAAATATCTGATGTAATATTTAATTAAAAGTTAAAATAATCTTATGTTCCCTTTTTATTTTTGAAATTTAAAAGCATCGGTCAGTGGTAGATAATAGATTAATTAAAGAAAATTTCCCCAAAAATGTAATTAGTAAATGTAAAATGTAAACAATAGAACGGCAGCTTTCTTTAATTAAAAAAACCAACTAAATGCATTGATTATCCTCAGGGCAGATTAAATAGAACCTAAAAATATCTTAACAAAAATGTGAAAGATCAAGATAAAAAAAGAGGCCATCCTGGACTTGCTGGAGACATTCACTTAAACTTTAGCTTTGCTCTCAATCACTGAGAGTCTCCAAAAATATAAAAATAATTTGTTCCTGCCAAGGTATGACTGAGTACAGCACCTAGATTATTCTCCATCGGGATATGGCCTATCGGATGCTGAACTTTCCATTGCCCGTCATAAATTCACCATGAAGATCTGCTGCCTGAAATGAATGAGAAAGCTGCTGCTGCCATGAAATTAAATGAATATCTAAATACAAGAAAGAATTGCCAATCGTGAACTTTTTTTCTACTAAACTAATGGAATCAGAAAACTTCTTATAAAACAGGTACCTGTCAGTGTTCAAACTCTAGAATACTCTAATAACATGCTATAGCTATTCTTCATATTACTTATCTAAATTTATAAAATGTAAAAACTATCATTTGTATAACTAAAATTGAATAATTAATTTAATATGTAAATTTCTCTAATAATCTAGCTTACCTCACTCTATCTTTCGTGGGTGCGTATTTCTATAATGTACATGTTTATCTATAGTTATTATTTAATTATTGCATGCTCATAATTATTTCAATTTTCAAAGTTTAAATCTAGGATCGCTTGAAACAAAGAATGCGTGTCAAATTTTCATTAATATTTACTTTCCTTAATAACTTCACTTTCATATAAATCGACACGCATTCAGTGCATCATTTATTGTAATGCAGGGTCTACTACTTCGCAAATGGCTGGCATATTAGTTGTAATAACTCCCAGTTTATATATATTTTGTATTTAGTAAATTTAATGAATAATTCTAGAAAATCCCATTTCTTTGAGAGTCACCAACGTTCTTTAGTAAATGTTGATAATGTCGGGCCGAATTAGAAATCCATTTAAATCTTTATCATAATCGTTTATAAGTATACATGTGTTACGTTTTAGAGACGCAATGACCCATTCCGCCGTGAAATTTCCGGATTCTTCAGGGTTGAAATTAAACCCAGTCGTCCTACACAAGCGGGCATAATGGGTGCTCCCGTAGGACTTGACAATGTCATGCAGCCAGCCGGCAAAACTGCGACACGGACCGCTTGTCCCTGGTTATGCTTATGTGACACCTTACTTCGTTGGGCCGATGGCAGAGACCAGCCTGATACTCTTATAAACCCATTCGCGGCATTGCAGTTTCAATATACTGCCACTCCATATCGCCTTTCTAAAGCATACCACGTGTTCCTTTACTTAGTTTTATTATTCTAAACATATCACTCCGCCTCTGCATTATCTTCATAATTCACTCTCAAATGTTTGCCCTTAGTTATAGATAAATATTTTAATTAAATAAATATGTCTGCCATTACTCTTATAACCCATACTTTAGACTCTTGCATTGCAAAGGTATAAGTCCCTCCAGGCATGCATTAGAAATACTCACTCGAGAATTTTAGGTAGCTAGATTACGCCTTCAAATAAATGTATTCCTTTTGTAAACATTTCAGTATCGGAAATACCGCTGCTGAAATCCTCAATATAAAATAATGTCTAAATAAAAAAATGTACTCTTTAAAATATTATCATGTCGCAAATTCCGCTACTGAAGCTTTCAATCCCTAAAATATTATTAGTCAATGTTTTATTAAAATGTATTAACAAATAATTTCAAACTATATGTCTGCAGTTACGTTTCATTTATTCGATACCCATTCTATATAATATTTCCTCGATTATGTAAATATGAATGATTAATTAATATTAGTTTGATTATTGGCTAACTCGAGAATAAAATCATGAATCTCTTGCATCTCCCTGACCACCGTGCCTAAGGAAATATTTACTAATGTCGCATCAGATGCGTTGTTTCGTGGATTGTATTGTGGAACCGATAAACTATGTTCGAACTCAGTACCATGGGTGACTTCGCTACTCGATGGTGCTGCTGTTCTGCATGGTGGTCGAATTCTGCACTATGTTTACGAGTCACACATTTTCTGACTGTTACAATATCAATGAGTGTCAAGTAGAAACATGTAAAATTTAAACATTTTTTAATTATTAAATGATAATTCAAATATGTTCATTTATAGTATACTGTGAGTCTGAACTCAGATGTATATAGTAACAGGATGGGATTAAACCTTGTTTCAAAGAAGGGAATTTTAGTATTCATGCATATGAATATGGGTTTATTGTTAAATGTCCGTATTTCATATTTGGTTTTTTTAAAATGTTTTCTTCAAATCAGTAAATAAAGAGTTAAAATGGACATGAGGGAGGAGAGGAGAGGTTGTGCTCATTTATTTTATCAAAGCATGTGTGTGTATAAATTGTTGTATAGACAAGTGAATGGAAGGAATTGTTTAAAAGAAACATATAATATATACGTTATTTCCATGATGAAATTTAATATATTTCATTTTTAATAAAATTAATAAAAATATATTTTTAATGAAAATAAAAAAAAAGGAGAGAAAATTATACAGATTGTTATCTGTAGAATGCCTTTTAATGAAGGCATTATTTTATGTTATTTTCAAGAAAATAATTTAAAGGTGTTTGATGGAATTTTTAGTTAAGAGAAAGAAGGAATATAATCTTCAAATTATTCTCTTCCTTTTTCCTTCTTAGTTTTGCTTTTTTATAAAACATATAATACCAAAATTCCACTCTTCTTACACTTTAAAGCAAAATATATTTATTTATTCTACAGTTTTGACTGTTCCTAGCAGTCTTCGTCAGATCCTATAATCTACTTTTACTCTATTATATGGTGGAGGGAAGAGAGTAAAAGTAGATTATAAGATCTGAAAAAGGCTGATAGAAACAATCAAAACTGTAGAATAAATAAATATATATTTTTTTAAAGTGTAAGAAAAATGGAATGTTGGTATTATATGTTACAAAGAAGAAAAAGGTGCTATAAGATTTACTTTTGTTATAAAGAGAAACCAGACCTCGGATATCATGTGTTTAGACACTAAAAAAATAACTGAAATTCTTGGAATTGGAACTTTCTAGAATATAAAAGAAAAAAAAAGACTATAAAGGGGGATGGGGATCAAGAGTTAATTTGTGAGATAATTTTACTGAAATTTGAAAGTAAAAGAACTATTATCTACATCTGTCGGTGCGTGTAATTAACTTCTTACATTGAAGACTTCAGAAACATTTTGGAATCAGCATATATATTCATCAGCTATGAGCAGGCTGGAGTAAAAGCTTAAAATATTCTGGGCTTTTGACCCTGGTCCCATGAAGGTATGCAAGCTGTTACAATATTAAACAACCACTTGAACCTGAAGAAATTTTCTCCTGAACATTTGTATTAGAGATTTAAGGAACCAAACAGGACAACACATCTGGGATGAGCAACTTTAGTGGCCATAGCATTGAATGAAATTACTATCATTACCAATCGGAATCTGTTATTTTACCCCAGGGAATTTCCGGTAATAAGAACACTTTATTCTATATATATTTTTCCTTACACATTAGTGCATCTTTTCTATTGACATTTAAGACTTTTATATGATGATATTATGATCAGCTCTCTTCACTATAAAAATTATATTTCATGTCTGGATTGATTGGACATTATTTTTTCTCTTTGTTATTTGATTTGCTTGTCTGTGCAACATATGTGTATGCTTATGTTTTTACAAAAAAATATTGGAGCACAAATAATATTTTTTATTTATTTGTTATATTAAATTACAATGAAATATTCATATTTTCTTTATCTCAAATTTCATGTAGGTAGTTAACATGCAAGTTTGATGTCAGTGAGGCGTAATTGGACCCTGTATGTACAACATATCCAGTTAAAATTATTGATAAATTATGTAATAAAAGAAATATTAAAAAAAATAATAAAGAAGAGAAACAATGGGAAAGATGTAAATAATTTTATATATAATAGTTACAATGTTTCTAGAGATACTTTTATGAAGATTAAAAAGATTATAAAAAGTATAAATAATAAATACAAAGGGGAAAGTAGGTTAATTATTAAACCAGTATATAAAAAGAAATTAAATTTAGGAAATTTAATCAATGATACAAAAACAGAGCAAAACTCTCCATACAGTATTGCCACCTTTGCTAAACAGAGTAATCAATGGATGCCAGAAGGCTTGTGCATAAAATCCCTATCTAATGCCTACTCATCCAATATCCCCAGACTAGTTTCTGGCTTGTGGCCTTCGTCAGTGAGGTGGCAATACTGTATGGAGAGTTTTGCTCTGTTTATCAACAATTAATGTGCTAGTATAGGAAATGTGATCATGTGATGCTTAATGGTTTAACACCAATCCTGCCTAATAGGATAGTGGTGGCTATGGTTGTAAAAGAGCCAAAGACACCAAAATGTATGGGTGCTCAACTGAGTTCAGACCCATATGACTATATAAGCTATTGAGCTTAGATTGAAAATATTTTTTGCATTTTCAATTTCATTCTCATAGTTTTGTAGTTAAGTAGAGATAAAAGGTGGTTGCTAGAGGGTTGCATTAGATCCTAAGATCTAGATGCAGTGCTCTCAGATCCAAAGCTCCTCACTGACGAAGGCCACAAGCCAGAAACTAGTCTGGGGATATTGGATGAGTAGGCATTAGATAGGGATTTTATGCACAAGCCTTCTGGCATCCATTGATTACTCTGTTTAGCACAGGTGGCAATACTGTATGGAGAGTTTTGCTCTGTTTATCAACAATTAATGTGCTAGTATAGGAAATGTGATCATGTGATGCTTAATGGTTTAACAATGATATAAAAAATATAGAAACTGACAAAATGAATGGAATATATTTAATTGAATGTTTAAATTGTAAGAGGGAGGGGGTAAGGTTTCATATATTGGTACAACTAAGAATAAATTAAAAACTAGACTTAGACAACATTTGTATGACAAAAATTCAAATATTTACATTCATTGTAAAGGTTTAGGTCATAAAGAATTTAGTATTAAAATGTTAGAAAGGATTAAAAATTACAGGGAAAGGATGGTTAAAGAATTTTTTTATATAAAAAAATATAATCCTACTCTAAATAGAATTAATGGAGTAGATAAGGAATATAAATTACTGTATAATTAAAATAAAAGCTTAATGAGTTTAGGTAAATTGTTAGAAGTTTTTTTTGTATAAAAGAGAGAGAGAGAGGGGGGGGGGATGTTTAAATTTGTTTTATATTCATTTAAATATATAGTTTAGGAATGTAGTTTTAAGATGGGTTTTAGATAAAATTTAAAGAAAGGGGGAGGTTTTTGAAAATTAGAGTTGGTATTTAAATTTGTATAGAAAGTTTCTTGGATGATTTTAAGATATATTTGTAATTAAACAATGTAAATAAAAAAAAAGAGCAATAAAATATAGCAGTGGGAGAAAGATGTAAGTAAAATATATTTCTATATGTTTAATATGTTTGTTATTATGTTAATGTAAGAGAAAGTTTTTATGTAATTGAAGTTTATTTGTTGATGTGTATTTAATATTGTTGCAGATCCTTGAAAATGACTGTATGAGATAAAACAGTTGAAACATTGGAGTTTTGTATATAAATGTATATATATGTTCAGTATTGAGATAAAAAATAAAGTTTTTGAAAAGAAAAAAGGAGGATTTTTTATTTGTTGATATTTTTATTAACAAAGTTGAAAATAATAAGATTAAAATAGCAACACTATTATGGTAATGGAAAAAAATTATTTATTTGCTTCTGTTATGGCAAAAATGGTCATAAGGCCAGCAACTGTTTTTACATAGAGGAACGATACAAGATTTGTAAGAAAAAAGGTCACATTGAAATGACGTGTAGCAATCAAAAGAACAAACCTGTTAAAGACAGAAATAGTCAGAAGGGTATATTTAATAATCAGGGAAATCAATTAGTAAATATTAAAAATATGTCATCATCCAATGGAGATAAAATAATGCTAAAATGAAAAATGTGAAACCTGATCATGTCATGGAAGATGACAGCAGGAGCAGGGTATCCTTAATTTCAGTTTGGGAATGGTTGTCTGTAACAGTAAATTATACAAAAACCCTAGAAATTGAGAAAACTGAACTAAAAGCTTTGAATGTAAATGGTAATGCAATTAAAATTAAAGGTGTGAATGAGATTAAAATTAAAGGTATGAATGAAGTCCTTGTGAGTAGAATAGAAGGAAAAATATTTGACATATTCCTATACTTAGTTTATGCAATGAGATGTGACTGGTTTATAAAATTAGGCATAAAACTCACATTCATAAAAAAGAACTAGAAATGGAAATGAGAAGCAAATTTCCTAGATTGTTTAATGGAAAACTGGGTAAAATTAAAATATCTGTTTTGTTAGAGATAATCCCTGAGGTCATACATATTAGTGGCAAACAGTGTGAGGTTCCGTTTGTTCAGAAAGAAAGAATAGAGAAGGCAAGTAACAAATTAGTTAAGAGAGACATATTAGAACCCACAGAGAAATATGTTTGGGCTATGCAATTAGTAATTATTATTAAATCCAATGAACAAAATCACTTGTGTGGTGACTTTCAGGTATCAGTTAACAAAGCTATTAGTAAAAACATATATCCTGTTCTCAATGCTTGAAAAATAATAGTGTCTCTGCAGAAATATAATTTTTTTCCCAAAATTAGAATTAAATGTTGCTGAGAAAACTGCTGAAATATTAACACTAACCGCACATGTAGGGTTATTTAAATGCAACAGGCTTCCGTTTGGGATAACTTCTGTCCCCAGCATTTTTAAGTCAAAAATCGAAACTCTCCTTATTGGGATTGAGGATGTCATTCCATTTTTTGATGACATTTTTGCTACCGCTACTCCCTAAAAACAAACTTAGAATTTGCTAATTAGTGTATGCAAAAAACTCAATAAAATGAGAGTCAAGCTTAATACCCATAAATGTATCTGGAAAGCTCTTGAAATTAAGTTTTTGGGCCATATTATTTCAAAAAAAAAAACAGCACATCTCCTGCCCCAGAAAAGGTTAAAGCTGCAGCAGAAGCCTCAAGATCTAATAATGTTAAGCAATCACAGACTTTTCTAGGACTCTTAAATTATTTTGGAAAGTAAAACCCATGTAGCCTGATCCTTATATGATCTACTTAAAAAGAACCAGAAGGGGAAATGGTAACTTGAGCAAGAACTAGCATTTTTGCGTACAAAGTCACTGCTAATTTCAAATAAATTATTAGTTCATTATAATAGCGATTTGGAAGTTGTTCTTATGACTGATGCATCTGAATTCAGAATCAGAGCAGTATTGTCACCATGCTCAGGCAGATGAACGACCCATTGCCTATGATTCGCGCACCTTGTCCAAAGCCCTTGTGATACTATTTGGCATTTGAAAATTTCATCAATATTTGTACGGACATAGATTTACTATAATAACTGATTATAAACCCCTATGGGAATTTTTAGGAAACAAACAGTTTCCGAACATCATAGCTCTCGTATGATAAGATGGCCG
Source organism: Epiperipatus broadwayi (assembly GCA_028023455.1). Classification (NCBI taxonomy): domain Eukaryota; kingdom Metazoa; phylum Onychophora; class Udeonychophora; order Euonychophora; family Peripatidae; genus Epiperipatus; species Epiperipatus broadwayi. The sequence goes on from JAQFVV010006426.1 coordinate 968,074, forward strand.
AACATTCTAGCAGGTTATGACTATATACTGGAATATAGAAAGGAAAGTAAATAGAGCATGCCGATGCCCTATGGCATATGCCTTCGGGTTCATGTATATATTGCAAATTATATATATTCTATTAATATTGTAATCAATTTTCTAGTGTTGTATTTTTTTGCCAGGAACCAGAATTTTTATCTTCCAATGCTGTCTGGGGAGCAAGAATTCGATTTCCAGACATAGTTGGGGGGAGGGGATCCTTAAAAAACATAATCTGAATTTTTAAAAGGCAAATGGGATATAAGAATTTATTGATGCTGGATATTTATTTGGCAAATTAATAATGAAGAATAACGTACATGTAAATGTCGTTAAAATGAATAAATAATTGTACGATTATTTCCGATAAATCATGTTGCTGGAGCATTCAAAAGACATATTAAATATAACAGATTTATTCAATTGACCAAACAATGATTATCTTTTTATCTTATTTTGATGTTTATTATCTTTTTATTTTATTCAGTTTAAAATTGATTCACACATTTTATCACTACGCCAAACAGCAACTACAATTTCAAAAAGATTAAAAAGTTATGTACATATTTCAAATCAATAAGTTAAAGTTGAATACTTTGAAACTAAAAAGAAAAAAAAAGCAATTTCTCTTTACATTATTCTTATTTTTAAAAAATATAAATAATTTTCAAGCTTTAAATTGACGAAAATTTAGAATAATAATTTAGAGAAATAATTAAATACTCACTAGATGGAGCATTGATAAAAATAATCAAGATGGCCGCTAAAAATCATTCCCTTATTTCAAGAGGACTATTTTATAAAAAAATTAGGGTAATTCCATTAAAACTTAATGAGTTTATAAATATAATGTATGTATGTTAAATTCTCTGCCCAAAGATTGGTAAAATTTCTAGGTGATAGGGTATTATGATAGGTGGTAACTTTACTAATGGTGGAATTGCTATCCCGAGAGAATTTGAAAAATCACAAGTACAACTTTTTAATAAATGCCGTTAAAAAATTTGTTCCCTTACTCATATATCTTTATGCGGAAATAAAAACAAAACAAAAAAAGTGATATGAAAAACAATTTAAAATTTATAAAGCATGAAAGATCTGACGGGGGAGGGATAATTAATAAAATATTAAAGATTAGCAATGAATTCATTAAAAAAGACTATAAGTTAAGAATAAAACTATTTCGAAGACCCCTTTTTATCTAGACATTTATAAAATATTGTCGGGGAAGTTTATATTAAAATTATAATAAATTCGCACACTCTGTTTTGTTAATTTGTATGATTTTGTTTATGCGCAGATTTTAATTATGATGGCAACTAGTTTTGTGATAAATGATACCATGCAGGATGACCACTTTTCTCCTGAATTCAACCCAAAAATGTACAAATATATATAATAGGAACGGGAAGAAAAATACACGAATTTTTAAATAACTACATTGAAAAATACAAATCATATTATTCTTTTTAGAATAACTTTAATTAAGATAATAATATAAGCATTTTTAATAAAAATAATACTTGCCCCATATAGTTTAATATGTGACAGGTAGAATGAGGTCTCTGGAGTTCAAGGATTGCGGTCCACATAATTGCTGATGTTCAAACTTCTTATGAATTCATAATAAAATATTACATTATTTACTTATTTTAATAAAATTGATTAATTTATTAATTATAACTTCGTATTTATAATTTTACGAAATTTAATATATATACGAAGTTTAAGAAAACAAAAATATGGCAGTTATTGTAAGAGTAATATATTGCTCTTAGTGAATATGTATGGAATTAAAGAAAAAAATATGACAATATTGCTTTTCATGAAACTCATCATCTAGAGAAAGGAAATTTAATTGAACAAGTAGAGAGTTATTAAGTTATTTTGGAAAAGCAATTGAACAAGTAAAAAGCGATTGCATGAGAAAGACGGTTGCAACAAAAAACATGAAGGGCTTTTTTTTATTTACTTTTTGTTTACCTTATTGTCTTCAATCTCTTAGGTTAAAATAAAATCTGCTTATCATAATAACGTATGTTTGCTATATATTCAATAACATCCAAGTGATTTAATGACCTATTACATATTGATTTCTGTAGATTATTACCAGTACCCATACAGTCCAGATTTCTGATACTTATGTACGATGTATTCTCTAAATATATTAATGCATTTCCTATCAAAAGTGCTCGTGCCAAAAATATCCTCAACATTCTCAAGAACTTACAAATTATTTTTATTGGAAAACCAAATCATGACAATGGAATTGTTTGCTTATAAAAATGAAAGTATAACATATTTTTTGTTTAGCTAAAATGGTCATACTTGTTGATAAATGGCTGCTAGTGAGGGATGTTGAAGGATTTGAAACCTTTTTATAATCATATATTTGCAGCTATTTATTTTTATTCCACATAAAATACTAACAGATTTCCATTATATATTATTTCTGTGTTTGAAAACATGATGGTTAATCACTAGTCTATTAAAAAATTGGATTTCAGATAGCTAGATTTGTATGATTAATTAATTTGCTAAGCTTCTTCCCATCTTAGTCAATCAGTAGTTTATAAGAATTTTTTTATTTTCATTTCAATGTCTTATTTATATTTAATAACACACACACACATATATATATACCTGTCATACATTGAATCCAGATTCAAATCCAGACAAGAAAAAAAACTTAGGAACATTTTTTTCAGATTCCAATCAAACTTAGAATTTTTTATTTAGGTAGCTAGATCAGCCATCTGATATTACTTGATAAATCAGAATGTTTACTATTCTTAATTAAGGCATAAAACAATGGAAAATTATTTAAACTATTATAATCAAGCAATACACAAGCCTAATGATTAATGTCTTTTTCTTTAACTCATATGAAGAGTTATTGGAGAAGTCTTTATCTTGCAGTGAGCTATTTAAAGATTGTGACCATCTCTTACACTTATCTATATATATTTTAATAAAGAATGGCTATTAATTGTGGAGCATTGGGAATGTATAAAATTATAAAGAAAACTTAAGAAATGTGTGACCTTTCTGTATTTTTGAAACATTCATCTGTAAGGTTAATAATTGATTTTCATGATTAACTCTACAAGTATTTAAATTTAATCCTTCTAAATCAATATTAATAAAATAATTTTCAGTTTCAGACATTGTATAATACTGAAGATTTGATTTATCAAGTCGTGTCTCACTAGAATCATTATAATAAATTTACAAACAATGTCCACTTAGTTGGATCAGTGTTATTAGTTAGATAAATGATTCACTTTTGTTTAATAAATCAATCATTGATACACATAGAGATGAAACTATAATAATAGCAATCTTCATAAAATATTAATTGAACCATTGATTTGTGAATTGTTGTTACATTATGTGTATTTGAAGTAGGTTCTTTAATAAAATTATATATTCTTAGCACTACATATTTAATAGCCAATTATAGTTTTGAATTACAAATTTTTATCAGAATTATTTTTTACTCATAACCTATAATTGTAAACATCATCTTTATTATATCTTCTCTATCTTGCCACAGTAATCTACCATTATAATTATGCAACTATTTTTTAATTTCTTCTCATATAATTTTCATTCTATCATCATAATCTTTACTGACATGCACATTATATCTGACTGACTACCAAATATTTTGAAACTGTTTTCTGTTCTAATCATTTATCATTTATAGTAATGTATTTATAATATTCTTTCTTGCTTTTGAATTTAAAACATTATCCAATGACTGTGTCTATTTCTATTTTCAGAATATCAATCTCGTATCTTTTTTATTTTTTACTCCATATCTATCTACTTCATTTCATTGAATTCTACAATATTTGATCTTTTCTTTTTTTCATATCTACAAATGATCATTTTCGTTAATTTATTACATAGTAACATTCCAATATTTTTTAATTCCATTTGCTTATGTTAATTAATTTATTTAGCATTCGTAAATACTTTAAACAGGCTTTAATCTTTATTCAATGCACTTTAAAATTCGTAATAATCAAGCATATTTTGCCAATAGAGGAACTTTCCAAACCACGACACACACAAAATATGCTTGATTATTACGAATTTTAAAGCACATTGAATACAGGTTAAAGCCTGTTTAAAATATTTACATATGCTTTTTGTGCGCTCAATAAATTAATTACTATTCTTTATTAGCACTAGTAACTAACAACCATGCTAGAAGATTTATATTTGCTTTCCCTGCAACCTCAGATAAACTTTAAATCTATCTTTACAGCAGAAATTCAGTGACACTTTTTTACTGTCAAATCAATTTCTACTTACTCTATCATAAGCCTTTTCTATATCTAAAATTGCAATAAATATTGGTTTATTTTTCTTATAATGTATCTCAATACTGAGATAAAGTAAATAAACTATTCCCTATCCTTTTTCTTGAACAAAATCCATTCTGAATCACACTGTCCAGTAATATGCATGTGTGTAAATAATTGATAAACTATGGAAATTAATAGCCTGAATCTTTTTGTTTTATATATAATAATTTAATTCTCAAACCCTTCCATTCACATAGAATCTTATTAGCATTTATAATTTAGACCAAACTTTACTATCATACCATCTAATCTCTTTGCTTTTTTAAATTTTAGTTTACTTGTTACTCTATCAACTCAGCACCATCATTTTATTCATCATCTTATAAATTAAGCCCTCTAATGATTTGTATTTTATCAATTCTCCTTCAATGAAAATTTTTATTACATATTCGTCAAGTATTTTTTTAAAGTTTTTCCCTGTCTTTACACTCTCTTCTCTCTGTATTTTTTTCATATTAGTTCAACCTATTTCCATATTAATTCAGTCCTAGTTAGTTTTTTTTATTTTTAGTTGATATCCTCCACCTAACCATTATCTTATCCCATTTACTTTTTATAATAGCTTCTTAAAATTTTTTTCTTTTAGTTTTTATTATGATTTTATATAAACAATCATTTGTAATCATCTTCACCATATCCATCTATTTTCAATAACTTTTAAAATTATCATCTTTTTTAATTGTTTAAAGTTATTATAAAACATACTCGGTTTAATTTCATTTATTATTTATTACCTATTCCTGTCAATCTTCCTATAGATTTCATTATTTACCTTTTCAGATACCTTTAATTTTACTAACATAAAATTATGATCACCCCATTTATTTACTTCCTAATCAAACACTCTATTTTTTTTTTTTATCTTTTCTAATTTTTCTGCTCTATATTTTACATTTTGCTTAGATTATATAAATTCCCCATCATATAATTTAATTAAGTTACCAAATTTCATACTTCAATTTACCTTTTTCACACATCTACTTTTCTCTACTATACCAATTTCATTATCATGTCCATTTGTATTACAATCAATATCTTATAATTATTTTTTCTAAACTCTCTTTTGTCCCACATAAATATACCTAAATACTCTCATTCTGGTTGCAGAAGAGTTTGCTGTTAACTGAAAGGAGACCCTTTGATTTCTCTTGGAGGCTTTAAATGAACCGAATCTCCAATCCATACATTCCTCTCACTACAGCTGTTATTATTATGTGATTATTCTTATAGTATATAAACATGGATGGGCTGATCATCAAAACGCATTAGCCAATGTGGTCATTATACTGGCTTTTTACCTCTGAGTTTAAGATAAAGAAACACATGGTTTTATTTTCATTTGCCTGATAGCTTAACTGAAATATCAATTTAATTTTCCTGATGATAGAAATGAATGTGTGTGTGAATGAAAAAAAAATTTTTTTCCTGATATTTACAATTATGACAGACAAAAATGAATCATGGTCCTTATTCCCAAGAGGCTAAAATCACCAGCAGTTGGTGGCCAAAGGAGGCTTTCATTCGATGATGTCCTTTTATTTAAGTACTTACAACTGCAGATCACTTTCAAATAAAGGAAAATTACAAGAATTGGAAGAACTGACTCATATTGGACTTTGTGAAGTCAGAAGAAAAGATGAAGAGACAATTGATTCAAAAAGTAGACATGTACTCTACTATAAAGGCACAAATATTGGAAGTATAAGTGGAGTAGGATTCATTATAAATAAAATGTAGAAGAACAACATTGTGGAACTTGATGGTGTATCGGTCAGAATGGCAAGATTACTTCAACTTAATAGCAGATATTGAATGCAGATAATTCAGATTTATGTCCCAAGTTCTCATAGGGATGAAGTAGTAAAAGATTTTTATATGGATGTACAAAATTTTTTTTTTTATCAGACTAAACAACATTTTAAAACAGTTATGCAAGACTTTAGTGTTAGAATTGGTAAACAAATGAAAGTGCAGTAGGTAAATTTGGTTCTATTACGGTAATTTGGTTCTGGTAATAGAAATGAGAAAGGACATAGACTTGTGGAGTTTGCAGTAAAAGAAAAACATTATATTATGAATTCTTTTTCTGAAAAAAATGTTGAAAGGAAATGGGCATGGAAGCATTGGAATGAAGGTACAACAAAATTGGATTATATTTTGACTAACAGAAAATACATATTTCAAGATTGTAATGTTTTTAATAAATTCAATACTAGAAGTGATCATTGATTAGTGAGATATAAGATACATGTTAATGCAAAACTAGAGAGACAAAAATTATTAAGAAAAACAATTTTTACAATTGATGTTCTTAATCTTCAGAAACATTCCAATGAATTTAAATTAGAACTTGCAAATTGTTTTAAAATATTAGCAGATTTTGAACATGATTCAGATTTGAATGAAATCAATAGGAAAATAATTGGTACACTTTTAAAACCTGCAAGAAAGAAAGCTGGTAGAAAAAAGCAGCAATTGACCAATAAAATTTCTACTAAGACTAGAGAATTTATTAAGAAAAAAAAGAATATGAAAATATATAAAAGTGATGCATTAAAAAGGATTGAATATCTCTAATTTTATAAACTGGTGCGAAAAAGAGTTGATAATGATATAAGTATAATTGTGAATTAGTAAAAAAAGCTGTAGAAGAGAATAAAAGTCTCGAGTGTAAAACAATATTTTGATATTGGCAGGAAACTTATATCTGCAATAAGAAAAAAAGATGGAATTATTACTAAAAAGAGAAATAACATTATAAAATGTATAGAAGAGTTCTATCAAGAATTATATAGTAATAAAAAACAAGTTCCTCCTGCAACTATTATATCTTCTAAATTACCTAGGATTTTAAATGAAGAAGTGAGACATGCAATTAAATTTATGACAAAGGGAAAAGCTCCAGGTAATGATGGAATTATAATCAATATCTTGAAAGAAGCAGGTGAAGAAATAGAAAAAAATTTGGCAAAGTTGACTGAAAGAATGCAATATTGATAAAGAAATTATTAGAAATTACAGACCTATAATCTTTTATCCATTTTATACAAAATTTTTACCAAGATAATTACAACTCATCTACAGAGAACTTTGGATTTCAGCCAACTAAAAGAAGAAGCTGGATTTAAATGTAGTTTTAGTACAGTGGATTATATCCAAGTATTGAGAAAAGTTATAGAAAGGAGCAATGAATATGAGTTGCCATTATGCTTTGGATTTGTAGATTATGAAAAGACATTTGATTCTATAAGGATTTCTTCAGTAATTAAGGCATTGGATCATCAAAGTATAGACCCAGGATATGGTCATATTCTAAAGATTATTTATAAAAATACAGGAACAACAATTAGAATACTAGGAAGGGTGTAAGACAGGGTGACTTCATATCTCCAAAACTTTTTACAGCAGTGCTGCAAGAAGTATTTTTTGGATTAAAATGGGAAATTAAAGGAATAAAAGTAAATGGAAATTATTTAAGTCATTTAGATTTTGCAAATGTTGTAGTTGTTTTTTGAAAATAGTGCTCCAGAACTTTAAGAAATGTTGCAAGAATTATCAGATGAAAATAAGAAAGTAGGACTAAAGGTAAATATTAAAAAGACTAAAGTAATGTTCAATGGATTTTCTCAAAAGATGAAAATAGGGATTGATTATGATGAATTAGAAGTTAACAACTACAAATACATTGATCAGATTATTATTACAGATTGGAAATATAATGGATGAAATTAATCATAGAATTAAACTTGTTTGGAATGTTTTGGTAGAAATAATTTAATATTAAAGGAAATATGCCTATGGGTTTGAAAAGGAAGGTTTTTAATAAATGTGTTTTACCAAGAAGTATGGAGAGATGCATGTTAGGAGTAATAAGAAGAGATTGAAAACGAAATACAGGGCACGAGAACAAACGGGTTACAGACGTCATTGAAAAAATTAAGAGACAAGTGGAATTGGACTGGACATATTGCTAGAAGAGATAATAATGCGTGGACAGTGGAAATCTTAAACCGCATTCCAAGAGATTATAAAAGACCTAGGAAGAGACCATATGTAAGATGGATGGATGAAATAAGGAAATGTGTGGGAGTGATGTGAAAAAGAGATGCTAGAGATCAGAGAAGATGGATTGAACTTGTAGAGATTTTCATCTTGCAGTGGATTGATAATGGTTGATAATGATGGCTCTCATTCCACTCTTTCATATCTTGTCCATTTCTAGTAGCTAAATATACAAAGTCACACATCTATTTTTTTTTTTCCAGTTTCATTCTAACCCATATATGCTCTTTACAATTTCTTGCTAAGATATTCTCCTTAACAATAACTTCTATTCCCTGGATTTCTTATCCTCATGACATCTATTTAGTCCTTTTGACTCATATTTGTAAAGAGTTAATTAAATGGATCTTATTGCTAACAAATCTAATTTTTTTTCATGTAAAAACTTCTTCCAGTTATTTCTACTCAATATCTTTTTACATATTTATAAAACTAGGTTTTATATTAACACTTGACCTTTCTTTGAAATAGTCTTTCAATTATTTCTGGACATTTCTGTCAAAAAATTATATTCTGTCCTTATATCTTCCATTATTCTATCTTTATCCATATTATTTTAAATCTTATTCACATCCCTAATATAAATCTATCCTTCCATTTCACATCTATCTTCATCATTTTGTATTTATTCATATCTGTATATATTTCATCTCTCTTCTTTAGTTTAATAAATAATAAAATTTATCATAAATTAACCTACCTAATATTATATTCTTTTCAAATAAATGTAACTCATACCTTTTAAATAAAGCTGTATTTCTAATGATTACACCTTATACAGCTAAAAATAAATAATTCCATAAAATTAATTTCTCTACTCTTATTCAAATTTAGCTCATCATCACATCTTGATAATAATCCTACTAGTCTTATGTGCTCATTTTCCCCCTTCTAATTTATATCATCCTCAAAATACATTACTATTTCTTCGGTACTCCTATTTGTAATATCATTTATCCACTACAACATTATTATCATTATTTGTTTTGTCTAACACATTAACAATATCTAAATCTCAAGTTTTTGGCAAACACCATATTTTTCTTTATTCTTTCTAGCTAATATACTAACACAACTCCTAATCTTCAGATCATCCAGTAATGTATTCACCCTATTTTTAATTCCCAAGCATACCCTCCTCTCTGTAGCATATCTGTTGTTTCCTTGAATTAATAATATCATCTGTTAAAAAATATTTAAATATATCAGAATTCAATGTTAATTCTTCAATCACAGTATGTTTTTTAAATGATGAATGCTTACAACTGAAATTAGAAAGTAAAAAATTTAAAGTTATATCAAAACATTTGTCAAATGTAGATTTCCTAGACATGCAACTCCAAAACATTAATGCCCTTAAAACTATTCTTACATATATTATATTTATAATCTTCATTTGTAATAATGTTATCGTGTTTGAGCAGAGCTACACTTGCATGTATTGAGTTAATAAGTGAATGTAAAATTACTTCATGATTAAACTATTATTTACAGCAAGGACATAGTAGAAAATCTATATTTTTTAATATATGAATTAACTGAAATATCCTCCATTTATTTCTCAAGAAAATCTTTTTTTCTTCTCATCTATCAATATGACATATATTAAAGTTTTCTACAAACATTAGAGACATGTCCATCAAACTTATGCTTATTAAAGTCTTGAATTTTATTTCCATATTACACCTGTCACATCCCAAGAGGAAAACAAAGAAATTTAGTATAGCAAAAAAAAAAAAAAATGTTTCAAAAATTTTATTATGCAAAATTTCAAATTTATTTATAAAAGAAAGACTATTAATTAGTTTATCTTTAAAGAAAATCTGATTGGAGAAAGATATGGTTATCTTATTCATTGGCTACTTCCTTCATATATGATGGGCAACTTTCTTTTCTCCTTTCATTATATAGAAAAGTGCTATTCATTATAACTATATAAGAAGATAAATAAAAATTAAAATTTTCAATAGTAATCAATATTCTTACATTTTCTATTTACAAGTACATATATGTAAAGAAATTATCATTAACATATAATATAAGGGCAAATTAATAATTAAATATTTTATGTTACTAAATACATATGTGTGTAAATGCATATATCTAGGTTCAGATAGACATACAATATGATAATCTTTTTTAGGTTTGGAGAATATTTATTTTAGATCAGTCATTTTTCATTATTATTCCTAATTAATAAAACAATCGTTCTTTTTGGATTACTACGAAGTAATTTGTCCACTTTATTTTTGTACACATTCGTCAGTCTCCTATATTCTTAAAAGCTAGCTATAGTCAGTAACAGAGTTTGGTCGGTATGAATTCTATAATTTTGTCTTTGAATTATATGGATAATGCTCCTTTTGCTAGGAGTTATCTTTAAAATCACACCTGTTATTAATATTATTGTATGATTGCTATTTAATTTATGGCCATTTATATACATGAGCTTGAACTGATAAAATTATCATAACATGTAATGTATAAAAATAATTACACTCAACTTATGTATCCACTTGTATGAATAGCAAGTCACAGCACTTAATGTGTGTTTTCACTTAATTGCCTTTTTATTTCATGCCCATTGTAAATGGCTGCCCAATATGAAGCATGATTATTGTCAGACCCTATAATTCTGTAGTTGTTTTCTTTTTTATTCATTCTATTTTAGTGTAATATATATATATCAATAAAACTTTTTTTGAGTTGTACTATGCATTAGTTTTCTACATAGAGAAATTATTCAATCCAGTACACGAATCCTATTTATTTTCATCATATAATGAAAATCTTTATTATATATATATATATAGTTAATTCATTTTCTCTGCTCAGAAAGCAGGTTAAAATATCTAAGCAATATTTTTTTTACTATGATCTAATGCTAACATTTGATAATTTGGTAGTAGATTAACATTTCTTGTTGTTATTGCCTTAATACAACTTATTTTAACATCACATTATTTATATCACTGTTATAAGCATTAAAGACACTTATAACATTACATATTTAGTACATATTTTTAGTCGCAATATTCTAAAATAGTGTTTTGAATTATTTTTGAATGTATTTCCAATAGGAAAATATTTTTAATATAAACTATACACATAAATATATATATAAATATATGCATGGGTTATTTATGTATTTATTGTTTAAACAGGTCACAGAATGGTTGACCAGCAAATGTGCTTTATCAACAAGTCATATAAAAGCAACTAGACGTGTTGTCATTACCGGTCTTGGAGCTGTAACACCATTAGGATGTGGAGCAATTTTTGCATGGGAAAAACTTCTTTCTGGACATTGTGGCATCATTGGAATAGATGATAATAGTTATGAAAAGATACCTTGCAAAGTAGCAGCCTATGTTCCTCGAGGTAGTGAACCAGGACATCTAGATTTGGCTCAACATTTGAGTGCTAATGAACAAAGAAATTTATCTCTTCCTTTTTCATATGCAATGATTGCAGCCAAAGAAGCACTAGAGGATGCTAAGTGGTTTCCAGAAGATGAATATGAAAAAGAAGCTACAGGTGTTGCTATTGGTATGGGCATGATAAACCTAGAAGACATTGTTGATTCTGGAATAGCTTTAAGAACTCAAGGATATAATAAAGTAAGCCCTTATTTTATTCCAAAAATTTTAATAAATCTTGCTGCTGGACATGTAAGCATGAAGTTGGGTTTTCAGGGTCCTAATCATGCTGTCTCTACAGCTTGTGCCACAGGAGTTCATGCAATTGGAGATGCATTTAGATTTATTCAAATTGGAGATGCAGATGTTATGTTATGCGGTGGTACAGAAGCTTGCATCTCTCCTTTATCTATTGCAGCATTTTGCAGAATTAGAGCACTATCTACAAAATTTAATTCATCCCCCCAGGCAGCTTCACGCCCATTTGATAAAGATCGCGATGGATTTGTAATGGGAGAAGGGGCTGGTATTCTTGTATTAGAAGAGCTGGAACATGCTGTGAAAAGGAAAGCATCAATTTATGCTGAGATTTTAGGATATGGTTTATCAGGTGATGCTTATCATATTACATCATCTAGAGAAGATGGCAAAGGAGCCAAAAGATGTATGGCTGCAGCAATCAGGCATGCAAATATTAAATTAGAAGATATATCCTATATTAATGCTCATGCAACCTCAACATCTTTAGGAGACTTGAGTGAAACTAATGCTATTAAATTATTATTTAATGATCATGCTTATAAATTAGCTATATCTTCTTGTAAAGGAGCCATTGGACATTTATTAGGAGCAGCAGGAGCTGTTGAGGCCATCTTTACAATATTGGCATGCAAAAATGGAATTGTTCCTCCTACTATCAATCTGGATTCTACTGATGAGAATATGGACTTAAATTATGTTCCTAAGATTTCTCAAAACTGGACTGCAATGAAGAGAATAGCTTTGAAAAATTCATTTGGGTTTGGTGGTACCAATGCTTGCTTGTGTATTAGTAATTTTACAACATGATATATATTGTAAATCTTGTTTATGCACAAATCATGGATTGAAAAAAAACAACAACATTTAAACAGAATATTTATCATGAAATGTTGATTTGCTTTATTTACAATTCAAAATTAAATGTAAATAATTTGGAGTAAAATATAAATTTCTTTTGTTCATTATTTATTCTAATTTAAAAGAATAATGAAAACAGATTCTTACTTATTTGAGCTATTGGATTTATTAATATCCATTGATTGGGTCTTTTGAATCTTATTAGAAATATAGATTGTAAGATAAGTTTATCTTAAACTTTGGTTATTAAAGTTCGTGATATAACTTTAAATATTGAAATGCTAAATTTTATTATGAGAATTCACATAATGAGAACAACAATAAATCATTTAATTGTATAATAAGTATTTATGCACTTACAAAGAAAAGATTAATTTATTTAAACTTTAAATAATAAATAGCTGAGCAACACTTTCAACTGAGAAGGTCATATTCATAGTGCTCAAACTCAGTGACAGATTATTATTGAGAGAAAATGACTTAATAAAAAATAGTTAATTTTTCAACTGATACAATATGTGAAACAAGTACAGCTCTCCACTCTAGCTTTATCTACTGTAAGCTTTATAAGGATAAAATCCAGAAATTGTTCTGAGGATGTGGATTTACTATACAATAGGGCACCTTCTGGTAACCACTGAATAATCAAGCTTACAGTATATAGCACTATTATAGAGAGCTGTTCTTGTTTTATCATAGTTTGGGCGAATTGAAAGTCATTCATTTTATTGTTAACATTCCTAGTCAGAGAAAAAAGAGGCTACAGTTAATAAAGAACTGAGAGTACTGAAATATATAGATTTTGAATTGGAGTCACATATATATAACTAAATGTTTGGGCAATAAAGGTGGTTACCAGAAGCACAGCTACATTATTTCCAGCTTTGGATTCAAGGCACATTTATATAGATAGAAGTTAGAAAGCATTCTGAGGATGGGGATTTGAAATACAATATGACATCTTCTAGTAATTACTGATTATTCAAGTTTACAATAGAAGATCCTAACATAGAGTATTGCTCATTATCATACACTGTGTGAGCTGAAAAATTGATTCATTACTATTAACATTCCTAGCCAGAGGTGAAATGTTCCCATAGTTAATAAAGAACTGATAGTATTAAATTAATACATTGAACTGTAGTCAGATTTATATAATTATTCAAGCAAGATGGGCTGCATACAAAACCCTAGGCTGCATTGAATTTTAGTAAAAAAATGGAGTTAAAGATGTTTGCTAGACGTGTAACTGCATTACTTTCTACTTTGGTTCCAAGTTTCAGTGGTGAAGGCAAAAGCCAGAGAAACTGATCTGAGAATGGGCATTTAAAATGCAATAGGGCATCTGGTAATAACTGACTTCTCAAGCTTATATATGGCACTAGATCATGTATTATTGCTTGGTCGATCATTATACATTGTCTAGTTGCCTCAACTTGCAAGTGGACAGAGAATTAAACATATATTTGCACATAACAATCATACTGTTGTCAAAATATATTCCAACAATAAATTATTGCATCATAAAATTTATAGTTTAATTCATTGCAGATTCAGGAAATCCAATTTCATCAAGCTACATTCAAGTCAGACAATCACTATTCATGAATGCTTAGCAAAAATAACTTTTTACTTATATGGAACACAGTACACTTGCTATATCTGTAATATTTAGTTCCAAGCCTTTGCATGGATATAATAATTGTGGATGGTAGTGCATTTTATATAGTACACATTTTAAATGTATCTATATATAATTCTGACATTTTAAACACACACACACATATACACATGTATGATACAATTTAATTAAAAAATTATACACAAAACATTAATAATATAATAATATAATTATGAAAAAGATAACAAGAACTAAGAACATATTGAAATGATTGAAAATGCCTTATGGATATACAATACGTAGCTATCTTAAATATGCTAGTATCTATTTAGTTAATGATACTGTAAGTATAATAATGGTAAATAAATAATATTCTTTCACCTTTCAGGATTGAATTCATGATCATTATTCTGCTCTGGGTATTACCTGATAAATACCATTAGGAAATGTTCCAGTGTATGTTTATTTATATGATTTAAAATGATTTTTCTTCATATATTTATAGGCTTTCTTTATTAAAACTTCAAAAAATTTAATGATTAAAGTGACCTCTATTTGTAATAGTTGGCCACATCAAGGATCGCATGAGTTACGCTTGGATGAAATGGATCATGAACTTGATATTCAGATCTGAGAAATTTCATATCAATTTTAACAAATAACAATAATTTATTTACAGATTTATAACATAATTTCACTACAATTCCTTATTTCTATTCACCAGCAAATATCTATTGTTCAGCAAATATTTACAAATCATATATTTCATAAAACTATTATTAATATCTTTTAAATTATATTTTATGATATTAACTCCTTATCTAATTAAATTTTAGTAAGCAATGTCATTTGTTCAATGCTGTAATTTTTAAAATATCTTAATTGATGTTTCATGTACATGTGTAGAGAGACAAATACTAACAAAATGTCACATTCAAATTTCCTCATAAGTCCAAGATTTATTTATGATCAACTTTAATGTTTATTTTATAAATTACAGCATATAATAAAATGATATAAGTATATGATCAAGTACTGCTTCCTATTATCAAATGTCCATGTCTTTAATGTATCAATGATGTAACATTATATGTTGATGACTCTTAGAAATGTAATTCACTTATTTAGTAACCTTTAAATATGCAGCTGTCACATATATATATGTATACATATGTAAAATAATTTTAGTCTACCAAGTAAACCTTTATAATTCTTGGTAAACATATATGCAACTACACATATCTCTTCCTTAAACTAATATAAATTCAAAGAGGGCCATTCTTAGGATCCTATTTCTTCATTAAACAATAATCATAAACATAATTCAAGAAGTGGTCAGCTGTTGGATTCTGACCTCACATAAATAGTGTCCCTAATAAATTATGCATAGAGGTGGTCTGCTTTGGATCCCAATTCTCATAGTCTCCCTAATTTTAAATCATTTATAGAGGTGGTCTGCTTTGGATCCTATCCCTGAAGAGCAAAATCAGTCAAATTAATCACTCATCATAATATAAAATATAGTATATTCTTAATTGTAAGCAAAAGTTCTTAAACATTTGCATTTATGTTAATAATGCTAAGATTCAAATCTATGTACAAGGCAATATCATCCATTTTCAAAATAATATATATTTAATTTAAAACTAAAATGATTATAGCACTTCTTTAAATTCATGAATTTTTAATTCTTGAAAATTTTACATATATATTTCACATGTGCATACACAGTGTATTGTTATGATTATTGTGTTCTCTGGTTAAATTGTGTAAAATTTCTTATTATATTACAATGTTAAATATTGTGAACCTTGTTGTTTACATTTTTTTAAAAAAATTATTCATCTATATTTGAAAGAAAATACTTTTTAAAAGAAATATACATATTTAATCAATACTAATTTTTAAAATGAATTCTATAAGAAGAAATGAATATTTCTTTTTATATTCTCATAAAAAAAATTAAATGTAAGATGAATTAAATGTTTCTTTTACATCAGTTTAAAAGAAGAAAACAAATCATTTTGCTTCTACATCCTTTAACTCTTCCTCTATCTTACTTATTCTTTGACTAACCATCTCAATTGCATTACTTATTTTTCTATCCATATCTCTTGCCACTCCACTAAAAACATACTCTATTCTATCTTCCTCAATTACATTTTGCTTCATTTCTCCTGACTTTCTACTTAGAAATCACTTTTTTACCTCTTTTATCACATTTATACACTGTCTACATAGCCATAAACATGTTACATCCTTCCTAATCTTATTTAAGCATTTCAAATGCTAAACCTCATCACATATATACTGTATCACAGCATGTCTAATTTCTTTCTGACCATTATATATGCAATGTGGAATACAAATACAATCCATATTCCTTATTTTTCAAGTCCCTTACTCTATATTTAACTTTATGCTTCCTCTCCTACTATTAAAATCTCTTTATTCAAAAGAGAAAAAGTACTTTCTTTCAATGGCAATTGATAAATGTTCTCCAACCTAAGGCCTCAAAATGTTATCTTCTTTCTCAAATAAATAACTTCCTTTCTTAAATTAAAAAAATTCTTTAGTAATAAAATTACTAAAAACCAACTGATCTTACATACAACTTAGTTCTAAAGCCTCCTTACAATAATACCACCACAACAAAAATTTTTTTTTCACTTCTACATTTAAAATGGCGTAACAAAACACTTTCCAAATCCAATTAAAACCATCTCTCTTGACCCCAATTTTTTCTCCACATTTACACAGCAAGCATACAACTTTTGTAGTAATCAATTTCTTGAAACTAAATGCAAAAAAATATATATATAAATTGTAACTTATCGTGCAGAGCAAAATAGCCACATCAGCACAGCAAGAAAGTGATAATAGTCTACAAACTAGAACTCTACTTATTGATAGTGTAATGGGATTATTAACGTTCTAAATAAGAACAATGTATTTTCAATATAAATCAGAATTCTTCCAACAAAATCAAGGATGGCCATGGGATCACTAGTCACCCTTGCTGAGCAACATTCACATGGAAGAACTTTAAACCATAGCCATAAATGTTACTCTATTACCATCTAAAGTGTGGCTTCACTATGTTGATACATTTGTGAAATAGCTGCATGGTGAGGCACAATTACAGTCATTCTGGATGCATATCAACAACATATCTCCTTCAATTAAATTTACAATGGAATCGCGAACGAGAAAAATTGGCATTCTTAGATGTTCTTGTGGCAAGACTTACTCGGGTAAAGTAAAAAAAAGTGTATAGGAAACCACACTCACTGGCAAGGACTTGGCATATACATCCAATCATATCAGAAGCACTAAACATGAAATTATACTATTACTATGGAACAGTGATTGGAAAATGAAGATTCACATAGAACAAACTCATGAAGAATAGTTATCTACCAGCCATCATCAAGGAAATCTTTAATAGATAACAAAAAGACACCAAAAAAAACAAACAATTATTAGCATTATAGTGTATCCATACATATTAGGAATGGCGGAAAAATTAAAGAAAAATTGTGATCAATATAACATTATAGCAGCTTTCCAAAGCCATACTACACTTTGAGGAATTCTTACATCTAACAAGCCTAAATTGGAAATGCTGAAGAACAAAAACTGCATCTATGAAATACCATATGAAAGTGGAAATATATTGGTGAGACCTGTAGAAAAGTGATTGAAAGAACATAAATTAATGGTTAAAAGAGAAAAAACAAATGGAAAATACAAAAATATTGGATAGAGAAGAAAAAGTGCAAAGAAGAAAATTCAAAGCGGCTCATGTGATAATGGCAAATAATCCTATAAATCAACCCAGTGTGGAATACACAATATATGGAGGCCTCTAATTAATCTTGCTCTTAAAAAAAATAAATTAAAAAAAGCCCCTAATTGATCTTGCTCTAGGAAAAAAAAAAAAGGACTCTGGAAGATTTGAACCAACCCTCTTATATAAATAAATATATGAAATTTCTACTATCTGTTGCCTGTGACAGAATAGATCAGTTAGTTAGAGTGTTTGTGTTGAATTTGATATTAAAGAATCTAAAAGTGTGAGTTCGTCACCTATGTGAATACTGTCATTAATCAGGCTAGCAGTATCTGAAGAAGAATGGAGAATAATATTACTCTAATATTTGTGTGTTATTACTAACAAGTTCATATTTGAAAAGTTAAAAATTTTCTATACATTCAACATTTACATACTGGAAATAGTCTAACATATTACAAGGTCTTATTTCATTTCTGTTCTTTTTAATACATGCAACTGACCAAGTTAATTTTTTTAATAGTTGCACTAATTAGCATAATTTATATTTTCTTTTGACAGGCAAATTTTCTAAAGTACCCCACCTTGTGGGTAAATAACAACGTACTGTCTGCATATATTTTACAAATTTTAATAATAAATGGTTGTATAATATACATACATATGCATGCAGACAGTCCATACCTCTTCACTCTAGAAAAGTCTTTTAAATTTTCAGGTCTTTGCTGATTTCTCTGATGTCTAGAAGCAGGTACAGGTCTTTTCTCATCACACTTTGTATTTAGTTCCATTTGAATTGTTGACATATTATCACTTAAATCTGCAATATCCACACTTGATCTAATATTAACTTCAACTTCTTTATTCTGTGCTTACCTGAGATTCTGATTTAGGATTGGCTAATGCACTTTTACTGTCAATTTCATTTAATGATTCACATCAATGAGTATGTAGGTGATTTATGTTTTCTGATATTCAATCCACTTTCAAGCTTTATAAGTCTGATAACATCAGATACCATTTCCATGATAGTATATGGTATTCATATCTTTATCATATCTCTTGTCCCTACAATCTCATCATTATAAATGTTCCTAAGTCTGCATTAGTATTTCTTCCAAAATACTTTTTTCTGATCTTTGCTGAATTGGTAATAATTTAGTTAAACTTGTATGACACTTTCACCATAACAATAATTACAAGCATTTTATTGTTAGAGGCACTTGGAGTAAAATGGTTGGTAAAACATCTGCCAAAGCATCCTTTATATCCATAAGTGTAATTCTCTTAGCATCCTTTATATCCATAATTCCTTCTTTTTAAGGCAGACTTTAGACATTGTACTCTTTTTGGTGATTACATTTGATATTGGATGATATGGCAGAGTTATCCATAACTGTAATTCTCTTAGCATTCTTTATATCCATAATTCATTCTTTTTAAGGCAGACTTTAGACATTGTATTCTTTTTGATGATTACATTTGATATTGGATGATATGGCAGAGTTAAGATGTGTCATATCTCTTTATCTGCTAAATATTTTTCAAAAACAATAGAAATCCTGTTCCATTGTCTGGCACAAGTTTTTCAGGATAGCCATGAATAGCAAAAACTTCTTGGAAGGCTTTGATGATACAATTGGTATTAATAGTTTTTACAAACTTAATCTCACTCCAACGAAAACATGAATCCATTATAATTAAAAATAGATATTCATTCAAAACCCATGGGTATTTAGTCTCACCCATGATTTGTTTTCTTTGATAAATTTGTAGATTAACATTTGCTACAGATTTTTTACCATCTATTCAAATTCTTTGTTTAAATTTGGTCACCAAACACACGATCATGCAATGCCTTCATTTATATTACTCTTGTATATCAATAAACAACTTTAGCACCTGCTTCTGTTGGTGGTAGTACTAGACCAGTCATCAGGATACATCCATTTCACACAAACTTTGGCAGGTATTCCAAGTAGACTTGGTGATGTAGCTTGGCCATCCAAAATGAATGTTTTTTATTTCATTATATTGATCATCTTTATTTGTCCATTCTGCAACTTTGGCACTATTTAGATTTTTTAAATTCACATCCATTAATTTTATTTCTATCCATTCTGCAACTTTTGTACTATTTAGATTTTTTAAATTCACATCCATTAATTTTATTTCTAGAAGCTTCCACTGGACTTTTAGTTATCTGCATACCTAACCTCTACCAGGCTTGAATATTAATTTATAATCACATGTAGCTAAGATATTTATTCATTCTCGGTAGTCTCTGACTTGCATATTCCAATTTTCTTATTCCATGTAATGAATGGATAAAGTAAATTTTCATTTATATATATATTATTGGAATTTTTTTAAAATGCAAAAATAATAGCCAGGTTTTCTTTATCTAGCTAACTAATTTTTCTCAGCTGATGTTTGAATTCTGGAGGTATATGCTATTGGATATTCACCTCCCATAACAATGATGGGAGATGACAGCTCCAAAGCATCTGTAGTAATACTCACTTCAAGATTGCTACAATAATGTATTAGGAATTTGGCATTAGCAAATTCTTTGCTTTTTGGAAAGCTAGTTTATATCATTGTCAATCTTCAATGTTGTCTTTTCTGTAATGTCATTATCATGTGCAATTTTCCTTGGGTTCGAAAGCATTTGTAAAAGTTGAGCAATCCCAAAAAGATTTGTAAATCCTTAATGTTTTTAGCATTTGCCACTTTCTTTATTGCTCTAATCTTTTCTGAGTTTGAATATTTGCCATTCTTATTTATTATATTCTCCAGAAACTTAATCTCAGAAGTTGCTCAAATGTATTTTGCAGTGTTTTGAACACACTTCCATCACTCACATTTTCAATTCTTTTTTAGTTTAGACAGTAATAAGGTCATCTAAATAGGGGATGACTCCTTCTATGCCTTTCAACAGAGCATCCATTTTAGCTTGGAACATATTCAGAGCCATCATAATCCAGTATGGAAGCTTGTTACATTTAAAGAATCTGACATGAGTATTTATAGTTAACAGTTGTTCTTTCTGTGACCAGTATCTGATGAAAAGTGGACTTTATTTTTGTGAAGAATGCTGCCCTTTTCCATGATGCCAATATTTCTTGCACATTTGTTTATCTTAATGCAATAATCTCCAATATATGTGTAATAAATTGGAGTGATAAACTTCCTTTTAAAGTGCTACCATAAATTAGTGCTCTATATCACAGTAATTCACCTTGCAGATGAAAAATGAGTCCACTTTTGTCTATAGTCCAAGATCTTATATGGATAATAAATCTCCAAAAATCTTTTGACATTCTTCAAAGAATTTTATTTGATTCATTTACCTTATAGTTTTATCTTCCTAGCAGACCTTTTCAAACATATAAAGTCTTCCAATAAATTGGAAGATATTTAAGATCTGACTAAAACTGCTACATAGTTGAAATTGGAGTAAAGCATTTTGAAGAATGCATAGAAGGAAATAGTGCAAAATGGAAAAAATATTTTGAAATGTTATATGAATAATAATTACATAATGATTTTTATATAAATACATTTGATTACTTGTTTAGAAAGGCAGAAATTAACTATTTTGTGAATTTAAATTACAAACCAATTCAAATGAAGTTGTGTGAATGTCTTCATTGATATGACATTCATTCTAATAAATATTGTGTAATCAACTATTGATATATTTTGGACTGCAGGCAGGTGAATTCAGTTTTATCTATAAATTAGATTAATTTGATATTAGTTTATTGCTCCAATTTATTACATATTATTTAGTGCTGCATGATTTGATATTTAATATATAAATGTGCATCTGAGTGATTAAACTTTATGACTAAAATTGAGCTATGAGAGTGGTGTTAAGAAACTATTATCTATAACTATTTATTTATCTAGCACCATAAGAGATTCATCACATGCACTGTATAAATTTATAAAACAGCAATATTCTCACTCTCAACACAAGATAGTCTTTGAAAAGATGTAAATGAATCCACCTTATCTTTTTTTACCTATTGTTATATATATATAGGCCAATCTAAAGCATTTAGAAATGGGTGTCTTAATCGCTTTTCATTCCATTCACTATATATTAATAAATGAATTTAGGTAAAAAAGATAAGGTGGATTCAGTATTATCTTTTCAAAAAATCTATCTTGTGTTTAGAGTGAGAGTATTCTTCAGGTTTATAAATTCATACAATGTGTCAGGGTGATTCCCTTATGACTAATATTCTAATAACTTTACCTGCTTCCAGGCAGAGAACTAATATGTACAGGATATACATAAGGTATGTACATCAATAAATTGTCAAAATAACCTAACTATTCATTATAAATAAAACTATAAATACAAAAAAGTAATGTTAAAGAATTTACATAGTAGGTATTCTACAAAATATATTTGTAAAATGATTAATAAGTCGGGTAGATATACACATAAGCATTTTTATATCACAGATGCAGTTTTTATATGCTCTTTTTTATATCTTCTCTAATCTTTATATATATTAGGAATAAGTCCAGTCTTTGAAAATGATTTCCAATTTTTTCATATCTTTATTGATAGATTTTTCTATTTCAGGAAAGACGTCAAAGCAATATCATCAGCATAGATGAATTTCTTGTATTGTTTTTTATATATTAAATAAATGAAGCTGAATCTAGAGATACTGTTAAAACCATTAAAACATTACACGATCACTATTTGCTATGCTTACACAAGCTATTAATAACAGTAGCAAACTCTCCATATAATGGCGCTATCCAGTGTAAGTCTTAGTAATCAATAGATGCAGTTTGTGCATAAAATCCGTTTAGGGTCCACTCATACAATACCCCCAGACTAGTTTCTAACTTGCTGCTTTCATAAGTGAGGTGCCTTGGATCTGAAAGCACAGCACCTAGATCTTAGACTAATGCAACCATCCAGCAGCCAACTTTTACCTATTTAATTATAAAGCTCTAGAACTAAGATGAAAACATGTTTTCAACCCAAGCTCATTCTATTGTGTATAGTCACATAGTCTGAACCCAGTTCAGTATCTATACATTTTGGTGTTTTTCAAAAACCAGTCATTATCCCATGGGTAGGATTGATATAAAACCACCAAAACATCATATGATCACCATTTCCTATGCACACACAAGCTGTTAATAACAGTAGCAAACTCTATATACAATTATGCCATCCAGTGCAGGTCTTAATAATCAATGGATGCAAGAAGGGTTGTGCATAAAATCCTTATTGTCTATTCATCCAATATCCCTATACTAGTTTCTAGCTTGAGGCTGCCTTGGATCTGAGCACTGCACCTAAATCTTAGGATCTAATGCAACCCTCCATTATCTATTTAATTAACTATAAAGCTAGGAGTCAAAACTTTAGTTTTTTTAAAAATCAGGCACCATTACTCTATGGGCAGGATTGATATAAACTACCAAAACATGATCATTTCCTATGCTCAACTTTCCACACTGTAGTGCCATCCACTGCAAGTCTTAGTAATCAATGGATACAAGATTTATTGCATAAAATCCCTATCTAATGCATACTTATCCAATACTCTCAGACTTAGGTGGCAATGCTGTATGGAGTTTGCTGTTATTGGAAATGGTGACTGGTTTTTGTGTAGATGCTCAACTGGGTTGAGATCTGACTATGCAAGTGAATGAGCTTGGATTGAAAACATTGCTTTCAGCTTGGGCCCTTACCTTTATAGTTAACTAAATAGGTAAAAGGTGAAAAATTGGAGGCCAGCCTTAGATCCTAAGATTAGGTGCAATGCTCTCAGATCCAAGGATCTTCACTGATGAACTTCAAGCGAGAAACTAGTCTGCAGATATTAAATGAGTAGGTATTGAATAAGGATTTTATGCAAAAATGTTCTTGCATTCATTGATTACTAAGGTACTGGGTGGCACTATTCTATGGAATTTATTTTAGAGACTAAAATTTTGCATCTACTACAATTACCATTTAGTCTTTTGAATTTTTCTATTGGAGAGTTTTAAGTAAATTAAGTTTCCTGCATTCAAGAAATGGAATTATAAGCTGAAGTTAGATCAATAAAATAGCACCCAGTTTTTAATTTATTTTGAAAGCCTTTTTCAATGTGATTAAAATTATTGTTCACATTAGTGTTTTCCTGGCCTAAACCCAGCCGATTCCATGGGTAGATTAACTCTCAATTCTACATTTTTTCAATAAGTTTGTAGAGAACACGTAATGATACTGACAATAATTTTTTAGATTACTGGATTTATTTAGTTTTAAGACTGCTATAGTTTCACTTTTATGTCAAATTTGTGAAAGTTTCTATATGAATAATGATGTTGAATAATTTTTATCAATCATGCTTTAGTGAAACTAAGTTTTTTTTTTATAAATTCTGACTGTAACCTACTCTTTATGCCTTTCCTGGTTCAAAGCTATCTAAAGCAGATTCAATTTCACTAATATCAACTGGTTTTATTATACATTAGAGGAACATTATCAAAGAAAAACTTGCATTGTTCTAATGATTATTTTTTCTCATTGTCAATCTCAGATTTAGAAATATTTAAATTTGGCAAGTACTTTTAGAGATACGTTTACATTTACCATGCTTACATAAGTGATCATGCTTTATGAATAGATCTTGTAAAGTTTTGCTTCACTTTTCTTTTTTTGACATGATTGAATGCTTTCACATTTGTCAGAAATTTTCAGATCTTTGATAGACAAAAAATGATTAAATTGCTGGTTTAATTTCAATCTGTAATGAATTCTTTAGTATAAATTTGTTAAATCTACTGTAGCAAGACAGAATTGGAGATTCTATGTAATAATTCAGATGAAAGCTATTCTTTTTCAAAATAGAAATTTAAAAAATCTAACTGGAGCCAACGTGCTACGTATCTTAAAAAAAAAAGAAGATACATAGCACATTGGCTCCAGTTAGATTTTTTAAATTTCTATTTTGAAAAAAAAAAAAAACTTTCATCTGAATTCCATGAGTGATTACTCTAAGTTTATGTTGGATATGGGGTACACATTCCTATGTTAATAAATCAATGGATAATGAACTACCATTTTGTTGAAACAAAATGTCACAAATTGTTCTCCAATTGCTTTAATGGATTGTTCCATCTTGTTTGCATTATAATGTGCACATTAAGTCCAGTCATTCTAAAAGTTGGATATCTATAAATATAAAAGATACAGGAAGATCTCAAAGAGGAGGGTATGGCCAATTTGTATTGATTTGCAAAATCATTTGACCTACCTTCAATTGTTGGTAAAGATTTATAACTTTTATATGCCACATATAAAAACAGGCAAAACTCTCCCTACAGTAGTGCCCCTCAGTGCAAGCCAGAAGGCTTGTGCATAAAATACCTATCTAGTGCATACTCATCCAATATCCCCAGACTAGTTTAGTAGCTTAATACATGCCATACTTTTTTTGTGATATTAGAAGTTGATAAATTATTTACTTCAGGGCTATAAATTTTAAGGCTGAAAAGTAATAAATCTCTATATCCTTAGAAAAGTATTATTGAAGAAATGAACAATTTTTAGACTTATAGTGAGTGCTAATCATAAAAGAATGTTTTATGCAATTGAAGAGATTTGGTGACTAAAGGGTGATGAATTAAAGTTCATTTAGACTTGCCAAGATGCAAGTATACAATATATTGGAAACATCACACAATCACCATTTTTTATGCTTACACAAGCTGTTTTTCACAGAGGAAAAACTCTTCATACAGAAGTACCAATCAGTACAAGCCAGAGTGGAAGCAGGAAGGTTTGTGCATAAAATCCATATCTAGTGCCTAATCATCCAATATCCCCAGATTAGTTTCTTGCTTATGGCTTTCATCAGTGGAGTCTTGGATCTGAGAGCATTGCACCTAGATTTTAGGATCTAATGCAACCCTCCAGCAGCCACTTTTTTAGCTAACTATAAAGCTTAGAGTCCAAAATGAAATTACCAATAATGTTTCCAAGCTAAAAAAGTAAAAGTTGGCTGCTGGAGGGGTTGCATTAGATCCTAAGATCTAGGTGCAGTGCTCTCAGATACAAGGTTCCTCACTGATGAAAGCAACAAGTTAGAAACTAGTCTGGGGATATTGGATGAGTAGACACTAGATAGGGATTTTATGCGCAAACCTTCCTACATCCATTGATTACTCTGGCTTGCACTGAGTGGTGGAGTTTTACCTGTGAAAAACAGCTTGTGTAAGCATAAGGAATGGTGATCATGTGACATTTTATAGTTTAATACCAATCCTGCCCAGCAGAATTACGGTGACTAATTATTAAAGAACCAAAGACACCAAAAAGTATGAACACTGAACTAAATTCAGATCTATACAACTATACAAGCTAATGAGTTTAGCTTGAAAACATTATTTTCATTTTGGACTCAGTTTTATAGTTTGTTAAAAAATAAAAGGAGACTGCTGGAAGGTTGCATTACACCCTAAGATCTAGGTGCAGTGCTCTCAGATACAAGGCTCCTCACTGATGAAAGCCATAAGCTAGAAACTAGCCTGGGGATATTGGATGAGTAGACACTATATCAGGACTTTATGCACCAACTTTCCTGCATCCACTGATTACTCTGGCTTGCATCTGAGTGGTGCTACTGTATGGACAGTTTTGTCTCTGTGAATATTGGAAACAGATGACTACTTGTTAATGCAAACCAAATAACAAAATATTGCCTTCACTCATTCTTTTAAGGTGGCAGAAAAGAGCATGAAAATAAATGAGAGCACATATATATAATAAAAATGGGAATAATTAGTTAAGAGCTGTTAATAGATTTTCTTGACTGTAAAATAATTTTTCAAGTTTTTGTTTCACTAATCTATATTACTGCATTGAGGAAGTTGTTTAAAATTTGTCACACATTAAATTAAAGACATGTGTGTAAAATATTTTTATTTCCAAATTTATATAATTCTTAACATCTTGATAAGTCTAATGATTTTAATTTGTCACTCTTAGTCAATAAATATCTTCAATTGCATAAAACATTCGTTAATGATTAGGTTCACTGTAAGCCTAAAATTGTTTATTCCTTCAATAATACAGATCTAGGCAAGGTGGATGTTTATTTATTTTTAATCCACATTTCAGCCTTAGAATTTATAATTAGATAATTTAGCAACTTTTTTCTATTTCTTGAGAAAAGTATATATGGCATGTAATTGCATATGCATCAATTAATGCTCATTTAGCTTTCAACCAACTTATTTAGTGATGCTGACAATATGATTTTTTAGTTCCATGGTTCTTATAAGCTTGTCAAAAAGTGATTAATATATATTAAATTTTTTTTTTACAAAATGCCCATTGTCTAACACCTCTTTGCAAATTTCTTGATTATTTCCCCCTCCCCATCTACTGCATATATACATTGTGGTATTTAATAATCTTATATATTCATTATTAGTCTCTCCAAATGGTGTTTAAGTTGTAAATCATGGATTTAAAAAAAAATAATTAAATGATTTATTTCTTGAAAGTTCATGTGAAATATAAGCATTATAAGTAAGCTTAGCTGGGATTCAAGCATCTTCAATCTGATTTTGCACAACCATATAAAAGCACGCAGGGCACTCGTGGATTGGAAAAAAAATTTAAATAGTGTTTGCCATGAAATATTAATTTGTTTTTTTTCTGTTATTCAATGTGCATCCTCTTTTATCTTAACATCTTTACTAATTAAGAACAGTGTAGACTGGATACTATGAGATCTGATATTAGTCATTTTTCTATATTAAATGTATAACGGTCGGGTAGTATTGGAAGTTAGTCTTACCGTATCTGTGCTACAGGGCACCACCAGGCTATTTGAACCAGGAAAATTTATAGAATAGGCAGATACACGCTGTTAAGATCCCACTTTATTTTATATTTCGACTGTTAGCCTGTCATTAGCTCGTGGAGCAGCAGAGATAATGTATACTTTTTTATTAAAATATATTTTCACTATAAAAAAAAATAAGAGAAGCCACTGTCAGTAATAACACACAAACATTTATTAAACACATATGTAATTTAGAATTATTTTAATCTAACTTTTACTTTAGCATTTAATTTACATTTTTAACTTTTTATTTTTGAAGTTCACACAGATGAATTTAATATTTTATTAGTGTCGAGTATGGATAGACTACATAGATTGCATTTGAAAATATTCTATCCCTGATTTAACCTTAGGCCAAAAGTTCGCAGTTAGACCAACGCCAACCTATCTGATATATCGATGTATTCAATGCAGCAGGAATACGACAGCACAATACCATACTGTCAGGAATGCACATCTGAACAGCATGGTTATAGAGAAGAAATTGTCTCTTGTCCAATACAGGAATGTTATATCTGTCTGGCGAGAAGAACAATGAAAAAAAAATCCATAGGAAGGGACTGCGGTCCTTTTTGCCATCTTACTATCCCATTCCATAGGCTAAAGGGGTGATCCAAGGAGCAAGGAATACGTCTGCTTCCGATGGTCAGTACAAAATGGGACTTATTTTGCCCAAGTGCGGCATATCGTGATCCTGCACATAGCAGACCATACTACATTTACTAATTACACCAATATATCCAATCGATTAACCCAATTTAACTATGAAACAAATAACCTAAGATTTACTCTCCCTTAAACTAACATAACTTTATGAATCTATGCAGCCATTCATGCCAGACTTAAATTTAACATTTATTAAAAGTTGTTTAACAAAAAAAAAATCATAATAAAAACTTAAAAGAACGAAACAAATAACTTAATGGAAATGACTTGGAAAAAATACATCAAAGAAAATTAGTTATTAATAATAATTTATGTTGGTCAGATAGGATTCTATTTCTATTAAATTTTAGTTTTGGAATTAAAGTTCTTACTATTTTGAAAATGTTCATTGGTTATATAGTTCTTACTGTTTTAGAAAAGTTCATCTTTTACAGTTGCTTGTAATTTGGGATCCAGTGTTAATTCCCCCGATGTCCTATGGTCCGCAATATAGAAAAACGATTGGTCATTTCTCCTTTTTTTTTAAGCAAAACTGAAGGGATTGAAGAGAACGTCTTTTCAATCCCTTCTCCTTCAACTCTCTCCGCACTAATACATAAAGCACACCTCTGCTTTCACATCTCTATCCTCTTATTTATTTCCAAACTTTTCCTTTTATAATAAACTTTCGGATCGAGTGGACATGACAGGGATGATGATCTTTTCATTGAGGTCCGTTTCCTGAGGGATTTCTTTTATTGGCTATTAGTTTCTATTGTACATTTTGGAATGCCCAAGGGCTAGTTTATTTTTACTAATTAAAATAATCATTTCCATTTTACACAACAGCATTAAGTAAATAAGCAATTATTTTATCTAGCGCCGTGTTTACAATTATATTACATTCAAATATCAGCTTTTCAAGCTAATTGAGCACGCGCCTTTTGAGAGTGTTAAATAAATGAATACTTTCCTCTTCAATCCAAGATATAGTATTTATGCAGTATTCATTTATTTAACATTCTCAAAAGGCATGTGCTCAATTAGCTTGAAAGGCTGATATTTGAATGTAATATAATTGTAAACACGGCGCTAGATAAAATAATTGCTTATTTACTCATAATTAAGTTTAAGTAAGAATGACTTTTAGTAAATTCTAAGCAATTTCACCAACGTCATTCAGTCAAAAAACATCGTAAATAGTAATTTAAAGTGAGAATTCTACTCACGCTCTCCTCAACAGTTCTTCAGATTTGCTCATATAAAAGAATTTGAATTGTATGGAATAAGAGGATCTTTTTTATTCCTGCATAAATACTATATCTTGGATTGAAGAGGAAAGTATTCATTTATTTAACACTCTCAAAAGGCGAGTGCTCAATTAGCTTGAAAGGCTGATATTTGAATGTAAAACAATAGCATTAATTAAATTTGTACGTTCTAAAAGATATATTTTTTATCTTTAAATTTTTTTAAGTTTTTGTTGAAAATTTAGTTTTAAAACTTTTTCTTTTTTTAATAAAGTTTTCATCTGTGCGATTATATATATATAAATTTAGATGATTTTTAACTTTGAATTTTTATTTCTTAAAAAAAAAAAGTTTTTATTTGCGAACTTTTCTTTTTCATGTCTAATTTTTAAAATAAATAATGTAACGGCAGCGTGCGTGCCCGTTACAAATGATAACAGAATAAATTGTTTCTACAATTATTTTCTTTCTTTAATTATATGCACAACAATTCTGACTCTATTCTGTCCTTTGTTTAATCATTGCATAACTCATCTTTAGTTTTTTATTCTTACGATGGTGGAACAACTATACCTGTTAACAAAGTGGTTGCTAATGATTATGACTTAAACTCTCATGTATTAGTTTGATTTATCTTGAATTTAGTCAAACCATATAGTGAGAATTGAGCTTATATAGAGTGAACAAATTGTACAACACTTTGTCTAGTTAAATTGTGATTTATACAAATGTAAATGTATATAACAAATATTAGAACAGTAGACACCATTGTCACATAATTTACAAATTTAGTTCACTTTTTTCTCTCTCCTAGATGCATATATTATAATAATTTTAGCCATGAGCCAGAAAACAGTTTGAAAGCCGATAATGTGGATGTCAAAAATGAAAATAATTTCAAAATGAAATTACAATAAGGAAATTTAATCTTTAATGGTGAAAACATTGTACATATTTTTTTAAAAATAGTATTCTGCTAAATGAAAATATTGTAAAAATTTCAGTTCCAAGGCATAAAAGGAGAATTTAGAAGTTAATTAATATTGACTTCCAAAAAATAATTAGCTTCCAGGTGAAATTATGGCAACAATGGTTGAAATCTAAGTGCTAAACATGGAATTGCTAAATCAATGAACGCTATTGACTGATATAATAGTTATATGAATAAGATTTTTTACCTGTAAATTAAGTATTAGATGTCTTTTATCATGTTTTATGAATTCATTTTTCTTCTGCAATTTGTTCATCTTTACTATTTTTTTTCTTTCAAATTACTTTTGTATCTCAAATATTAATTTTAATCAAGAAGCCAGAAAAATACAATCAAAAAATTGATCAGTATTGAAGTGAAAACAAGATCATTTTTAAAAAAGCTGTATAACAGTCAACAACTTAAGTTCTGAATATGGTACAGCTGAATATAAAAAAAGGCAAAGACAATAAAAAGGATTTTTAGATTGACCAGTTTATGTTTTAATATAGAACAAATAATAATGTGGATTAATCAAAAAGTAAATAGCGAATTATAACCCCAATAAGGCAATAATTTATGAAAAAATTCAGTGCCAGGAAAATATAGTTCATTGAATACAGGCAAAGAATTGGATTGCATAGTATTATAAAGCAGTCAAACTGTTTAGCACAGATAGGATTGCTGTTGAACATTAATTTCCTCATAAGAATATGGGAAGTTCAGAAGTCAATGATATGTGAATTTTTATTAAGATATGTAAGTTTGTTTTGTTTTAATTTTATACTTTAAAAAGAGGGAATTATTATTTTCATTAAAATCTATTTGCGCACAATTAATTTATATGCATTTTAACATTTATATTTTTTGATTTTTTCTGCTTATATGGATTAGTTTAAACGATGAACTTGGAATGAATTATCTCTACATATATGTATTTCAACATAAGCTGCTTGTATGGATGGTAAAATATACGAACTTCTAGAATGGATTAATTTGTTGTACATACTTCTGGAACTGATTAATTTGTTGTACCAGTCTTTATAAATAATTATATTACTTCATTTTAATATATCGACATTTTTCATTAATTTAAAAATATAATTGAAGTTTATTTTTTATAAATAGTAATTTTGTCATCTCAAACAAACAATATATAACTTTTAGGTTTGATGGGGGGGGGGATGTCTTTATTTTTATGTATAAAAATATATATACAATACAATAAACTTTATTGATCACTATAAAATTTGCCAAGCATCTTCAAATGCATTTGTTAATTTAGCACATGTTATTGCTGCAGATAAAGGATAATGACTAAATGCAATCGTATCCTCAGTATAATCAACATTCACCTGCAAAAAAAAAAAAAATATTTTTTACTTTTGTTGAAAATAATATATTTATATATAACAAGCATCATTTTTCTTTTCCAAATGATGAAATTTAAAATATTTAGAAATTAACATAATTGATGACAAGCTAAGCTTTAACAATTACTTACTTAACATGAAATTAAATTTCATATATTTTTGATATATAATTTATTTGAAGATTAACTAAATGCACACATGCCTTTGCATTTTTTAAATACAGGACAATAAATAATGTTAACTGAAATTTTAAATCTTCACAACCCCCCCCCCCCCCCCCAATATGGGGGAAAAATATAATGGATATTTATTTAAAAGCAAATATCAGAAAACACTTGGAAATGTAATAATACCTGGGCTGGTTGATGTCATTGTTTTAACTACAAATTGTCCTGACAGCGAATTCCATTTTTTCCCCCAATGTCTTTAGAAAACTTTGCTTGTGAATTGTAAATTTAATTTAACATTATTAAATGTTTATATATTGCAACAGTATAAATGGGATTGGTAGAGGTGCGATGCCCAAAAGACAGATGCTCTACTAAATATTAATTAAATCCAAATTTATAAAAGATTAAAATAGATTAAATGAAAAAGACTTCATACACTTAGTTCCTCAAGTCTCTAATCTACACCCGATACAATCTTTTAAAATAGATATGAAATAATAAAGAATGCTAACTCTTATGGATATGATGAAAATTTATAAGGTAATGGATTAATTATTAATTAGCCAAAATGTGTATAAAATGATAGTATTTGAACTGCATCTTAGTTGAAGTTTATTTATCTATATATCTTTTTAATACAATTATAATTATTACCTCTTGATTAATCAAAGTAAGTAAAATTCAGGACTTCTATTTTAGTAAATAACGAGAATAATAATTTATTTATATCAGATAATAATAAATAATAAATGAAGAATAATGAGATACTAAGGAATAAACCCAATATTCAATAATTATATAAATGTTAATATTTATAGTGGTGTTAAACAACAGACTTAATTTTCATAACCAGAGGAAAATCTACATTTACATTTATTTATCGAGCACATAACTCGCAACTTATTACGATGTAGAATTATAGCAATACTAAAAAAAATCTAAAGAAGTTATTCAAATAAAATAAAATTATTAGTTAATTACAATTTTGAATCATTGGGATTTTCTTCTAATTGTATGTTTATCTAAACATTTATTCTTCAACATACATATATGCATTAAATAACCTCCAAAATAAACATATAATAAAATAAAATGAAGCTGAACAATTGGTAAAGACAATGTAGTCAACATCCTATAGAGTATAGATGCATTTTAAATTTTATAATTCATTAAACTATCCAATATTTATGCAAGAATAATGCTCCACAATTATTATTTAAAATTCATTCCCACTAGATTACTGATATAATTTTATCCAAGAATGTTTAGCATCTTAATCCATTTTTAGAGTTATCATAATGCACTGTTCTATAGCATAGGTCTCTTTAACAACTTGTATATAAAATATCACAACCACTAAATATTAATCTCCAAAGGATTTATCTGATTTTATTGTCATAATTTCATCTTGAGAGTAATAGTTATCCAATCCATTTATGATGCAATTTAACCTCAGAAACTGGAATATGGGTAAGCCTTGCACAAATTTATTACAGGTCTTGACAACATAAAAAAAAGACTAATATATATATATTGTTGAGATAATAGGAGGATAAGAAGTTTAAATTTTGGCTTGCTACAATATATAATTATCCAATCTTTTAAGCATTGATATTATATTTTGATTTAGTTAATATTTTTATCCTTTGTTCCATAAGCTTTCATATTGAAATTCAAGTACACATGTATATATTTACTTAAATTCAAATGCATATTTAGAAATTTCTGATGAAAATAAAATAAATTTTCCAAAGTGCACTATTAACTGCATTTTTGAGTTGGTATTAAGCTTCAATTCGCCTTTCAGCTTGCCCCTGGAAAAAGACGTTAACTTTTCATTTTTAGTGATCATGTTGTATTGTCTTTTAACATAAATTATCCTAAGTCTATACAATATCATCATCATTTTCAACCATTATCGATTCACTGCAGGATGGTCTCCAATCTTCTCCAATCATTGGTCTCTTTTCTCCATATCACAACATTTATTTCATCTATCCATCTCACATGTGGTTTTTTTCTAGGTCTTTTACAATTTCTTGGAATCCAGTTTAAGATTTCAATCCTCCATCTATTATCATCTCTTCTAGTAAGAAATACAGCCCAACTCCACTTCAGTCTCTTAATTCTTTGAATGATGTCAATAACATATTTGTTCTCATCCATGTATTTAGTTTTTGATCTCTTCTTGTTATTCCTAACATGGATCTCTCCATACATCTTTGAGTGGTCTGAAGTCTCCATTGCTTTTTTATTGAGTTCCAGATCTCAGATCCATAACTAAGAACTGGTTAAACACATTTATTAAAAACCTTCATTTTCAAACACAGGCATATTTCCTTTTAATATTAAGTTATTTCTACCAAAAGCATCCCAACCAAGTTTAATTCTATGATTAATTTCAGGCATTATGTTGCCATCTGAAGTAATAATTTGACCAAGGTATTTGTAGGTGTTAACTTTTTCTAACTCATCACTATTAATGCAAGTTCGAAGCTGATAAAAAATTAAATTTAGCAGCATACAAAAAGGATTTATTAAATATAGGTTTTAAATAGAGCATCGTTAACAGCATGATCACACGGTTTCAAAACAAAACGACCAACAATGCACTCAATGTGGATAGACAGAGGCTATTATTATCATACATACTGACCATGCACAAAAAATTTTGTTTAATTTTCAACAGAAGCTTTTAGTTGTGCTTTCAACCCCTCCTAGTTCCAACAGACTAATCAATAACACAAAAGATCGATTAACTCTCGTTCAAACTCCGCAAGTCTACAATATCTTATGCTCTGACAAACTAGATTATCTCTACATAAATACTCATATACTAAGGCACAATCCGATCCAACACACAATTCCATTTTCGCATAGCACCAAAAGCTTGCAAAACATCCATGCGAATTGCAAATAATCAGATTAGTCTGCAGAGATAGAAATGATTTGAGAAGATAAAAGAGGCCTGCTTTATCGCAATAGGCAGCAATGCCATTAACAGAAAGGAAACATATTATTCTATATCCAGTAAATGGAATACTTGAACTTTGCATAGATTTGCATAACATTAGACAATCAGTTACTTCACAAAGAGCTATGATTATGAAAGCCATAACTCTCGAAAGCGTTCAGCCTATGATTTAATAAGATATTAAATATTAGCTTTGTATTTATGTGTTTATAGCGCTAGTATTGAATTACAGAACATTAACCAAACACACAAAGTTTAAAATTAAGTTTATATTCCACCTTTTGAGAAAATGCATTAAACATTAATCTTTTTAACATTTATGTTTAAACCTACTTTTTTATTTTCATCTGACAACTCTAGCAACATTTCTTGAAACTTTAAAGCATTATTTGCAAAAATTACATCATCTGCAAAATCTAGATGACTTAAATAATCTAATTTATTTTTATTTCTTTAGCTTCCCATTTTAATTCACAAAATACTGCATGCAAAACTTTTTATATATATATAAGAGAAATGTTTACTAAAATATGAAATTTTTCCGAAATAAGCAATATATATGCAAAAAAAAAAAAAAAAAGAATGAAAGCCAAGGTTTTTTTTTTAACAAGGACTATTGTGTCCATCACCATCTATAGTTTCCTTGTAGGTATAAATAATTAAATAAAGAAAACAATTAAAGGTCATCTCTTTAATAAAATATATTTTATTCTTTTGAATGAATCTGAAATAAGTGAAACATTTATTAATTAAATTTAAAAAAATAAGTTATTTTATTTAAATTATTATTGTTGAATGATAACAATGCCTTATTGGGATTAGAAGAGTTGCATATTCACAAACTAGTATTTAAAGAAAGGAAAAAACTGTTTTGTGTTACCATAGCTATAGAAATAATTTTAGCAAAAACACAGACTTTTTTTTGCTTAAAAATTTGTGTTTATTTTACTTTACTTTTGTAAATATATTCGTGTCATAAAGGAAAGAAATATGCACTGTGGATAAAACAACCTAAAGGGGGCGCATGAGCTCCTTCATTTGGTATCTTGATGATTAAAATGAAATGGAGATCACAAACACTATGCTGACTCCATAGAGCTAAGATCATTGAATTCACCATGGATTGTAATATCAACAAAAATCATAATTGTTATCATCTAATGATTCATATTGCTTATGGATCCCTATATTTGTATTTTTGCTAACAAAAAGATATCAAAGGAAATATTGTTGAATAATGGAATATAAGTCATATATATGCAAAAATGTAGTAATGAATGCTAATAAAAATCTTTTAAATTACTGCTGTCAAATAAGTCCACTTTTTTCAGAAAAAAAGAAATAGTTTAAAAAGCATAATGATAACTTTAGTGATAAAACATTTATTAAAGTCTTCTTTTTTTTTTACTAATAATTTTCATTAATAGTCTTACTTATCATTCGATAATTTTTAAAGATATGAGAAATATAAATTTTTTTTTTTTTTAAAAAGTAACAATATTAAAAACCTTTATTATTTTGTTTCCTTATATTGTAAGAAAGAGTTTATCTTTAACCCTTTTATGACTGAATGCTTTAATAATTTAAAATATATATCGTATCTATTAATTGCAATCTTAAAGTGGGGGAGGGGGATAAATTATATAAAAAAAAGGGTTGTTTTCTCTTAGCATGTTGAAACCGCTTGAGGGTGTAATTTCTATGTAAACAAACAGAATTATAATGTTACCGGGCCGTCGTTCTTTTTTTTTTTTTCAACTTTATATTGCTTTTTTTGATTTACAATAAAATCATAAATAATGAAATTAATCTAAAATAAATAAAAAATAAATTGGATAAACCTTTTTTTTTTAATTTTTATTTTCTAAAATGAAATTTTGTAATTTTAACAAGAATAAAAACAATATCATGGCGACGCAAATCAAATTTTAACATGAAGAAAAATAAATAATTTCTCCAAAACAAAAACATTGTGGCTACGCAAATAAAATTGTTAATTTTAACAAGAATAAAAAGAAATAATTTCCCCCAAAACAACATCGTGGCCATGCAAATATAATTTGTAATTTTAATAAGAATAAAAAGAAAGAATTTATTCAAAACAACATCATGGCCAAAAATAAAGCTGGTATTTTCGATTAGTCTCGCGATTTATCTCACGCAAACGTGAATTTTAGCGTGATTTCATAAAAATCACACTTACACCCCCCCTTTGACAATTGATTAAAGTGTCACCCTTGTCTAGAGAAGTGGGGCAAAGTTTCCACAATTTTTATTAACTCATACTTCATCATTGGATTTGGAAAATAATGACTTGGGCATGCAAATTTGAAAACTTTTGATAGTCTCAATTACAGACACCCTCACAAAATACCGTAGCGAAATTTAAAATGGGATTGTTCGTAGAAACTGTGTAACACAAAGTACACCGTAAGCAGCAGAATAAACATCCTACTTCTGTGCTGTAAATACCTGTACAGAAATGTTAATAATGGGATTGTTCGTATAAACTGCGGCAGAATAATATGTCCTATTTCTGTGCTGTAGCATAGAAATAGCATAGCTAAATTTAAAATGGGATTGTTCATATAAATTGCATAACACAAAGTTCACAATAAGTGGCGGCGTCCTCTGCGGCAGAATAAACGTCCTATTTCCTGCTGTAGCATAGAAATAGACAGTCAGACAAGTAAACAGACTATTTCTATGCTTAACCATTG
Source organism: Epiperipatus broadwayi (assembly GCA_028023455.1). Lineage (NCBI taxonomy): Eukaryota > Metazoa > Onychophora > Udeonychophora > Euonychophora > Peripatidae > Epiperipatus > Epiperipatus broadwayi. The sequence continues at coordinate 1,006,471 of JAQFVV010006426.1, forward strand.
GAATAGAACGTTATATAGCTGAGCGGCCACTTAAACGGCATATTTTTGTGCATTTGCATAGAAATTACGCCCTCAAATGGTTTCAACACGCTAAGAGAAAACAACCAAAAAAAGATAGGATATTAGATTGCAATTGGTAAATTAGAATTATCTTTATTTTAAACATCTCAATGAATTAATGTTTATTTCAATAAATTTATATCATTAACCTAAGTACTTTGATTTGCCTATTGCATAAACCATTATAAAATTATTTTATTACACATTTTATTTTACAATTAAGATAATTCATTGTAGATCCAATACTATACTTTATCATCAAGTAAGTCATCATTTATTGAATGTAATCTTCTTTGCCAAGCGAGATACTCATGCTCTGAACCACTGGCACCATACAAATTCACAAGTCCATTGTAAATATTAAATTTAAATTGCCATAGAGCCATTTGTAAAACAACATATTTATTTGTCTATTTTTAGATATATTTTAGTTGCCTAAGTACAATATTTATGTAAAATATTTTAGAGTGCTCAAATATTTAGTGCATAAGTGGAGAAAATTACTTAGTTCATGATTTTATTTATTATATGTAGTTGCCCAAATCTATAAGGCACTTGCAAGCCAGATAGCCCTGCTCAGTTATATTTTTTTATATTCATGATTACCCAAATCTGCAAGCTATTGCAGTGAATAGTACTTATTTTACCGTTACATTTTGGCAGTCTTTATTAGTTTTCCTTTACATTTTGGCTCATTCAACAAGGAAATTCTGCTATTCATGAGACAATGTTGCCTCCCTAGTCTTGTTCTTATGTTTTAGAATAGTTTACCGTCACAATATATATATGTCAATTTACAATAATACTATTTAAATAATTAATTTGTAATAAAAAATATGAGGATCATTAAACAATATATATATTTATAAGAGTACCTGAAAACTGAATAAACAACATTTAAATTATATGCTCTAATTGGACCTTCATAGTCAGCATTAAAATTAATGGTTCCAATAAAACAATGCCAAAAGCTAACAAAAATATACAAAAAGGATCACTTTAAAATTTTGTTAATTCACTTCAATCTCTTCAGATTTGTCTTAATTAACAAAAAAATTCTAAGTATTAAAAATAACTATTCAATTCATCCTGAGTAAACTTCTAAATTTCTTCAAGTATTAATACAGACTCCATAAAACAACCATATAATCACTTTTCACAAAATTTATTTAAATATTCCTGCAACCAATAATATTTCAATGACCAATAATTTTTGTAAATTTTAACACTATTAAAACAATCAAACAAAAAAAAATCTACTTACAGAGGAAATGAATAATCCTCATTTAACAATTATAAGGAACCAAAATATTGTTATATATAAAAAATTAAACTGCCTTAATATTTTGCAAAATTCTTTAAAAGTTTATAATATACCAGTGCTGAGAACTTCCCACATTCCATATGAAATTATCTTTATTACATTTTTCTTGAGAAAAGCATTTACTGACACTCATTAATTCATAAACTTTCATGGTTCTTTAGATGTAAGCTCAAGATAATATATTTTTTCATCCAGCCATCATATTCAGATTATCTCAATGTTATGTTGCAAGCAGATTGGCTTGATAATCTTAATCTCACATCCATGCTTCAAACCCTACTTTCTTGAAAATAGTTTATGAAACAATAAAAGACTACTGGATTGAAGAGAAAAATAATTCTACTTCTCAAAATTGTCTAAAGATTTTAGTGCTATTGTTTTCAGCAAAATTATTCATTCTATAATACACATTATTATCAATATATTACAGAAATCCACACCACATTAATTAAAATGACATACTGCATGAAATAGTGATTATAAAATCCAGCAAACAACTTGTAGTTCTATCTTAAGCTCAAAACAAATAAAAAAAAATTGATGATACGTCATTCATAATTTTTTGGACAGATCCCTATATAGATATTTGAGACCATATAAAATCAAATTGTTTTCATTAACTGACCTGACTCTGCAGGCACACATGTAATTGGTTTAATAAACTGGACAACAAGTATACATTTAATAAATCCATCCTCACAAGTTATTGTTTGCTTCAAACATAAAAAAAAAAAAAAAAAAAACCCAACAACTTCATAGTAGCTATTCGATAATAATTTAAACTTGATATAGACTCCATACATGAAATAAATAATAATGAAAACAACTTATCTAATACCACTGACCTTGGAGCTGTTACCACGTGATGATGATCTTGATTAATTATATTTTATTGCATCAAACATTTTAAAACTGTCTCTGAGACCACTAGTCTTTTTTTGTTAGGTTTAGCCTCTGATATGAAAAAAAAACAATATCTCATCAAATACTTAATGAAATCTATCCAGTGATAAATGTCAAATTCAAATGTCCAAATGAAAACCTGTTTCACCTTCTCCAGATAATTGCAAAAAAAAAAAAAGAATAAGGAAACCAATAATATATTATGACACCATCATAATTAATTAATGAACACTAACAATTCTGGTTCCAAAATAAGTACCTAATTAACTTTAATATTAAATAATTCTTAGCATTACAGAGACTGAACAAAGCCTAAACTCACATATCTCAAGAACATCTATATTAAAAATAAAATTAATATATATATATATTTGTATAAATGTCATTTTTGATATTGTTTTCATTACCAATGATGAAATTAACAGGTTTTATAGTATATTCTACTCTTGTATTGCCATTACAATATCTTGTTCTTCATGTAAAAATATATATGTCCAATATATTGTTCTGATAAAACTCAAGGTATTGTAATATCTTTAAAATCAGTTAAGTTATTTAATTAAAAAACCAAGCAAGAGTAAGAGATTTCAATTTGATGTCAGCAAACTTCCTGCTTATCTGAGAAAATGATCTTGATTTACTAATGCAAACAATAATTTCACAACTCTCATATTATGCATAGTCATTTGGGAACAGGATATACCATATTAACTGATTGTATTCTGTTTTCTCGCGACGTCAAGGGAAAAATTTGTTATATTCATCCTTGTTCAGTTGACTGAGTATAACATGATTTACCTTCTAGTAAACCCAATGTAAATGAAACTATGATGAAGAATACAATCTTGAGATACAACTTATTATAGATTGTTTCATGCATACTGATCACTGATATTACCATGAAAACCCTCCATTCTTTCCATCTATTCAAAGATGACTCTATATAAATTGCAATAGTAATATTGTATATCAAAAAGTTATCAAATGTTGTATCAAAAACTTATGAAAAAATAGCTGATAAATTTGATGACATATTCATTAACATTACAATAATATATTGGATCTCTAACATATTTCAGGATATTTACATTTAAAGAATTAAAAATTTAAGTCTCACTTTGCAGTTACTCATATACATAACAATGGATTATCATAATCGTTGATGTTAATGCTTTTTCCTAATTAGCAATCAAGTATACCAGATCATCATGTAACACTCTAAATCCAAATTTACATAGATAATATCTATAATTGATTCGATAACCTGCCATCTCCCTTGGTCACTGAAACTTGTCAACAATAAAAAAACTCCACCACTAACCTTGCATCAATACATAAAATCTTACTAATTTAGTGCCTACTTCATACAAATATACAACTTTCTTTCAAAAGAATACTAACATTTTGGCATCTAATCAAATATTTTTCTAAGTCATAGGATGAAATGCAATCTCCATCATTATTTAAATTGCTATCTTACTTCCATAAAGACATATATGAAAAATATATTTGCCATGATTTTCCTCTGCACAATCAAACATACTGTAATACCAAAACCAAACAATAACTATGCACTTTTATTAAAAGAAGAGCATAAATTACAATATCATTCACTTCAGAAAATTTTACTTACTTGTCCATGAGCCATGGCCCCTACAACAAAAACAATTGGGTCTTCAGTTGGTACTAATGTTTTAGGATGAATACACTTAGAGGCATGGAATGAAGTAGCAATCTTCTTACAGCCAACAGGAAGATGATCTGATATAGGGTTTTTAATAATCTTAAAGAAAAAAAAAATTAGTTATTATAATCCATCACTTCCTTAAACATATAGAATTTTGCTATGAAATTAATTAAAAAGATAATTTTTAATAAAGAAAATTCATGTATTAGGTTGAGGTAATTTTACTCTTGGAGTACTTTCACCAAATAGTAACATTTAATTATCTTCTAAATGTGACTTGCAAATTTTAATTTGTATTATTATTTCAAGAGTTTTAGAAGCATCATAAACAAAATTAATAAACAATACTTCTTCACATCTTCTCTTTTTTATAAACTTGTTTTATTTTAAATTTGACTACTTCAATAGAATCAATCATCATCTCACATCAGAAAGTCTTTCCATTATCTAGAAACTACAGCAATTACTCATTCTTACATTTCAAATAAATGGTTTCAATATCTGCAATCTTATATATAAAATATAACCGAGAGCTGCTTATAATTTTTAAAAATATAACATGAATATAAAGAGATGGAGATTATATCATGCCCTTACATTGAGAATATTAGATATATTTGAACTTTATTAAATTTAAATTCTATATTTAAGATTATTGAAAAATGATTGTTGTGAACAAGTGCTTGATAAAAACATTGCACTTATAAACTAATTGTAATATATTGTGACACCACAAAACATCACTCGGTCCGCAAAATTTCGAAGATTACCTAAGTTATGGAAAGGAGTTGCAGTAGCAGAGTTAACATATGGTAATGATGCATTATATGTTAGTAAAGAGGTATTAAATTACTTAGAAAAAGTTCAAAGTGAAGTAGGAAGACATGCATTGGATGCAGATGTATGGACAGCAAGGGAGGCAATTCAAGGAGAAATGGGATGGTCAAGTTTTCATATGAGATGCAAAAAATAAAATGAAAATGTTTGGTAGTTTGCAGTTTATGGATAATAAAAGGATAGTCAAAATAGTATTTAATTGGGTTGTGAGTAAAGGGCAGGTAACAAGATGGGTGAGAAAAGTAATGCGGTATGCAAAAGATTTGGATTAAGAATTTATATCAGTATATTTGTACAAAAGATGGGATGATTGTGTTAAGAAGATTGTTGAGTGTTGTAGTAGTAAGGAATGGGGTAAAAGAATAGATTTATTAATAAAGAATAGGGAGTTAGAGAGATGGAGAAATAGTATGGAGAGTAAAAAGAGTTTAAATATATACAGAAATAAAAAGAATATTAGGTGTGAGTTAATATATGATAATAGTAAGGAAAGTAGTTTATTATTTAAAGAATATACATATAAATGGAAAAAAATGGGTGATTTATTTTGTAAATTATGTAAGGAAGGAATAGAAAATATTAGGCATTTGTTAAGTGAATGTAAATGCTTGAAAACAGAAAGGGTACATATAATGAAGTTATGGAAGAATAAATATTAAAAAAGTGATTATACAGAAAGTGAATTATTGGTTTTCATGCTGGGTTTGGGAAAAGATAAAGGGGATTTAGATATAAGGGTTATAGAGTTGACAAAGATTATGTTGTGGAAATGGGATGGAGCAGAATATGGGAAAATTTAGAGTGGGGAATGGAAAATAAAGTGGCTAACAGGTTTATCTGGGCATAATTGCTGAGATATTCTTGACTTCGTTTAAGGAGAAGCCACAATACATCACATCACGTAAAAGGTTTATGGTTATGTAGTCAGTGTGTAAATGTGATAAAAGAGGTGAGAAAGTAGTTTTTAAGTGTAGATAGTCTAAAGAGAAAGACAGGGGAAAGGGAGCAAAATGTAGTTAAGGAGGATAGGATAGAGTATGGTTTTAGTGGAGTGTCAGGAAATATGAGTGGAGAAAGTAGTATTGCAATGGAAATGATTAGTCAAAGAATAAGTAAGATAGAGGAAGAAGTGAAGGATGTAGAAGTAAAATTAAAATTATTAGAGATAAAACGTGAGAATATAAAGGAATTATTGAGTAGGAATGATAAGCAAGAAATAGATAAGGAGGGCCAGAAGGTGGTAGAAAATGTTATGGATGGAGTAGAGAAAGTAGACTATGAGACAGTATTGATAGGAGATTCACTAATTAGAGAATGTGGGGATATAATTGCAAGGAAAAATAGAAACAGGTATGTAAAAATGTTTGCTTGGAGCTAGAATTAGGGATGTAGCAGATAAAGTAAAAAAGCAAGGTAGTAAAAATGTGCATGCTATGGTAGGGACTAATAATTTGTCAGAATCATCAGAGTAATGGATGAATATGTAGATTTGATTAAGAATTTGAGTAAGATTAAAGGAAGAGTAGTTGGATTATTACCAAGATTTGACAAAAGGTATTTGTTAGATAGGGCATGTTCTATAAATGAGAGATTGAAAAATTGTGTGAGAGAAATAATGTTATGTTTGTGGATGTGTGAGATATTTTCATTGGAAAGAGGGAGTTATATAGTAAAGATGGATTGCATTTAGGAAAACAAGGAAGTGAAGTTTTAAGGAGTCTGATTTATAAAGAATAAATTTCGAGAAGCTTATAAAGTGGGGTGGGATTTTAAATTGCAATATTATCAAAAAGAAGAAGAATGAATGGAATGTAAGAAATAAGCAAAAGGAATTTGATTTAGATATAAGTATAGATATGGAGAAGGAATGGGTCTGTAAAACTAATGGTAAGAAAGTTATTTATAAATGTACTGGAGAAGAAATAATTTATAAAAGAGTAGTTAGGAAAGAAGAAATTATTAAAATTGGGTATTTGAATATGCAAGGTGATAGGAGACCAGAAAAGTGGATGGAATTAAATAAAGTAATTGAAAATGAAGAGTTTGAGGTATTAGCAGTAGTGGAAAGCCATCTAAGAGAAGAAAATATTCTGAAACATTTAGTATGACAGGGTATAAATAGAAAAGAAAAAAGGGGTGGTGGTATAGGTGTTATATCAAAAAAATATTTAAATATTGTTAGATGTTAAAAACATGTGGGTTGAAATAAGGTTGGGTAGACAAAAATTGATGGTAGCTATAGTTTATATAACTGCTGGAGATAGTCAAATTATAATGGAGTGGAACAGTAGCATATATGAATGTCTAGTTAAGGATATACAAAGTTTTAAAGAAAAGGGGAAGAGAATAACGATTATAATGGATATGAATGGACATATTGAAGAAATTGATAATATAGATAATAAAAATGGACAGCTTTTAAAGAAATTGTCAGAGAGTGAATTTGAGTATTGGAAATTTATCAAATATTTATGAGGGACAATACACATGGTCTAGAAATAATATATTTCACAAAATAGATTATGTATTGGTAGAGAAAGAGGGAATGAATAAAGTACGGAAAATTAAGGTGTTTGATAATGAAGAGAAAGTTGAAATGGTTAATAATGTGATGGAGAATAAAAATAAAAGTAGAAATAATAGTGAAAGATGTGGACGGAGAGTGAATGATAAGATTAAGTAGGAAGAGTATAAAATACAAGTTGAAGAAATCATGGAAGAGTTGGTTGAGGATGAGTATAAGGACTGGTGTAATGAAATAGAAAAAGTGGCAAATAGGGTTTTAGGTGAGAATATTCAGAAGAATAAATGTAATAAAAAAATGAGAATTAGTAAAAGTGTAAAAGAGAGGAAAGAAGCATACATAGAATATAAGTGTGCTATTAAGAACAAGGAAAGTGAAAAAGATATTAATGCTAAATGGGAAAAGTACTTAGAAAAGAAGAAGTTGGATAAAATAGATAATTATAGAGAGAGAATGAAAGTGAATAGTAAATTGTTGGAAGATATTAATAAAAGTGGAAAAGATGGGAGTAAAAAATTTTGGAATTACATTAAAAGGAGAAATGTAGGGGAAAGAGAGATAGTATTACTAGATGATGAGGGAAGTGTAGCTCTAGAGAAGACCTAGAATCTTAAATAGAAACTAATATATAGAAAAGATGATAGATGTGAAGGATAGTGACAGAAAACATGAAAGCATATAGTAATGGGAATATTAGGTTTACAAAAAATGAACTGAATGAGATAGAGAAGAAATTGAAAAGTGAAAAGGCAAGAGGTTTAGATGGATGGGCAGCAGAGTTGGTAATGAATTTAGGATGTAGGGCAAAAGTAAAGTTATTATCCAGTTTTAATAAGATGGTACAGAATAGTTTTTCAGAGTAATTGGAGTAATACAACACCTAAGATTATTATTTAAAGGAAAGGGTAAGGATCATAAAAAGTTAAATAATTAAAGACCGATAGCGGTAACATTAGTTTTATATAAAGTTTTCTCATATATGGTGGCTAGAAGTTCTAAAATGGATGGAAGAGAATAATGTAGCGGGGGATATGCAAGGAGGTTTTAGATTAGATAGGCGTATAGGAGATAGTTTATTTATAGTTACACAACTTATGGATACGAGGAATTTAGGTAGATAATTATATACGAGTTTTATAGATATAGAGAAGGCATATGATAGAGTAAATAGAAATAGATTATGGATAAGTTTAGCAAATTTGGGAATAGATGAAGCTTTAGTGGATATTATTAAGAAATTATATGAAAATAATTACTATATATATCAATTAGGGAATATAGAATCAGTTAAAGTTAAACATGGGTGCATAACCTATGTCACCTATTTTGAGAGATGCAAAAAGTAAAATGAAAATGTTTGGTAGATTGCAGTTTATGGATAATAAAAGAATAGCCAAAATAGTATTTAATTGGGTTACGAGTAAAGAGCAGGCAACAAGATGGATGAGAAAGGTAATGCAAGTATGTAAAAGATTTGGATAAAGAATTTATATCAGTATATTTGTATAAAAGATGGATGATTGTGTTAGGATTGTTGAGTGTTATAGTGGTAAGGAATGGGATAAAAGAATAGATTTATTAATAAAGAATAGGGAGTTAGAGAGATGAAGAACTAGCATGAAGAGTAAAGAGTTTAAATATACATAGAAGTAAACAGAATATTAGGTGTGAATTAATATATGATAATAGTAAGGAAAGTAGTTTATTGTTTAAGGCTAGAATGGGATCTTTAGCAACAAGAGAATATACATGCAAATGGAAAAATACGGTTGATTTACTCTGTAAATTGTGTAAGGAATAGAAAATGTTAGGCATTTGTTAATGAAGTTATGTGGAAGAATAAATATGAAAAAAGTGATTATACAGAAAGTGAATTATTGGTTTTTATGCTGGGTTTAGGAAAAGATAAGGAGGATTTAGATATAAAGGCTATAGAGTTGAGAAAGATTATGTTGTGGAAATGGGATGGAGCAGAATATGGGAAAATTTAGAGTGGGAAATGGAAAATAAAGTGGCTAACAGGTTTCTCTAGGCATAGTTGCTGAGAGATTCCTGACTCTGTTTAAGAAGTCACAGTGCAACACATCACATCACTAGATCGAGAAGATTCTTCAACAATCGTAGTGTTAATTTATTTACTTATTATGATCATACAATAAATATTAAGATGTAATCTTATGGGGACTCTACTAATTATAATTTGTTTTTACCAGAGGACACAATAGCTGTTAATAATGATAATTAAATTAAAAACAAAGACACTTAAGTATGGTTTTAAATATTTATTACACGCATTTTCATTACTAAATACCTTCCTAATTCCCCTTCATAGCATTCCAAACTGACTCAATCTATTTTAAAGACAAAATACAAATGTAAATTTTAATTCAAACATTATCATTTTAATATGTTCCAATTATTTGCCCTTTTCTCCTGAGGAAATATGTGCTGCACAAATCCTACAACTGACAGTGACTCAAGTTTATTAGAAAGACCCTGTCCAAATAGGTGTGAATTTTAAAATGACTTACTAATAAGAATGTGTCGCACTGCACACCACTCAATTAAATAATTATATTCTTATCATTAATGGATAGCGTAAGTTTCAGTTGTTTTCTTATGATGACGATTTTTACTTTACTACTACTGATTCAGATATAAGTTTCCAGGTGTTTGATTATCTACTTCATGATTGTAATTAACTGGAATCAGGTACAACCTAAATTGAAAATGTGTTTCAGATTTTATTTTTATATGGTAGATGTAACCTTTTATAATCCCTGGTTTGGTTGCAAATACTTGTTCGTGTTGCTGTAATATCTCTATGAGTTGTCTTTCCCGGTTACTATTATTTTTCCCTAGCTTGCTTACTTATTCTCTATCTCTTTGTGTACGTTGTCTTCTACCATATATGCAACCTTATTATTATTATCTTGTCTGATACAATCGCTAAATGGAACTCTTTCATTTTCTATTATTACTCACTTCTTGCTGTAATTGATTTTCATCCCGGTTTGGTGCATGAAATCGAACCTCAGTATCATGTTCTCTATCAACCCTGACATCGATAATAATGTATGTCATATTCTTTTGCCTAACACTTGCACTTCTAGATATACTTGTATAGGATCCAACTTGTCTCTTTTACTATTTGCCATGGTTATTTCTGATTTTTTAAATGGTAACACCTGCAATTTATCCATCTGATTTTTAATTTGGTTTAACATTTTGTTAGAGATTATGGAGACCTGACTCCCTGAATCCAGTAAAGCTTGTATTTCAATCCCCTGTATTTTTACCGGAGTCACCGGTCAGGTTTGTTCAGCCATTGTCTGAACCTTTTCTTCTTCTTCAATGAATATATTTAAAATTTTGGGTTGCTTTTCTTCATCTTTTTCTTGCATGTTATCTTCATCTCCAAATGCTTCCAGTATTGCTTCCAACCCCCTGCTCATATATCTAGTTAATCCATTTTGTATATTTTTCGGCATGTTTTTCTTTATTATTCTTGTAATCTGGTGTTCCAGAATGGGATATTCAATCAGTTTTAACTTTGCCATTTGTTTTAAAAAAAAAAACTGCCTATATTCTACCCCTCTTCCCTTCTATACCTTTCCATTTCGGTCTCTTTGCATCTTTTCTTGCCTTTCTACACTCTTAATATTTTAGCATACTGCCTGAAAATGTTCGGAATTTCATGCCATCCCCTCTAAATAATTACTCGTTATAACTATGTTCTCTTTTTCTTCCACTTTATACATGTAATAACACTCCGCCATGCTTTCTAAGTATTCAAATGGGATTTCCTCTCTTCAAAGGTTTTTATTTTCATTCTATCTTGCATTTTCGTTTTCCAAATTTTCTTATTCTTCAAATTATCTCAAAAACCTCACCCCCTTGGGACACTATCTCTTTCCTAACAATATCTGAACGTCTCTTAACTCACTCTTAAATCTTTCCTTCCTATAGACTATGTGACACAAAATGTCATGGTCTGCAAAATTTTGAAGATTACATAAGTTATGGTAACCAATATGAGAGTATCACTAGGCATATAGCCTAGCACTAGATAGAGATTCTTCAATGATCATAATGTTAATTTACTTATGTATTATGGCCACACACTAAATTTTAAAACATAATCTTATGCGGATTCTGGTAATTGTAATTTATGTTCTTACCAGAAGACACATTAACTGTTAATGATAATTAAATTAAGAACAAAGGAACTTAAGCATGGCTTTAAATATTTATTACACTCATTTTCACTACCAACTACCTTCCCAATTCCCATTGATAGCATTCGAAACTGACTCAATCTACTTTTAAGGCAAAATACAAACATAAATTTTAACTTATCATTTTAATATGGTCCAATTATTCAGCCGTTTGTATCTTTATCCTGAGGGAATATGTGCTGCACAAATCCTACGAATGACAATGACCCAAGTTTATTAGAGAGAGCAGTAAATACTAACTGGACACATATGTGTAGCATCAAGTTGCTATTGCTCTGCCCACTTTAGTGTAGGCTTGTTTTTCTCACCATCATTGCCCATAAATATTTAGGTATTCCAGTTTGTATATTACAAAAGGCATTTGTGCGATTATATTGCCCATGTCTTTATTATATATTGTCAAATGATTGTGTGTTGATTAAAATATTGAGTTTATATTTCTCTACTCCACAAGCTTCATTACCTAAGACTAATACAAGGTAATTTTTTATATCATTTAAATTATTTATTAAGAAATTGTCCACTAATTTTAATATAGATATCTTATTATATTGGTATCTATAACTATATATTGGTACATTCAGATGCGCGGATTATCCATAATATGTATAAGTGATTACTAAATTCAACTGTAGGAGGTTTCTTTATTTATTTATCTGTATAATCTAGATATATCATGCATATGATATATTATACATATATAATAATTGATATAAAGGTGTCTATTTTTTATTTTGTAAATAATAGTGAATAAGTTATATATATTTTTTTGTGAAATTGTAAACTAAAAGAAATATATTTAGTCTTTGTAATAAATATTGATTTTATTCTTTAATTATGTTTCTATGTCCGTTGTCATTTGTCACATACGTATACCAGAAAATCCATTTAAATAGTAAAAGTGTTTGAAGGGAATATAAGAGTACATATTATTTTAAAATTGTCATATTGATATAATCTCTTACATATGCAATTAGATTTTTATAAGATTATTTTATTGATGTTGTTGTTACTAGATTACTTAGTGATGTGTTAGGTACAACAAAATACTCTTTTACCTACTGCATGACTTTAGCTTTGCTATTGCTAGATAATTATTTTAAATTTTAAAAAAACTTAATTTTCTTTAGTTAATGATATAAGAACCAAAATAAGAGTTAAGCATTGCTAGCCAATATTACGTTTAAGCCCACTTTTAGATAAATCTGTACTTCATTTTAAAGATAGTTGATAAGATGTTAAGAAAATAACAATCCCAATGCTATTATCGCTGCTATTTAGTTGAAAGAACCTAATTTATATTATATTAGATTATATCATAAATGTTAGTATTCTGTACAACTGAATTATTTAATATTTAAGAACCTGAGGTTATTATTACTATTCATTATTATCATTTGTAGAATGTAACAATGAATTATCAATCAATCATTGCTCTATCTACATCTTGTAAAATTATGTATCAACTACTATGTGCTTAACCTCTGAGGGGACCTGTTTAATTATTGTGCACTTAGTCCATAAAGGGACTTATGTTATATGTTTGTTTAATGCATGTACTGATTTAGACCTACACTTTACTTTATGGTTGTTTGGTCACACTTTGGAAAGTTACATTCATGGATTTTGGCATACCCAATCTATTGGCTTTTGATCTGCCATAAGGTACCGATTGATTGCAAGTTACAATATATAAGATCAAATGTTCTCTTTCATCTGAAAAAGTCCTAAAGTATATTCATAAAAAGCATTTTTTAAAGTTAAAAAAAAAATAATTTTTTTTAACATTGAGAACTTTCAAATTATAAAAATGTACGTCACTATTAGTATCATTTCTATTTTATTCTATCTTTTTAAGACATGGACTTATAATTACTGTTTTTATATTTTAATGAATTTCTGAATTTTTTTTTTGACATATAGTACTGTATAAAATTTCTGATTTGACATAGTAGCTTTTATATCAACAAAATTTTGGACGTACATTTTTCTTTTTAGCACTATATCTGACTTCATTTATTTATATTTTCTTTTGTTATATCATACTTGTAGTTTTGACAATAGTTTTTTTTTGCTTTAATTGGTGGATTGTGAGGATACAAATGACAAACAATTCTAAAATATCAAGGAGCATCATTATCTATATCAACTAAAGTATTTTTTCCTATTTGATAAAACTTTTTTTTTTTCTATTGCAGATGTTAACTCACCTAAAAATCTAGAATGTAATGAAATATAAAGGTTTTAAGAAATGATTTATTCATACATAAAATAAACTCTATATTATATCACATTTAAGATAGTAAAAAAAAAATTTCAGAAAATATTGATGTCACATTTTTTTAACTTCAAGAAATCAGTAAATTGTAAAATATAAAATGTAATAATTAATGTAGTCTAGCATCAAACATTTGTGTAAATAATTTATATGGCAGCCAAGTAAAAATAATTATCATAAAACTAGATATAAATAAAGATAATTTCTATATATTTTGAAATATCCCCCCTCTTTAAAACCGACCATTTTTCTAATAGGAGGCCACTTTTGCTTAATGGTTCTATCTGGACATTTGTGTAATCTTTATTTATATTATTTTTGAATTGCTAATCTTGGCAGGGGTCAATTATTAATTGCTTCACATAGATCATTATATCAAGTTTTTCATTTCTTAATTCTCTTATTGTTTATTTACCAAAACAATTATTTTATCATATTGAAGAGGGGAAAAAAACTTTTTACATTTCACTTGTTTTATACATTAAACAAGCAAAACTCTTCATACAGTAGTGCCACCCAGAGTAATCAATGGATGCCAGAAGGCTTGTGCATAAAATCTTTATCTAGTGCCTACTCATCCAATATCCCCAGACTAGTTTCTGGCTTGTGGTCTTTGTCAGTGAAAAGCATTGAATCTGAGAGCACTGCACCTAGATCTTAGGATCTAATGCAACCCTCCAGCAGCCACCTTTTACCTCTACTTAACTACAAAATTATGAGAATGAAATTGAAAACACAATAATATTTTCAATCTAAGCTCAATAGCTTATATAGTCATATGGTTGTTAAAGAGCCAAAGACACCAAAATGTATGGGTGCTGACTGAGTTCAGACCCATATGACTATATAAGCTATTGAGCTTAGATTGAAAATATTATTGTTTTCAATTTGATTCTCATAGTTTTGTAGTTAAGTAGAGGTAAAAGGTGGCTGCTGGAGGGTTGCATTAGATCCTAAGATCTAGGTGCAGTGCTCTCAGATCCAAGGTTCCTCACTGACGAAGGCCACAAGCCAGAAACTAGTCTGGGGATATTGGATGAGTAGGCACTAGATAAGGATTTTATGCACAAGCCTTCTGGCATCCATTGATTGCTCTGGTTGGCACAGGGTGGCACAATTATATGGAGAGAGTTTTGCCTTGTTTAATAACAATTATGTGCTAATATAAGAGATGGTGATCATGTGATGTTTAGTGGTTTGTTTATACATATTTTTTTGTAGCCGTATTAAGTAAATGATTTCCATCTAACTATTATTCAAATGCAAATGGTTTTGCTTGATTTTTAGATCTCATCTATTGAGATAATTTTAAATAAAAACAAATGCTCAAGGGCGGAACTGCAAGCTAGACAATATAAACACAGCAGTCTCAATGAGATAGGAAGAGAGTTAAGAAATATTTTTCTAATAATTGATTATTTAGATTTTTTAAAAAAGTGTAACTTAGTTTTTATTGCTTAACATATTTTATATATAGGGATATACCTATTTGCAATTGTTATGCTCTTACCAGGTTTGCAACTGATGTTAGTTATTAAGACATACAATACTGTCAAGATTTAAATACTTATACACATATGTAATTTGAAGATCTTCCTTTATGAGAGGCTGTTGGAAAGGTCTCTGGCTTGTAGGGTATCTATCTTTATATATACAATGTGCCAAATATTGGGTTTATTTTCTTGACATTATACATTTTTAAATAAAGATTCTAAGAATTTATGATCCAAAGGCATCCAAGATAAAATCAAAGAGGAAACAGGAATGAATGAGATGAAGAGGTCAAGAGAAAATTATCATGCTGTGATTTTTTTTGTTGCAGTAAAAATATATAACAATAGTTGTTACATATGAATATACATTTTATTATGATATTACAGATATCTCAAAACAGATTTGTTTTGATCATAAACAAGGCAGATATGCAAATATTTACAACTATAACTATTGTTGTAATCATGAAATTTAGATGATATAGCATGACACTGGGATAAGTATAAATATTTTGTTATATAGAAAGTACTTTTTAGTATTACTATGTATATTACAGTTAAATATATTAATAACAGCAATTAATATTTTATGGAAGTATGCAATTAAATTCTTACATTTTAAAATAAATCAACTTTGTATAGAAATATTTCTGAAAGCTTCCGAGTTGATAGACTAGAAACCATTCTAACAGGTTTTATATACATATATACACACATAGACATTTACATAAGCACAAATCCCTCAATGAGCTGAACATGTTGCTATATATATATATGTTAGTTCCTCTGTATCCAAGACATTTGGCTCCAATTCTTATCACAGATATCAAAATTCGTGGATATTGTGAACCATATAAAGTGTTAATTCTTAACACACACACACACAATGGAATATATATATATACGCATGTGTGTATTAAAAAAGACAAATCCAAACAAATCTGATTTTATCCTAGATGCAAAACTCATTGTATATGCAATTAAGATTAATAACTATTTTTTGGATTAGTTTTTTTACCTTGAAGATAATAGTAGCTACTTCGGTGCTGGAAATTTAATTATAGTTGCTTGGATATAACTAAGTGTATATGGTTTTACCCAATTATTTATATTTAATTACTTTCTATTTAGCTATGAAAAATATTGAAACTGACATATATACGGTATATACATTTAATTCCTTATCTGCAGTTTTGCTACAATACTCTAGGGCCTAATAGCTCAATTTTTTCCCATATAAATGGTCTTCACTTATATTTAAAGGGAGTTTAGGGGAGATATTTTATTATATCTTCATTTTTTGGCAGCAAAATTTTTAAAAACATATATAAATAATGAAAGTATTATTAGAAATAAAAAAAAAAAAAACAATTTTATAAAAAAACAAAAAACAGTAATAATATTATCAATACAAAGAATTTCATGGCTGCCTTCAAATTTAAAATAATATATTTATCATACCAAAAAAATTATTTTTTATCAAATGTTTTAACAAAACTTTATTGAAACTTGTATACAAATAATAAAAGTATTATTAATAAAAAAAACCCCCAATTATAACATTACTGAACCGAAGCATTTTATGTCTGCCAATCATTATACAAGTTTTCAGCAATATTACAGAAAATAAAATATGCTTTGAAAAAGTTATATGTAAGCATTATATAGTTATTAAAAAAATAATTAATAATTTAACATGAAATAACACCCCCTTATTATATCCACTTTGCTTTCCGCAATTTTTAAAATTTTGACCAATTCAATGTCGAGAAGCCATTAAAATTACATTATCACATGATATTGTTAGACCTGGTTTCAAATTTTTTTTTTAAATATTTCATATTGAAATCCGTTAAAAAACAAATATTTTATAATAAATTTAATAAAATGTTCATTTTCATCATTTCAACTTTTAATAAAGGAGAATCTATTTAGAATTTGGGGGGGAGGGAGATAGTAACAGCTAATAATTTTTATATTTACAAAAATTAATATTACAATATATTATTTTAAAATTATTTTTAAGTTATTAAAATGTATATATTACAGCTTATAAAAAATATATATTAAATTTTTGCTATCATACAAATAAAATGTACACTTAGTAAAACATTCTGCAAGTTATATACCCATGTATGTGTGTATTTATACAAATTGTAAAAAGTTAACATGCTTCTATTTTGAACATTTATATACAAACTTATTATTTTAAAATTATATTTAGTCAATAAATAAAAAAAAAGTTTCTATCATAAAAATAAAATGCAAACTTTCCAGCAATCACCCATATATATTAAATTTATTAATTAATATATTTTTGTTCTCAAAAATTATAATTTATCAATATTATTTTTAATAAACATACAATTATTTGGGAGATGTCATTTTAGGGAAAGTGGTTAGAGAATGCAGCAAATGAAATAAACAAATGTTTTATTTTTTGATTATTGATGACATGAACTATTATAGCCGAGTTTTATATATATATAATTCTAAATTTAAAAGTCTTGTAATAAACATGTTACCAAAAGTTCAATTTTAAAATTTATCAATCAAAATTTGCAATTTATAAATAATATAAAATATTTAAAAAATGTTTAAATTCTTTGCATTTTTATTTTACACTAATGACTATATTTTTCCAGGTTTATTGCATACCAAAGTAAGTTTTTTTTGTAGGATCAACATACTATTTAATATTTTAATTTTGCATTAAGAAAATTGAAGTTATTGTTAAAATTGTGTTTTCAGCCAAGTGCAAAATTATATTTACTTTTCTTCTAACATTATTGTAAAGTAAAATATGTCAAAATTAACTTTATATTGCGCAAGTGTAGAAACAATTTTCTCCTGATTAAAACCTTTTCACAAAGATTACAAAGTCAAGTACTGCTCAAAAACTATCCATAAATAGCATACAGATTGATCACAACAATAATACATTTTCATTAGCAGTGGGTAGAGGTAAAAAATAAAAAAAAAACAAACAAAACAAATTCAGTAAACAGCCTAATTGCAGTAAGCTACTTGTTTTATTTTATCTTAGTCTAATAATTTTATTCAATTCACAATAGATGCTGCAATTAATTAAAGTAAAAAAAACCCCTGAAGTCTATAGAAAAGTCTTTTTTATTTTTGAATTCTGAATTAGATAAAATCTTGTTTATATTGGATTTAGAATTAAGTTGCTTGGCTTTATTTTTATTAGAGCTATAGCCTTTAAAGAGCATGCAAAATGCTGAAGATAAAAACAAAAATGGAGTGCATTTATATATGTAAAATCACCAGAACATAATGAGCCCAGATTAAATATTTTTCAGTCGCAAATTCTATCTACACTGATTTCCGCCTCCTATTCCAATAGATGATAATGCTTAATAAATCCTTTCTAGTCCTTCATATCCCCAGAATTAGTTTCTGATTTAAGCCTTTGTGACAAAATGGTAGATTATCGAATTAATGTTTATTTAAAATTTCAGCAAGGTCTGGGTGCTTTAAAAACTGAAGCTTTTTTAATGAAGATCTATTGCTGCAATTTGCTTATATTGTTTTGCAATCACATCTTTCACCACTTGCACTGTGAACTTAAAAAATTTCCCTTTTTATTAATATTTTAATGAAATATTTTTTAATCTCTGATAACTGAAACTGCAGCATATGCAAATCATGGATCTGGAAATGGAACTAATGTAATTATTAAATTGAAAGCACATTTGCTTAAACAAATAATATGGCTCATCACATTTCTTAGACTAAAAATAAAGTTATGCTAAGTTTCTCTCACAGCTGCACTAAATTGATTAGTATTTAATTACAGTATTAAAAAGCATTTTGAAAACTGATCATTTATACATTTTTGGAATAATTAATTATTTTAAAAAATCAACAGACTATATATATATACTTACCCTAAGAAGCTTGGTGAAACCATCTGTAGATCTGACTGAAAGTTTGTGTAGTAGCTGAACTAAAATATATTTTACATTTCAAAAGCATTTCAATATAATCTTACTAATTAATATTATATAGAAAAAAACAAAACAAGTAATTATATCAATGTAGATTATATAACAGCTAATAATTATAATACATTCAAAAAACTTTTCTGATGGTGGTTTGATATCTATTTCAGTGATATATATAAAAATATATTATATGTACTAAAAAAAAATAAATAAATTAAAATTCATTACAGTACAATAATATAAGTATAATTATTTGTTTATAACAATACAATGGATTAAATACTATTACTTCCACCATTAAAAGTACCCACATTTATCCATTGTCAATCAACCTGTATACTATTAATTGAATTTATAAATCAAAAAAATCTACAATATTTAATTTCAGCAATGAATGTTGTTTTAAGAATTGTTAAAACAGGCAAAACTCTCCATACAGTAGTGCCACTCAGTGCAAACCAGAGTAATCAATGGATGCCAGAAGGCTTGTGCATAAAATCCCTATCTAGTGCTTACTCGTCAGTGAGCTTTGGATCTGAGAGCACTCCATCTAGCTCTTAGGATCTAATGCAATCCTCCAGCAGCCACCTTTTATCTCTACTTAACTACAAAACTAGGAGAATAAAATTGAAATTATAATATTTTCAATCCAAGCTCATTAGCTTATATAGTCATATAGGTCTGAACTCAATTCAGTACCCATATAAGCCTTCTGGCATCCATTGATTTCTCTGGCTTGCACTGAATGGCACTACTGTATGGAGAGTTTTGCCTGTTTTAACAACAGTTATGAGCAAGCATAAAAAATGGTGATCATGTGATGTTTAGTGTTTTAAGAATTGCTTGCAGTCTTGGATATTACCATTTTCCAATTCAATGACTACCTGTAATACTTATAAATATGTTGTAAGTATAAATAAAATTTTAATAATAAAATTCTTAACTTGAAAACTTATACATAAAAATGATATAAGATTGCAATAAATTGCAAAAACCAAATACAATGGAGAATAATGAATGAAATTGCACACAGCTTTAAATGAATTGAAGACTGACAATGCACAGGAATTGACAAAATTTCAGTTGAATTGTTAAAGAGTAGAGAAGAGAGGTATTTGAACGTATGGATTTATTTTGTACACAATTTCTAACTCAGGAGTATGAATGAATATTAACTGATAACAATGTACTTGGGCATTTATATTCCGTTTTGTTTCTTTAAAACATTGTGTTGATGTCATGAAATAATTATGGGACAACTAATTGATGAATTTAAAATTCAGTGTATTTTATGCACATAAAATAAAAGTTGATAACAACAGAAAATAAAAATGAAACACTTTTGCATGTTACAATAAATACTTTTTTAAAGAAATTAATTTAAAAATAAACTCTGTATTCTTCATTTATTTTTATGATGGAAAAAAGAAAGAAAAATTCTAAGGGAGAATTTTAATTTGCTGTTGTTTCAAAGCAAGCCAGTTTATCTTTATTTGGATTATTTTATTTGTTTAATTGTAATTTGTACTGAAAAAAAAAAAAAATTATAACTGACAATTTTTTGGACTTAGTATTATTATTTTCATAAAAGTCAACAATGCTTACAATTGAATATTTTTTCCCCTCACTTTTTCAAAACCAAATAAGAAATTTAAAAATTTAATAAGACAAATAGGACTAACTAAAATTCCAAACAAACCTGTCAATTAGAAATACTAAAAGATTGTTTGAAATTATACATTTAATTTGTAAGTTAATATTAATATTAAGTACTATTACAAGAAATCAAAATAAATCATGTAATCCCCCCCCCCCCCAAAAAAAAAAATAAATTGTAAAGACAAATAGTATTAAAATTCAAAACAAACCTCTCAATGAAAAGTAATGAAGTTTTAGATCATACATTGAATTTATAAATTACAAAGTAATATGATAAATCGCTTTTCCAAATCATTGATTAGTTTTCCCATTATTGTTTCATGATGTTGATGCAGTATTTAAAAACTCAATAAAACAAAATGCATTGTCCATGCCTGAGTGCATCAGTAGCCATTAACTGTCAGTGGTTTTGATTCCAGCAAAGGAAAGACCTAATACAATGAAATGTCAGGATTTTAGAATAACTTTAATCTCACAGAAAACTAAGTTGAGAATTCTGAATGGAATACATTTCAAATAGACATATTTATATCTAAGGGCAGTTTGGATTTAGCAAAGATAGAAAAACAATTGCACTGATAAGAAATATTGCTGATAGGTATATAAAAAGATAAAAAAAATAATATTTATTTCACAGATCTAGAACAGTCATTTCGTAGAACAAATTGATGATCTTTATTAGACATTTTGAAAAAAATATATAAATGAAAAAGGAAGCTGTAATTAAAAAAATTCTATATGAATTAGAAAACATTTGTTAAGATTAAACTGCACAAAAATTACTTAGATATATAGGCAGAAATGATTTTCATTTTTATTCTAAAATTTATTTAAATAAATTGCTAAATGAGTGGTGTTTTGATAATGAAGAAGTTAACATTAGAAGTAAAAAGGTTCATTTCATTGATTTTGCAGGTATGGCACACAATCATTCTAATCAAACAATTTTCTTATACTGAGTGCAAATATCTGATAAACTAAAGCCCTTAGTATATTTCACTCTTTAATTAGAGACAAAAATAGTTTCTGAGGATTTTGGAATAAAGTTGGAACATGCTTTCTTCCTGTGTTAAGATTAGGTTATGTGGCTGGCTAATCTATTCTTTGAGTATGTTCAATTTCAGATTAAATTTAAATGCACTCAAGAAAAGAGAATGCAGGGGAAACCATGACAGACTTTATATAGGTCTTTCACTCTCACTACTCTTTTCATCTCACAATCTTCAATCATTTAGACTAATATAGAGTCAATTCATCATGAGTTTCTCATGACATTGATCACTTCCTAGCATTAATTATGGAATTCTGCAACCACATTTCCATCTTTAATTACATGCACAGTAAATTTGCTCTTTTTCTTTTATGTTAATATGTATACAAATATAAGTGCAGCTTTTCCCCCCATCACTCATTGTTTTTTTTTCCTCTGGAGTTAAATAATGGTATTCACTTACAAATGATTGCTAACAATAAGAATGGCAATACTTGCAAATAGTAAACATGGATTTAATAAAATGTTACACAGGATTGATGTAATTTGTTGGAGAATATGGGATGAAAATAAAATAAGATCAGACTAAGTAATGATGAGGAAATATAGAATATGAATTGTACTGGCTGAATAAGCTTTAAATAAAAATAGCTTGCTATCATCGAACTCAGATTAAAAAAAAAATGCTTGTGTTTTATCCCAAATATCTTTATACGGAGCAGAGATTTTGCAATTATAAAAAAGGTTAGAAATGTATAAGGGTTGAAAAGAATAAGTAAATAAACATTATGTATTAGTGAAATTAAAGCAGAGAAGAAATTGGAATGGGTACGCACTTACGAGATAAAAAAAAAATTGTAAAAGATATGTTGAAAGGGATTGCAGAGAATAAAAGAAAAAGAGATAGGATAAAAATAATCTTTAGAAAAAACCCCTCACACTTTTCATAATACTTTACTTAATATATAACAGTTTCGAATGACAAGCGGTCTTCTTCAGATCTAAATAACAATTGTATTACAATTATCTATTACATAAACAAAGAATAACTTTATCTAATTTACATACATATAATTATTGAAATTATCACAGATATAAAGTATTATAAAAAATGCACCAGAGAAATAAATGTTTTTGTATAGAAAAAATAAAATAAGAGTGGAAGAATTTTGGTCATCTTTACAGGATGGAAATAACTACAAGTATTTAAAAAGTAAGGAAAAGGACAAAAAGCTTTGGAGAAAATGGTTATGCAGAATTTTCATCTTTAATAGAATAACTACTACTAACACACACACACACACACCCATCAATGAATAAATATTACTCTGGATTGAACATCATGATCTCTTGAATGACGAATTATTATTGAATAAACAAGTTTTTAAAATTGGAAAAAAATTAATATTAAATGGAGTTCTGCCCTATTACATGTGCCAACTCCATATTCTGACCCAAACACATAAACTAATAGTGTTATGAGTAAAGATGCTAAAGAAAACTGTAGCCACTTAAATATTAGAACTGATATAATGATAAATATGCATGAATCCTAGATGATCCATGAAAAAATATTTAAGATAAACACTGTTATTCTTGAGCCATCACTGCAAAACAGAGTGCATAAATATGATATCTTCAGACAGAGAATAAATATAGAATGTTACTAAAGTGCAGACTTATTTATAGATTTTGCATGCTTAAATGATTCATAATATGTCAAGTGATCATAAAATTTCAACATGGTGAATCCTATGGAAAACTATGATTTAAAGAGAATAGATACAAAATCTTGATTTCAAAACATAAATGCACAGTTGCTTAAGGATTGTATCAATTTTTTTTCTCAATAAAATTTTGTTCACCTTTTTTTTTAATTCAAAAAATTTATTTATTGAATCATATTTGTACAATAAGTTCAAGGGATTGCGATTATATTTCATGCCTACAACTTCGAATTTTGGTGAAATTTAGGAAATTTTTTCAAGTAACATAATTTTCAAGCAAGTTAAGGATTACTTATTTTAGGTAACAGAACCATATCCATAAAGCTGCCCATTCAATTATTAGTCAGTAAATAGATATCTAGTTATTAATATCTAGAAAATTAAACAAGGAAAAAAAAATTGTCAAACCGAATAAGCAGCAGATCACTAGTCTGCTAAATACTGACTTATCAGCCCATATAATAGAATCAGGAGAATTCTTTGGCATGCAATGTACTATTTAAGATTGTTTCAGCTCAATTTGTAAAATAAATATGCAAGGTGCCCAGAAATTAATTAATTTAATGACAAGTTGTAAAAATTAGTAATTAGTTTCTGGACACCCGACATTTTTATCTAATATTAAAATATTAAAAATCCCAACTGTGATTTTTTTTTAATGCACAGTAAATAAGAGCGTTTATTATAAAATACTCTTTAGATATATTATTTTTAACTTTCATATTTATTAAAATTTTAATTCAAATGAAGAATAAAAACAATACTGTAAACTGTATATTTGAAAAAAAATTGCGCATTAAAAATCAACATCTAGAATCATTTGGCTTGCTAGCTATTCTATCATATTTGTTAACAATAAATACAATATCATTAAAATATATATTTAAATGCTTTCAAATTTTTACCTAGAAAACTATGAACAAAATTTAGCTAAGTAATATTTTTGAATTGTATATTATGTCAACATTAATTCACAATTTTATCAGTATCTAAAGCAAATTTATTCTTCAATGCAGTTATGTAGTGTATAAATTGTAAATACAATATACATCCATCTACATATTACTTTTCTCAAATTTGAATCATTCTTCCTCTGCCTTGTAAAACCAATTTTATTGCCCATGTTTTCATATGTTGTGTAAGAAATATTATTTAATTTAAATTTATTCTTTTGTACATTATTTTAATACTTGTATATAATTTTCTATTAACAAAGTTTATTTTATAAAAAAAATATTCTATTATTATTATTTTTTTAACGATTCAGATATTTTTTGTAATTATTTCAATTCAAAATTTAAAATGGAGGTTATAAATTAATTCCTGCGCATTAATAATTGTTTACAATATTGTTTTATTTATGAAAAAAAAATCAACTTTAAGAATCAAGAGAAAATAAAATTTCATTTATTTAGAAAAAAACAACAACATTTATAATCAAGATTTGTTTTTATTTCTGTTTTAATGGATTGGTAACACTTTTTAGCCTAACCTTTTCCAAAAATATACAAACACTTTCTCTTGCACATCATTGAAAACTTATCAAACTGACAGTAAACAAACGAGGATATCACCTTGAAATATTTCAGTGTCATATTATATTGTCATCACTTTGTAACACATATCCAAAATTTAAAGAAAAATCCATTTGATAGAACTATATTAATATTTGATTTAAAAATTTTTTTCCAGATAAACAACAGTTTCTTAAATGAAATTGTTTAAAAAAGAAAATAACGATATTGCTAATTTCTCCACAAAAATTACTAACAAAATAAACATATAATGAGTAAATAAAATAAAAGCTGTTTTATGTTATTAAAACATAAAGATGTACTGTCAAGTTAAGATAAGAGTATGAACAAATTAAAAACAACAAAGAACCCAAAAAAATTAGAAAAATATCCATTCATGTTATAAGCAGTTCCATTTTTCTAAAGCATAAAAATTTATATTCTGAACATTCAATTCCTAGTATAAAGAACAGAAAAAAAATACACAATGAAAAGCCATATGTAGAACCACAATAATCAAATGACTAAAAACTTAATGTTACTTGTAGTAAGGCCATGTTAAATGAAATGAGAAATTAAGACTGCTTATAGTTAGCCACCATGTAGGAGAAGGAATTGAGAAGTTAAATGTTATTCATAAATAACTGCTATATCAATAAGAAGACTAAAAAGTTATTGATGTTAGAAGTTTTTCATGACAAAGGTGAAACTACAAAATTAATACTACAGTTGTAAATATTATGTCAAAAAGAGACTAAGAAGTTAATGCCACTTATAAATAATTCTTACGACAAAAAAGAATTAATGCAGCACGCTCATGAAATGATTAAGAAGTTAATAATGGTAGTAGATGGCTTCTAAATCGAAGAGGGGACTAGTACTTTAATGCTGCCCTGTTCAAGAAGGGATAAAGTTAATATAGTTTTTAGACAGTTGCACATCAAAAGAACTAAAAATTTAATGCAATTTGTTAATTTACTATAATTGTCAAATGGACAATAAAAATTATTTTGACATTCATTGGTGAAATCTGATTAGAAGAACTTGGTCCATTGTTAAGTTATTTTGCTTAAGCTTTGAATTATTTTTGAAGCATTACTATGAGGCAGTTATAGCATGATTAAAAAATTTCCATAACAATGAAGCATTATTCGAGGTTTATCTTTTTGTTATAAAAATTCATCTTTCTAAAAATTTGTTTTCAAAAGAATAATATTTTTATTGTATGTTGACAAAGTCTTAAAAATTTTGTCTTGCGTTATAATGCAGTAGCTAATTGTAAACAAGTAAGGCCATTCTAACTCCAAAAGAAAAATGAAGACAAATTATAAAAGTTAAAGACAAGTTTTATGATGATTATACAAACCTATCCCTAAAACAACAAGAAGAATTAAATAATTTGGTAGCATGTTAAGATAGGTATATTATTTATAAACGCTTATCCAGTACGTTGTTATTTCAGTGATGCTGTCGTTTAAATTCTGCAGCAAATTTTTATTTTGAAAAATGTCGAAACCACATCTAATTGTAGCTCCCAAGATATTCTTTCTACACTCAGTCATCACCTCTATAATGAAAGCAAATAATAATGCAGTTGCATTTTTATATTCAATTGTCAATGTTCCAAGAAGGCTTTCTTAGATACATTCATAATTAATAAAAGCTTTTTGAAAAAAAAAAAGAGAATTTTTATTTTTTAACTACAAAGTTCAAACAACTATTTGAAGTTGTAACTAACATCTTATCCTGCATTTGATTTTTATGTAGAACATTTCTTTTATATTTCTGAAAACTTAGACAAAAAAATTTTTTTTTTAAAATTAAAGATTATTGATGTCAATATAAATTATTATTGGACAAAATAACAATATTAAAAAAAAAAAAATTAAAAAGCAGATCTTTTGAATGACCAATTAAATATTGATTGATTATTTTACCCATTAATCCAGAGAATCTATCAAAAGTTCTTGGTATTCTGGTCTGTGGATTGATTTCAATCAGAACATTCTTAGTTGTATGAATATAAATTTGCAGAAGACCAGCTCTATTCAAAGGGCTATCCAGAAGCATCAAAAGACACTAAGAAAATAAATATACACTTGCATATATATTATGGTAACAGATTTTATAATTTTTTTGAAAGTATAATAACTAAAACCAACCAATTAAAATAAACATTTCAATATAAATTAAACCAAATGATGTAAAAATCTAAATTCTACTAATCATTATAACACATTTAAAATCATATTTGATCAACTATGAAATACTCTAATACTTTTCTTTCATTTTTTAAAATTTCTACCTGATGGGTAATATCGGGCCTTGCAGATCCTGGATCTCGTTTCAACTTCTTTAGAAAGTTTTTATGCTTATCTGAATTTAATAATTCATAATTTTTTCCAATCTGCAAATATATAAATACATTTTAGCAGAGCAACAACATAGAGAATAAAGTAAAATCTGTATTAATGTATAGATAGAAAATCATTAATATGGATACTGATAATTAGCCATTATTAAGAAATAAAAATTATGAAGGTGTTTTTTAACTTTTCATTGTGGTCATTTTATTATCTTAGCACGAGTTACAATTTAAGTTTTTCATCTAATTCTGAATGCTCATATATTTTTTTTTAAAAAAAATCAACAATACAGTAAAATAAATAAATTGTTACATTTTTATTTACCCACAGACAATGAAGCTTAAAAATAAAATTTAATAAAATATTATCTGAGTGCTTTCGGGAAATATGTAATCCCATGTTTACAGATTTAAGTTTAATGAAAAAATATATAGTATGCACATGCTATGAAAACATTTAATCCTCCATGCATCATTCACAAAGTCCATTTTCTTGAAATGAAAAAGCAAGCTTCTTTAACCTTTCTTTTTGTATCATTTCTCTCTGTATATATAACACTTGCTGCTAATGGTTGAAAAATGTGGCC
Source organism: Epiperipatus broadwayi (assembly GCA_028023455.1). Lineage (NCBI taxonomy): Eukaryota > Metazoa > Onychophora > Udeonychophora > Euonychophora > Peripatidae > Epiperipatus > Epiperipatus broadwayi. The sequence continues at coordinate 1,034,623 of JAQFVV010006426.1, forward strand.
AGTAGTTTTCTCATGTTCTGCAAATATTGAATTACCCTGTGTTTTTGTTTTTGTTCTATTATATAAATATTTATGTTGAGATAATCTGGTTACAATATTTGCCCTGGTTTCACTATAATATGAGGCATGACAATTATTGTAGGGGCATATAATTTTATATACAACATGAGGAGTCAATTCGGGTGTTATTTTGTCTTTAGTATTATTTATTAATCTGTTAGTGGAGGGAGGTGAATGAAAAGCAATTTCAAATTCATTGGCAAGTTTATAAATTATTTATTTGGATAGTGAGTGGATATATGGAATAAGGATGCATGGTTTGTTTGCTTTCTGTTGTTGATGATTTATTTTATAGAAAAATAGTTTAACTTTTTCATTGATAATTGTCCTTTTATGTCCTATTTTGACAAGATCATCTATACAATGTATTAGATTATCTCTCATATCAGCTTCATATTTACATAATGAGTAGTTTCTAAAAAGAAATGCTGAGAGGGTTGCAAGGTTGTGAGTTTGAGGTACTTGTGAGTCAGGGTGAATTAAGCCTCTTACTTCTACAGGTTTTACAATCATTTTGTATATTTGATATACAAAACAATTTGCAGAATCTCAACAAGCTTAACCTCACTATAGTTTGGAAAGATCCACAAGAAGGTAAATATCTGGATATTCGAATTAATAGACATATATGTAAGCTGAATTACTGAATGATTGTAAAACCTGTAGAAGTAAGAGGCTTAATTCACTCTTGATTCACAAATTTGCAGCCCTCTCAACATTTCTTTTTAGAAACTACTCATTATGCAAATATGAAACAGATATGAGAGATAATCTAATACATTATATAGATGATCTTGTCAAAATAGAACATAAAAGGACAATTATCAATAAAAAAGTTAAACTATTTTTCTATAAAATAAATCATCGACAAAAAGAAAGCAAACAAACCACGCATCCTTATTCCATATGTCCACTCACTATCCAAACAAATAATTAATAAACTTTCCAATGAATTTGAAATTACCTTTCATTCACCTCCCTCTACTAACAGATTAATAAATAATACTAAAGACAAAATAACACCCGAATTGACTCCTCATGTTGTATATAAAATTACATGCCCCTACAATAATTGCCACGCTTCATATTATGGTGAAACGAAGGCAAATATTGTAACCAGATTATCTCAACATATTTATAAAATAGGACAAAAGCAAAAGGTCATTCAATATTTGCAGAACATGAAAAACCTACTGGCCACATTTTTCAACCATCAGCAGCAAGTATTGTTTATACAGAGAGAAATGATACAAAAAGAAAGATTAAAGAAGCTTGCTACATAGTAAGCGATCCTACAGCAATTAATCGAAGAGAAGCTTGCTTTTTTATTTCAAAAAATGGACTTTGTGAATGACGCATGTAGGTTTAAATATGTTTGCATAGCATGTGCATAATATATATTTTTTCATTAAACTTAAATCTGTGAACATGGGATTACATATTTCCCGAAAGCGCTCAGATAATATTTTATTAAATTTTATTTTTAAGCTTCGTTATCTGTGTGTAAAACATTATAGAATTATATTTTAGTATTGAAATAAAACTTTATTTACCATTGTCAAACTTACTCCACTCACAACTTTGACACCATCCACTTCAGATAAATACAATAATGATTATTACTAATCATTTTCTAAACTAGAGATTATCTCTAGCACAGATATAAACTTTAAACCTCAGTTAAAGATTAATATATCTGATTTTTAAAATTTTAAACATACACACACATGGAGTTATTCACCTTTCTCTTTTCCATGTGTAATATCTTTATAGATATATTAAACAACCTCCATACTTACCCATTCTTTTTAAATTCATATAAATAAAGATACAATAAAAGACAAATGAATTTAAAAGGAATGGAGAAGTATGGAGGTTGTTTAATATATCTAGAAAATAAATTAATATATGCACTTATTTTAAAATAAAACATATTTAAGTCAATACATATAAAATGTCTTAATTTAAAGATCCCTGATATTGTTTAAACTGCTTTAAAAAGTTTTTACGCCAATCCAAATTTAACAATTTATAATTTTTGTCAATAATTATAAATAAAACCAAATGACATATATACAATTTTAATATTTTAATGTTTACTTTTTTTTCCTAAACTAAGAACTTTTATCTTTCTGAATGAGAATTTAAAGATAGAAAGGGGTGGATGGGTGATGATAACAATGTATCTTTAACCTAGCTTAATATATATAAAAATTAATATATTTATATGTATCACTTTAATATTTGTTTACATTTTTAGCATGAATGCTTTAATGACATAGAAGTCTTATAATGAAAAAAGGATAAGAAGTGTATGGTTGAATTGTTCTTAGTATGAAAAAATAGCTAATCCAGAAAAGCTCAGGATAAAAGTGCTAGATTAATGGTACTGCATCTATATATAATAAAATACACATTTATCATTGTATTAAACTTAGTAATTATCTTTTTAAAAAATATTAATAGGCTAACACAGTTTTGATGTAGAATACAAAATTTGGCAAACAAGTATTAAAAAAAAACATTTAGCGACCAAAATTTCAGAGCATGCTCAAGGGTACATTACTAAATCTTTTATTTATATTATTAGAATTAGAAATCTACAAAAACTGTTTAACTTTTCCTATCATTTGATTCATTACATACAATATTAATTTTACGTGACCAATAATCATGTCCAAAATTTTTCTCATGATTACAGAAAACAGTATTAAGTTGAAAATAAATTTTTTATATTAACAAATGCGCTGTCTCAAATACGTAAACTAGTTTTAGTATCACCATAGTAAAGGACAGAACAACCAGGTCCAATTTGATGCTCATCATCCTAATTTAGACTATCCTTATTTATCAATCTATTTAAGATAAAGACCTGAATCCAGTATTAAAATCTTTTAAAATAATCTTTTTCAATTTTAAATATAAATTAGGAACATATGGCAAAGACATTCATACTTAATTAATTTTAATCTCATCAAGCTTTAAATCGACTTTTTTTATGAAATAATTTTAAATGTCTATATTCATTATAGCCCTTTTTTATTTAATCTTAAATATAATTCTCAATATTTTGCTTCCTATCTGCCTCAAATTTACATAAATAAAAATTACAGTATAAGAAACATTTAAATCCCAAAAACTTATACTTTATAGGAATGCATGATAAAAGTATATAAATCCTTTCACGTTTAAAGTCTTTACAGTTATTTTATAATCAAATTCATTAATAATTTTGGATACAAATATATCTAAATACTTTAATCACTGATCATTTTCATATTCAATCATTCACTGCAAACCTGAATTCTCATTCAATGTTCTTGTATTAAATTGTTGTACATTCTATTGCAAGTGAGGAATTTGGTTATTCCATCAATTATTACAGTGAAGCTGAAATGCATTTGTCTATGCATATGAGGCAGCATATTTATCAGTATAAAAAAATCTAATCCTTTTTCTTTAATCATGGGAAAAATTCTGGATGTGATTGTTGACCTTAGAAAATTAATATTGTATGTAATGAATCAAATAATAGGAAAAGTTAAATAAGCTTGGTATATTGCCAATTCTAATAACACTACAATTCAAAGATTTAGATACAAGTGAGCATGCTCTGGAATTTTGCATGTTAAATAATGGTTCCTTTTTTTGCTGTACTGCATCGAAAGTTTACTTGACTGCTAATATTTAAAAAAAAAAAAATCCAATTAACACATTGATATATATATGCTTTATTATTTACAGTTTAAATGCAGTTTATTTTATATATATATATGTCATTTCAATCCATTATTATTCAAATGATTATAAAGTTTATACTAGCTTTGAAATCTTGTGACAAAAGAATTGTTTAGTTCCTCATCATTTGTTTCCATTGACAAATTTGTATGAAGATCTTAAGCAAATACTCTTTTTAAAAGCCCTTCTTTTTGACATAAATAAAACACATAACAAAATTAAGTTATAAATTGTTGACATAACAAAAATCATAGATCGATAAATATTCCTTTTTTACAATCCAACATAAGCTTTGTATTAGTTCTGATTTAATGATTCTTTAGTCTCCTTTTCAGCTAAAACATTTTATAATAATAATAAAAACAATTTCATTCCAATGCCAAAAGGTCATAAAATGAACTTCAACCCAGAAATCTTTGATTCATGATAGTCATTCTTCCACTCCTAAACCATGCAACTACATAACTTTCACTTTGTGTAGTTCTTTCTATCCACAATTAAAGGGAAAAAATCCTTCAAAACTAGGATTTACTCACACTGCAAAATAAATATACTTTAAATCTCAAATAATCTTCTTTCCAGACTAAAAGTTAGAACAAAATCAGATTGTAAAGCAAAGCAAAAAAAAAAAAAAAGCCATACATTTATTTAATAATAATAAAAATCTTGATATGTTAATTTGAATTTTTTATACATGGAATTTCCAATTTCAACATTTGAGAGATCATACTTCATGGATGGAGAATGCACAAGTAAGAATCATTCCATCCTTTGAATATCAATTTAATTTTTAAAAAAATACTCAACTCGGAGATATAAAGATCAAAAGATTTATCTAAGCAGAGTAGATACTCAAATATTAATTAGATTAGTTTGAAATTTCCAATGAATGCTATTTAAAAAAAAAATATGAAAGCTTTGTTGAGAAATACACATATCTACAAAAATTCTTATTTTTTTTAATAAACATTTTTTTAACATATTAGCCACTCTTTATTGTTTTGCTCTTTTAACTTCAAAAAAAAAAAAAAGTATCATATTTTGTATAATGTATTACTTACTTATGGATCTGAAACCTGGATCCATAATAGAATAGCAATGTAGCTACTTCAAACTACACAATGAATAATGTCTATGTATAAAGTAACAAGGGAAGATCAGACAAAAGCATTCAGACATCACTGAAAGGATTAAAGGCTAAATAAAATGGAGTTGGGCTGGAGATATTGTGAAAAGAGATAATGATAAACAAATGAGTCTTAAGCTAAATTCCAAGAGATAAATCACTTAGAATGAGACCACATGTGAGATGAAAAGTTTGCTGAATGATACAAGGAAAGTATAGATCGAGGAAATTAGAATAAAATTTGAAAAGACTATCTTGTAGTGAGCTGGAAATCATGATGTAATGTCTTATCACTAAATATTTATAAAATAAAAAAAAAGTTCTTGCTCTTTTCAGTAATTAAAAACATTCTTTGAAATAACTGACCTTTTTATATAATAGGCAAATTCTTCATTAATTACTTTTTTATAATAAATATGAGTTAAAATGATTTAATTAGTTAATCCATTAAAGAAGATAAGGTTTTCATATAAAACAAATAATATAAAAAATTATATTCTTTCCATGCACTATTCACAATTTTTTGTGCAATTCTATTATTTTACAATTTTAACTGTCTAGAAATCTTCTTTCGTGTATTTCGACCAGTCAAGCGTGAAAAAATGATAGGAATAAAATTTTACTTATTCATGTTCCTCCTCTCATTTTTTTCTATGCTCGCATTTGTCAGAGTAATGGAGACATATTTTATTTTTACAATATATTTTATACTTATTTGAATATCAAGATATTAAAATATATATACCCTAAAAATAATAATCATTAGATAAACTAATAAATATTTGTTGGAAATAATTAGTTTGTGGCCATAAATTTGTGACATACAAGCACTAAAGTAATGGGATGAACCCAAGTCTAACCTCAGTTTATCAAATAGAGATTTTCCTCAAATAAGAGTTAATCCAAAAAAACATTCGCTCTCCAAATTTGCTACTCTATCATTGCATTACCATATAAGGTATTTGTTTGTCATAAAATTATTTTCAAAATAATCCACAATATATCAACAATAATATCTCATGACTTTGTCATGCTTCCAAGAGCAATTATCTTCATCCTACTCTATAGACACCTTTTGTAACATGAGTAACCAATAGATACCAGATAGGTTTATAAATCCCCATCTCCAAAGTTGGTTTTGGCTTTTTGCCTTTATCAATGAAGACTAATATTCAAAGCTGGAACTAATGCATATATACATTGGGAAAAGACTTTTTATTACTGAAATTAAAAAAAAAAATTCTAAGGTTTTGAATCCAAACTAAATTACTTGCATAGTTATATAGAACCTATAGTAGATAGCTCTAAATCAGAAAGAAGATAATCCATGAAAAATGCAGCTTTTGTCACTCACAAGACAGATATCATACATCCATGATTTAATTTTTTAATTCATACCATAAGCAACACTAATGGTTAACGAATGTGAGTGCTAAAAAGTAGAAAGATTCAAATAGAGAAAAAATCAAAAAAAATCAGCCTACTTAAAAAAAAAACGAAGATATTTCTTTACATAAAAAAGATTGCTAAGTAACTCCACATTTAAATTATTTTCATAATCAGTAATAAAATCAAGTTTGAATGAATTGACATTCAGTTATATATTAATGTGTCTCAGATATAATATATACATATTTAAAAAAAAACAAAATTGATGTAAGATACAAAAAAAAAAAAAAACCATTCAATCAATTTCTTCAATGGTATACTTTCAAAATGACTGTTATAACTGGTTATTTTTCATGTTCCATATGGTTCAATATTTTAATTAAGATTTCTGTTTTAATCAAAAGTATATTTAAAATTAAGTTGAAATGTTATTCTATTCACCAAAATTTCTGACAATCCTATAAAAGTGGCCATATACAAAGAGATGACCTAAGCAACGTAAGTTAAATGTAATTTCAGTTCACTAATCAGTAGTAACTATATAAACATGAGGCATAAAGATAATAACTACATATAATAGTTAACTTTATGTACATATTATTTACAAACCCTAGCTCTAAAATGTCTTCAATTATAACATAAACTATTCCCATTTACACTTTCAGCAGGGATAAACTGGCTATGAAGTCAATCTATCCTCTTTCTAAATGCTTTTTCACTCTGGTGAAGGAGGCTCTTAGCTGCTTCCACTAACTATTTCCCTGCTTGTTTTCTAAATTACCTTGGAGTAACTTCACTCTCTTGAGAACCTTTTTTTAGGCAATTTATTTTTGTAGTAATTAATTAATTTTCTCCAGATTTATTAATCAGTTTGTTAAAATGTTAGACCTTAGTCTGATAGAAACTTATTTATCAATTTACTAATTTTCATTATTTATTTAATTATTTGAGTAAATTAATTTATATTTTCGTTTGTGTGTACATTATTTTTATTTGATCACAACATACAATCTTTTATTCATATAATTTTTATTTAAATTCAGCAAATGTTTTTAGATTTCATCAATCTGCAAAACGTGGACACTAAAAAAATATAATAAAAAAAGTATTGATGTTTTTGAATGATGGTGTAGGCGAAGATGATGGAAAATTTCATGGAATGCAAGAAAAATGAATAAGCAAACAATTTAATTACACATAACTCTAGTTTGAAGAACAAATTATCAGTCTAAAATTTGGCCATACCGCGAGACGGATCAAATTCATTTGCAAAATATATATTATTCAGAAAGATTGATGAAGAAAAAAAACGACCTGCAATGATGTGAATGAATTGATGAATATACTTCAAGTAATTTGAAACACCAAATATATGTCATTCTTGAAAAATCTTATGCAAATGATCACCAAACCGCGATATCGATTTTACGTATCTAACAGTAATATATTGTTACTAATTAGTGCATTTTAATACGATTATTAGCAAAGTTTTAGACAGCAAAATTTGCTTTTATTATGAACTTATGTGTTTGTAAAGGTAGCAACGATAAGTATTAAAAACTCCATTCATACAGATAATTCCAGAATCAAAAAATATGACCAAAGTATTATAAACATTATAATTTAACCTGTTCTAGATAGATAATTTGGTCGATAATTTATTATTAGCATTGTCGACAAACTATATCTATGTAGTTAAAAAAATATGATTTTTGAAAAAACAAAAATCATAGAATTTTATAATTAATAAAATACGATTTTAAGGAATAATTTTAGCTTCGTCACAAATCAATAAGATATCAAATGTAAACAGATGTGAATTTCGCAGAGTACAATCTTTTTTACTTTATTTTTCATACAAAGATTTTACCTTGGCGGCTTCAAGATTTGCATTTTCCAAAACTATGATTAAACGTTTATCATCTTTAGATATTTTAAATTTTTTATATTTAGGCTGATAAATAATGTCGTTTTTTTGTTCCTCTTCTTCTTCGTTACCCACGTTGTATGAAGCCATTTTGTTTCTCACAGCGCCAACTAGTTTTTGTTTTTTATTATACGCCAGATAGCGCTGTTTAACCCGAATTTAAAAGATGGCGTCAGACGTAGAATTTGAGCGAGGTAAACATAAACAAGTTATAAATTTGTCAGAAATTATGGAGAAACATAATGAAAAGTGTAAGTATTCATTATTGCTCCAAACTTCATTAGAGATTATATTTACTATTGGATTTAGTAAAATCTAAAAAAAATATAGTTTAATAACTGCGTTGTTAAATAATTGCCCGCCTAACACGTCGCCAATTTCTGTAATAATGCTCGAATTATTATTTGTTTTTAAAATTATCTATTGAAAATGATTTATAGTGTACATTTTATCCATATTTTATCTATCATTAATATCACTTTTGAATGTTTTTATACGAAATAGAACATTCAGTATTTTTTTTGCTAAATGCTCGTGATTACAGTTCTCATGAGTAAACCAAAGTCGAAAAATTATATATAAATTAAAAATATAAACCTTTTGCGAATCATATACATATCTTCTGAATATATCTAAATTACGGCATTGTTGATATAATTTTTAAAGTCTAATGTTAAAACAGTTAAGATGCATTTTTTTTTCAAAAATATTTTGAGCACCTTGTTCATAGTTTAATGAGGCGCTCTATTGTTTTGATTGTAGTTTTGCAAAATAAAGCAAACATTAGCACGATTATTGCAGTTATATTTGCTACGAATTTGGCATTTTATTAATAATAAACTCATTTTTAAAATGCATTTGTTTTTTGGTTTACAAAGTTGTATTTATTATGAAGTTTTTAAAATGATTTTATTAAATGTGTTTTTTTTCTTTCTAATTATTTCAGTGTGCTAATAGTCATGAATATCTTTCTCATTTTGTTTGTATTTCTGTTATTTTAATGTGTTGTAACGATTTTTAAAATTTTTATGCTTTAATATTTTTTTTGAAATTTAGAAATTTATAGATACTTTTTTTTGCAAAATTGTTATCTGTAAAAAAATAAATCTTAATAAAATTGGCTTAATGTGCAGTATGATGTATAAATTTTAACTCTTTTCTTTACTATAAAACTTTTTTTTTACGTCAGTACATACCAAAACTCATGCGTGACATGCGACAATGGCATTTTTTTTTTAAAAGTGGTTAAATATATATTCAGACACTTAGATATTTTTCAATTGAGCAAAATATTATTATACTTATATGCAAGTCAAAATTATGATACAAATAATTGTTATATATAAGTAATATATTTCTAGCATTTTTTTTTCCAGAAACAATATTATAAATTCAATTTTAAATAAATCATTTGTAGTTAATTATTTCAATTACATGTTTATAGTATTTTAGTATATGAATTATTAGAAGTTGGTAAAGAAAAAAAAAAAGACTTACATTATACTTTGTATTTCCTTATAATAATAATAAACCATTGTTTTTATTCAAAGATTATGCTTTATTTTTATCTCTATTAATTTTAGTACTTTATTTATTTTTGTAATTGTTAATCTAAAATTGTTTTTGATCAGTAATAAGTTCACATTCATTTTGCATACCCCCCCCCCCCATTTAATTGCTATCTTTTTAAATTTTTTTATTATTATTTATGTTTATTTTATATGATCTTTTAAAATCGTGATATTTTTCACTTCTATTTTTAATGTTTTGATTTTTATTTATTATGAATGATGTATTTTTTATTTTTAATTATCATTAGCAATTATTCTAGTTCCAGAAAAGTTAAAGATAAGTTTTGCAATACTATACAAACACAATTCATGACTTAAAATTTATGCATGGATATATTATCCGTCAGCCTTTTAGTTTGTTTATTTGACATCATACAATGTTTTCTTTTAATTTTATTTGTAGTTTAATTTTAATTAACTTTTCTTTTTGAAATTCTTCATCAACTTGTCTATTATAGCTCTCCATTTTTTATTTTAATTAAATAATTATATTTTTTAGTATTTTGGGGGAAGTCTTATCTTTTTTATAAATTAAAAAATATAATTGAAAATCCAGTGTTGATGAATATTGTCAGAAAAATATGATCAGAGAGTATAATTTCCACCATGCAAATTTTGTTTATTTGGATAAAGCTAGTAATAAATTATTATTTTTTTCTACAATTAGTAAAGGAATGAGATCAATAATAAAGCTCTTTAACCACAATGTGGATTCACAAAGCATTAAATGTCTTTCTCTGCAATATATTCATACATTTTTACTAGGTGTAATTTAGTCTATTTTTTTAATTCAAGAGCCGTCATTTAATAACTTGATTAATTAGTTTATAAAAGATAGTTTTGGAACAGGGTGAATAGAATAATATAATCCCTGTAAAAGCTGAAAATCATGTTCTTTTGATATACACTAGTTTAGCAATGAGTGAAAGATATCTACAGTTTACATAAAAATTGAAATTATTAAATTGTACAGTTATAATAATAATTTTTTATTTCTATAATTATGCAAATAAATTGGCTTGAGTTCGAAATCTTTGTTTTTGAATTTCAGGAGATTAGCTTAACAATATAAATGAAATGCAAGTGGCTTTTGGATGTGTAAGTTGGTTTTATCAAAAGTTTTTTTATTGAATGAAGGCAATTATCCAGAAACTAGTATCTGTAAATGTATATATAGATTTATCATCTAGTGTCATTGATTACTCAAACTTACCAATAGATGGCTCAGGAATGATATGGCTGAATAAATAAAGCATGATTATATTACTGATGGTGCTAAATATGTGATAAAGAATGGGAATCTTGTGATGTTTGATAGTTTCAATAGGAGATAAATAAATTAAAATCTTAAATAGAACTTGTCTTTGATTAGATATCATCAGCTACATAGAGGAAGTTAATATAGTTCTTATTATATATTCTTTCAATTATTATTTATCCAAATGATTGAATTTCCTCCTTAATTAGAAACATATGTTACAAAAAATAAACAAACACTCGTATTTGTAAGCTATGCTATTGCACAATCAATAAGAATTATTATAAAATCACTAGGTGTTTAATTCTGCTTTTTTTGTTTACTTACTCTTGATGAAGATATTCATTTCCATAATTACAGTCTAAAAAATGCTCTTGATAAATTTGTAATTTATTACTCTGTTATTGCTTAGTGATAATTCTGCTGATCTGTTTGAGCTAATATTTGCCTGATTGATATAGTTTTCTGAAGTGGCTGTGTATGCCTTCCTGCTACTTTTGCCATTAGGCTATTATCTCGTGTTACATGTGAGCTATGATTTGATAAATGTGCCAATTGGTTATACATACTTATGTTCTCAGTTTTCTGAAGCTGGTAATAGGTTTGATAATGAGATCTTTTCAACATTATTGGTTCTAGTATTGAAGCTCAATTTGTCACTTTCACTGTTTAATGTCATATGAATTTCTGAATAACTATTTGATCATTTTTGCCATATGTGGTTTAGCACAGTATTCAGAGTGACAGATGGGAGAATTAAAGGTTCTGAATTAAATTCTACCTGTCATTTCCAGTGTTCAAATATCTCATGACTTCTAACTAAAACTACTAATTATTTGATAAATGTTATCTATGTTACTATTTTAAATTAATAGCATTATCTTAATTTGTGTAGTACTAATTTGCTTCATGTAATTCTAGTATGCAGAACTATTCTTAAATAAAAACTTTTTAAGCAATTAGTAAATATTTACCAGAATTCACTACTTTTGTATTTTGAAATAATTAAGCATTTTTATTTTTGACGATTTTATTTTCATTTTAATTTTTAGTTAATATTGAGAAACTTTCAATATTTTGAAGTTTGTAAATAAAGCATCTTTCAGTTTGATGTTAAATATTAATTTCAAATTTTCTTTTCATGCATAATATTTATTCAGAATATACAATAATGATATGAAGTTTTGCTTTCTTTAACTACTTCTTAAAATAAATCCTTGATATTGTTATTTTTGTCTAATATAAAGACAATTAGTTGAAGTCCCACATCTTTATTAACAATCAGTATAATATGTACATATATTGTACCCATTTTAATTGTGCCTCATGCCCTAATTAAAATAGTTATATGCCCAAAGTAGTAAAAATTTTAAATTTCAAGTCAGTAATATTCTTTGTGATCTTTTAAAACTAAAGCAATTGTACTTAAAATTATCTTATATAATATTATTAATGCATTAAATAATATTTAAAATGCATATTAATAGTCTGTTATAAGTACAAATTTTAATAATAATGTTATTTAAAGTGTAAATAATGTACTAATATTTATTAAAATAATGTTTTTTTTTTATAAGTAAATCTAAATTTTAACTGTTATCAATTAAATCTATAAAGTTAGCTAACATATAATATTTTAAGCAGTTCTAATAATATGTGTGTATGCCTGTGCTTGCATGTGTGTTATTTTGCAATATTTAATTTGCTAACAATAATTATTATTTTAGTTAAAAATATTAAAGAAATACTTAAAAAATATGATAGATAATTTGTTCCATAAAGTTGGTTGTCTGTATTGCAATGTTGGTTTAATAATATTTAGTTTAGTAAACAATTATATTAAAAAAAGAAATATTTTATTATTAGTTCAAATAAGCCAATAAACATCACAATCACCATTTCTTATGCTTGCTTATAACTTATTAAAACAGGCAAAACTCTCTATACATATTGCCATCAGTGGAAGCCAGAGTAATCAATGGATGACAGAAGGCTTGTGCATAAAATCTCCATTTAGTGCCTACTCATTCAATATCCCCAGACTAATTTCTGGCTTGTGGCCTTCGTCAGTGAGGAGCCTTGGATCTGAGAGCCCTGCACCTAGAACTTAGGATCTAATGCAACCCTCCAGCAGCCACCTTTTATCTCTACTTAACTACAAAACTATGAGTCTTAAATTGAAAACACCATAATATTTTCAATCGAAACTCATTAGCTTATATAGTCATATAGGTCTGAACTCGGTTCAGTACCTATGCATTTTAGTGTCTGGTTTTTTAATAACCATAGCCACTACTATCCTATTAGGCAGGATTGGTTTTAAGCCAATAAAATCACATGATCACCATTTCTTATGCTTGCATATAACTGTTATTAAAACAGGCAAAACTCTCCATATGTATTGCCACTCGGTGCAAGCCAGAGTAGTCAATGGATGCCAGAAGGCACGTGCATGGCTCCTCACTGACGAAGGCCCCAAGCCAGAAACTAGTCTGGGGATATTGGATGAGTAGGCACTAGATGGGGATTTTATGCACAAGCCTTCTGGCATTCATTGATTTCTCTGGCTTGCATTGAGTGGCAATACGTATGGAGAGTTTTGCCTGTTTTAATAACAGTTATAACCAAGCATAAGAAATGGTGATCATATGATGTTTATTGGCTTAAAACCAATCCTGCCTAATAGGATAGTGGTAGCTATAGTTATTAAAGAACCAGACACCAAAATGTATAGGTACTGAACTGAGTTCAGACATATATAACTATGTAAGCTAATCAGCTTGGATTGAAAAGTGTTTTCAATTTAAGACTCGTAGTTTTGTAGTTAAGTAGAGATAAAAGGTGGCGGCTGCTAGAGGGTTGCATTAGATCCTAAGATCTGGGTGCAGGGTTCTCAGATTCCAGACTCCTCAGTGATGAAGGCCACAAGCCAGAAACTACTGGTGATATTGGATGAGTAGATACTAGATGGGGATTTAGGCACAAGCCTTCTTGCATCCATAGATTACTCTGGATTGCACTGAGTGGCAATACGTATGGAGAGTTTTGCCTGTTTTAATAACAGTTCAAATAAATTAAATTGCTATTTTTAAAATATTTTATTATTCTTTCTTTCTGTTGTTCTTGAATTAAATCTAAAAATAAAACTTAAAATTAGCAACTGAAATTGATGTTATTTGATGATTGATTTCAGTACAGTTAGCTGATCGATTGGAATAGCTATAAAAAGAGGAAACAATAGCAGTCGTGTGCTCATGGAAATTATCAAGAAACTGATAACAATTAAAAGAAAAAAATAATTTTATTTTGCTAAAAAGAAATAGGTAATATTTTTGTTTAAAAATGTGGTTAAAATTTTTATCTTATTTAAATCGACCATTAATATGAAATAAAAAATAAATAACCAGTCAACTCTGGAGGAGGAAAAAAAGCCACAGTAATATTGCTTATTGTAACAATTGGAAGAAAAAGAACAATACAACAGAATAGTTTGTACAACATTATGTTATCATCGGAAGTTTTGCTTAAGTCTATACAGAAAAAGTTTAACCATAATGAAACAATGGTGTATTACATTGTTTATTATATTATCTAAATTGATCTCTGTTTGCTTATAGACTTTTAAATGATTTTAAGATAACCTAATGTTAAATTTCCTGAATCGAACTATTTAATCTTCTACTTAGCATTTTAATATGGAACTGTTATTATTAATTATTTATTCCTGCTACTGTCGTGATGTTTTTAATAATTTATAAAATGAGAAATATTTAAATTATTAATTTATGCATATAATTTGCTATGAGATTTACAACAGAATGGCTGAAATGTAAAGGATATTTAAATCAATGTTTATTATAACTGTATATCAGTCTGTTTTAAAAATAAAAAAAATGTTTAAACTGAAGCTAAAACTTACAACTAAAACTGAACTTACTAATCTATACATGTAAAATAATATAGGTGCTATTGCACCTGAACGCAAAGCTATTTTATGCTTAAAACAAAATAAAATTATACTATTCTGTGAGTGCTTTCAAGAGATGTGCTCTCATCTTCATAATCTATACATATAATATGCTATAGTTACCTATAGTGAAATGTACATTTTGGTTAGACCTATTGTGATAATCTATAATTGGGTTTCCAAAATAGAAGGAAAAAAAAAATCTAGAAACTGTCATTAAGTCGTATATTCTGTAAGGGTAGCTTACAACCTTGTCACATCATCTCAGATTAACTCACATCACCGAATTGTGCCATGGAAAATATGTGCTTAACCCGTAGATTACTTAGCAATTTAGTATATTTTTTTAAGACTCACATATACATGTTAAACATCTGATTTATTAGTGATTAAAACACTTAATCCCACAATAGTTTAATTTTTCTATCATAGTGAAAAAATTATAAGTAATCAAATTAAACATTCTAAAAAATTCAATCAAATATAAAAACTATACTAAAACAAAAAAAATCAGTGTTGTACGTCGCAAACTAAACCAGAACAATAATAAAGACGTTTGACAAGACACATGAAATAATGACCTAATCTCAAATGAATCACTAGGTGACCAACTATAGAAATGAAATTAAAACTTCAATAAATAATTGCTTTAGCCCAATTTCTATAAATAAAATATACACAACAAAAGGAAATCATATCAGTGTTTAAGGAAATGCAAGATGCAACACACTAACAGTCAGAAATGAATTAATCTCATTTTCAAACTGAATATTGTATAAAAATAGTTTGAATCTTCATTTTTTCTTTTTCAAAATAATGCTTTTGCTAAATAAAAGTCAACCTCATTATACTTAAATTTTGAATGCTATAAAATGAACATATATATTTGAAATGAAATAGATTTTGAATAGCGCTGAAGTAATTAGAAAATCATACTAGCAATTAAATTCAAAATTAATAAGTAAATCGTTCAACTTAAAGAAGTAAATAATTTTATTTTATTTTATTTTAAGAAACATTAACTCTTCATGCATGAGGAGAGAGAAAGTAAATAGTCATTAATAACTGAGGAAAAGAAACAAAATAATTCTTATACATATATCACTATTAAATGCTAAACTGGAATTAAATGAAATCCGTATATGATATAAATGGCTGTACAATGTTTTTTGGCTAAAGTAATGAGGCCATAGGAGCAAATGTCATTTCTGGAGCCATGAAAGCATGGTGTCTTCACTTATCTATTGCCACAAAGCCTAAAGAAACATCTACTGTTTTTGGAGAAATGCCTGTGTATGAACCAAGAGAAAACAACTGGAGAAGAGCACTACCACTTTCTGAAAGAGCAGTGTGTTATCGTTATCCAAGGAGATCGGTCTTAAAAAGGATGAACTGATAATATGAAGGACATTTCCAGCATACTCATCAGATTTTAACCAACATAATTGATTGAAAATTTTGTTGTTTTCCATTGTTATATATATATATTTATTTATTTTCATTTCTACACTTGAAAGCAGAATTATCTGAATCTCGGAAAAGTTCATTTTAAGAATAAGAAAGGTGGGAAGCAGTTAAGGTTTAATCAAGCTTTTTTTATTATTAAATAAAATTTAGATCAGCTTACCCTCCCATCACCGATATGATTCTGACATACTAATGGAGAATAAAAAGAGGTAAGATTTTGATAATATTCCACATTAAGTACTACACTAAATGCAGGACAGAATTTTTTATTGTTGATCGTTAAGAAATATTTTATTTATTTCTTCTTGCATGGACATTCTTCCTATTAATATTAGGGGTATTCATGGATAAGGAAGGGTCCCCAAGAAGATTGATTACTATCAACATGAACTGGGCAACGATAATCATTTAAATGTGACTGTAAATAATATTGATTTAGCCACTCAGATTCGCAGTCTTATAAAAATTTTTTTTTCTATATTTACGCATTTGTAAATAATTGGTAACAAATACATGAATTTTTACCAGGTTAGAGATAAGTATTTCATTATTTTAAATAACAATATGGTAGAAGCTCATCCTTGACGTAGCCGATTATATAACTCATTATTGTTAAACTATTTTGTGTTATTTTCTTGTTGTTGTCATTCAATAAATGTCACAGAATTTATTATTTTAATCTGGTCTCTAGTTCATCATTATTATATAGCTCAGCATCATTACTATTACTATTATTATACAAATAGGCATTCACACCAATTAATATAATAACTTGAATATGTATACACACACACACACCTTATTCTATTAGCGGTGATACTAGAGAATATTTAGAAAGTTTGGATAATCATTCATCATCTGTATAGAGATGCAATAGTTACTGACCAGTGTAATTTCATCCATCTTAAGACAATCTAAAGCAATTATCCCCTGAGGTTGAATACTGTGGTATAACGAGCCAGGAAGGGGTGAGAACTGGATGAACTAACCCAAATTGGGACTAAGTTAATAAAAATATACAGAGCTAGTCTATTGGAAGTAGATACAATCATAGGTTATGTATTTCATCACATAATCATTGGCATTCTATCTGAAGAACCAAAGTCCAACCATAGTAAGATGTGTCCTCCCCTCTTTTCTGAGTAAATCCCCAGCCCATTACAATATGTATAAAATGAAATATTTTATGAATTAATTCAAATGCTGCAGTAAATTTGTGTTTTTATCAAGAATATGTTTTATCTGGAAAACAGATTTCTTCCAAATTTGAATCACTTATAGATGAAAGAATAAAACTTTTGAGAATAGACTTTTGCAGAATTCACTATTGGGATTCATTTATTATTATTATTAAAGTTTATTTTCAGAAGTATGAATGAATGGAAGAAAACAAAACATTAATGAATTGATTGTTTAAACTTATCATCAGAGGTGTGTTGGTAAACATGAAAATTAACTTTTCTTTTATTTTAATTTTTTCTCACTTTTAATTTTGAATTGTTATGCTTAAGAAAAATATGTTTAATATTTGTCATGTTGAATTTTAAAATGTATATTATATATGTGGGTATGAGATGATATAGAATGTAGATATATTTAAGGTGTGGTAAGTAATAACTTTATTTTGACATTTCAGTGGAACTTCGCTGGACAAATGTTATTAAACAATAACACTTTTGATAATTTAGTCATTTATTTAGAATATTATATTTATTATAATTGTTTTATATTTCAGAAGTTAAAGATAAAACAGCCTAGAGTGTTTTGTTCTGAAAAATTATTTTTCATATCGTGCTAATTGCTATGTGAAATTTATAAAGAATATTTGCATCGTAATGAATGATATGCATATTGTTATTATCATTAGACTATATTAGTGAATTATAATTAGTTAGAGTGACTATAGTCCTGCTGTTAAGCATGTATTTATTTTTTGTGGTGGAATTTTATATGTTATTTCCAAGTTATATCTTAGCTGTTGTTTAAAAAGGTACAATAATATTATATTTGTAGTTTATTGCTTAGGTGTGCTTACAGTGTTTTAAACTCAAAGATTTCTTGTCAAAATGTAATTGTTGGTTTATATAGGTATTCAGTTCTTTTTTATGTTTTATTCCTGTAGCATGTAGAATAAATCGTAAACATAGGTCTTCTAGTCATGTGTGCAGATTTGACCATTATAATGTAATTCCCATAAGCTTCCTATTTCTAGTTATTCAAGTCTTTACAAGAAAAACCCAATTACAGATATCACACTTAATTTAGCAATTATATGTTGAAGTCTTGATGAAAGTTATTCCATCCAAATAAATTTACGTATTTGTGCATAGTTGCAAAATCTAGGACTTACATCCTCTATGTGTGTAGGGTTAGTAATACTATGAATATTCCTTAGCATTACACATAGGCGACTGTTAATGATAATTTAAGTATAATAATTGAAATAATCATGACTTAATCATGATAGCAAGAAAGACAGTCAATTAAATTATAAATTGGTAATTAGAAGATAGTTTACAATTACATTTAAAAAAAATTATAAGAGGAATAATTATAATACATTATTTTTAAATATATTAATTTTAAATTTACAACTATTTTAAGTATGACTTAAGTTATTATTGAGTCCAAAGTATTGGAATTTATTCATAAGTGTATTGAATATTCTTTCAGAAATTATACTTATGAAGAGTTTAATTATTATCAAATAGTTAATTAAAGCAAAGTATATGCTTATTCATTAAATGAAGGAATTAGGTATTTGCTACAAAAGATAAAATATGTTTTTAAACCAATATTAATGGTTAGTTCAAAAGTACTTACTGTTATAATAGTATTTTAGATTGTTTATATTAGTACAACTAAAGTAAAGTGTAACTTATAATTGTGCCAGCCTTAATGAAAATTTTTACTCACTTGAAAATATAATGGTGTAGAAAACATTTGTATTGTTTATTTGAAAAGAATAAAGGAAACTTAATTGTTGAAATTAATTGATTAGCAATCTAAGTTGTTGTCAATTGTATAAAAAAACTTGTAACTTTAGATTAGTTCTATTGAAATGTGTAAACACTTATTCACTAAAAAGTCTTATGTTTTATATGACGTAAATAAAACTTTATTAATGTTTTTGTAAATTATGAAAATTTGTGTTTATAATAAATTGTTGATTTTTGTGAAATTTAAAGTTTGTCGTATTGCCATTATTTAGTTTTTCTATTTCTATTTGTCATTTGATTCAATATTTATATTATATTTAAATTGCAGACTGATAAATTATTTTATTTGAAAATATTTATTACACCTGGGTCTCATTTTATGCTGTAGATAGATTCCTCAGAAATGCGCACAAAAGAAATTGCAAAAAAATAGACTTACCTTGAAAAATGGAGGATATGTACTGTAATTTTCAAAAATCACATAAAAGCAAAGCAATAACGTAAAATTACGTGAAAATTAGAATAAAAAAAAAATAAGGAAATAAAATATGGCTAATAAAAAATTTTAAATTTGAAAAAATTTGATACAAGACAAACTTTTTTTATTAATTACAGTATTTAATTTTATTCAAAATAATATTTTTATGTGTAATTTGCAGTATTTTACATTTTTTTATACATGTACAGTATTTTAATCATTATCGCTATTTGACGATACGCAGGTTCATTTGTGAACGGGTAAGACATCAGATTCGTGACAAGAGGAAATACAACTAGCGCCAACTTCATTTTTTAATTGCTCCTATAATGAACTCGTCCAAACTAAAATGTTTTCCAATCACTATTGAACCGTCTCATTTCGCTAAGCGATCTAAAATTGAAATTTTTGTTTCCAAAGAAATTCCTTTTCTTGGGTGTTTTTTCCTCTCCATTAGGGTAAACTAAAAGTTTAAAATAAAAATAAGAACTTAGACTTATAATAATAAAAAGACACCTACTCACCACTGTTGGGCAAAATTTAATTAAAATTAACAATTAAAAATTAAATTTTTATTTTTGTCTTTAATTATTTAATTTTCAATTTCGTTTAAAAATCAAATTTCATTGTTTCACATCACATTAATATCAGATCACATTACGTAATTTTTAAATTAATAATTACAATTAAAAATCAGATTTTAATTTTTAATTGTCAAATTTAATTGTGCCCACCGCTGTTACTCACCTTTTAAAAATAAACTTGCGGACACTAAATGTTTAAAATGCAAAAACAACAACTTGCATAATATAGGCATCTATAATGTTTGAACAGATTTACATTATAATCTTGTAAAATTTAATGTGTGTATATAAATTGGGCAAATCTTGATTTTAAGTGAATTATGAACTTCTTTATTGCATAAAATCTATTACAGTACTATTGTAAAGCACTGAAAATATTGATATTATTAGATGGAAGTCGAACTCCGATAATGCGCTATTACTTTAAATCTAACATGTGAGTGCGCAAAATTTATAATATTTAAAGTAATAGTGCATTATCGGAGCTCAACTTTTGATCTAATAATTTTTATTGCATAAAAGAAAACAGCACACAAAAATATTAAGAAGAAATATGAATTGCATAACTTCAAAATCACATTTAAAAAATCCGCATAAAAAGAGACTTGGATGTATATTAATGAAAATCATTTATGAAGATAATGGTTTTATTAAAGTATATATGACAATTTGGTTCATGAATTATCATTGTGTCATAGAAGCTTTCAAAGAAATCAAAATTTGTTGGATCATGCACAAGAGTGTCATGTTTAATCATCACATATGATTATGTCATAGTAAGTTTAAGAAATTGCGTTTAGGTATTTAAAATTGATAACAATTAATAATATTATCATTTGACTTATTTTTGCATTCAAATATAGAACTTTTTATTTTAAGATGTGTAAGCAGAGCTATATTTGGATTCTCATATGCCAATTATTTTATTAAAGAAAATAATAAACTTTATTTAAATATTTGCATTATAAGATTAGTTATACTATAGTTATAGTATTAAAGGTTAGTGTTATCATCATGAGAGATGATTTCTGAGTATTTAATAATACAATTTATATTTTATTAAATTTCTTAAATTATAATAGAGATTTTTCTTAAATTAATTAAAAACCCTATAAGACCTAAAGTAACTAATTCTACAGTTATCATATTGCAGAGCAAAGTTATTCTAGTTTGTTTAATAATATTATTATTTTATATTTTTCTAAATTTTGTCTGGATTATTGGATTTTCATAAAATTGCCCTTTGTTATCCAATATCCTATGATTTGTTCCTTCTGTAATATGATATTCCTGAGATAAAGATTAAAACATAATAAAGATTTAAATTAAGATTTGCTTCAAATTAAAATTAGGAATATTATTTTATTCTTATAATAAATTTTACTATTATTATTCTTACATTTTTAGTTGGAATATTATTTTAACTTTATTTAAATAGGATTGTTATAGTTAGTCATAGAGATATGATTGTAATTCTTAAAGGGTTGGAATTCAATGATATTTCTATGCGGTCAAGTATGTGTCTTTGATACTTGTTTGACATTAAAGCAGTCTGTACACCATAGCATGGGAACACAATCTCATGATAAAATTTATTATTATTATTATGATTATTCTGAGCTAGGCAATTTTTCATTAAGTAATTATTTATTTAAGCAGTTTTGAGATCAGTGGTTATTATTATTATTTGCTTATGTTGCTTGTACCTGCTTGGTACTCTCATGCTGCTTAACTTGCTTTGATGGTTCCCTTTCTGGCAGGTTACAATATATATGTTACATACAGCACAAGTTTAATTTCAGATATTAAGGAGAAAATAGGTTTGTAGCTTAAGTGCAAGTCAGTTATAGTTTAAACATTGATGTTTGATTGTCAGAATGTAATATGTTGTGCTACTGAGTGATTATTATATTATAGTTAATTAATAATGGTTAACTATTTTACCATGGAATAGGCGAATATGTGGATCTATATCAATGGTGTTGATTACTGGGATGTAACTGTAAAGTTTTTTCCTAACTATTTTGTAAACAAATTATAGCTTTGATTACTTTGTTTAATCAATTATGTTAGTGTTTATTGAGAATGATTTGGTAATAATAATTATTCATAGCTTGTATTTCTACTTAAATTAATAGCACAGACCACAATGCAAACATTTTATGATGCTAAGTTGAAAATATAATTAGTTGCTTGAATTTTGATTGATATGATTATCTGTTATGCTAGTTTTAAGTTTTTAATTGGCTAATAATAGTTTTAACAATAGCAAAAAAATTCCACATAATAGTGCCACCTAGTGTCATGCTAGAAAGTGATCATGCGATGTTTTAGTAATAGTTTGTTTAAAACTCTGTTAACAACAAAAATTTTAGTGTATAAGCCATATTTCAAAATATTAGCAAAAATTTTTGGCAGTTTACATCATGAACTATTAGTCTTTTTAATATACAACTTAGCAAACTCATGTGAAGTTCCTAAAAATATTTTCCCCATGAAAAAAGATCGCAAATGAAAAAATGTTTAAATTTTCTACACATTAACAGAACCACTGAAGATTTTATTACTACAGATTAAAGTGTAAATGACATTACAGTATTTGAAGAATAATATATCAAACATAAATGATTTAGGTTATATATATATATAAAACAGTTTTTCTTTATTTTAAATTGGTTTTTCCATTTCATTTTTCTCCCCAACAAATCATTTTGGCAGTAATGTCCGATTTTAATTCATGCAGAATTTTTTACTCTTGATGCAATCTTAACATTTAAAATGTTTAATCACTGGTTATTACCTCAAATAAAAATTTATGATAAATATTTAAAAATGACAAATTTATACAGGAAAAAATAAATAAATAATAATAATTAGTAAAAATTAGTTCTTAAGTAGAAAGAAAAAATTGAAGGAAAATTTGGATAGTTAAAAGTGGCCACTAGTTTAGAAGATGAAATAAAAATAAAATATTGTGTTGCATTATGTTGTGTGTATAATGTTATTTTTTTAATGTTATTTTCTAATGCTTATATGTGTAGATTAGTTTGCTAATGTAAGCATTGATTGATGTGTTCTTTTCTAAGATAAAGTAGATTTGATGATGGTTTTCATATCATTGAAAATTCAATAGCTTATTTATTGATTTTATGAATTGTTATGGGTAAAGTAATTAATGTGACATTTATGATAATTATGAGACAATTTGTTGTATTTTATAATTTTAAACATGTATTTGAATATGTGTACTTAAATGAAATTTTATATCTGCATTTGTGCACCATAATTGTTATAAGGCTCCTTAAAATTTAGGATGAAGTTCTAAAATTGAGATTCTGGACTGAACTACATTAAGAGAGTGCAAAATAGTAGAACTACCTCTGATGATGATTAATTAGCAATTGGGGGTATTATGATCAAAGCTATGATGCTCTTGTTCCTTGTTAGTGAAAACTTGCCATTGTTTCTCTGCCATATTAGTAAAGCATCTCATGTATAAACTTACGTTATGAGAATGCTTTATATAAATATACAAAATGTGTACAATATCACTTTGCAATAATAGCTACTAGCTTAATGATGATCTGCTATTTTGATGCTACTTTTAAATGATGTTTTCTCATTATTTTGGCAGACATTCAAGTGTGTGCTTGACATTTGCCTAATTTTATGCCAAGTACTTTTGAGTAGAACATTTAACTTGTACATCAACAATTACATACTATAATTACTTATATAATTCATTATATTAATAAGAGCATTTATTGAGTTCTTTACAAAATAAATTATCAGGTTGCATGAATTGGATGAACTATCTAATATTCAATTGGCCATTATTGGACTTTGTGAAGTTAGAAGAAAAAGTGAAGAGACAATTGGTGTGAAAATTGAACACGTATTTTACTATAAAAGTACAAATATTGGAAATGCAAGTGGAATGGGAATATTATAAATAAAAAGTGGAAAAACAATAATGTGGAGATTGATGGCATATCAGGCAAACCAGTATAGTTTATTAATTTAGTTTAATAGAAGATTGGTTTATGCCCCAACAAGTTCGCATTGTTATGAACATATAGATTTTTATATAGGTGTACAAAATATCTTAAGATTACACAAATTTTTTTAAATTGTCATAGGAGAGTTTAATATTAGAATTGAAAAATAATTAAAGATGAAGTGAAATAAGATAGCATTAACACTTAATATTTCTAACTTTTACAAAATAATCTAATGTGTTTAAATTAGAACTTGTAATTGTTTTAAAATAATAAATTTTGAAGATAGTTCATACTTAACTGAGATCTCTAAAAATATAGTTGGTAGTAAAATGTAACAATTTATTAGTAAATTTTTGAGTGAGCAATACAATTTATAAAGAAAAAAAAAAAAGAAAATATTTAAAAGTGATCCATTAAAAAGAATATTTATACCTTATAAAATGTACAAAAAAAGAGTTAATAATGATATAAGAAAATATGTGTGAATTGATAATTAAGGATATAGAAAAGAATACAAGTCTTAAAAGTATAAAATACCTTAGTATTGGAAGAAAAGTTGTTTGTACAATAAAACAAAAGATGGAACTATTATCAAAAAGAGGAATGACATCATGCAATGTGTAAAATAATTATATAGTAATAAATAATAAAAAAACAAAGTATTTAAAATAAAGAGGTGAAACATGCAATTAAATCTATTAAATCTATGTAGAAGAGGAAGGCCCCAGGAAATGATGGAATTATTATTGATATCTTTAAAAATGTTATTGAAGAAGTAGAGAAATTGTTGGCAAAACTATACACCTAATATCCAAGAGATAAAGATGTACTAAATGATTATAAGAATGCAATAGTGATATTCAGATTTAAGAAAGGTGAAAAAAGTTATTAGAAATATAGAATCAGTTAGTCTTCTATCAATTCTATTCAAATTTTTTATCCAAATAATTGCAACTTATCTACAGCAAACTTTGGATTCAAATGAATGAAAAGAACAAAGCTGGATTCAAAAATAATTTCAGCACAATGGATTATATTAAATTATTGAGAGGTTTTAGAAATTATCTTCATTTGGATTTTTATATATCCATTTCATTTAACATTTTTGTCAAAGAAAAACTTCATAATTTACAATGTTTCTTTTTCCACAAATTCCTACAGTTTGTGGTTCTTCCATCATAATCAAATTCATCCATAATACTTTTGGTCATGTTCCAATTCTAGCATTGAAATCTCCCATGACAATTTTTAAAATGTTTGGTGTGATGAAAAGCATTTTGTACATTAATATTGAAAAGAATTATTTTTTCTCATGTTAGCAGCAGGATGATCTGGTTGTTAAATATTCATTTAGCTAGCTTAAACTTATTAAAAGATTTACATATCTGAAATGATCATGTGACAAAATTTTGAGATATTTTGAATCATAATAAGATTAATATAAATGTTTAATTTTATTCAGTATAGTTTTGAAAAAAAAAAGAAAAGGGGGGAGGGATATTTTTTTCTTGAAAAAATAAAAAAAAACTATAAAAATTGTTTTTCTATTAATTACCTGGTTAATGGTCCAGGCACCATATTGAATTTTTTAAAAAAACTGACATGAGACACAATTTTCACAATAACTTCAGTTTTAATAATGTTAGAGCAAAAAGCTTTACATTGATAAAAATTAGAAAAACTAAGAAAAACAACAAGGCTAAGTAAGACAAATAGTGATTACCATTTAAAAATAAGGAAAAATAATTTCAACATCCGACATAATTATTACTTTATTGTTTGTTCATAATTTTTAATATATCATTAATTAAGTTTAAATTATATCTTCATTGATAATTTCTTTGTATTCCTCACAAAATTCTCATTCAAACCATATATAATACTTCTTACCTGAGATAATCCATAGCTTCAGAATCTCCAAAACTAGTCACATAAGAATTCTTAATTTTTATCTTGTACCCCAAAAGTTAACAAATCTCAAGGCATCTATAAGAAAAAGATTCATCCTAATAAAAGATACAAAACAAATCATTTCCAGAAGGTGGATATGCATTTGTCATCATAGCAATTGTCTTCTTATCTATCTAAAACTAGAAATTATAGGCTATTGTCTGTATCAATGATAAAATGAGTTTCATATCTTCATTTTATATTTTTTGTGTATACCAATTATGTTTATATTCTTTATACACACCAGTGATGCTATCGTGTTATATTTATTGTCCCATAGAGATATAATTTATTTGCATCCACAGTATGAGTATTAAGGCATAGGCAAGAATCAGAATTTGATTCTTTGCCTGCATACAATTCCATGTGGTATATATACACACACCATTTGTGAATCTCTTTATCGGTTTTAAGTGTTTATATTTTCGCATGGTACTATGCCCATTAAATTTTGTGATTGCTTTATCAACTGCAATCTTTCTGTACATCTGATAATCAGTCTTAAAATTTACATTGCACTACTCTATAATTTTTATATATAAAAATCATTACTTGTTATACAAACACTGACATGCAAGTACAAACACACTAATACACATATAAACACACTAATAAATTATTAAACCTTTTGAGAATCATTATACCTATAAAATAAGGTTGTTTGAAACTTGGATCAGAGCTCCAAAATTACATTGTACATAAACCATTTGTCATATTTGAATACAAATTTATATATTGTATAACAAAGAGCCTAAATGATTTAATATATAATTTATATACTACATAGACACACCAATACAAACACATTAATAAATTATTTCATTTATCTAATAAGTAAAAAAAGTAATATTCAAATAATTAAAAAATTAAAATTGAATACTTATGACCCACTTTCCTGATTACATTTTTATCAGGATGGTCTTGTAATATGAATCATCAATGCATATTTAATCCATTTTAGTAACAAATCTGGCCAATAAAGCAATTCTGCCTTTGTATTCTTCATGCATTCTAATAAACTGATCAGAAAAAAAAAAAAAATGAATGAATTACTTAATAAAAATATTAATAAAAAATTCAAATTTTACCCAATTTCAACTTTTGATACACCATTTTAAAGAGAAATTCAAGTAGCAACGAATGCTGGAATTTCTGTTGATGTCATGCTTATAGTTTTCACATAATTTAAAAAAGAAAAAATTTCAACGAAACAGCTGCTGCTAGCGTCTGACATGCTTCAAGCAGTCAACACATCTTAAAAAAAGAAGAAAGATTAGAATTTTTAACCCTTAAGAAATGAAGGTTTTTATCAAATTAAAAAAAAAAGAATTGCGATTTTGAGCTCTGTAAAAATGAAGTGTTTTCAATTAGTGTATAAGTATAATTTTTTTTTTTTAAAAAAGATGTTTCTTGTGTAAAAAGAATTGATTAAGACTTAGCGCAATAATTTTTGATGTAGGTGTGTTATTGGATGGAAGATTGATATTAGGGTTTTCTTAAAAAAGGAGTGTCTGGGCTGCAGAAGTCAGCAGCTATAGCTCAGCTTGGAAATCTGATGCGAAAGTGATTTCACTCTTAGTTTAAAAAAGATGTTTGCAAGGCAGTATAATGTTATGAGTTTACAAGAACAATAGTTAAATTCTTGCTAAAAGCTAATTGTGATTGAAACAACTATGTAACCAATTTCACTAAAAGGAATGTAGAAGGAAAATACTCTTGCCAGAAACTTTCATCTAGCCTTATGTATATATCCATCCCACATTAACATGAAATGAAAATAATTATTAAAGCAAAATCAGGAGCTACAAAAAGAAAAAAAGAAAAGATAAATGGAAGAAAAATGAAAACAATTGTTCAACTGGAAACTGGAGTTTCAAAAAGAAAAAAAAAACAAAATGAAGGAAAAATGAAATGAAAATAATTATTAAACTGGAAATCTGGAGCTACAAAGAAAAAAAAGAAAAAAAAAGCTAAATGGATAAAATGATTATTGAGAAAGCTATAAGAGGATAGAAAAAATGAACAAACCTGGAGTCAAGAAGTTGACCAAACTACTATTGCAAGATATATCACTAGACAATTAAGTAACTATAAAGACTGGAAAAAAATTAATGTAAAATGAAGTATTATAATATGTACACATCTACATTTATAAGTGTTATTTTATAAAGTAATAATGGAAAATAGTAAACAATTTTTTTAGTTGGCTTTGAGAAAATATTTTTTACTTTTACTGGTTTAAAATTGTGTGAGGACATTCTCATTTTCAGAAGTAAAAGGAGAAGGTTTAAGTTAAAGTTAATTTTCTTTACTGTGAAATAATTTTTAAGATGATATTATAAGGGAATAACTCACGTTAAATGTTAATTATTTAAGAAGAATCAGAAGAGAATAATAGTAATGTCTTATTTGAAATTATATATATTACACGGAGAAGGTTGATCAAAATGTATATACTAATTTTGGGTTTGTCACATTATTATTTTCTAAAAATTTTTACTCTTTTGCCTATTGGTTAATATTATCAAATGATTTTCTGAAATTATTTTTTTTGGATATCTTTATTCTTCTAGCTATCTGTTTTTGAATTACTAATGTGTGTGATTGATTTCATTATGGAGTTGTGCTTTAAAGGATTTGTAAATTATGTCAGTGAAATTATTAAATAACAGAATAAATTATTTTTTTCTTCACAGTCTTTAGGGTCCTTACTATCTGAAAGATAACTCATGGATAATGATATTTATAATATATATGGGTGATTGTTTGTATCTGGACATCCAGCTGATTCTCAGTAGAATTATTTGAAAGGCATTAATGTTATAAAAAATACCTTTAAAGTTCACATATTTTCCTTTATAGATTTGATAATTAGTTAATGGTTAGTACACATAGAATCTGATGATGCAGAGTATTGATGATAGTCAGCATTCTTATGATCCTAGCAATTTATGTTTTTATTATATATTTTTAGCATTTAAATGTTTTACACAGTTGAAATTTTGATGATTGCTTTTATATTATGCTCTAAATTTGGCATTGGCTACATGATGTTTAGCCTCATATTTTATATTATTCCTCTATAATGATTCTTGATGATAATTGCTGTTGATGTCATATTATTACTCATAATGTCATCCAATGCTAATTTTTGTTCATTTTCTATACTCAGTAATAAAGTAATGCTGTTACCAATGACTAATCATTTTGATATTGGATGATATCTGTCTCTCTTGTTCCACCTCAATTTGTTTGTATCATTACAATTGAAAAGTGCTCTACTTCTTTATAACAATAAGATCTTGTTGAAATATAAATTTAAATTATGTACATTATGTATGTTAAGTTAAATAACTAATCTTGCCATTTTTTGATATATCATCAATCTCTATAATGTTATTTCTCCAGCTTTTAATTGTAATAAATCTTTCTTCACTTGTGCTTCCAATATTTGTTCTTTTGTAGTAAAGTGCATATCCATTTTTTAAATCACTTGTTTCTTCAGTTTTTTTTCTAATTTCACCAAATCCAAGAATGTCCTATTTAATATTAGGCAGTTCTTCAAATTCATATAATCATCCTTTATTCAAAAGTCATTTGTAATTGTAGGTAGCTAAATAAAAGTCATTATTAACTTGCTATCTGAGATCCTTAATCAAGGATTCTTAGCATCCTTAGTTTTCAGCTGACAATCACTGTCTTGGCTGACCACTTTATATTCTTCTGAAAATAAGGGTCATAATTTCATTTTGTTTGTTATGATTATCAATATCTATAAACAAACAATCATTTATACATATATTCTTCATACTTTCTAGATAACTCTATTGATGTGTCATTAAAGAACTATCAAGCAGCTGAGAAAAATCCATGATGTTTGATATAAATCTTAAGTAAAAAGCCAATAAACTCACCATGTTTGAATTATACATGTTGATGAATAGCCAGGTGTATTTACCTTGTGAATAATTGCCTAATTGCATTGACAAAAATGTATGAATTAAACATTAGGAATTTACTCTGTTGGTTTCCTTTAAGGCCTCAAAGTAGAATTAAAGGGCTTTCGTTCAAATTATAGCAAACTTTTTCCTGCACTCTTTCTTTTCAGTTTGATTTACATTATTGCATTTTTTTTTTTTTTGCTATAGTTGAATTTATTAATATATTTATCTTTTAATTGCAATAAATATTTTAGTATAAAAAATAGCAATAAGAATACCCCAGAAGTTAAATTTAGATATACTAATTAATGCAATGGAAACTGTTTTAGAAATGAATTATAGATATAAGAAAATTAATAGAGTTACGTAATTAAAAGGTTTTCTACAAATGGAAGAGCAACTGAGTAAAGATAAAATCTTATAAAAATAGTAGATCTGGAAAGTGAAAATAATTATTTTCACAAAGAAATTTTAAGGAATGGAAAATTGTTGATAAGAGAACAATTAAACTGAAGACTATAAAAACTTGGGATTGTAGATTTAATTGCCTTTTTTTTCCATTCCTGTTCTGCGAGGAATAAACCCAGATGTTTTGGAATCTGTAAGATATAAAAATCTGACTAGTATTTAAAGTAGATCATCCTGATCTTATTTTGTTTTATGTAAGCTTAAATGGCTCTTAGGTTTTAACTTGGGGGAACTTATAGTTATTTAATGTACTTGTAGAAAGTGACAATCCATTAAATAAGAAAGTAATTGTTGGACAATATTGGAAGAGTGTTTAAAGATTTTAGAACTCTGTGATCATTTATTTGTCTGTATGTATTATATTTCGCTTGTATATACATATTATAGTTTTGTGTTTGTATAACTTATAATAAATCCTTAGTAAATTTAGTTTTATTTATTAATTAATTGTGGTTTGCCTCTCCACGATTCATGGGTAAATACACAACAATATTTATACAATATTTGTTTATCATAACCAACTTTTATTGATATATAATTTATTAAGAATTTGGTTTTTATATAAAAGTATTCTTAGTCCAGGAAAGTTTTATATGACAAATGCTTTTGATTTGCAATGAGTATAACCTTTAATTTCCAATAGTTTAATAATTATTTTATAGCCATGTAATTTCTCTCTTCTATTAATTTCCAAATCTAAATATTTAGTCTTTTTTTTTTCCACAGTCCATTCTAGATTGAATAGCCAACTTAAAATTTCAAATATTTCTTCATTGTCTTTAGATGGAATGTATACAAATATATCACTAACTTATTATTTGCATATAATAATAGAATATTTTTGTAAGAATGGTAAAATGATCTTTTCTTCTTTACAGACTCATTGTTTTAGCTTGCATAGAAGAAAAGATCATTTTATCATTCTCACTGAAATATCTGTGATCATATACAAACAATATATTGAGGACATATATCTATGTGTGCTTCTCTTGAAATTATTGAAAGAATGTTAGAAGTTTTAAATTGTTTATTTACTTTGAAATGCACTCTGGAAAAGAAACATAGGGGAAAAAGATTGAATACATGGACTTAGAAATTAATAAATTTAGAAATTAAACCATTAAATGTTAAATGTATGTTCATCCAAAATTAATATTTTTATACAGAAAGCAAACTGTTTAAATGTGATCAGAATTTAAAAATAACAATATTAAATTATATATCAATGATTTATTAATAAAAGTCCTCCATGATTTGGTGCAATGTTAGAGTCATGATCTTTGGAGCTTGAGGCCCATGATCATGGCCCAGCTACTCAAACTTTTATAAACTTCTGAGCAATAAAACCCTTCATTTATTTATTTGGTTACAATTAACTGTTAATAAGAAACAGATTTAAAGTACATCATCAAATTAGGGATATTTGTAAAACAGATTATAACATAAGATATAGAATTTCTAAACTAAATTAACATTTCTAAAAAAAGTATATTCCTGTGTGGACTGGTTTAATGTCATATATATGGCTAAGTGAACTAGTGATAATTGTCCTTTCATTTACTGTGGTAATTTGAATATAAAGATAGCAGAATATTTACAGTTATGAAGATTAGCTAGATATGATTTAATTTTGAATTCATTTTTTTTCAAACAATGAAAAAGTATTTGCTCATGGAGTTTGATCCAAGTAATAATATATCCATAGTGTGTAAGAGAAAAATGATTGATAAAGTAAGACAAAAAAAGGTTAGTATATTGTAAATAATAAAATTGTATTAAACCAATGCTTCTATGGAATTGGAAGGTTATATATGATTACATCATTTAATTAAATGCATAGAACTAAATCACTTCTAATTAAATTCATTTGCAACAAGTTGGTACAGAAAAATCATAAAGATTTTTATTGACAATCTGAATTAGTTGATTGTAAATTGACAATTTATCAATTTAGGATATATAAAAGAAATTAAATCATTATTTTGTGTTAATTCACCATCTCTTGTTATTCATTTACATATTTTAATAGTGCTAACATATTTTTTTCATCTATTTGTATTATAAACATGTCTCAAATATATTTGCTGAGGTATTTATAAGTGTAAGGAATTAATGTATCGATATGAAAGATTGGTACTCATTCGTAGATAGCTAAAGAAAGATGTTTATAGTTTTTATGCTGAATGATTGGTTTATTTTTTATTTTATACAATGTTTTTGTTTGATGTAATGTGCAATATGATTGGTTAGAAACTTAAGTTATTAGGTTTGATATGTTTTTTATAATTTTTAGTTTAATGTTATACTGAACATTTAAAAATTATATATATGTTAAAAATGTATGTTGTATACCATACTATGTTATCCACAATTTTTGATATCCATGTAAAGTCTTGGAACTAAATGAAATGGATATGGTTGGTTTTTAAAATGGAATGATTAATATATAAATTAAGTGAATAACAATCACTAATGAACTGGGTTACTGTATTTGCATAATTGTATTTTTTATATTTTTGATCTCAATAATTTCTTATCAGTCTATAATGTTTTATGACATTTTCCGATTCCCAATCTCTATACCTCTCTGTTCACCCTATACCTTTCTGTTCACCCTTAAATTTTCCTTCAAATTTCTTTCTCTGATTTCTCTATCTATTCTCTCTTGCCAATTCATTATTTTTTGCTTTCCTGGTAATCCAGTTTAATATTTCTTTTGGTAATCTTTCCTAAGAAATTTTATTTCAAAATTTTATTAGGAATAAAGTTTTTTTTTTTTTTTTTTAAAAAAGCAAAAAAAACAAAACAAAACAAAATAAGAGTATAAACATAAATAATAAATAGGTAGTCAGAAATTACACATTTGATAATCATAATTTGAGTTATTGAAGTCATCAAAATATGCAATGATAGACTAATAAATTCTGAAACTAAAGATTTTTGAATCAAAGTTCAGCTTATAATTTCCTGTGCTTGAATGTCACATGATGTCCTAAGCAACTAATTTATTTTTATTATTATTATTATTTTTATTATTTTCGATAACAATATGTATGTAATTTACTTTTTACTTTATTGGCGGTCAATTTACTAAATGAATACTAAAAATGCTTTTTAAATTACATATTGCTCAGATAATTGTATGAAGTGACAGATTGTGCTTCAATTTGGGAACTTTTTGCTCAAGTATATTATTTTTTCACAGTGTTAAAATTCACAGGACAATTTTAAAGTTAAGATTATGTAATTATTATTTTTTATGTATCATTGAATTTAAATTGAATAGATTAATTAAGAATGATATAATAATACAATTTATGTGACTTAATTGTGTGTCATATAAATTGTATTTCCCTATCATATAAACACTTATTTTAAATATACATGGATTTCCTTTTTTTTTTTAATTTAAATTTTTTCTTTTTCTTTTTTAGATAATTATACCAGAGATTATCATGCTGATTCTAGGCCAATGAGAGATAGAAAACCATCTCGTGAACTTTACAAGCCTAAAGCTACTCGATTAAATAGGCCTCTAAAATCCGGTGAGGCTGTGAATGTTTATGAAACAAATTTGTTATCATCTGGGAATGCGAGCGGACTATTGAGGGACAAAAATGACTTGTTCTCAAATATCTGCAACGAACAAGATGATGATAAACCTAAGAAAGTGAAAAGACCAGATCAGTTAATATATGTACCAAAAGCTAGGGCTGCTGCTTTGGCTGGACAGGATAAAGAATTGCCACCAAATACAAGCAGTTCCAGCCAGGATAAAGATGCTGATAGCTCCTGTGTGAGTGTGCCTTCTAATGATAAAAAGGAACTTCCAAAAAATAGTAAACGCTATTCTGTAAGTACTATGAGAAGAAATCGTACAGTTAGCTGTTCTAGTGATGGAAGTGGTTCTGCTGTAAATGGACGAAGGAGTTCTGCAAATTCCTTATCTTCCTCACCACATGAAAATGTTTCATCTCAAGAACATAAAAAGCAATGCAATTCATTTAGTGGTTCCAGAGGTTCTAGAAATTTAAATAACCAGCATTGCATGACAGAAAGTTATCATGATTCTTATTACAGATACACGAAATCTAATGAAAGTAGTAAAACATCTCATAACAGTCACTGGTTGGAAAATTGTAAAAATGTTGTAAATAATAGAAAACACAATATTTTAGAAAAGGATTTTTATAAAGAAAATCCTTCTATTGAAAATGCTAAAATTATTTCATCTGATTCTAGAAAACATAATTTTACTGGGAATCAGAAATTTGATCGAAAGAGTCCTGATAAAAAAGTTGCCTGTACAAAAGAGCCAATGTTTTCATTACTGACAAATGTAGGTTCTAGACGAAATTGTAATGAAAAATGGGGAAGAAATAAGGAAGACAGCAGACAGATAAATGACTTCAATAAGAGGGATCAAAAACGGAAGAAAATAACAAGGTTTGGAAAACAGGGTTTATGGGAAAAAAATAATTTCAAAATAGAAGCTACAAATGGTGACTACAAAACAGTAAAACATTTCCAGTCTGATGGTTATGTTGAACAAGATCTGAAATATCACGATTCAGTATTAAGAAATGGATTGCCAAGTCCAGTACATTATTGGGATGATGATGAGGAGGATACAGTAATACCAACAACTGTCATTGTCAATAAAAAATTTGTACGTATACAAGATAAAACTTGTGACAAATTACTTGAAAATAAAAAAAATGATTTAGATTTGATTCAGTGTAAGGGTGAGGAAAAGAACAATTATGATAGTAATGCAAAATTAAAGAAAGAAAAACAAAAAAATATGGAAAATTTAAAAAGAGGTACTCAGGGTATTTTAAATTATTCAGCACAAGAAAATACAAAAAGTAAAGATAAGCCTAGGCGTGAATGGTCACGACAAGTTTCTCAAGAGGAGAGAAATTACAGTGAAGAAAAAAGTAGGAAAAAAAATACGGATTCTAATACTGAAACCAACCATGAAAAGTCATCTTCCAGTACACATTCTAAAGAACAGTGCACCAGCAAACGAGATTCTTTTAGTTTATCAGAAGTTACTTTTACAAAAGATTGGAGTGAAGAAGTGGTAGAAGAAGAATACCAATACAGAAAACCAAAGATTCTTAATAGAAATAAACCTATTAGACCAGAAGGAGAATTTGACACTCCTAAAAAACTTGATGTTAATATTGATAGGGGGCCGGAATTGCATTCTCCAAAAGGAGGAGGTATTATTCGTTTGCCACCTGATTCGATGCCAAATTGTCAATCTGAGACACAGCCAGGTGCTACTGACAGCAGAGATTCTAGATTGAGAAGTAGTAGAAATGTTGGACATTGGCATTTATATGATCCCCATAACTCACATGAGAGCCCTCCATCTCCTGCATTGACATTTCATGATCCTGAAGTCTTTTCACTTCATCCTTATTATGATAGACTGTCTGATGTGGACATTAGGTCAGTCAAATCATATCATATGCCAAATCATTTTTCTAGAAGTCATTATGCTGATTATTATTATCCACAGGGAGCATCTTATCATGAGTATTTTGGATATTATCCAGGGTAAGCCATGCTTTTATTATTTATTATAATTATTGCTGTAAAATTATGTTACTATTTATCAATTTTGATAATCATTATTTCCTGTCACTAGATGATATATCTAAAGTACAAAATAAAATATTACATGATTTTTTTTAATCTTCATGTAAAATTTAAAGTAAAAGTGAAAAATAATAACTTGTGGCTGAAAAAGCAAATATTCTGCTCACATGTTTTAGACTTCTCACCATATCTTCATTTCAATTTCAATAAATTGCATTTCAAAAAAAAAATGAAAGTAAATGAATTAGAAGTTGCTTAAAAAAAAAGTTAATTTTTAAATTTCATTTTTTTTTTGTTCACAATGCGATCATGCTGCTGCGATTGCAAAATATCATAACCACATGATTGCTGTTAGTTTTGGGCAAGTAAGGTAACTTAGATTTTCAAATTTGTCAATTTAATTTCATTGCAATAAGGAGAATGAAGAAGAATACAAAAAAACTAAGTTTTATTTTTTTTACTTTTCAGAAAGAGAATATCTTGATGCAAATAATTTTTAAATAATTGTACTATTGTTATGTAAATACTGTGTATATATAATAATTGACCTTTGCACTGGAGAAATATTGCAGCCAATCAGTTTTTATATTTAAGCAATGTGCTCCTCATATTTAAAAATTAATTATATTATAACTACCTACCAGTGTAAAAAATTCTAGTCTATTCTCTGTATAATAAGCATATATTAAAAATATTTGGACTTTAAATTTTAAAGGTGTATATAATATTGTATATTTTTGTTGATGTCATAGTGTGCATACTGTAATTTATATATTAAATTGTACTTATATATATATTCTTACAGTATGTAGATATTAAAAATATTTACTACATATTAATGTGTGAGTTAAAAATGTGTATAGGGTTCACTATTAGCCACAAATTTTAATTACAAATATAATTTTTTTATATATAAACTATAACATGATGCTAGGTTTTAATACATTCTGTTGTTTTACAAAAAAATTTAAATGTTTGTGAGCCAACTTATAAATCAAGTTCACCAAAGTATATAGATTGCTTTATTTTTGAAGTTTTCAAACTACTAATTTGAATACTATAATAAGATAAAAGATGGTTGCTGAATGGAAACATATATTCTATGTGAAGATTAATTAAGTAAAAACTGTGATTTGTTATAAAATGGCCTCCTCTTAAATAAATAAGTCAGAAGTATCTGTTCATATGCCAAAAATCTGTTAGTCAAGTTAAATATTCCATTGTGTGTATTAATATTGTAAAGCCAGAATTTTTTTTTTCCCAGCTAATATAATTGATATAAGTAAATTTGAAAAATTCAAACATTTATTGAAACTACTTACAATAATAAATTACATATTAGTTAATTAAGTTTACTACCCTCTAGGTTTCATGAGATTACATAATGTTAGTTTGTTAATTATTAACAACCAAATTAATTGAGAGGAATTATTCGGTCTTGATAAAACTTATCATTACTACTATATTTCCTCAAAAATAAGGCCTAACCAGAAAATAAGCCCTAGTTAAGATCATCGGATGTATTTAATTATAAAGTAATGAATGTATAAATAAACAATATTATTGACATTAATGCCATAAGTAAATGATAATATAAATGATATGGCTCTTTTGTATATTGTGTCAATCATTTTTGACAAACATAATTCTACCTGTATAGAGAAACAATTTATCTACCACAAATTAGTATATTGAACAATTTATAGTTTCATTTATATATTTTTAGATATTTATTTATATTTAATACTTAGATTTAGAATGCTTGATATTTAGTTTTAGAGTTTTCTCATGGAAGCTTTTAAATATTCAAGACAAAAAAAAAATTAATTTGATTTCTTAGAACATTTTTTTTCCTTCAAAAAGATTATAAATAATAGAAATGATTTTAATAATCAGTGTTTTCCAAAAAATTTGTGTTGATGGTATTTTAGTTGTATTTATACATTGAACTATTTCCATCATCTAATATAAGTATTGAATGTCTTTAGAAAAATTTAACTTTATTTAAATATTCTAAGTACAATCAGCTGTTAATAATAGCACACAGGTTAGTATATGCACAATGTTTCAACAGGTATTATTCTCCCCTCTTCTTTAGATGTTGCTGGCCTGACCAGTGACAATACTAGTATGGGAATCAAACTGGATCCTTACATTCTTGAATATTGAATTTTAAGGTAATGCTCTGGCAGGATGGCTCAGTTGGTTAGAGCATTATCTTAAAATTCAATATTCAAGAACCTAAGAATCCGGGTTCGATTCTTATGCTAGCACTATCACTGGTCAGACCAGTAACACCTGAAGAAGAGGGGAGAATAATACTTGAAATGTTGTGCATATACTAACCTGTGTGCTATTAATAACAGTTGAATATATTTGGAATATTTAAATAAAGTTAAATTTTTTCTAAAGACATTCAGTATTTACATTAGATGATGGAAATAGTCCATTATATAAATACAGTTTTAATAATCAATCTTTCTTCTAAAGAAAAGTTTTTAAAAAGAATACAAAAACATTTTTTGAGGTTTTTGTAAGGACCAACCATTCTTAACTGTAATCATTTTTTTGTTACCATTCCTGTCATGTAATCTTCAATTAACACTTGATTTAATTGTAAATTTAAACAGAACAATATTCTGATTGTCAAATAAGATGAGTACAAAAAGAAAGAGCTTTTCTGTGAGTACAAGAAAATAATTGTGGAGGACTCCCGGGGTAAGAATCTTACAACTTTCTGTAAAGAGAAATACTTGAATAAATAATACATAAAAAAAAAGATATCCCTTCAAAATAAGCCCTATGGTGACTTGGAGCAAAAATTATTATAAAGCCTGGGTCTTATTTTCAAGGAAACATGGCAGCTGTTACAACTTGCCTCATTTAAAATCCAACATTTTATTGCCAATAGTTTTCTGCTTCCAGCTGAAGTATGCATGACTAATTTGATAAATAATGTACAACATGAATTACTTTTTAGAAATTAATTCTAGATTGTTGATTTATGTCTAGGTAAACTGCAATTAATGTCTTATTATACCCCCCAGTCACTGATTTAATTGATTGGCCTATTCATCCCATTAACTGTTTTTCTTTTCTTTTAATTGATCAGCCTTATTATTTTCTAAATCTGATTCTAAAGAATTCTATAAGTTGAATGAATCTTTTATTGAGGGTAAGTTTTAGATAATTTCTAGCACATATCCTCCTTTTGAAATTGTTCTATATTTCAATAAACTCATTTATTTCTTATTACTAAACCATTCTTCCAGATCAGATTTATTTATTAATGATTTTCTTCTATCCATTTTTATAAAAACTGTTTTATTAATTCTAATATCATATGCTCTTATTTTTCACTTTTTTATAAAGATTTAAACAAAAATTATAAAATGTTTATCTTTTATGTACCATTAATCTTAAGTTTCTTTCACTTTTATACAATTTATCCCAATTTTTTAAATTGTTTTTATAATATTCTACTCTCCAGAAATAAACCACACATATAGGCAAAATACATATCCTGAATTTGTTTTTTCCTTGATATCTAAGATTTCTCTCTTTGCATTAAATAATAATAAGCTATCTCTAGTATTAGCAAATATGCTTTCATATTTTATATATTTTTTATTTTTATATAACTTAGAAATTATTCTTTTTATCCATATTCCTTTTCCATACAACTATTTTTTTTAAACTAACTATATGCTGCCATGTAGAGAAATTGATTTCTTATTGTTTATCTTTATGCATTTTAACATAGATCGTTTCTAGATCGAGATACTGAGGTTACCATAATAAAATTTTTATGAGAAGGAATTGATTCATGAAGTGACACCTAAACTAATAATAAGGTCAAAACTTCATGTTTGACTAAATGGAAATTAATCTAGATTTCAAATTAAAAAAAAAACAACTCACATACTTATGAAACTTTCAGACATATTATTGGTACTGAAATATAAAAAGTAAAATATATTAAGTCAGAGTTTGGTAGAAAAAGTTTATAAATTTATTTGGTGCATTCTCAACATGTTTCATGTTAAAATAATATATGAATTTAAATGGAGATTTTAAATAACTATATTCCACTAAAGATTAAAATTATAAAAAAATATTCAAGAAAATGAAACTGCATAACAAAAATCAGAAAATTATATAATAATAGATAACATAAAAGATGGGAGGTCAACCAAACTTTTCAGCTTCCAATACAATCTAAGAAAGATCACTAAAAAAAAAGATTAATTATGTGATTAGTTATCTGGGGATAATGTGACATTGAAGTTTTATTT
The DNA here is from genome assembly GCA_028023455.1 of Epiperipatus broadwayi. Lineage (NCBI taxonomy): Eukaryota > Metazoa > Onychophora > Udeonychophora > Euonychophora > Peripatidae > Epiperipatus > Epiperipatus broadwayi. The sequence goes on from JAQFVV010006426.1 coordinate 1,075,392, forward strand.
GACCAACTTTCTGGGAATTGATTTAGGAATTTTTGGTTTTTTTTTTTTTGTCTGCCATTCTATCACACAGCACTAAAAGGCACTATGATGAATTAAAAATGTTTCAAAAAAGTTCTCATTGAAGAAACCAAATAAACTTAAAAGATTTTGGAAGTGATGTGTACTATTAAATTATTATCGAGTGAGTAGAAACTTAATCTGAAAAGGTTTTTGTAATTGACATTTTATCATTGAATTGTAGAAAATATCCAATTTAATATTTAAGATATTAAAAAAAAGTATTATAGTTGAATATTTATCTTGTAAACTGCTAAAGGATGAATTTTTATTGTATATTCTTTTTTTGTGAAGGTGTAATTTCATTTTCAGATGTAATAAAGATAAAGATTTGTATTGAATTATGTAAATTTATTCATGCATGCTTATAATAATGAACTAAAAAGGTTTGAAAAATCGATTTTGATAATTCTGATGATGCCAAAGAACTGAGTCGTCTCATGGAACTACTAAAGAATATATAATGCTATTAAAAAGTAAAAGAGAAGAATAGTCAGGAAGTTATTCTGACTGAACAATATGAGTTTAATGAAATGCAAATAGTTTGCAAGTGCTAGGCAAAAGATGAAAGTAGAAAGATTTCTGAATGTTCTGTAGCATCAATTGACAAAATAGCTGTCTTTTATATATATTTAAAATGGATTAAAGTTAAAGCAAATGGTACTAAGAACAATTTAAAGATAATTATTTCACAAGAAATATATATATATTAAAAACCAGTCATCAATTAGACAATCGCAATATAGATAACAATCAAGAATTTCAAAGTGATGAGTACTGGTTCAGCATGAAATGTGTATCTTGGGAATCGTACATCTTTTTCGCATATCTTTGCTCAAATGTTTATGATTACATCCTTCCACAAGGTGTTAAAAGAGGATAGAAACTAGTCCCTTCCTTGCGTGAAAGTGGTTTAGTGAAAATCACACTATAGAAATATTATTCATTATTGGATAATTTCTATTTAATGAGTGACTAATGAAAATTATTAAACTTCCTTGATGTTTTAGCTTGTAAAATTTTTAAAAACTGATGCTAGATTTATATAGCATTTTAATTTTTTGATTGGACTAATATAACTTATTTATATTTCAAATACCTAACTGCTATCTGATAATATATTATTGAATGTGACATTTTTCAATTCCAGATCTATTTGTTTTATCCAATTCAGATCCAAACTATTATTTAAGAATTCAGATTAATGGGAAAAAAAAAATTCATTAAACCTGCCAAGAATGTAAATTTATTATTGAGTTGGGCAGGTAATAGTTTATCAAAAATATTTGTGAAATATTTCTCTCTAGGCATATGTAAAGCTATATAATTTTTAAGTGATATCAAATCTGTCAATTTATGTTATTTCTCTTGATCATCTGTTTGTTAGCAATTTCTCAAAGGTTCATTCTTTATGATAATGATAGAGTCCATCATTTTCATTATTAATCTTTTTTTCTGGGGAAGAATTATAAATTAGATATTTGTAATATAATTAAAAACATCATTTTTCTAATATTATATGTAGTTTCTAGTTTTTTTAACAAATTAACCAAACATTATTAATACACTTTTAATATTCCTATACTTATTAGATCGCTATGTTAATGCAAAATGCCATTTGCATTAGCAGACCTAGATATATACAGGGATAGCATGCCTAGTTATTTTCTTAATAAGGATGAAGTTTAATACATTACAGACATAAACAATATCAATTTCATATATGATCTAGTTGTAACTTACCCCTAAAATTTCATTTCGTATCCATTTTAATGCCCATATAAATGAAGAATTGTAGATCACATATTTGTAATGTAATTAAAAGCAACATATTCCCAACATTGTATATAATTTCCTGTTTATTGACTAATTAACTAAATGCTATTAATAATATTTTAGCATCTCTGTATTTACAAGATTGCTATGCGAATGGCTAATACATTACAGATGTAACTTAGTTCTGATAAACAGGGAAGGAGAGTTCATGTTTTACATATTTTAATGCCCATATAAATGAAATATAAGTCAAATATTTATTATATATTAAATTCCTTTTTATCAGTATTATGTAATTTCCAGCTTGTTTATTAATTAACAAAGTGTTGTTAATACACTTTTAGCACCTGTGTGCTTATTAATAGATTGCTATACCAATGCATAATGTCCCTTTTATTAGCAGACCTAGGTATATAGTGAAGCTGTGCATATATATATAAATAGATATATGCTGGCTTCACCATTCACTGTGGACTAACTAAGACCCTAAGTCCAACCACAGTGAATGTATGTTTCTTTTTCAATCAAATTTATCGTTTTCTCAAATAGTTGCCTAAATTAAAGAAGGAATTTTGTTAAAGAGAAAAGATGTAATAAAATAAAATATAGAAAGTTAAAATTATATTTGCAACTATTTTTAAAATATATTTGGTAGAATTCGATAAGTTAAAATTTTTCTTAATTAAATAGAATCCATTAAGAAAGGGAATTAAGTAATAAAACATTTTCTGAATTAGATAAAAAAAAAAAGATAACAGGAAAATTTGAAACAACGGGCATGATTCGCTACTAATTAGAAGATTAAAAACATAATGGGAAAAAGGGTATAAATAAAGAACTTTTCTTTTGTTCTTGGTCTTATGTTTGCGGGTAACCGGTGCTGAAGGGCAGAGAGAAATCTTAAGAATTTTGTTGGAAGAAATTTTGCTGAAAGATTGGACAATATAGCGAACTCTTGCTTGCTGTACTTACTTCAAGCTGCACTCTATTCTTTCAGCATATAAATAAAAAAATCCAGAAATGTGTTGCTCTGCAAAAATGCAGGGGTAACTTCTTTGCCTTTGCTCTCCTGAGCTGTTCCTGAGGCTGGAGTCGTAATCATGTAAGCCAGCCAGAGAACTAAAGTATCTGCCCTGTATCCGTGAAAATCTGCCCTCAAAAACATGGAAAAACAAATTTGAAGAACCGAGAAGACCTGCGGGGAAACATCAAATGAACTCATTTTGACCCACCGATCTAGTTACCGGTAATGTTCCCATAAATTATTAAAATATCTTTGTAATTTGCAAATTCAATCTATATTTATGCTTTTCTATATATATATATGTTTTTTTTTAATCTATGTATTCGAGTCTTGTGAAATTATATTTCATTAATTGCTTTCTTTTTTTTTTTAAATACTTTAATGGGTAGGGTTATTACATATAATGGCGGCGGTAATTCTTATTAATTTAATTGAAAAATGCTTCGTTTAACTTTCTGCCATTATACTCCCGTAATTAAGATATTTATTTTATATAAATATTTATTTAGAAAGAAAAGGAAGCAAATCATAGAAAGTGCAAAACTCTATTTTAAAATCAAGATTTAAATTGCTAGATATTCTATTATAAAACTTTCCAAACTTTAACTTAGTTTTTTTTCCATATATATATAAAAGAAAGATCCTTATCAAATGCCTGTATATTTTAGTCAATGAAGGGTTACAAATTTAAAGTTATATTTTAAAGAGCGTGAAATAAAACGTTCGCATTTATATTTTAGTACTAAAAGAGAGTACATTTTGACAATATGTATTAAAAATTATTAAATAGCATTGACTCTGGGGTGTGTTGGTTAAACGTCAACTAAATCAATAAAATATCCGCCCTCTTGTTTTAGTGATCTGAATTTTATAAAAGGGAAGTTACTATTTTTCTATGGATTTTCAGTGATAGTTGAGCTTTCTTAATATATATATTTTGCAGAGGGTTTCTTTTTTAAATTTAAAGGTCATTGACCGTATTTATATGGCATCGTGCCTCGGGTGATCTACTGGGCCGCTCAGCATATATTACAGTGCTTCTTTTGCCAAGTTTGCTTAGGTTAACATACCTACATTCGGACCTTCTGAAAAACAAATAAATTGTTCTGGATCTCATGTCGATCTCAGTCCTTTCAATGTACGTAACTGGACATAAGCAACAAAAACTCCGATCCTGAATCCGGGTCACGCATTTAGCGAACGGGTTCCATTTTTCTCTCTAACCTAGTTTAGAGATGGAGAGCTATGTGGTCTTGTGTTAACCTCTTGGTAACTGTTATGTCTCGAGCCTCACAGCCCACTATATGCTCTTGCCTTTGTGCATGGTCTTGTATATTTATATTTATTAGGAAATCTTTCTCAAAATCTCATAGAAATGTTTCAATTATGGCTGGAAATTCCTGCTGGGGTCACTTTATCATTCTTTTTAAATCATAAGTAGGGCTGTGATTTAAACCTGTCCAAAGTGTTTAGTTGAGTTTGACCACCTATTTATTTCTATGTTCTCCAATCACAGAGTTAATGAATCATGTCTCTCTCTCTTGATTTCTTTTACGTAACACTTCCATTGGCTGGAATATTTTAAAGAAGAAATTATAATGTAAAATTTTGTCTGTTCTTATCATTACGATCAATGGATCTTTTATATATGTCTATCCGGCTGCAGTGAAAATAGCCTGCGACACTATTAATAAAGCATTGTGTGAATTATTTTAATGTCAATAATAAAAATTTCTGTTATCTTTCATTCACTATAAATAAAACCACTTAGTATTGTTTTTCTTTTCTGACATGTATGTACATCTGATCATTATATATGTAAAAATTCCTTTTCATGGTCTCTTCTCTCCCTGACCACCGGGCATACATTAAGATTAAATTCTAGTGAGGTTGAAGGAGTAAGTCGCTTAGTAGCAATCTAGAGGAGTAGATGAGGTTCGAACCCCTTCTATCTGCATCTCTAGGTTAGGTTAGAGCAGCTCTACTTTTCTTACCGTTACAGTTTTTTTTTTTTTTGTATAATCTGGCGTCCCAAGTGTGGCCCTACTGTTTAGAGATAGACCCTGAGATATAATAATAGGAATTTCATGATCAGAAGAATTTTTTTGGTGTGTTTTTTTTTTGAAAATAAATATAGTGAATGACAGAAGTTTATATATTTTTCTTTTGCACTTTCTATGTTTGCTATCAGTTATACAGTTTACAAGATGTGAAATCAATCAGTTCGGTTGAAAATTAAAACCAAATCAGATATTAATGTATTTTTCTTTCTTTTGCTAGGAAGGGAGACTGAGTGATCAAACAAGGAGCAGAGAAAAGATGGGCGCGAGTAGAATTTTTTTTACCCCCCCCCTCGGCAGTAGTAATCACATTTTATTGAAGTGTATATCAAATACACATAGTTATAGTCACATATATAACACACAACAGGGTAGTAAATAAACACGGATAGGGCAGGAACTATGGATAGGATAAGAGATAGATAGAAAGCTGGCAGGTTAAAAAAGGACGACAGTTGCAGGAATGGTTGGGAGAGTGAAGCAAATTTTTGAAAAATAAAAGTAGAAAAATAAGACAAATTTTAAGAATAGTATTAGTACAAAGACTAAAAACAACAGCAAACCAAATATTTTTTTTTTCTTATATATTTTCTTTTAACTATTCGTATTTCTCTAGAAAATATGTATAGCCCAGAAGGAGACATGGATTCACGAGGACTACAGAAAAACAAAGATGACACAGATATGTCACTTTCAGAAAAGTTATGGGAAGACCAAACTCCAATTATAAGGACCGGAGACATAGATACACCAGAACCACAATGGGTACGGAAATTGATGGAAACTATGTTACAAAAAGTAGAAGAATGCAAAGAAGAATGCAGACAATATAGAGCAGAAATCAACAGGATGAAAGAAGAGAGAAACAATGAAGCAAAAACGACAGAAGAGAATCAGCAAAGAAATGAGAATCTCCAATGTGAAAATAAAGAAAGCATAAAGGTCATGGAAAGAACAGATAACCCAATGGTGGCAAGATTTATCCACATCAAAACTTTTCGGGGTGACATAGGAGAAAACCCCATGGCACACTTGCAAAGTTTACAAGAGCTGTTCATGTTCCAGGAACTCAGCGAAGCTGAAAAGTTATCAGTTGCAGTTAATCATTTACATGGATCTGCCCGGAATTGGTGGGACTGTATAAGTAACAAACCAGTAACATTTACAGATTACCACATTGCCGTACTTAAAAGTTTTTGGAGTGAAGAGAGGCAAGATGGAATAATGCACCGTATATCTCAAGAAAAGTATTGCACTTCAAAAGGAGAAACTCACACCCAGTTTTTCTTGCGGCAAGTGTCTTTGTTAAAATCATTGAATGCTTTCTATTTATCAGAGGGACAGATTATTCAGACAATAAGGTACAATATGCCTCTCCACATACAACAATTAACGATGGGCTGCCGCAACTGTGGAATTGATGAGATGGTAGATTTACTAACTGTTATAGATTTTGGCATGCAGACAAAGGAAAAAGAATTGACACACCCAAAATACAGATGGCGGCTGTCAGGATCTGCTATGATGATGATCAAAACATACAGCAATTCCAGAAAAATATGAGTCCTATAATTTATATACCTCAGATAGAACTCCAGGATGAAACAGAAGAAATTATTGAGGGAAATGAAAGAGTGGCATCAGCATTTATGTGCGAACTGGAAGATGATCACAGACCACCACTCTCAGAGTGCCCTACAATTAAAGCACTGTTAGATGTCCCAATTACAGCTTTAATAGACATTGGCAGTCAAGTGTCACTGGTGTCAAAAGAATGGTGGAATGCAACAGTAGGAACTCTTGTACTACCGATCTCACCGAGAAAATCTTATGCTATATTAGTAAATGGAGAAAAAGCCAACATAGGAACACATCGTTTGGGACTGGATATTAAAGATAGGAGCAACAAATGTAAATCATATATTTCAGATAATGCCAGATTTGATTTATGATGTACTGTTAGGGTCAGACTTCTTAGAAAGACATGACTCAGGAATAAACTATAGGGAAAGTAAGTTTACATTTTACAACAACAAGTTAGATTTTCACAAATGTAAAACCCAAGAGACAACCAATTTAAGCTGCATACAGGAACTAACTAATCTTGAACGAACAGAAAATGAAACAAAAGGCCAGATGGAATTAGAGATAGTAGGACAGAGCATACCTCACCTTGCCTTCAAGCATTTTACTCATCAATTTAATGATCACGAGATATTTCCAAAACGCACCACAGCAGGTCAGGCAAAACAAACTACTTTATCAAGTGGCAGCACAGTTCTAGGTTTGAAACCACATTTACCCATACCAAAATCACTGACCAAGGGATTTAACCATGAGCCAGTTTCATCATCAGAACACATAAGAGGGAAACAGCTAAAGAACAGAGCACCATTAATAAGGAATTTTAACTTGACTTCTAGCAAAAGAATTGATAGAAGACATGGTAATAAAGTGGACACAGCTCAGAGAGCTAATAACAAGGCCATTGAAAAAAAAATAGTTTAAATAGAGTGCTCCATTGAAAAGTAATTTTTTTTACAAGATCCCCAAGGTATGACCAGGACACATCATATGGATAATGAAATCATATTATAGGCTTTCGGTTTTTTTTTTGTGTGTATGTTTAGTAAATATTGGCATTGTTATAATATATTAATTAATATTATTATATACTTCTCTTTTAATATATATGTATATATAATTTATAAATCAGTATTATGATAAACTTTCAGTTTTTTTTTTTTATTAATATAATCTATTTATCAGTATTATTATAAACTTTCAGTTTGTTTTTATAAACTGCACATATCAGTATTATTTCATGTAAATACACTAATATTCTGTATAATAGGAGCGCTCTTTCCGGATCACTCTGCTTCTCACTGCAAAACCGTAGCTTTAGTCATTTTTTTTTATTTGTTTATTTTTAATGGGTTCTAGGAATATGAAGCTGTGCATATATATATATATGCTGGCTTCATCATTCACTGTGGACTAACTAAGACCCTAAGTCCTATCACAGCGAATGTATGTTTATTTTTCAAACTAAATTTATCGTTTTCTCAAATAGTTGCCTAAATTAAAGAAGGAATTGTGTTAAAGAGAAAAGATTTAATAAAATAAAATATAGAAGGTTAAAATTATAATTGCAACTATTTTTAAAATATATTTGGTAGAATTCGATAAGATAAAAATTTTCTTAATTAAATAGAATCCATTAAGAAAGGGAATTAATTAATAAAACATTTTCTGAATTAGATAAAAAAAAAAAGATAACAGGAAAATTTGAAACAATGGGCATGATTCGCTACTAATTAGCAGATTAAAAACATAATAGGAAAAAGGGTATAAATAAAGAACTTTTCTTTTGTTCTTGGTCTTATGCTTGCGGGTAACCGGTGCTGAAGGTCAGAGAGAAATCTTAAGAATTTTGTTGGAAGAAATTTTGCTGAAAGATTGGACAATATAGCGAACTCTTGCTTGCTGTACTTACTTCAAGATGCACTCTATTCTTTCAGCATATAAATAAAAAAATCCAGAAATGTGTTGCTCTGCAAAAATGCAGGGGTAACTTCTTTGCCTTCGCTCTCCTGAGCTGTTTCTGAGGCTGGAGTCGTAATCATGTAAGCCAGCGAGAGAACTAAAGTATCTGCCCTGTATCTGTGAAAATCTGCCCTCAAAAACATGGAAAAACAAATTTGAAGAACCGAGAAGACCTGCGGGGAAACATCAAATGAACTCATTTTGACTCACCCATCTAGTTACCGGTAACGTTCCCATAAATTATTAAAATATCTTTGTAATTTGCAAATTCAATCTATATTTATGCTTTTCTATATATATATATGTTTTTTTTTAATCTATGTATTCAAGTCTTGTGAAATTATATTTCATTAATTGCTTTCTTTTTTTTTTTAAATACTTTAATGGGTGGTAGGGTTATTACATATAATGGCGGCGGTAATTCTTATTAATTTAATTGAAAAATGCTTCGTTTAACTTTCCGCCATTATACTCCCATAATTAAGTTATTTATTTTATATAAATATTTATTTAGAAAGAAAAGGAAGCAAATCATAAAAAGTGCAAAACTCTATTTTAAAATCAAGGATATATGGAATATTTTCCTAGGAAAGATGACCTATTATATATGCTTGTATGTATCTCTGCAACAATATTCAATAGATTTAATAATCTATAGTTATTCTACAGACCATACAAATATATATATATATATTTTCCTTAAATTTTTAAATTTGCTATGTTTACATAATCGTGTGATCAGCACAGGTCATTACTGTGGTTAAAAAAATCCATTTACTTACTTTTTTTTGAAAAAAATGAAACTATTTTTATTAAATCTAGAATTAATCAAAGTAATATTATATTTATGATCAATGATAATTATTTCAATAAATATCTTTCACATTTAAAAAACTCAACTTCTTTAAATTTATATCTAGTATGTATAAATTGTTTTATTGTATTATAATTTGTATGTTTTTGAAGCTTTTAAAGTTGCTATCTAAAATTTTTTTCCAAATTAAATTTGGGTATTTACCTTAAAAGAGAGTGAAAAAGAAGAAATAAGAGTATACAAACAATTTATGAACAGAATTTGAAAGGTAGAATAAATCTTGTAGTACTAGGAATGTATTTCAGATATCTAAAAAATTTCAAGATTGTTTATGATAAAAAGATAAAACTGGTAGGCTTCTGATAGATCCAGAAGAGATAGTTGATTGATGGAGATTTGTGAAGCTGTATACAATGTAACATGATAGTGCTTGATTTTTAAATATAGAATATGAACTGCCATTAAAAAGTAAAGTAGTAAGAGGAATATTGAGAATTTCTAGTGAATATTGCCAGGTCTAAATAATGTATTAATAGAGTTATTAAAAGAAAGGAAACTTATTTGTAGATAGTTAATCTTGGCTGCATGTAATGCAATATATATATATTATTTTTTTGAATGTTTTATTGTGAATACATTATCATCATCATAATTTAAGTTTAATTCAATGGTTAAAATTGCTAACAAAGAGAATTCACATAATTATGACCAGAAAGTACATGGTGAAATATTTGAATATATACATTGTTTTTGGTTGCAAAATCTATGCCATCACATAAACAATTGTTTTTTCAATATGATAATCATTGTAGGTCAAATTACAGAGTTTTGTCAAAAAAAAAAAAAAAATAGTTACATTTTGCAAGTGATAAAACATTTTATTTTTTAATTTTTGTAGAAAATCTAAATTTTGCAGGTATAGGGCCTGGCTCTGGTTATATTCATAATTTTTGTATAAATAAACTGTTTCGGATTGTAAAATAGCTATATTTTTATCTGTATTATATTTATCATTTTTATGTTTAAAATTTTTAATAACTGATGACTTTTATATTCATATTTATTGTGAATCTATAGAAATTATTTTTGTTAATTTATTCTCTTTAATGAAATATTTTAATATAATTTTATCATTATCTATATAAATCTTTACATCTAAATACTTTATTTTAAAATCAAATTATTATTTTTAATTATATATATTCAATTATTGCTTTTGTATAAAGCTATTTTATTTTATATTGTGTGATAATGGATTACATTTTTTTACATTTTTGATGATTATCTAAATCAGGTGTGCTCAATCTTCTAGAATCTAAGAGGTACTTTTTATTTTCCAAATAAATGGCGATTGATTAAATGGGGGGAAAAAGCAAAATGAATCAATTTATAAGTAAAATAGACAAATATAGTTAAAATTTTAAACAAATTTATTTAATGAGATGTTTGACGTTGAATATTATTAGCTATTTTTGAGTTATTTGGTTCGTAATTAGAAACAGCCAAACATAACAGTCATTAAGATGACTTTCGGTCATATGATTACGATATTTAGATTTTATATAGTTCATATGACAAAATGATATTCACATAAATATGTAGATGCAAAACATGAATGAAGTCTAAGATATCTATCTTTCAATAGCAGATATCTGGTAGTATACTTCAATATATCAAATTGATCATCCAATTTCAATCTAATTGTCATTTTGTAATTCAATTAGTCGCATTTCCAAGCTATATACGTCCATATTTAATACTTCTGTGATTAGTAAAGCTGGATTTTCTATATTTATTTTAGAGAATGGTGATGTGAAAAATGAAGTGATTGAACAAAGTTTTTCAAAGTCTTGAAATCTTTGTTGAAATTGCAGAATGTTTTGCAAAATATTTCCAAATTTTTGGTAATCACATATTTCTTTATGTGAACCAATTTCTTCTCTTAAATTTGCGAAATGTTTCAAATCTTTTTTATTAATTTGAGAAATCCACATTTCCAGTTTCATCTTAAATTTATCAATTGGAGGTAATCATTTCGGTTATTGTTTTGTTCTTGCAAATCTACATTTAATTCATTTAATTTTTTTTTTTTAAGTGTCATAGCATCGGTTGGGACGCAAACCCACAACCCGGGCAACTGCCTGCAAGTGCAAGTCAGTCACGCTGACCTCTCGACCAACAATGCAAGACAATAATTTAGTTGTAAGATCTGTTAAAAATGCTAGCTTTTGCAGCCACACTTTGTTAAGTAAAATCAGCGTAAGGATCTTTTCTTTTGTCCAGAAAATCTTTTATATGTGCAATAGCTTGCTGAATCTTTCTAAAACATTAGCTTTGCTCAACCATCTGACTGAATTTGGAAAACTAAGACACCATAATCTGCATCAGTACTATCTAAAAATGAGTGAAACAATCTTTGCAGTGCTTTTGCTTGAATCAAATTGATTATTTTAATACTTGTATTCATAACATCATCAAGGCTCAACATTTTACCACATGATTATTGTTGATGAATTATGCAGTGATATGGAACAAAATTAGGAAAATCAATATCTCTCTTACCAAATGTTAAAAATCCATTTTCACAACTAGTCTCAGAAGGAGCACCATCTGTTGTAATGGAAATGAGTTTCTTAAGGAGAAAATTTTCAGATAATATGAAAGCTTTAAAAACATTGTAGATGCTCTCTCCTCTGGTTTGCTTTTTTAGAGATAGAATTTTGAGAAATTCTTTCTTTACAGTCAAATCAGGAAATATTAAATATACAATTATACTAAAATGAGACATATAGCAAGTATCAGTTGACTCATCACACTGAAGTAAAAACCATGAACAATTTTCAAAATCCTGTTTTTAAGTTGTGATCTCAAATCCATTGCCATGGTTTCAACTCATCTTGTTACAGTTTGTCTGGACAGTAGTATATCTTGGATATCATCAACATTCTCCATTTTGTTTTAAAATTGTGAAATAAAACTATCGTTGCAGCCAAAAAAGCTTCTTTGAATATATCATCATCTGTAAAAGGCGTTTTGTGCTTTATAAAAGTTCAACACAAATGGAGAGATGCCATAGGTGCCTTAGTTGATTTACAACAACTTTTTTTGAGTGAAGATTGTTGTAAATTTAGAGATCTTTGTACTTTAGATTTTCTTATTATAGATTTCGGAGGAAAATCTCGATCAAAACTTGTATGTATAGTAGTAAAATGTCTTTAGATTACCTCTTTTTTGTAGCTACTGTAGAATTACACAGTAAAAAACATTTTTCTTTATACATGATGAATAAAAACTCTTTTTCCCAATCATTATCAGAATTAAATGTTTTTGCATTTTATTGCTCATTATGGGGAAAAAACCAACTTAATTTTTGCCACAAAGTAAGAATTATCAATTAAAAAACTTGTACCATATTAAATTAATACAATTTAAGTATTGCAACCATTTTTCACAATTGGAAAAAAGTTAAAAAATTATTTAAAAAAATTGAAATGTCAAAACTAGTTAATCTATTTAAACAAAAATTAAAAAAAAAACAAAATGACAAAATGAAATAAAACGATAGTAAATTTACTGAAAGTAGCTATCATTTTCTTCAATTTTTTATTATTTGATTGTTTTTTACAAACTTTTTTTCCAAAAATTTAAAATGTCAAAAAAACATGTTAGTATGATTGAATTGGCAGGGTTGGTTTTGTTTTTGACACAAAACTGTTTTATTAATTTAATGAAAGATTATAAGTACACTGTGTTCAGTTTTAATATCAGACAATCGTTCCATTTTGACATATCTATTTTGGTTATAGCATGTATTTTGTGATTCGAAAGATGGGGAAAAAATCATTGTAATTAAAGTAGTTTATAATTTTTAAAATTTTAGTTATAAATTGAATTTCACATTCAAATTAAAAAATCCAAAATTTCAATGATTATTTTTCAAAAATTTAGTTTTTAAAAATAAGATTTTTTTTTATACATATAAAATTTTATTTTTGCTTGTGTGATCGATTTAAAATTTCTCGGTGATCAACATGGCCACAAATAATAATATATAATAATGGGGTTTGAAAGTTTTAAAAATGATTATAATATTAAATCTATTTTCAAAAATAGGTTAATTTCCCTGTTTAATGGGATTTATTTAATGTTTCAGGAATATAAAAATCTTATTCTGTTAAAAATCTTATGCTAGTTTTTTTTGTCTATACTAAGATCTTAGGACAGAATGGAAGATGGAATCCATTTTTTACTTATACAATTTGCCTTGACAATATGTTGCAGATTTATGGTGTCAATAAGCTTGAGTTGTTATCATGTGATTAAATTTATGAACTGTTTAACTTTGTGCAAAATGAGGTTTATATGTGTGTATATAGTAGAATTTTAATATTGCACTTATGAATTACTAACATTTTTATTTATATGAGGTTAATAAAACACTATTGAAAAAGTTTTTATGCATTAAAATAAATTTATATTTTGTAATGATCATTTTTTATAAAACAAATTCTTTCAATCAGTATACATACAGCAGCAGAGAATCTGTCAAATGCATGATGATAAAGGTTTTTGCAACATTTTTTTTTTTTTTTGCTCTACTCTAGCTAAAATTAGTTAATTACTCATCTACTGATCAATAATGAAACTGAGCAGGATATATTGTTAATATCCACTCCATGCCTTCTTATCATTGCAGTTACTATTACTATGTAATAATTCACATGTATAACGGTAAGAAAAGTAGAGCTGCTTTAACCTAACCTAGAGATGCAGATAGAGGGGGTTCGAACCTCACCTACTCCTCTAGATTGCTACTAAGCGACTTACTCCCCAAACCTCACTAGAATTTAATCTTAATGTATGCCCGGTGGTCAGGGAGAGAAGAGACCACGAAAAGGAATTTTTACATATATAATGATCAGATGTACATACGTATGTTACAAAAGAAAACAATACTAAGTGGTTTTATTTATAGTGAATGAAAGATAACACAAACTTTTATTATTTATATTAAAAGAATTCATACAATGTTTTATTAATAGTGTCACAGGCTATTTTCACTGCAACCGGATAGACATATTTGAAAGATCCATTGATCGTAATGATAAGAACAGACAAAATTTTACATTATCATTTCTTTCTTTAAAATATTCCAGCCAATGGAAGTGTTACGTAAAAGAAATCAAGAGAGGGAGAGATGATTCATTAACTCTGTGGTTGGAGAACATAGAAATAAATAGATGGTCAAACTCAACTAAACACTTTGGACAGGTTTAAATCACCGCCCTACTTATGATTTAAGAAGAATGATAAAGTGACTCCAGCAAGAATTTCCAGCTATAATTGAAACATTTCGATGATATTTTGAGAAAGATTTCCTAATAAATATAAATATATAAGACCATGCACAAAGGCGAGAGCATATTGTGGGCTGTGAGGCTCGAGACATATCAGTTACCAAGAGGTTAACACAAGACAGGATAGCTCTCTGTCTCTAATCTAGGTTAGAGAGAAAAATGGAACCCGTTCGCTAAACGCGTGACCCGGATTCAGGATCGGAGTTTTATTGCTTATGTCCAGTTACGTACATTGAAGGGACTGAAATCGACATGAGATCAGAACATTTTATTTATTTTAAGAAGATCCAGATGTAGGTATGTTAACCTAAGCGAACTTGGCAAAAAGAAGCACTGTAATTTATGCTGAGCGGCCCAGTAGATCACCCGAGGCACGATCCCATATAAATACGGTCAACGACCTTTAAATTTAAAAAAGAAACCCTCTGCAAAATATAAATATTAAGAAAGCTCAACTATCATTGAAAATCCGCAGAAAAATAGTAACTTCCCTTTTATAAAATTCAGATCACTAAAACAAGAGGGCGGATATTTTATTGATTTAGTTGAATTTTAACCAACACACCCCAGAGTCAATACTATTTAATAATTTTTAATACATATTGTCAAAATGTACTCTCTCTTATTACTAAAATATAAATGCGAACGTTTTACATTGACTAAAATATACAAGCATTTGATAAGGATCTTTCTTTTATATATATATAAAACTAAGTTAAAGTTTGGAAAGTTTTATAATAGAATATTTAGCAATTTAAATCTTGATTTTAAAATAGTTTTGCACTTTCTATGATTTGCTTCCTTTTCTTTCTAAATAAATATTTATATAAAATAAATAACTTAATTACGGGAGTATAATGGCGGAAAGTTAAACGAAGTATTTTTCAATTAAATTAATAAGAACTATGGCCGCCATTATATATAATAACCCCTCCCATTACGATATAAAAAAAAAGAAAAGAAAGCAATTAATGAAATATAATTTCACAAGATTCGAATACATAGATTTAAAAATCATATATATATATAGAAAAGCATAAATATACATTGAAATTGCAAATTACAAAGATATTTTAATAATTTATGGGATCGTTACCGGTAACTAGATGAGTGGGTCAAAATGAGTTCATTTGATGTTTCCCCGCAGGTCTTTTCGGTTCTTCAAATTTGTTTTTCCACGTTTTTGAGGGCAGATTTTCACGGATACAGGGCAGATAGTTTTGTTCTCTGGCTGGCTTACATGATTACGACTCCTGCATCAGGAACAGCTCAGGAGAGTGAAGGCAAAGAAGTTACCCCTGCATTTTTGCAGAGCAACACATTTCTGGATTCTTTTATTTATATGCTGAAAGAATAGAGTGCAGCTTGAAGTAAGTACAGCAAGCAAGAGTTAGCTATATTGTCCAATCTTTCAGCAAAATTTCTTCCAACAAAATTCTTAAGATTTCTTTCTGACCTTCAGCGCAGGTTACCAGCAAGCATAAGACCAAGAACAAAAGAAAAGTTCTTTATTTATACCCTTTTTCCATTATGTTTTTAATCTGCTAATTAGTAGCGAATCATGCCCGTTGTTTCAAATTTTTCCTGTTATCTATTTTTATCTAATTCAGAAAAATGTTTTACTAATTAAATTCCTTTTCTTAATGGATTCTATTTAATTAAGAAATTCATCGAATTCTACCAAATATATTTTAAAAATAATTGCAATTATAATTTTAACTTTCTATATTTTATTTTATTAAATCTTTTAATTTAGGCAACTATTTGAGAAAACGATAAATTTAGTTTGAAAAAGGAACATATCTTCACTGTGGTTGGACTTAGGGTCTTAGTTAGTCCACAGTGAATGGTGAAGCCAGCATATATATTTTTATATATATATGCACAGCTTCACATGATTCCTGGCCATGGATAGGTTGCTTATCTACATGCATTATCTAGCATGGTGAGTTTATGGGCTTTTATCTCTGAGAACTGTTTTCTTTCTCAGATGCCTAAATTGTTAACTGACACAAGAAGTGACAGAATGAATGTGTAAATGTGTGTGTGTGTTCATTTTTTATTTTATTTACATTCATGACAAACAAATTAGATTCCCTTTCTTAAGGTTACAAAGTCATCTTTCAAGGCAGATTTAATGGCTGAAGGCAGAAAGTGCTGAAATTCCTCAGATTCCTAGTTTAGACTGCCATTTGATGATAATCTTTTATTTATCTACCTACAACTGTAGATCATTTTCAGACAAAGAAATATTGCTTGAATTGGATGAAACACTATCTAATATTAAATGTGTCTGTTGAACTTTATTAAATTAAAAGAAAGAGTTAAAAGACCATAGATTTGAAAAATTATTACCAATGTTATTATAAAAGCACACAAGGGGAATGAGATTTATTATAAATAGAAATTGAAGCGAAGCATTATAACTATTAATGGTAAAACAGATTAATTCAGTAAATTGAAGATACCAAATGTAGACCAATCAAGCTTCTGCTCCAATAAGTTCTCATTTTGATGAAGAATTCGATTTATGCAGAATGCTTTTGATTTCATCAAACAATATTTAAAATATTAAAATAGGAAAATAATTGAAAAATTAAAGTGCAGAAGGTAAAGTAGGATGTGGATAATGAAATAGACTTAGAGTTTGCAGGGAGGAAAAAAATCTGCAAATGATTTTTTTTTTTTTAAAAAAAAAAATTCAGACGGGAGCATATTATGACTAACAGTAAAATGAAATATATTTTATATATTCAATATTGATTTAAGATACAGGTTAATATGAAGTTAAAAGACGAATACTAGATAAGAAAGTCAATAATAACAGTTGCTAGTTCTAACTTTCAGAAATTTAAGCTTGAACTCGCAAAACATTTCACTTATTAACAGACTTCAATGATTGACCAGATTTGAATGAATTCAGTAAGAATAACTACAATATATATATATATAATTTATCTGCAACCAAGGCAATGCATGAATAAAAATAGGAATATGAACACATTTAAGAATAATGCACTGAAAAAATTGAATATTTAGAATTGTATAAGATATTTTGTAAAAAGGATTAATGCTAATACAGTATAAGGAATTGATTGTGAAAGTTATAGAAGAAAACGAAAGTTTCAAAAGTATAAACCAATATATTGCTATTGGAAAGAAATTGTTTCTACAATAATAAGAAAAGATAGTACTAAAAACATAAGATAACACTTGAAGTGTATGGAATTATTTCTACAAAATGCTATACAATAGTAATGAAACAAAATAAAACTTTTCCTAAAATATTAAGAATTATGAATGAAAAGTGAGACTTGGAATTAAATCTTTAGAAGAATAAATTAGAATTGTCTTCGATGTTTTAAAAAAAGAGTTGTAAAAATTGACAAATCTGTGTATATCAAAATGTGCAAATGAAAAAGATCAGATACTTGGAAGAATGTAGTCGTAATATTGATAGGTAGGGAAAGTGAAAGGGAAGATTTTGAAATTATAGATTATTAATTTTCTGTGAGTTTTGTTCTAAATTTTTATCAGGATTGTTGTTTTGAATAGTTTAGTGCAGTAATAGTAGTCAAATAAACAACTGACAAGTCATGGATTACAGCTTAACTCTACTATTTCTAACGTACAAACAATATATAATCTGAGTGACAAATTTTGATTACCTTTCTTTTTATTTTTACAAAGATTTTACATCTTGTTTACAGAGAATTTTGGATTCACACTAATCAAAAGAACAAACTGGATTTAAAAGTTCTTGTAGTCAATCATGTCTGATTATTAAAAGAGAAATTATAGAAAGGACTACTGAGTGTGAATTGACATTTTGCATTGGATTTGTAGATTACAAATAAGACATTTCATTCCATAAACATTCTCCATGCTGATAAAAGCTTTGGAATATCAAGCATAGATTTAGGATATTGCCATATAGCAGTGATTAGATTACATGGTGATACTAAAAAGATCAGCATTTATAAGGTTATGTAACAATGATGCCATATCCCCAAATCTTTTTATAGTAGTCGTGGAAGTAATTTGGGGATTAAAATAGAAAGCTAAAAGAGTAAAAGTAAATGAAGATTATTTAAGTCATCTATATTTTAAAGATGATATGATAATTTTTATAAATAATTCTTTAGGACTTCTAGAAATTTACAAAAAGTATCAGATGAAAGCAAAAAAGTAGGACTAAAGATAAATGACAAAAAGAAAACAAAAAAAAACCAACAACCTCAAAGTAATGTTTTGTGACTTTAATGAATTAAAAATGTTAACATTAAAAATAGTATGGTCAGATTATAAATATAGAGAAAAACATAATACATTTAGTAGAAATAAGTTAAAATTGAAAGGAAATATACATTTGAAAAGATTTTTAATAAATGTATTTTACCAATGCTTACTTATGAATCTAAGACTCGAATGCATAATAGAAGTATAAATATAGTGACTTAGATTATACAGCGAATTACAGAAAGATGTATCTTGTAATAATAAGGAGAAATCAAAATTAAAATACATGAATGAAAGAAGAAATATCTCTGATATCAGTGAAAGAATGAAGAGGCTGAAATGAAGTTGAGCTGAATATGAGGCTAGAAAAAACATTTTATTTCATTATATTATAAAGGGAGTAAAGAAGTTTGGGAGAGAAGACAGCCTATGAATCAGAGAAATTGAACTAATAATAGTTTGAAAATGATAATGTGGAATTGGTTGCTTGCTTACAAATATATTTTTTTTCTTAATTTTCAATTAATTTGAAATAATGAGTTTTAATTCTTAAGACATCAAATTTTTATAATTTGAATGCAGTATACAGTATTCAGTAAAAATGTTTATTTTACTTTCTATGATTGTTTTTATTTCATTAAAAATGTTCCTTCCAATTTCAAAAAAATGTCTATACGTACAATTAATATTTTTTTTTTGTAATTTTTTTTTAGGGACCAAGATAATGCTTCTAATCCAAGTACAGGAACTACTCTTATTATAGATGGTATTCTAAGGGAAATTGTTGCCTTGGAAACTTTATTAAGTAATATTTTATCAAGGCGTTTTAATGGTGAAGAATTTTTACAAAAAATAAATCAGTTAAGGTAGGCTATTTATAATATGAAGTAAACTTAAAGAATGTCAGCATAATCATATATTAAATATTTATTTTTCTTTTGCATAATAAAAATTATATACTGTGTATTACTTTGTTTGCTCTTATTTTGTAATAATACATTTTATTAAATGGCCTTAGATGTAAACACCATCAGGAACACTTAATAATCACTGGGTTTTTTTTTTTACAACCTGGATGTTAATATTAGTCGTGAATGCATGATTTTGGATAAAAATAATTAACAAGAAAAAATGGGATTATATTAAAATGAGAATTGAAGATTGTTTTTTAGTGTGTGAATTAATTAATCTAAGCTATAAGCCTTCAAAGAAAAATTGATTATAGAAATTTTTTTTTTTACTAATAAAGTTATACAATCTTATTTTGATTCACTAAAATATAGTAATATCTAGAAATTAGGTGATTTTTGATGTCAATGCAAAATAGGAGAATGAGAACTTAGAAAGAAATGGATAGTGATAATTCTCCATGATCATAACTAACATCAGTGCTATCATATGCCATCTATAGTAATCTTGAATAATACTAAATGGTAGTACATTTAAATCCTCATCTCTGGACCAGTTTCTAAATTTTATCTTTATTAATGATGAATTTGAACCCCAAATTCTCACTGATAAAAGCAAAATTAAAAAATTGATTTGGGAATGAGGATTGAAATACATTATTGTCTAGTAATCATTAATTATTCAAACTTACCATAGATGGCTCTATAATAGAACTGCTTTTGTTTTATAATCTTTCATTAAGATTTAATAGCAAAAAAAAAAAAAAATTAACAAATAGGTAGGCAGCAGAATTTTTAATTCTATAAAAAAAGTTGATGATATTAGATTTTTCTGCTGATAATGAAATTAATCTTTAATTGTGGAATTAAAATAAATAGTAATCAATAGAACAAAATATTTGATACTGTAAGTTTAGGATCAAGTTTGTCATATTGATAAAAATAAAGCAACTTATAAATAGTCTAATGTTAATGCAAAGGCCTCTCCAATCATAGCAAGGGCTATTGGAGCTTTCCATGATTCTTTGGTGTTTAAAAAAGAACAGTAAATGTGAAGGCATTAATTTTCACACTAACTCGAGAAGCAAACTCGTATTCCTACTATTCCAGTTCTGCATATACTATAAGTTTGAGCAGTGAGTGAATGTTAGGTAGTAATGCTTTTTAAATCTCTATCTAGTGCAGTTCTATCCATATCAAATTTGTTTCTAGTTTATGGCTTTTATCAGTGAGGAGGTTGATCTTGGATCTAATGCACTTTTCAGCCAGCATCTATCTTTGCTAGGATTTGTATTTTTAAACTGCCAATCTGAAATTCAAAAATGTCTTAATATTTTGAATTCAAGTCAACTTGCTTAAATAGTCATATAGGTATGATATTAATTCAATATCTGTTATAAAACCGAACTAACATTATATGATTCCAACTTACGAAATGCTTTTCACAATGCATATGATGAAGATCATTAACTAGAAACTAGTGTAGAGATATGGATAAGATGGAAATAGATAGACATTTTATAAGCAATCATGTTTAGCATATATTGATCGCTTAAACTTTAAGTAGGTAGCAGAAATGAATTGGAATAAATATGAATTTTTTTCTTGAAAAACATTGTGTAAGCAGGCCATACGATGTTTCTTCATTTTGCCCTATAGATTGAATCAATTAGATATCCATTTTTTGATGATTTGTTGGGACGCAAAAAAAATTTTCATACTTTATTTAACCCAGATTTAAATTAGATTGTATCATTATAGTAAAATTTATATTCTTTCATAGTAAACTGCAATCAGATTTTCTCTATAGTTTTTTACATTAGTAATTAAACAACAGGTATGAAGTTAATTCTATAAAATGTGTATCTTATATTTTGCATGCAATATGGATTAAATGATTTTATCCTTATATTCACATTGAATTTTAGGAAATATATATTTTCATGTGTTTTGTTTTATATCATACTTTATTAAACCTATTTTTCAAAAAGTAAGAAAAAAACTTATAAAAATTTAAAATACATATGTAAAATATGCTACATATATTATTAACATTATGTTTTTCAATTGTGTAACTTTCTTTATAATGTATATTATCTTCTAGGTTGGATTCAGGTAGCCAAAAATTTGGATTCAACTATCTAAAAATTTATGTTCATATGTACTACAATTTTACTATTTAGATTTGATATATCAAGGGTGAGATGATTATCCATTAAATCAAATATTTACTCTATCCTAATATACATATTTTATTTATACTATAATATGTAATGTGATGTGATCTAAAGTGGTCTATTCTTAAATGAAAACAGAAGTTCCCGTGTTTAGTTCATTTGTCCAGAGACAGTTAATTTTGAAAATGGTATATAACTCACACATCTATTACGATCACAGCCTTTTAATCTATAATCATTAAATCATTTTTCCAATGTTAACACAATTTTTTCTTTTCCTATCTCATTTTAGTAGAAGTTGTTTTGTTAGTTCTAATATCATGTTCTTATATTCCACATTTTTATTTTAAAAATCTAAAAAAATTCTAAAATCTCTTCATCTTTTATTTTTGTTACTTTTACATTTTCCCCATTTTTATTATAATTTATTCTGATCTTTTAACATTCTACATGTCAATGTATGTCTGTATAAATTACTTGGCATGAAATGACAATAAGCATCTTTTAGTGTTATTATACATTCTTTATATTTTAAAATAATAAATTACTTACAAAAAATATAAAACTTATAAAAAATATATAGCTAAGTAAGGACATATAAATCTAAGATTAAATATGTTTCCATCAAAAATAAATAATATTCCATACACCGATATATATACACACACATAAATTAACTAAACAACTGTATTTATATAAAAGAATAAGTAAATAAATCTAAGCGATTAAATATATTTCAATCAAAAATAAAATAATATTCCTTCACTACGCATATACATTATACATATCAATTAAGAAAATATTTGTATTTATAAAATAATAAAATCTTACTTGCCAGGGAGGTGTATGATAAGCTTAACTACACTGAATGATTTTCCTTTTTTTTTAAACATTTAATTCACAAGTGTTACTGATTTTTCTTTCTCTTTTTTTTTTCTCTTTGAAACTGATGAAAAGCTCAGGGCTTCAAATATCTCCCTCGTGCAAGAATACAAAACAGAGTTTATGGTGTTATAAGGATTTTATTTGGATATCTTCACTGTATCTCTTAAAGAGATAAGCATTGGTGGTCAACTGTCAGAAACTGGATCACATAATGATTGTGAGCAGAGCCAGAATACTTGGGAAACATTTCTCCTCTATTTGATTACTTGAGTAGAATTATACATCATCATTCTAGTAGTGGGGTAATTTTAAATTGGCAGTACACGCTATAACAATTTTGATTGTCTAGGGTTGATTTTTGTCTCCCTTTTTAATAAGCTGTATTTATACAATTCTGATGCCATCATGAGAGTCTTTCAGATTTGGGGCTTCAACTAAACTTTTTTTTTGAGAAGTATATATGCCTAAAGAAACAGCTTTTCAAATCACTCTTTCTTTCATGGCTTGCCTTTTCTCTCTGAAAAAAATGATCTGACTAGATATTTGTTTTAAAACCCTATTTATAATCCCTCACATGAAAAAAAAAAAGCTGAATCATCCCAGCTGGATTCATTTTTATTTATATATTTTTTTTAATTTAATCGTCAGATAGAATGATAATAATGTTATGAGAAACAAAAATCATCTAATCAATATAAAAAAACAACAACACACTTTTGGGATCTCTGCAACTTTGCTAAGAGAAAAACAAAAATTTTTTTTTTTCAAAAAAATACAAAATATATAAAAATTCTTTAACAAGTATATCTTTTAAATTTAATTAAATTCTATCTTTGTAAGATAAAAACAAAACTTAATTATAGACTGAATATTGATACAATAAAAAAAAATACTAAAACTTTTTTCTTTGTAAATCACAAAAAAAAAAAATGAAATAAAATTTTGATTGCACATGCATGCACACACTAATGTTTATAGACATATCACTAAACATCACATGATCACTATTCCTTATGCTTACACAAGCCATTAAAACAGAGCAAAACTCTTCATACAGTAGTGCTGCCCAATAATCGATGGATGCAAGAAGGTTTGTCATAAAATCCCTATCTAATGTCTACTCATCAAATATCCCTGACTAGTTTCTAGTTATGGCTTTCATCACTGAGGAGCCTTGGATTTGAGAGCATTGCAACTAGATCTTAGTTTCTGGTGAAACTCTCCAACAGCCACTTTTTATCTTTTTAATTAACTATACAGCTACAAGTCCAAAATGAAAACACAATAATGTTTTCACTTCAAACTCATTAACTTGTATAGTCATATGAATCTGAACCCAGTTAAGTATTTATACATTTTGGTGTCTTTAGTTCTTTAATAACAGCAGTTACCATTATTCTCTTTGGCAGGATTGGTATTAAAATACTAAATATTACATGATCACCATTCCCTATGCTTACACAAGTTGTTACAATAGGGCAAATTCTCCATACAATAATGCCAACCAGTGTAAGTCAGAATAATCAACAATGGATGCAAGAAGATTTGTTTATAAAATTCCTATCTAGTACCTTGAAGTAGTGCCAAATATTGCAAGCCAGAATAATCAATGGATACAAGAAGATTTGTGCCTAAAATCCCTATCTAATAGGCATTAGATAGGAATTTTATACACAAATCTTGCGTCCATTGATTATTCTGACTTGCACTGGTTGGCATTGCTGTAGGGAAAGTTTGCCTCTGTTTAACAGCTTGTGTAAGCATAGGTAATGGAGATGGTTTAATACTAATCCTGCCAAATAAGATAATGGCGACTGCAGTTATTAAAGAATCAAAGACACCAAAATGTATAGATGCTTAAGTGGGATTCAGATCTATATTGCTACCCAAGTTAATGAGCTTGAATTGAAAACATTATTGGGTTTTTATTCTGGACTCATAGTTTTATAGTTAACTAAAAGGGTAAAAGGTGGCTGATAAGGTTTAGGTTCAGTGCTTTCAAATCCAAGGCTCCACACTGATGAAAGCCACAGGCTATAAACTAGCCTGGAGATATTGGATGAATTGTCACTAGGTCGATTTTATACACAAACTTTTTTGCATCATTGATTATTCTGGCTTGCACTGGGTGACACTATTATATGGAGAATTTTGCCCCTGTCTGTAGTTATATATACTTATATTTTGCTAACATAAGCAATTTATGCAAAGGGCATCATCATCATGTCTGCAACAGTGCCTTTACTATTCTGCTACCTATACGTGGGCACATACATTGCACACTGTGCCAGTATGTTACTGGTCCTGTTTGAAACCAATTTCACACTTATCTTCCACTCATTTTATAGCCATCAATTAGTATTTATAAATATCTTTGTGTGAATGTTTTTAATTATTAATTTTCCACCTCAAATCTATTATCTTATATTTACAAGAGTTCTTCACAATCTATTTCTGTTCATTCTTTCATAAGGCTTTTTTATGTGTAAAAATTCAGTAAATAGTGATTTAAACCACTAAACATCAAATGATCACCATCTCTTATGTTAGCACATAACTGTTATTAAACAGGCAAAACTTTCCATACAGTAGTGCCATCCTGTGCCAACCAGAGTAATCCATGGATGCCAGAAGGCTTGTGCATAAAATCCCCATCTAGTGCCTACTCGTCCAATATCCCCAGACTAGTTTCTGGCTTATGGCCTTTGTCATTGAGGAGCCTTGGATCTAAGAGCACTGCACGTAGATCTTAGGATCTAAAGCAACCCTCCAGCAGCCACCTTTTTATCTCTACTTAACTACAAAACTATGAGAATGAAATTGAAAACACAATATTTTCAATCTAAGCTCAATAGCTTATATAGTCATTTGGGTCTGAATTCAGTTAAGCACCCATACATTTTGGTGTCTTTGGCTCTTTAACAACCATAGCCACCACTATACTATTAAGCAGGATTGGTGTTAAACCACTACACATCACATCTCTTATGCTAGCACATAATTGTTATTAAACAGGCAAAACTTTCCATACAGTAGTACCACCCTGTGCCAACCAGAGTAGTCAATGGATGCCAGAATGCTTGTGCATAAAATCCCCATCTGGCTTGTGGCCTTCGTCAGTGAGGAACCTTGGATCTGAGAGCCAGAAATTAGTCTGGGGATATTGGATGAGTAGGCACTAGATGAGGATTTTATGCACAAATCTTCTGGCTTCCATTGATTACTCTGGTTGGCACAGGGTGGCACTACTGTATGGAGAGTTTTGCCTGTTTAAATAGTAATTTCTTACCTAATAACATATGTTAGTAACACTATCCAAATTCTGGCTCAAGTGTAAACTTCCATCATGTATATTATTCACATTCCAGTTTGCATTTACTTTCTCACAATCTTTTTCAATAATGCTCTACTCACATTCTCCATTCCATTAATTTCATTACAATTATCACTTGCATTATCTACTATTATTTTCCATTTTTTTTTTTTTTAAATCCCAGGCAAATATTTCTGATTATTCTTATTTCACTGCTTGATATTTTTCTTTCCAATATCTAAACAAATTATTTCAACATCTGTTTTTCTCTAGACCTCATTTTTCATCATAGTCACACCTGTTTATCCTCTTCCAATCACATATCTGAACATACACTGCTTCATCTGTTCAGCTATTACATTATTATTTTTATTATAAAAACCTCCAACCTTCTTCATTTATTTATATTTCTAGTCTCTTTTGAATTTATGAAATCAATGCAGTCATCCTTAGGTATCGTATATATATATATATAGTTTCTTTTTCTACTCTTACATTGCTTTCTTCTTACATATTTTCTCTTATAAACATGTCCTTCTTTTCTTTTTCTACCTATTTGTCTTACTCTTCCACCCTTTTTTAGTTTAATGGATATTCAAATTTATTGTAAATTAGCTTTCCTTCTCTAACTCATTTTTTTTTATATAAATCCAATATCTGTAAAAAAAGTCAAGCTATTTTCACATAAACATTTTAATTTCAAACCTTGTGTAAGTTTATCTCAATATGAGGTCTTGGCAATACCTCCATCACTTTTACTTACCCATTCATTTTCTTAACACAATAATTTCTTTAAACTATCTTAATGTTCAGTATGAATTAGAACTTTTAAGTTCATTGGGAAATATCCTGAATTATAAACTAGAAAAATTCAAAATTCACTAGACTTGTCCTAAGAGAATCCTTTCGTCAGCTGTGCCAAATCCTTAAACATAAATCACAAATAGGTTTGATTGTTGTTTCGATTAAGCAGATTTTATTTTCTTATTTGAAAATTTGAAAATAAAGCAGGCATGGTTGTGAAACACGATGCTTTTTATTGTAACTAAGCAATATAATATTCTGGATAGATAGGAATTATCAGGGCTGCAACATTGATAGGAGGTGCTTTTGTGCAAATTAAATTTCAGTGCTCCCATCCCATGAAATAAAATTCGTTAATTAAAACAAAATGAATTGTATAATTAAAAAATTATAATTATTTACACTTTTTATGTACATACTAACTCTCTTGGCCCCAGTAGCTACAAAATAACTTTTAGAAATTTTTTCTCCACATGCTGAGTAATGATAATATGATTCTGAAATTTACTTTCACATTCATCTTTAGGAAAATCTTTATTAACTACCTAATAGAATTTTTAACTAATTTTTATCTGATATACATATATATTCTTATACGTATAAGTAAATTCCATGTTTAGTTTCCTACTTTTCCATCTACATAGCCCCATTAGCTTTATTAAAAACATGATAATGTTGAGGTGACTTGTAGAAACCGTATATGGTTTATTACTTACAACAAAGGACCAATTATTTGCGAAATGATGTCCAATGGTGTCTTCTGCTTTGCATCCAAAATTTGGATGATCTTGCCAGCTTTGTCTATAAACATGAAGAATAAAGACCAGATCTTTTTTTTTATTCTGTATATATTAGCTTCTTTCCATTATCTTTTTTGGAATACAAAAGTTATAACTGATGGTAGCAGAAGTTAGGTAAACATTAATCTCCATGTAAATTAATTTTTAAAAATAGTTCTTGTTTATTTCAAAATCTATTAGATATTTTTTATTCAATACAGAAGTTCTTGCATAATATATTTAAATTATTCTTTAATTTTCATGTTATTCCACTGTTAATAACTTAATCATATTATACATACTATATTTTATTATATACATATACAATTTGTCATTTAAAATTTTTATATTTACATTGTTTATTCAACAAATTTTTAGTCACCATTAGCAAACATTTGCACTTTATTTTGATGTTAGCTTATGATGGGTAATTGTAAAAAAAAAAAAATCAGACACTTGGTTTGTTCCACGATAACAAATGTTTTAAACATTTTCCCAATAGTGCGACTATATAGAAAAGCTTTATAATGATGATTATTAAATAATGTAATATTGATATAATGAAATTTATTAAGAATGGTATTTTTTTTAAAAATTGTATTTTTTTGCTGTTTCTGTTTTTCTTGAATTTGAACTATGTGCAACCAAAAACAATAATTTTCGAATATTTTTGGTTAATATTCTGGATCAATTATGAGTTTTTAGCTAGATAACAACTCCCATGACAGTCCAAATCCAAGGGAAAGCAGATTCATAAAACATATAAAAAATAATATCGATATTCAAAAAATAAAAAATTATCAGGATTAAAAACTATTAAAAAACATTCAAGATAGTATTGGAATAGATCCCAGTATCCCATCTTCCAGTGTCTGATACTCACTATACCAAATACTCTACATTGGGGATTGTAAAGTATGACTGATAAAGATAATTACCTATTATAAAACTGTTGTTCAACATACTGCAGAATTATTATAATTATTATGAGGCAATATTTTTTAAATAAATTTATTTTTAAATAAATTATTGATAGTAATGTATTATTTTTTTTATAAAAGTTAGGATATTTAAATAAACATGATTTTGGAATATAAATATTTCATTGAATAATTATCGTGGTGACATAAGTGTCTGTCTATTAGTTCAATGGTAGAGTATATATAATACGTAATATATTTTGAACACTTGTCACAAGACTAAGTAAAAAAGCAATTCTCTCATATTTACTTAAAAAAATTTACAATGAGAACATATTTCTAACCATGGAATGATTCAGAAGTCTAAATGTTTTCATTTACATATAAATTTTATTAATTATCGGAATGATATGACAACATTCCTGATGAAGCATCTTTGTATCATGCAGAATCTGCACACCCACATATAGTCACCCTCAGAATGATTATATTTATATGTATTTATAAAGCAAGTGTTTTTACTTTATATGAAAATGTGATAAAAATTGTAATCCTTTGAAATAATTAATTCCATTTTATGTGTCTTTCATATTGAATTAAATATGCACATGGCATAATCAGTTATATAATTTAATACATTTAAGAACTACAAGCTATTGTGAATCCTTGTATTTAAGCATCCTGTGCTAGATTGTTAAAATAAGATTAAATGTTATAACTAAATTTCAAATTCTAAAGTGTGACAATATAAAGCTAATAATTCTGACATCCTTCATTAGAATTGATAGAGGATATTGATTCATAATATAACTTTCAGCTTTTTAATATATTAATATTACGTAATTGGATATATTTATGTATACATTGTAATTGATAAAATAATTTTTTTTTCCTTCTAATTAATCAACTGAGAGAGAGAGAAAAAAAAATCAAACATATATTGTCAACAAATTTTATTAGACAAAAATCAGAAACATATATGTTATTAACAAATTTAATAATACATGTTAGTATTAATAATAGACAAATTATTAGAAAAATCATATATTAAAGATGTAATATGAATGTGTGGTTGAGTGGAGATTATTAAGTATATACAGGTGGTAAATACAAATATAATTTCAATTAAAAAAAATTATAATAATCAATATTAAAAGCTATATGTTACATACAGTAATTCATTCCCTAAAAGGAAATTAATAATTTGAGAAATACAGTTGCTACAATTTTCGGTTCTTATTATTTGATTATAACCTTTTTTCTAAACCAGTCTGTATATTAGTGAATTATATAATGCTAATATATAATTATGTAACCAAATAGGTCATTAAAAGTTTTAATTTTATATAGATCAATTTTATATTCATGCTGTATAATCTTTACCTATTAGACTTTAAATCTTTAGAATAAATACTTTTTTGTGGTTTTGAATTAGAGTTATTTGTCCAAAACTTTTCATTGATAATTTCATAATTGGCTTAAGAATTAAAGTGCTATTAATTTAACTTAATTATACATGATCTTCATTTACAGTCTTCCCTTAAACATCTTGTATTTACTTGGAACTATTACTTTTTGCATTTAATCTTTTTATCAGATTCTTCTTCTTTTAATTTGGTAGCGATTGATTTTGTAGTCTACTATAATCCATTTTTTCCATAATGGTAGTCCAAAAACAATATGTATTGTCTTTGCCTGAACATCTTTACTTTTTTTTTTACCTTTTTAATCCACTGTTAGAGATTTTTTTACTGGTGTCAAACCTAAATTTGTTTTTCCAGACATTCTACTTATTCATAATTAGCCAAAAGTTAAAATAATACAATCAACTCATTTGCTTTTCTTTAAAATTACGAATGTATATATAATCAAAATTGATTTTAATATGTTATTGGGTCATTTTTAGTTTTAACATTTTCAAAATAATACTACACATAATTTCATCAACTTTAAACACTTAACACAAATAGATGAAATAATGATATTGATAATGACAGCCATGATGATACACTAGAGGTGAGTTTTGCAATGATTGTGATCAATTTTTGTTCACTAACATATCCTCATACAGAACATATTCATCTATTATTCTCTTTATGATATCCACTCTATTTATATTTATGTAAATTGATCTTACATTTCTAATTACATTTATGTATCCTTTTTTTAATTTTAATTTAAGCATACTAAAAACTATTATATATATACCTATATATTTTCCTTTATTTTACTGTTCGTTAAACACTAGCCTTTATATCTATATCTATATTGATTGACAACATTTCAGCCGGAAGATTTTTTTTCTTTATTTTTTAATGTTTTATAAACTGAATTTTATACAATAAATAGGAATTGCTCAATTTTATTTTGCTATGAGGGCGAAAGTAAGAATAAATTAATTACTTTAAGAGTTATCTTCAAGTAATTCAAAAAATAATACAGATAATATCTGATGGTCATAGTACAACATTTTGTTGATATAAAAGATTTCTTCTTTAAAATCCAAGATAGTTCTTTTGCAGTTATTGAGTAATATATTGAAATTGTTTGAATTAATTCTTTTGTTGTTATAGCAAAGTTTCTAATTGATCTATGAAATTAATAGTAAAAGAAAAGCCATTTACAAATGGAAAGAGGAATATATTTTAAGTAGAATCATTTAGTTAATTGTTAAAACTTCCAATCATTAATGTAATTTGTTATTAGATATTGACTGGTAGGAATAATGTAGTGAACAAATATATATGTTTTATATAATAGCAATTCATCATTCTATAACTGTATTAAAGAATTAATTAACTATCAGAGATATTAGAATAATATGGCTATTTATGTTTGAATACTCATTGGTTTAGTTTCTTGCCGTTTTTCCTTTATTCATGAATGAACAAACAGAGGTTTTATTTATTCAGTATATCAGATAAATTAACTATTTACTTTAATGGCTTAGAAATGTAGGTTTTAAGATTTCAAACCATCATACTGGAATTGTAGATTTTAAATGAGAATTTTATTCATTTTAAGGACTGAAACTGTAGAAAACCAAATATAGCATAATAAGTATGATAAATATTTGATCAGTAGTTATGATTTTTTATATTCAATCTCTTGTATAACGGTCGGGATGAACAGTTGCGTCTTCTGAATCTGCTGTACAGGGTGCCACCAGGCTATTCGAACCTGGAAAATTTATATAGTAGGCAGATACGTAAGTTAAAGATCCGCATTTTTACATATCTATTTTATTCCGACCGTCACCCCATGCCACTAGCTCAGGGAACAACAGAGATAATTTATAATATATAATTTTACTTAAAATATATTTTCAATATTAAAAAATAAAAGCCATTGCCAATAATAACACACAAAAAAGATTTATTAACGCACATATATAAATATTTAAAATTGAGAAATAAAATTTATCTTTACTATTCATTTTAAATTGGTTATTATTTTTTTTTTAAATTTAACTTATTATTTAAGAAAGTCCGCATAGATGGACATTTTATAAAAGTTTGTTTTATAATGTTGAGTATAGATAGGCTACATAGATTACTCAGTTAAAAACTTTTCAAAACAAACATTCAATCTCAGACTAAAAGTTCGTAACCACATCAACGTTTGCTTCCTGCTATATGAATGCAACCATGAAGGTGCTAGCATAAAACCATGCAGTCAGGAATGTGCGTCTGCTGCGTGATATTATTTGAAGAACATGATCTTTGTCCAGAACAGGAATGTGCGTCTGTCTGGCGAAGGAATCATGTATATAAAATAATTTAAAGAAGTGCTACATATGGGGGAGAGCGGGCTTACTGCTGACTTATTGTCACTATTCATAGAGCTAGAAGGATCGATGGTGCAGGAAATACGTCTGCGTCCATAGTAATGCAATGATTACATCTTTGGGTTATGCATTCAACTGGGCTTTGCCCTGTATGCTAAACACACTTCACATTACATTGATATAAACACCCATATATTCCTCCACCAGCATTGACCTAACTACGAGACAAATAGCCTGAAATTAAAACCCATTCAAAATAAACATAAATGATTAAAATATAAAGTTATTGATGGAATTGCAGAGGGAAATTTACATTAAACCCAATGGCATTTATCATAAGATGTCGCATTGACATCAATAACTTAAAAGATATACGAATAAATACATTTGGACACTCAGCATGCTGTCATATTTACCAATATCTATATATTTTAATCAAAATAATAATAATAACTAAATGTTAACGACTCTATGCAGCTATATACACCCAACTTAAATTTATTACATTTAAATAATTTAGTCAATAAATATTAATAAAAAAAAATGGAAATGATTAAATTAGCATAATCATTAATAATTGATTTTGAAATCTTAAAAGTCAGATTAAAGTTCATTTTAAAAAAATTAGGTTTAGTTGCATCTTCCGTATCTGCTGTATAGGGTGCCACTAGGCTATTCGAACTTGGAAAATTTATATAGTATGCAAATACGAAAGACACAACTGTTCATCCCGACCGTTATAATTGGCCCCAACATTATTATTGTATTAAATTACCTATATATATGTTCATAAAACAATGTATTTTATTGTTACTATAATAATTTATTTATTTTTATTCATACTAATAAAGTATATTTAATTTTGGGATTTTTATTTAGTCCTCACCCAGTGTGCCATAAGTTAAAAAAGTTTGGTAGACACTGACTTAATTAATCAGAAATCTACATTAATAATTTAAGTATTCAAATATGCTTATATTTTATCTCAAGTCAACAAGTGATTAAAAATAACAGAGAAACTGAAGTTCATTAGTGCAATATTCATTTCATGACAAATTATGAAAAACTGGTAGAAGAATCTAAAAATTTAGGTTACGCTATCATTTTAATAATCATAGCAGAAGACTTATGAAAAATAATCTAAAGATCTTTGAAGTATAGTTGTATCAAGTATAATGGTCGGGATGAACAGTTGTGTTTTCCGTATCTGTCATACAGGGTGCCACCAAGCTATTCGAACCTGGAAAATTTATATAGTAGGCAGATACGGAAGACGCAACTGTTCATCCCGACCATTATAATTGGCCCCAACATAATGGTCAGGATGAACAGTTGCGTCTTCCGTATCTGTCTACTATATAAATTTTCCAGGTTCGAATAGCCTGGTGGCACCCTGTACGACAGATACGGAAGACACAACTGTTCATCCCGACCATTATACTTGATACAACTATACTTCAAATATCTTTAGAGTATTTTTCATAAGTCTTCTGCTATGATTATTAAAATGATAGCGTAACCTAAATTTTTAGATTCTTCTACCAGTTTTTCATATTTTGTCATGAAATGAATATTGCACTAATGAACTCCAGTTTCTCCATTATTTTTAATCACTTGTTGACTTGAGATAAAATATAAGCATATTTGAATACTTAAATTATTAATGTAGATTTCTGATTAATTAAGTCAGTGTCTACCAAACTTTTTTATCTTATGGCACACTGAGTAAGGACTAAATAAAAATCCCCAAATTAAATACACTTTATTAGTATGAATAAAAATAAATAAATTTTTATTATGGTAACAATAAAATACATTGTTTTATGAACATATATATAGGTAATTTAATACAATTTGCCAAAACATGGCTCTAAAATAGATAAACATATAACTCCTTATTTACCATCTATAACCATTGCCATTTTTTTTATTTCACTTCTACAAGTGCTGAGAAATCTAATTCACAAAGATATGATGATTCAAAGAGCAGCAGATGTTTAACGGCTATAGTAGCTAATCGAAGATATTGGCTCCAAAGCCAAATCCAAAATTCTTACAATTCTAGCACAGAAAATGAGACTTTGTGCATAGGATCATTTTTCATGTCTTAAATTTTCTGCTTCTGTTAACATTAATGGCAGGTGTGTACTGTCTTGTGAAAGAATTGACGACCACTGGTACATTTGATAATCAGGTGATGGAAAATACTTAAAAAATGATACAGAGAGATTTTCTACTGTCTTCTACAATGCTGACAAAATTTTAAATTTGTTTGGAAAAGTCTCTTTGCCTTGTAAGCAATCAAGTTGTGAGTTTTTAACTTTCCTGGTCCACAGTTCTAACTTCTCGATGAAAGTCTTTAATTTGCCTGTAATTGTAATGGTATTTTCATTTGTTCTTGCAAAGTCAAATTTAAACGTTCAACTTCTCAAAAAGATTGTTGAGAAATGTTACTTGCAGCCACTAATTATCATCATTAAGAAATTCATATCCAGAATTTTTAGCATAAAGAAACATTTCAATTTGCAAAGAGATAAATCATGTA
Source organism: Epiperipatus broadwayi (assembly GCA_028023455.1). Classification (NCBI taxonomy): domain Eukaryota; kingdom Metazoa; phylum Onychophora; class Udeonychophora; order Euonychophora; family Peripatidae; genus Epiperipatus; species Epiperipatus broadwayi. Next base: position 1,110,383 of record JAQFVV010006426.1, read on the forward strand.
AGCACTTTTTCTTTTGAGAGCCTTTGCACTTTTGTATGAAGCAATAAACACTTAAAATCAGGATCCATAGTATCACATAGAGATGCAAAAAGTCTGCAACATAGAGAATGTGATTTTACATAATTCACCACTTTAACAACATGGTCCATCATCTTCAGGAGACCATCAGGTAGAGATTTTGATACCAAAACTTCGCAGTGAATCATGCAATGTACAATTTTAACTTGTGAATTTTTTTTTGTAATACATGGGCCACAAAGTCTTTTTTTTGACCCTGCATGGATGGAGCACCATCAGTTTAAATGCTAATTCAAATTTGTCACTGCATCCCTCTCAATGCAATATTTTGGTTTACTAGGTTAATGATATCTTCTGTAGTTTTTTTCCTTCAATTCATAGCAAAAGAAAAACTGACTTATGATTTTACCACCATGATGATTAGCAGAAATGAAATCAGTTGAGCTTTGTTGCTATGTCTGTACTTTCATTGATTTGTAAGGCCCACAAGTTTTCGAGTTAATTTTTTGCTTCAGTGAAATGTTTGCGGAGTTGATATCAGTGTCTATTCGAAATGTCTTGAATTTTACAAGAAATTGTTGGGCTGATCAAGGAATGGTCTTTAATTTGTTTGACAACTTCATCACTAATCATTATGCCAATGGCAATCTCCAAGGCTGGTAAAATAATGTTTTTGTCATCAGAATGTTTTTTGTTCTTTTCCAAAAGCTGGACAATCATATAACTAGTGATTTAAGCTTTTTTTGGGAATCGAGTGAAATTTCTTGTCTTTTTGATAGAATTTTAAAATTATTTTTTAATTTTTGGTTTGTCTTTATGTTGTGGATGATTATAGGAAACCATCGTTTCATTTGAGAATGTTGTTAAACAAATCATACAAAAAGGAACCGAGTTATCTTTTTCCAATAATATAAAACCATATTGGATGTAATTTTCATTATGTTTTCATTTTGATGAGATGGATTTTTTATTCTGGTGTTCATCTTGTTTGCCATGATTCTCTTTCTCATTTTTCTAAGATCTCTATAAAAATTTATTCACATTTAAAATATTTCTTCTTCATTAAAAATCAATTAAAATTAACATAAAATAATTTATGTAAATTATAAATAAATCATAAACTAAAAACTATTAGGACTACTAATACAGACAATCCCAGTTTAACTTTATTAATGCAGGAATGTAATATATTGTAGAAAACTGCTGTTCGTCATGTAATGTAATTAATTTATATTTATGGTATTTTACACTATATTTACAATTACAACTATTTTATATTAACAAATTCCTAACTAATCACTATCACTAATATTTATGTAACAAATTGTTCAATTTATTTTAACCACAATATGTGTTTTACCGAAATGATTACTGCCCTACTCTGGCTGCTGCTATTATATGTACTCAACATGGTATTGTTCCAGAACGCACTTGAACTTTGCGAATGTTCTCAGATCATTGTTTCCCGAACTACCACAGGGTGATTCACAGTGGAATAGTCTGTGGTGTCTTCGCATGTTATTTACCTATATTTTTAAATATTTCACAGCACACCTGGAATCTCGCATGGCACATTACTGTGCCATGGCACACAGTTTGGCAGATGCACTGTATCTGAATAACTACGATTTATTGGTAGAATCTATTTTGGATAGTATCTAATTTCTCATGATGATCAAATTTTTATTGGAGAATGTAGTAGTAATAATAAATCAATTAAAACTAAAATCATTTAATTTTTCTGTATTCTTTCCTTTTCTTTTTTTTCTCATTGTCTTTTCTCTTTTTCTCTTGGCTTCCTTCTCGTAATTTTGCTCTTTCCCTCTTTTTTTCCCCAGGTGTTTTGATTTAAAAATTTGAACACTTTTATATTATTTGATTCTTTTTAAATATTAAATAATGTCTTATTTTTTTATGCTATAATATTTCGAAAGGTCAGCAGGTTTCATCAACATCTTGTTTTAATAATTTTAGTAGATTGTGCCAAGGCCAATTTGGCACATGTATATAAAATAATTTTGTCTAAAAAAATTATTAAAATAAAAAAAATCTTCCGTAAAAGAGTTGAAATAAAAGTTGAAAAATAATTGATTAAAAGTGGGAAGGGTTTTTTATTAAAGTTAAACTAAAGGTTTTATAAAAAGGAAGTAAAGAGTTTATTATTATTAGTTGAAATACAATTTAAAAGGTATAAAGAAAATATATAAATCTCTTCATTTAAATTAAAGAAGAAAAATAATCTTAAAACTATTTTTGATTTTAGAATAGTAAAATATATATGTGCCTGCGAATGTAAATAAATGTAAGCTGTTAATAAGAGATATAATAAATGCGTGTTAAAATCGTATTGAAAAACACAGGAAAATAAATATTGAAATGAAATATATTTAAAAACACAGCGATGGGCTACTAAAGATATAAAAACAACACGTTTTGAAATAGCTACTACTAATTAAACAATCTTCAAAAACACGTTGTCAAAGGATTAGTTATCAATGAAATTTCGACAACACTCATTTACCGGAGGATATTAAAACAAAAAACACTTTGCAGATATAAGTAGCTAGATTTTTATCGGAGTTCAGTTTTATTCAGTCTAGTTTCCAGTGACAGTCTTGTTTCCGTTGAGATAACAGTGCAGTTTCTATTATGTATCCCAAAATAAAAATGCATTGTTGAGCAGCTTTCGGAAATATACGCTCGTGCTTCAGCCTTTTAGTCCAACAAGATCATCAAAACCTGCTTGTGAAATAATGTCTGCATAACAACTCAGAAATCCTCCGTCAAACGTTCAACTGTCTTCAAGAATAAAACCAATGGATTCGCATAAAATCTCTTCAAGTAACGTCAAAATCTAACCGGTTAGATATACTCCATCAGAAGCAGCAGAAGCAGCCGACAACAAGCAATATCCACGTTCCAAAAATCCTAGGTAAACATTTATTTATTATCATTTATACATAGTAGCCACCGCTGTAATTCGTAAAAATTCAAGATTCCAATTATATAAACTCTATAAGCATGCATAAAACGAACTATTGATGTGTGTGTTTGTGAATGTTAGATAATTTAAATGTCAAAGATTATTTTCGCTCTTTCATAAAATATATCATATTATGTTAACTTAAAATATGTGTGTTATTTATAGATTTATAAAAATGTTTATCATTAGTAAATGTTAGTTAATAAATTGTCTTTAAAATTAAACTTTATTCGTCGGTCAATTCTTTTTATCAATTCTTTTTCTATATTTTATTACTGATTAAAATTAGACTGGGCTAGTTTATGGGATGGTTTCGAGCGCTGGATTATGAGCCTACTACCCGAATACGTTAGTCCTTGGACTAGCTGGCGCCCCGGGGTTTACTCCGAAACAAATAAAGTATTTGGATAGTAGGGGTTTGAATCTAGCAGCCGAGGTGGGCCATTGTTGATAGTTAAAGCTATCAATAAGATCTCCCATTTTGCTCGAACGTGCTGGCTCATTCACGTAACATTTATAAGATTATAAATGTATTATGAAGGAGTTTGAAACCGGTCAAAACTTATATATACGTATAAGTAAGTGGTTTCGGCGGTTCGACCCGGTACATAAATGGCTTTCCCAACGTGGTGCTGGACCTAAGAAACAATAGTAAATAAATGCTTTGTTTCTTGTTTAAAAAATTTTTCTATACAAAAGCTAAATTATGTATGTTAAAGCGTTTTAATTTAAAAAAAAAAAAAAGAATTGACCGAAAACCTTGTTTTCTTTAAATGAAAAGAGATTTGTGCTATTTACGTTATCTAAAATAAATCATTATGTTAAATCAGAGACAGTTGGATGTTTGGGTGGAGTTAAGCATTAAGATTGGGTAGAGATAAATGGACAAAGGAGGGGTGGAGTCAGCGTGTATTTCCAGTTTAGTAAGAAGTAAATAAAATAATAATTAGTAAACTTATTAAAGTGAATAAAATACGGTATTAAAAAATAATGATAAAAAGTGTTTAAAATTATATATTATAAAAAAAAATAAAATAAAGCCAAAATGGAGACTCAAGGTAAAAATATAGAAAATAGCCCCAACAAGGAAAAAAGAGAAATCATAGCTTTACTAACCAGCATGTTTGAAAAACAAAAAGAAACAGCCGACGAATATAAAAAAATAGCCGAAGAGCTTAAAAACCAAAATAATGAAATAAAGAGTAAATTGGAAGGGCAAGCTGAAACGCTTGAAAAGTTAAAGGACCAGATCGAAATGGGCCAGAATAAGATAAAAGAAGAAATGAAGGAAATAAGATGTGAAATTACAGGAAAGGTAGAGAAGAACCAAGAAATTATAAAGGTAGATTTAGTTAAAGAAAGTCAGGAAGTTGAAAAGGAAGTTGAAGTGATAAAAGACATAGAAATTAAATTAGAATCAAATAGCGTTGCGACATATAAAGCAGAAACAAATGTAGACCAAGAAATAGAAGAGAGATATAAGTTCAAGGTAGAAGATAGCATAAAAGAGTTTTTACAAAGAATTAAAAATAAAAGGTTTAAAGTAAACGTTCGTATTCGTAGATTTAAAAACAGATTTAAAAAAAGAAAGCATAGAAAAAGCTATTCCCAGATTGAAGTAATTCGGAGTTTGTCTAAATATCAAGGTTTTCGGATTTACAAAGTTGAAAATAGAACGGAAAGAGAAAGAGATAAAGTAATAAATTATAAAAGCGGGATAGATATGAGAGGAAAGGTAGTTTATATTATAGAGTTAGTATGTAGAAAGAAAGAACCGCCTGACAAAAATTAAAAATATGTAATCTGACGGATTCGCCGGCTTGACCTAGTTATTAACGACCATGGACTCGGAATAATGGAAAATGTTTAACAAAGTTTAATGAAATAAATGAAAAAACGAGTATCAAGTTAGTTTGAATAATTAAAAATGATTAAAGTTAGTCTTAGTAAAATAAAATAACAATCTTAGAGTTTTTAAAATGTCAAAGCAACGATAAAATGATTTATGTCAAAACCCTCGATTATGTCTTATCGATTATATTGATATCCCAGCTCATAAGTCTAGAACATAGTGGAGCGTGAAGCAAACAAAATAAATGTGTAAAATCAAATTAGACAAGCAAAATGATTATGTCAAAAACCCTCGATTATGTCATCAATTATATTGATATCCCAGCTCATAAGTCTAGAACATAGCGGAGCGTGACGCCAACGAAATAAATGTATAAAATCAAAATAGACAAGCAAAATGAAAATGTTTTTTTTTTAAAAAAAAAAAAAAAGAAGGGAGAGTAAAAATAACGCTTTAAAAATAAAAATGAAATAAATAAGTGTATAATGAAGGTATTAATGAAAATAAAACATTATCAAATAAAAAAAAAAAGAAAAAAGTGTATTAAATTAGGATTGAGGTGTGTGCGAGTATTTGGGCAAAGATATAAATGTCAGGCCTGACTTTTGTTGGATTAAGCCTTTTCTTGCGGTGACTTTGTTCTACAGATGGGTAGTGCGAAGAATAAATAATACTGATGATGATGCGCCAGTAGAAAAGTCCTGGCATATAAAAAGTAATAAATCTGGAGGAAAAATTTCCAGTAGAACCAAATAAAATAAATATTTTAGCAAGTCGAATGTACAGTAGAGATAGTCCTGCCATTCACAAATCTTAAAGTCCCTTTTCAGGATCCGTTGTGCACAACAGTTGCCCATGCTGTAGTCACCACTTCCGCAAGAAATTGAGGGTTGGTTTGAATCAGCACAAGATCTATCTGTGTGTTGAATTGCCTTATACTTTGCTGCCTACTTCTCTTAACATTACATTTATTACCTAATGATGAAAATAAAAACTAAAAATGCACTCTAGAAAAATAAAAATTTGAAGTGGTCAATACTTAGGAAAAGTGATCAATGCACATATTAATCAAGAAAAATGTTCGTAAATAAATAAGTAGGTCAAATAGTTAAAATAAAATCGATAAAATCAAGTTAAATAAATAAGCGTAAATAAATCTATAGTAAATAATAATCAAGAATGACTCGTAATAAACTAATCGATTTTTTTATTTTATTGAATACACGCATGTTAAATAAAGATGTTCATAATGATTTAAAAATAATATTATAAGATTAGTGTAAATAAATATTTTAAATAATGTTTCTTAAGGGTTATAAATAATATTGTAATATAAATAAATAGTGTAAGATATTGTTCATGTGAATTTAAAAGTAAGGTTGGAAGATTAATAATAAAAAAATAAAAGTCAATCTAAGGTGAATTAAGAGTGTATAAGTATACATGTGTATATACGCGCATATACACTGGTAATATTCGGTAAATATGATACCTCATGATGCGTATCTTAAATGTATTTATCTAGATATCCTTTTAGGTTATGTTCTTGGCATTGCTGCACCTCATTATGCGTGCAAATAGGGATTTATTTAGTATAGATTCCCTGTAAGCAAGTCCAGTAATAACTCGATATCTAGAATATTAGTAAGTGTAGAATTATGCTGCACATATACACATGTGTAGGAAGTTATCTATAGAAAAAGGGAATGAGGGTAGTATAGAAATAAGTTTAGTTAAGGATAAGTTTAAAACTGCCGACTGGATAAATTTTAGTACCCGTAACGGACTTGTCAGGGATCATTCCTCTTTCCAAAGCGTAAGTCGAAAATGGACAGTTGAAAATTCCTGCCATTTCGCAGCCACCCTTTCTTTTTCCAAGTCCGATCAAGAGAATCGGCAAATGAAGTTTCAATTTTATACACGTGTAAGTTGGTGTAAGTCAGCGAATCTGCTTCCGTGTCGTTTTCCAAAAGATCCCTGTGCCTCAAAATTGGTTTGTCCCGGTGGTCGTTATCCATGATTTAGATCATTGTGAGCAATGTATTCGGCATAGATAGAAGGAAAGGATAGTCAAAACAGATTGCCCTTTGTATGTTAAGTAAAAGATATTAAAAAGCTAACTTAGAAAAATAATAAATTAATAAATCTTTAGAGTCAAGAATTAAAATAGCAAGAGATAAAATGGTCAAAAATGATGCATTTTACTCTAAAACGGAGCGGGGGGGGTGTAATGTGCCAAGGCCATTTGGCACATGTATATAAAATAATTTTGTCTAAAAAAATTATTAAAATAAAAAAAATCTTCCGTAAAAGAGTTGAAATAAAAGTTGAAAAATAATTGATTAAAAGTGGGAAGGTTTTTTTTATTAAAGTTAAACTAAAGGTTTTATAAAAAGGAAGTAAAGAGTTTATTATTATTAGTTGAAATACAATTTAAAAGGTTTAAAGAAAATATATAAATCTCTTCATTTAAATTAAAGAAGAAAAATAATCTTAAAACTATTTTTGATTTTAGAATAATAAAATATATATGTGCGTGTGAATGTAAATAAATGTAAGCTGTTAATAAGAGATATAATAAATGCGTGTTAAAATCGTATTGAAAAACACATGAAAATAAATATTGAAATGAAATATATTTAAAAACACAGCGGTGGGCTACTAAAGATATAAAAACAACACATTTTGAAATAGCTACTACTAATTAAACAATCTTCAAAAACACGTTGTCAAAGGATTAGTTATCAATGAAATTTCGACAACACTCATTTGCCGGAGAATATTAAAACAAAAAACACTTTGCAGATATAAATAGCTAGATTTTTATCGGAGTTCAGTTTTATGCAGTCTAATTTTCAGTGACAGTCTTGTTTCCGTTCAGATAACAGTGCAGTTTCTATTATGTATCCCGAAATAAAAATGCATCGTTGAGCAGCTTTCGGAAATATACGCTCGTGCTTCAGCCTTTTAGTCCAACAAGATCATCAAAACCTGCTTGTGAAATAATGTCTGCATAACAACTCAGAAATCCTCCTCAAACGTTCAACTGTCTTCAAAAATAAAACCAATGGATTCACATAAAATCTCTTCAAGAAACGTCAAAATCTAACCGGTTAGATATACTCCATCAGAAGCAGCCGACAACAAGCAATATCCACGTTCCAAAAATCCTAGGTAAACATTTATTTATTATCATTTATACGTAGTAGCCACCGCTGTAATTCGTAAAAATTCAAGATTCAAATTATATAAACTCTATAAGCATGCATAAAATGAACTATTGATGTGCGTGTTTGTGAATGTTAGATAATTTAAATGTCAAAGATTATTTTCGCTCTTTCATAAAATATATCATATTATGTTAACTTAAAATGTGTGTGTTATTTATAGATTTATAAAAAATGTTTATCATTAGTAAATGTTAGTTAATAAATTGTCTTTAAAATTAAACTTTATTCGTCAGTCAATTCTTTTTATCAATTGTTTTTCTATATTTTATTACTGATTAAAATTAGACTGGGCTAGTTTATGGGATGGTTTCGAGCGCTGGATTATGAGCCTACTGCCCGAATAATTTAATCCTTGGACTAGCTGGCGCCCCGGGGTTTACTCCGAAACAAATAAAGTATTTGGATAGTAGGGGTTTGAATCTAGCAGCCGAGGTGGGCCATTGTTGATAGTTAAAGCTATCAATAAGATCTCCCATTTTGCTCGAACGTGCCGGCTCGTTCACGTAACATTTATAAGATTATAAATGTATTATGAAGGAGTTTGAAACCGGTCAAAACTTATATATACGTATAAGTAAGTGGTTTCAGTGGTTTGACCTGGTACAAGATAGATATTCTTGCCATTTGTTATTGTGATCAGATGGAAAAAGAAAAAAAGTAAGTTGTGAAGTCATATAGTATTTATTTTTAATGGTCTGATAAGGTGGTCATTTTTCTTCCATGCCCATGATCAATTTCATTTTATGAATAGGCTTAGGATTTTCTTCAAGTAGCTAGCCATTAGTCAATCTAGCTAATTATCCATTAGTGCTTGGTAAATGGGTATCTAGTTATTTATTAACTAGAAAATAAAATTTCCATCTTAATCTGGATGAGTCAGGTAACTGTCAAAAATAATTATAATATGATGTGAGGCTTTTATTATTGTGGGTGCAAACTCATTGTTGTTTTTATTTTTATAGGTTTTGTGATTAAAAAAGGCTTGTCCATTTCAATTTACCTGACATTTACCTAAAATCTTCTCAGAAAGGTAGGCATATGTTGAAATGCAAAAAAAATGAAGCATTTTGCATCTTAGTTTGAATGTTTTATTATGAACTAATCAAAATGGATACTTGATCATGCAAACAAATATCATATTTTAGATTCAATGCTTAAACTGAACACTAAATTTAGAAACCATCGTGAATTAAATTTTTTTTATTAATAAATATCTACAGAAATAATTATAGAATAAGTAAAAGAAAATGGAATATATTATTAGAACATGAATGGATATTATAGGGCTCTATGATAAAGTAAAAGTGTTGTTGGAGCAAATGGAGACATAATTTATGTTCAGGAATAATAATAGTCATAATGATTAAAAGCTATATAGCGAAGGGGTCCAGTCTATAACTGTGTCATGACTGATGTTAAATATGCTAAAAGTAAATATTAAAGAATACAGTTTTGCTTTGTCTTATGGCTTTCCTCTGCATGCAATAGATCACCTGATTTTTACAGCCTTCAAGAGATTAAACATTCCTTTTTGACATTATTTCTATATGTATATATCCATTCGGCATCTCTTTTCCATAAGAACTCATAGAATTTTTAAGAGTTCTTACATTTTTTTTTCTCATATTTTTTAGCATTTCAAGTTATTTTTTTAAAAAAATACCCCCCCTCCCCCATATCAATTGTCCTTATCTCACTTTTAAAGTATTTAGGACTTTTGCTTAGGATGAAACACTCTCTGGTCCAGTATATATTTTAAAAATATAATAAATTTTGTTTTTGTGTTTGTTTCATTTTTTTTTTTCTTGTAGTAGAAACTATAGTTTTTTTTTTTTTTGAAATTGCTGATAACAACATTGTGAAGATTTGTTAGTGTTATTAATTATGATGTGTAAATTAATGTGTTATTAATTATGATGTATAAATTAATGAGTTATCATAACTAGTTATATCCAATTGCAACATTTAATACATTATTAATTCACTTTTATTAATTTGCTGTTTTATTTTAACTTCAAAAATTTTATTTGTTTATAAAAAAAAAAAAACATTTTAGTTGTGAAGAAAATATAAATGATAAAACAAGCAATTCTTTATTGCAGTACCATTTATAGTAAGTAAGCTTGAGTAATTTATGTTATTAAGTAGTCATCTTCAAATCGCTTGTTGTCTTTTGTCTTTATGAATGAGACTTGGGATTAAAAGCAGAAATCAAATGTCATCTAATCAATGTCTTTCATTTTATTATCAAAGCTAAAAACCTGAAATTTACAATCTAAGATTTTGAACACAAGCCAATCTCTTCAACATGTTTAAGCATTGTCATTCTACTGCAGAATGAAGATTTCTCCAAATTTAATATAATTTCTCTAATCCATAGCCTCTCTTTTTCATATTACACCAACAAACTTTCTTATTTTGTCCATCCATTTTATATGAGGGTTTTTTCTATCTCTTTTACAGTCTTTTGGTATTCACTTTAAGATTTTGTTCATTTATTATCATCTTTTCTAGTAATATGTCCGGCCCAACTCCATTTCAGTTTCTTAATTCTTTTGATGATGTCAACAATATCTATTCTCTCACTCATGTATTTCATTTCCAGTTTTTTCTTGTTACTCCCAACACATATCTTTATAATTTGTTCAGTGACTTGATATTGTTTCTTTGTTAAATGTCCCAGTATCAAATTCATAAGTAAGATCAGGTAAAACAAATCTATTAAATACCTTTTTACATAGATAGACATATTTTCTTTTAATATTAAATTATTTCTATCAAATCTCTGCAATTAATTTCATCTATTATATTTCCATCTGTATTAATAGTCTGATTAAGACATTTGTAGTTGTTAACTCCCAATTTGTGATTATTAGTCTTTATTATCTTCTGAAAAAATCCATTGAACATTTTAGTATTTTTCTTTAATCCTAGAACTCTTACTTTTATCTGATAATTCTTAAGAACATTTCCTGAAGCTCTGAAGCATTATTTATAAAAATAACCACATCATCTACAAAATGTAGATGACTTAAATAATCTCCATGTATTTTTATTTTTTTAGCTTCTCATTTTAATTGACAAAATACTTCTTGCAAAATTGCTGTAAAAAGTTTTGACATGTCATATACTCTTATTAATGCTAATCCATGTAGTGTGACCATGTAATCTAATGATTGATGTTGCATTTTGATATTCTTTAGAATATGATAATATCTTGGATCTATATGTTGATAGTTCAAAGCCTTAATCACTGTGAAAATACTTGTAGAATCAAATGCTTTTTCATAATCTATGAATTCAAAGTATAATGGAAGACCATTTCAATAACTTCTCTTAATACTTTGCACGTGATCCACTGTGCTAAAATCAATTTTAAATCCAACTTTTTTTTTTTAGTTGGTTTGAATTCAAAGTTCACTATAGATTAGTTATAATTATCTTGATAAAGATTTTGTATAGCATTGATAGAAGACCAATTTACCTGACTCGTTATAGATATGACTCCAGATTAGAACTATAATTTAGTATTCTCAGTTTCCAGCTGTAAATGCCAAGCCTCATTGATAAAGGCAAAAATCAGAAACTGGTCTGGTATCAGATTTAAATATACTAATATTTGATAATCAGTGATTAGTAATTCTAATAGAGTAGAGAAAGTTCTTTATATGAACCGAATAGCGAGTGATTTAATATTAACATTTCCAGTTGAGGGGGGGGGGGAGTTCCTCCAGTTAATAAAAAACTGAGAGTACTTAAATATATAGTTATTGGCTTGGAATATTATTAACATTTTCAGTCAGGGAAGGAAAAAAAGATGCCTAAAGTTAATAAATAACTGATAGTACTACAATATATAGTTACTGACTCTGAATAATATAATATATATTGATTTGGAGTCAAAACCTTAAAATGTTGTGAAATTCAGGATTTTTCATTTGAATAGTAGAACAGAATTAAAAGTGGTAATTAAATGTATAGTTGCATTACCTGTTAAAAGTCAAGCCTCTGATAAAAATAAAAATTACAAATTGGTGTAAGAGATGGGGATTTAAATACACACTAAAGTCAAGTAATCATTGATTATTCAAACTCATTATAAATGGCATTGAAGTAGAGAACTGCTCTTGTTTTATATTTTAAAATGAATTGGAAGATTGAGCGATTTGCTATTATTATAAGTTATTGTATATCTCTTTTCATTTTCTTTTATCTTAGGATCTTGCATGTTATTCATCATTTTTGCAGTAATGAATCGCTGAGATTGTAAATTTTTGCAACTGCATTTTTTTAATTATATGCTCTGTAGATCTGTCTTCATTTTTTTTCTTTTCTGTGTTTTCTGTTTATTCATTGTGGTATCATTATTTTTTTGTTTTTCTGGAATTAGAATGATTCTTTGTGTGTGACTGCTAATGATTAATAATGAATATATAATAATTTACATATAATTTGTGAGTTATGATCATAAAAATAATTAACTAATAATTTCAGTTATTAGTCACTTAATTATCTAAAACTTGGAGATAAATGCAAAAAAGCAAAAAGATACAGATGATTCTTTAATATAACCTTACCACACCTATTATTACTGTGAGAGTTATGTATCCTTGTAACTTCTAGAGCTGATCTTTGTATCTAGCTCTACTCAACTAACTTTTAGTGAGTGTATATACTTTGGGGGAATTTTGTTATCTAATTATTGTCCACCATGGGAACTTTGTTATCTGAATTATGTAGCAATAATTATGTCATCGATCAGTTAAGATGGTTAATGATACAGTATATCATTACTGGTCAAAACTAGAAATTATGTAATGCTTGCTGATTCTAAAACTTTTGCTAACTTTTTTATTTGCTTCCGCATAGAATTTATTTTACAATTATGCATACATGCAAGGTGTTAAAAATGGATAGAAACTAGTCCTAGACTTGTGTGAGAGTATTCTAGTGAAAATTTTTGAACTTTCATCTTGGGCATGAAGATTCATAATACTTTTAGCTTACTTGAAGAACAGAGATTATTTGTAAAGTGCATGCATAGTGAGAGAGACTTGTCTAACTTTCTATGTTAGTTGATGATTGAGATAAAGTGAAGTTAAAATGGGGGATGCACTGATAAAAACCAAAATAATTTGAAAATATATGTATACAGTACAGTGATTGTTCATTCTTCCATAAGGTATTAAAAATGGATAGAAACCAAGCCCTACAATGCATAAGAGTAGTATAGTGAAAATTATTGAGTTGTCAACATGAGCATTACTATTCATATGTTTGAGGCATCTAGCTCTTTTGAAGAGTGAAGATTGTTTGCAAAATGCATGCTTGATAAAAGAGAATAATCTGACATTCTATGCTAGATATGGTTGTAATATAGTGGTGTTAGGATGGGAATCACACTGATAATAATCAAAAAGTTTGAATTAATATATGTATATATTATGTTCCTTTTCCTCACTTTCATTAAATTAATACAAGATTTGTTTACATAGTTCTCATCATATCTATAATCTTGATTTCATAATATTTATCAGAAGGATTTAATGTGATTGTTTTTTTAATATTGTCAAAATTTATAAATGATGTAATGATTATTGAATAGTGTCTTAATAATTATTCTTATATCCGTAATCAGTTATAAAATTAATATATTACAAAAACTACATTTTATTTTTATGAAAGAAAATAATTAAGTGACCTTTAATAACTCATTATTTAGTTAAGATTTAAGATTTTATTTATGGTACTTGGTGTATCAGTCCTGCAACACAGAGCACTTATTAGACCTGCTGCAACTTTTCACGTTTGTATCAATCTGCTAATAACTTTGTAATCTTGTCATCTGGCCAAAATAACATGTATACGGATGTTGTACACGATGTTTTCGCAAGATTTGCAAAAAGTAATGTGTACATGGATATTGTACATGATATTTTCCCACAATTTACAAAGTTATAGACAGCTTGAATACGTATGTGAAAAGGCATATTATGACTAATACATACTCTGTGTTGCAGGATTAAAAATACCACTTTCACACCAAAAAAAAGTATAAAATATGTAGCGGCATTATATATGACTTTCACACAAAAAATCGTTATTAAAAACAACATTTTAAAAAAATATTGATTTGCCATAGAGAAATTATACTACTTTCACATGAAAAAGTGTAAAATATCGATATTAAAAAGAACATTTAAAAAAAAAAAATATTCAGAAATATAAACGACTTTCACATGGAAAACTATAAAATTTACATCAACACTAGAAATATGAATTTCACATTTTTTCGACCCAAAAATATGTAAAATATAAGATACAATTATGTAAGTCCCAAATGTTATTTTAAATATGGACAAAACAATCACTACATTACAAAAATTGGCTAAAATATTATTTAGATCACTGTCATTAAACACAAATCAGGGTAGAGTTAAATCTTATTTATATTAAACAATTTTTTTTTGTTTTGTATTCAAGTGTTGTGAAAGATGGAAATTCACACAATTATTAAATGTGATATTGATTATAGTTAACAAGCACACATATTATGAATTTATAGTCAATGATTAAGTCTGTTTTCTGAAATTAATTCTGTGAGCTGTAGGATCACAATTCATAATTTGGCTATTACAAAATGTAAGATATAATAAATTTGTAGAGATTGCTTAAATGATTTCCATTCAAAAAAATGTATCTGTAAGACTTTTAACTTTTATAATGATTTAACACTGATAAATGTTTAAGGTATTATAATTTTTGAAAGATTGGCATATAATTAAAAGTAATAAATACATTGTAAACAATGCGAATTTTTGTTGATCATATATTTACATCCACAAATGCTATTTTATTAGTTTGATTGATAAGTCTTTGATATAATAGTATTGTGAATCCAAAATTTAAACATTTCTATTGAAAGGAATACTTGTTTGTTATAATAACCCATTTGAAAGACAAGTTTTTGTCTTTTTAATATGTATTTTGTGATTTGTGTGTAGATTATGACATATATATATATTGTGAGGGTCGCTTACAAGCTTGACCAAACCAACCCATGGCTACTCATGACCAAACCTACCCATGGCTACTTATATCACCAATTGTGCCCATTCCAAACTTACACTTAGCTTAAATAATGTTTCATTTTGATATACATACATTGTATGCATTATTTTACTATCTCAAAACATAACTATATGTGGTTATGTGATATGTAAATATTTTTTGCTTAAACAAATAATAAAAAGATTAAATCACGAGAAGCAATTTTTTTTGTCATTTCACATATATATATAAAAATAATGAGGAAAATCACACTTCAAAAAAAAAAGTAGTACAAATATATATATCAACAATATTGAATTTATTTTTATTGTCTTGTACATCACTAATTTGAACAGTACAATGACGTGGACTGACATTTATTAACTATGGTAATGAACTA
Organism: Epiperipatus broadwayi; assembly: GCA_028023455.1. NCBI lineage: Eukaryota > Metazoa > Onychophora > Udeonychophora > Euonychophora > Peripatidae > Epiperipatus > Epiperipatus broadwayi. The sequence continues at coordinate 1,125,916 of JAQFVV010006426.1, forward strand.
AGATCAAAACAGTCACTATGTAAACAAGTATGAGAATGAAATTATATTTTTATTACATGACTTTTAAATCGATTATCTACTTATAATATGCACAACAATGAGCAACTATTGCAATAAAAATGGGAATGAAAATTTTGATATGCTAGGCAACGTAAATCATGCTCTATATAAAAACAAAATCAATTTTTATACATCGTTTTTGTGAATGACATATGTGCTATAGAAAGCCAACATCTTCAGAAAAATGTTTCTTTTGCTATAGAAAATGGACACGCCATTCCAGAGATCTGATGTTTTCAGATATATAATTTTAATATAAGACCGCAACAAGTCAAAGAAATATTTGAAGCGCAGGAGAATAATTTCATGTGATTGAATAAAATCAGAAAATTGTTTTGAACTGACATTAAACAAAATAATTATAACAATTCTATTTGAACACGAACTGAAGGATGATTGCCAGTATTCAAAGTGGAACTATGAAATAATCTTTTATTGTGTGTAAAATCTATAAAATACAAACTATAGCTGATTTAAAAACATTATATATAATTAATCACCATGCAATATTGTCTGGCTAAACTGCCGATATCATAGGTGGATTGTTGTTTTTCCTACCATGGAAGCATGAAAATTTCCTTTACCTACTCTTGAAATGCCGAAGAAACATCTTTTGTCCAACATGAAGTGCTTACCTATGGATCCATAGAAAGACTGAGTGAGGGCCAATGCAGAATTGTTCCAAGTGTACAATGAACAGATGGCAATGAATGACCTGCTTTTTGGTTAAGGAGAACCATTTATAATGCATGATCTATGCATATATGAGTGACTTTTGCCAGCTCATCAAGTTTAATTAAATCGATTTAAAGGAATTCTGAATTTTTAATTATGTGTTCTAATTTTATGACTACTTTTTTTATTTTTTTTTTTCATATTTCATTTTTTTTCATACTTGGAAACATAAAACTTTTGTGATTTAATTTTTTGGGAGAGTTCATTTTTAAATAGAAGTCGAAAGTAGAGGGGGGATGGTTAATATTAGTTGAAATTTTCTTTTGTAAATAAAGTTTAGATTAGTCTTTCTCCACTCATAGTGACATGACATTTGATTATTAACCACTTGATACTAAGGTAAGATTTTATTATGATACCACATTAAATACACTTTAATAGGACAGAGTTTATGTTGCTTGTTTCATGTTTATTAACAGTCATTATATTTGTTCTTTTGTATGAATGATTAATCTCCTTGGGTGAATGATCTTTACTATCACGTTAGGAATTGCATATAGATTTTAGGTGGGGAGGTCCCAAGGAAATCAAGCACAGACCACTCGAATTGAACTGTGATGAAAAAGTAAACATACCAACGGAAAAATTTAACTTAGCTATTCAGATTCGTGTTTATGGTAAATCAATCTTATTTTTGTTTTTATTTTTGTTTGAACTTTGTAAATAATTGGGGTCATTAGCATGAATTTTTATTAAAGGGATTATGGGTATGGCAACATAAACTTGTTAAATTACTGATATGATAAAAGTCCATTGTTAACACTCATATTTTCTTTTTAATATATTGTTAAAACATTTTTGAGCTTTTTTTGTTTTTTTGTTCTCTAAGAAATGTTAATGAATTTGTTAATCTCAATTCAGTCTCTCTAGTTTATTAAATCAACTTTGTATTTATTCATTAATCTGCAGCCTCAAACATACACACACCCACGCCATACTTATATAATAGAATTGAAAATTAGTTGGGTGATGATACATCATATTAATTGTAATCTATATAGAGGTGCGGCAGTTATCAGCTGGCATTAATGCATCCCTGTTAAGAGAATCAAAGGCGAATTCTCCCCGAGATCAAACACTGCAGTATAACAGAACCAGAAAGAGGTGAGAGGTGGATGAACTAACCTAAATTGTATCTAAATTCAGTAAATAGATTTAGAGCAAGTCAATTGAAGGAGGATACAATCATTGATCACATACTTCATCGCATCATCTCCAGCATCCTACCTGAAGACCCAAAGTCCGTCCGTAGACAGATGCGAGCCTCTCTTTTTTGGATCGTTACTTCTGGCATCCAATGTCTTGGGCATGAACTCAGATAGTTGTCATATCATACCTGGAAGAATCAATATAATGATCAGTTGCAATTTCAAAACATAAGTCATTGGGAATCTGATCATATATATAAACCATACGTTCCGTTACAATATATATTGTAACCGGACCCCCATACAACCCTTTTATTACATCGGTTGTAACAATTTTCTGATGAGCATGCTGCAGGAAGGAACTATCGATTGGCATTCCCCAATGCAGATGTTAATGCCCCCTACAACAATATTTCCTGCTCATCAGAGGATGTAGTACCATAGAGACTGGAAGCATCTAAACATTTCTATGTTTGGTTTTCCAAACAGCGCCATTAGAGTTCCGTCTCACTACAACCTGACTTGCCTAGGTCTAGTTATGCCAGACTTAGCTCAGAAGGCATGAGATTCTCATGAACAAGTGCTATAACAGATGAGTGATGCAATAAAACAAAACAGAATTGGACAACTGGATAACTAAATTTAATTTTTAGTAACAATAATTTTATTAAATAACAATTAATTTGCAAGTTCTAATAAAGTTCATTCCTATCCATGTGATGACTCATTTTCATTTCATTTATGAAAAAGTTAGAAGCAGTTTGTTGATCAATAGTTCATTTGCAATTCATTTTAATAAAGTTCATTCCTATCCATGTGATGACTCATTTTGATGTATCTTAGGTAAAGGATTCAAAGGGTCTTTTAACTAGTAGATGTCTACCAATACTGCGTGAATATTTTCCACTCTTTATTTCATATCTGTACATCCCTTTTAGGTAGGTAAATAGGTAAGATGGGCTATTCCAGATCTGTAAGGTTTCTATAATTCAGTCAAGTATCAATGTACATTGGTGCTCATAAGTTTCATTATTTTCTTTGTATACAAACGAGATTCATGTAAGCATTTGTAATTTTTATAGTACATTATGTAAACAATCCTTGGTTTGTGGACTATCCATAGTCCAGTCAGTGTAAATGTGCATCTATGTGCATAAGTTTCATTACTTTCTCCACATAATACCAATATGCAGGCAAGCATTTATAATCCATATAGTCTTTCATTATTTTATTTATATTTATCAAAACAAATAATGTGAACAATTCTGAGTTTGTGGATTATTCATAATCCAGTCAGTGTAAATGTGCATCTATGTGCATAAGTTTCATTACTTTCTTTACATAATACCGATCTGCAGGCAAGCATTTATAATCCATATAGTCTTTCATTATTTTATTTATAATTATCAAAACATAATGTGAACAATTCTGAGTTTGTGGATTATTCATAATCCAATCAGTGTAAATGTGCATCTATGTGCATAAGTTTCATTACTTTCTTTACATAATACTGATCTGCAGGCAAGCATTTATAATCCATATAGTCTTTCATTATTTTATTTATAATTATCAAAACAGATAATGTGAACAATTCTGAGTTTGTGGATTATTCATAATCCAGTCAGTGTAAATGTGCATCTATGTGCATAAGTTTCATTTATAATTTTCTATTTTCATGCAGCTACATTATTCATAATTCTCATTTATAAATTTCCAGTAACAAACGTATTTTTATACAGTTACTTCAAAATTTCAATTTATAATTTATAATAAAGATGTTCAAATATTTTTATAAAATAATTTTTGTGCAGCTACTTCATAATTTCAATTTATAATTTATAATAAAGATGTTCAAATATTTTTATAAAATAATTTTTGTGCAGCCACTTCATAATTTCAATTTATAATTTATAATAAAGATGTTCAAATATTTTTATAAAATAATTTTTGTGCAGCTATTTCATAATTTCAATTTATAATTTATAATAAAGACATTCAAATATTTTTATAAAATAATTACCTTCCAGTTGACTAGTCTGATTTATTCAAAAAGAGGGCGAGTTATTTCATCTAAATAACATTATCTTGGAAAATCATGGCTTGGTATGGAGAGTCAAGAAGCTGTTAGTTTACTCTTTTATCATTACAATTCCCTTAATAACGCTTTCTTTTTCCATTTTTAAGTGTTTGTAAAAGCTATATTTTAAGAGACGAAAGTCAGAATTAAGTAATACACTTTAAAAAAAAAATCCAATCTTATCTACCTCTCTCTGAATTGATAGAACAGCTTTTCCGCCGTGTCTGATTTGCATACTGCCTCATTTTAGCCCAAATGTTTTTTCTTTTCTTCTTAATGATTGGATAATCTAATTTTTTAGTGTGAGAGATAAGAAAGCAAAATGATATAACACTTTATTCAAAACCATCGATCAAAAAATTAAAAATATAATCTTTTTAACAAATCACAGCTTTTATTTATCTCTTTATTTTGAAACTATAAACTTTTTGCTTTATTTCATTCCCAATTTGATCAAATCACGCTAGTCATTTTTAAATGGGGGGGGGATCTTTTGTATATATATACGAGGAACAGTATATCTGTTTCATTACCCCCCACCAAATTTTGGGATGAAATCGCCTGGAAGTTCGATTTTATTCCATATACTATACACATCATTTCTCATTACTGCATTTCTATTGGTTTTAGGTTTGCTGATGAAATGGGTAAGATGAGCTGGAAAAGTGAATACATGAACTATAGCCTCCAATGCCGGGATAAGCACAAACTACCAGTACACACTGCCCCATGATGTCACGAGAAAATATCTCATTTTTAAGCACTACCTCTCTTGTACCTAGAAGGATCATCCAATGAAGAGTAGGAGCCAGAAAAAAAACAATTTGGCACTCAGCCAACCCTGCTCAACTTCTGTGAGTCTTAAGGGCTTATTCATTTGGTCTATTCATGAGACCAAGGCCTATACATGAGGCCTATATATATGCACTGCTGGACTACTCTTGGAGCACAACATCCAGGTCTGGATAGTGCCGAGCATATACTTCGGAGCATCATAACACAACGCATCCAAGCAGCTCTGCTCAATCATCAACCGATCTCAACATGAAAAACACAAGTCCATGCATCACTACATCACACTCACAAACTTTCTCCATCAGCTTTCACTATTTTATTGTTCTGAATTATACCTACGGTTTGGTTTAGGAGACTAAGGATCATGATCAGTTCTCCTATAATACTCTTCTGATTATAAGGTGACACACTTCTAGATCGTCTTTTTGTTGGGAGTTTCTCATGCTCAACATCACTGTGGTGGCTTGCTTCTTCACTTCCATATTTTCTTTGCTGATCCTTGTTACTGATTGATCTTCTAATTACACGGGTCCAATATAGACCATGAACACCATCTATGGATTTTCTCCTGTTCCTCTTCCATGGTGTTACTTCATTTTTACATAAAAGTTTCTTTTTAAATGGTTCTTCTGGCATAGTAATTATTTTTTTGGTATTTATAAAAGTTTCTTGTTGCTAATTTTTTTCACACTGATAAATCCCGAGTTTTCAGATTCCTTTTTCATGTCTTTTCCTGCGTAAGCAACTATATTTTTAATAACTGTCTTTATATATTTTTTTTCTGTACTCAATTTCTGATTTGAGTTTATTGAGTTTTTGTTTATAATTTTTATATATGGCTGAGGACTAATACACTTTTCTTTCCAATTTATGGTTTCTTTCTCTATCTCTGTTACTATTTCATAGCATATATCAGACAATTTTTCTGAATTATTTTCTTCTATATTGGACAGTTCCTTCGTTATATGAGAATTAAGTTTTTGATTATGTTCATTTTTATGTTTTTCCTCTTCTTGAAGATCAGAAGATTTTAATTTTGCTTTATTAGATTCATTTTCATCCATTTGAAACTCTTTTACTGTGTTTGATACTATTTCAGTCTCAGATTCCGTATATACTGTTTCTTTCTTTTCAATTTTAGAGATATATTCCACAATCAGAAGTTTTCCTGAAGGTGGACTGACAATTTCGAAATCACCCTTTGTAATTTCAATTTCTTCCTTTTTAACAATCTCAAATTTTGCTTCATCAGTAATAGGATATTCAATTTGTGATTCTTTTAAAATATCTTTGGTTGGAAATTCTAAAGTTTCCTCCTCATCCAATTTTTTAGACTGAGTTATTTCTTTTATTAACTGGTTGAACTTTTCATTCTGATTTTCCACTGCTTCTATGATTTGTTTTTCTATTCTTTGGTTTGCTTCTATTGCTTGCTTGTTATCTTCTCGTTGTTTGATATCGTCTTCTCTTTGTTTATCTCTTTTTTGATTATCTTCTTCTCATTGTTTGATATCATCTTCTCTTTGTTTATCTCTTTTTTGGTTATCTTCTTCTCTTTGTTTATCTCTTTTTTTGTTATCATCTTCTCTTTGTTCATCTCTTTTCTTTTGGTCTGCTTTTATAATTTCCATTAACTGGGCTAACATGGATGTCTCCCCTGTTTTCTATGATTCCTCATTTGCTTTGGCTTCTTGTTTATCTTCTTTCTCAGGAAGATCCTCTATGCTTTCTGTATTCATTTTTTTTGACTTTGATCTGGTTTTCATCAATATTTTATTCTACAGTTTATTTGTATTTTTTTATTTCAACTTTGATGAGCTTCTCTCTCCATCCACACCATGATTTAACTCCATCTTCTTCAAAATGCCTGTTTTATTCTCTATGCCATTCATTTTTGTGTTGTTTTTCTTTTAAACTTTTATTTTTCCACCCTTCTAGAACAAATCACATCACTGCATCATATGCACTGTTCATATCACAGAATCGTGATCTGCTTATGCCTATGGGTAGGCTAGTTAGATAAGGCCTCGCAGTAGAGCGGCAAATGTAACCGGACCCCCATACAACCCTTTTATTACATCGGTTGTAACAATTTTCTGATGAGCATGCTGCAGGAAGTTACTATCGATTGGCATTCCCCAATGAAGATGTTAACGCCCCCCTACAACAATATTTCCTGCTCATCAGAGGATGTAGTACCATAGAGACTGGAAGCATCTAAACATTTCTATGTTTCGTTTCCCAAACAGCGCCATTAGAGTTCTGTCTCACTACAACCTGACTTGCCTAGGTCTAGTTATGCCAGACGTAGCTCAGAAGGCATGAGATTCTCATGAACAAGTGCTATAACTGATGAGTGATGCAATAAAACAAAACAGAATTGGACAACTGGATAACTAAATTTAATTTTTAGTAACAATAATTTTATTAAATAACAATTAATTTGCAAGTTCTAATAAAGTTCATTCCTATCCATGTGATGACTCATTTTCATTTCATTTATGAAAAAGTTAGAAGCAGTTTATTGATCAATAGTTCATTTGCAATTCATTTTAATAAAGTTCATTCCTATCCATGTGATGACTCATTTTGATGTATCTTAGGTAAAGGATTCAAAGGGTCTTTTAACTAGTAGACGTCTACCAATACTGCGTGAATATTTTCCACTCTTTATTTCATATCTGTACATCCCTTTTAGGTAGGTAAATAGGTAAGATGGGCTATTCCAGATCTGTAAGGTTTCTATACTTCAGTCAAGTATCAATGTACATTGGTGCTCATAAGTTTCATTATTTTCTTTGTATACAAATGAGATTCATGTAAGCATTTGTAATTTTTATAGTACATTATGTAAACAATCCTTGGTTTGTAGACTATCCATAGTCCAGTGAGTGTAAATGTGCATCTATGTGCATAAGTTTCATTACTTTCTCCACATAATACCAATATGCAGGCAAGCATTTATAATCCATATAGTCTTTCATTATTTTATTTATATTTATCAAAACAAATAATGTGAACAATTCTGAGTTTGTGGATTATTCATAATCCAGTCAGTGTAAATGTGCATCTATGTGCATAAGTTTCATTACTTTCTTTACATAATACCGATCTGCAGACAAGCATTTATAATTCATATAGTCTTTCATTATTTTATTTATAATTATCAAAACAAATAATGTGAACAATTCTGAGTTTGTGGATTATTCATAATTCAGTCAGTGTAAATGTGCATCTATGTGCATAAATTTCATTACTTTCTTTACATAATACCTATCTGCAGGCAAGCATTTATAATCCATATAGTCTTTCATTATTTTATTTATAATTATCAAAACAGATAATGTGAACAATTCTGAGTTTGTGGATTATTCATAATCCAGTCAGTGTAAATGTGCATCTATGTGCATAAGTTTCATTTATAATTTTCTATTTTCATGCAGCTACATTATTCATAATTCTCATTTATAAATTTCCAGTAACAAACGTATTTTTATGCAGTTACTTCATAATTTCAATTTATAATTTATAATAAAGATGTTCAAATATTTTTATAAAATAATTTTTGTGCAGCTACTTCATAATTTCAATTTATAATTTATAATAAAGATGTTCAAATATTTTTATAAAATAATTACCTTCCAGTTGACTAGTCTGATTTATTCAAAAAGAGGGCAGGTTATTTCATCTAAATAACATTATCTTGGAAAATCATGGCTTGGTATGGAGAGTCAAGAAGCTGTTAGTTTACTCTTTTATCATTACAATTCCCTTAATAATTTTTTTTAAGTGTTTGTAAAAGCTATATTTTAAGGAGACGAAAGTCAGAATTGAGTAATACACTTTAAAAAAAAATCCAATCTGATCTACCTCTCTCTGAATTGATAGAACAGCTTTCTTTTCCGCCGTGTCTGATTTGCATACTGCCTCATTTTAGCCCAAATGTTTTTTCTTTTCTTCTTAATGATTGGATAATCTAATTTTTTAGTGTGAGAGATAAGAAAGCAAAATGATATAACACTTTATTCAAAACCATCGATCAAAAAATTAAAAATATAATCTTTTTAACAAATCACAGCTTTTATTTACCTCTTAATTTTGAAACTATAAACTTTTTGCTTTATTTCATTCCCAATTTGATCAAATCACGCTAGTCATTTTTAAATCGGGGGGGGGGGGATCTTTTATATATATATACGAGGAACAGTATATCTGTTTCAATATATTTAGAAGAACTTGAATTTAGACTTTCAGGCTCTCCACAGCTGTCCATTCCATCTTATACAACCGACACACTTGACCCTATCTATGTGAAAAAAATAAATGATATCCAATATATCAGGGATGTCCAACAAGTCGATCATGATCCACCGGTTAATCGCAAAGCCATTTTTGGTCGATCGCAAGGCCAATCTGGGAAAAACTTTCAAGTAATGAGTGAAACAAATTAAGTCAAGATTTTCAAGTTTTTTTGTTATTTTTGTTCTAATTTTTTTCAATTCTAGAGAAGTGAAGTCCACTAAACTGTATCTTTATTGAAAATAATATTTTTAATCTTGATTTAATGTAGCTAATTTGAATCAATAAACATTGTTAATAATTACTTATGTTGCTTTAATTCCTCTCAACATGAGTTTTTTGGCCTGTTAAATAATTGTTATTTTTTACTAGGTATATATATAAAAGAGTGTGTATTTCACACCTTCCTCCACTTAGATTACGCCTACGACAACAAGTTGATCACAACACATTTTTAAAATAAAAAGTAGATCTTAAAAACACAAAAGTTGGCCACCCCTGCAATATATGTATTTCATGCTAAACCAGCAAATTATCAGTTGGACCAGATCATCATCTCCCACACATATATACAATCAATGTTCAGTTTTCATTAAGATACCAAATCCTTAAACTTTAATGAACAAGCTTCAATCGTCTCCACTCTCCAACTCTCAGCCATCCATATCATTAAAAATCCGAGGATTTGATCCAACTAATGAGTGCTGGTTTAGCCTAAAATATATTGGAGATGATTTATTTTTTTCATATGTATGTGGTCATGTGTATCGGTTATATAAGATAGAATAGATAGATGTGGGGAGCTTGAAAGTCTGAGTTCAAGTTCTTCTAATTACATTAAGTTTAGTGTAGATAATACACTTGTATTTAAATATATATATATTTAAAGGACTTCATGCATGGCATACAATGATATATATTTGTTTGTCATAGATTGAATCCTGGCCAGTTATAACTTCAAAAATTTTCAGGTTCTTATTAGGCATAAACATTTTACCAGGAAACTAACCCATAGCCATGTTGATTGATAAATAGGTGTCTAGTTAATCTTAACAAGAAAGTAAAACAAAAATAGAAAACATTCAGTTTCTCATCACCTGGAAATTGGAAAATCTGGTAATATCTTATTTTTTAGTGTTTATCTAAGGGACACTGTTAGGTAGATCTTTGCTTTCAGTAGGCTATTTAAAAGCTGTTTTACCTATAATTAATTTAATTTTTTTATTAATAATAATTTATTTGAAATTATTTTAGGCAGGAAATTCAAATAAAATTTGTAGAAGCCATATTTTTGGACATAAGTTACTGTAATGAAAAAAATGTGGAACAAGCAATGTGGAAATCTGCTTTTTACCAAGTCATTGAAGCTTTTAGAAGGCAAATGAGTGATGGAGATGACTCTGCATTTTTAAAGGAGCGGCTACTTAATTTTCTTGAAGAGGTAATATTTAATAATATTGATTTATAGTTAAGAAGCTTTATAAAAATAAACTTATAATTTTTTTTTTTTTTAGGCTTCTGCGTTTTATGAAGATCTGCTGGACAAATTACAAAAATCTTATGGGTTTGTTTTAGCAGATTACTTAGATAGTGAAGCATTGCGGCCTGAAGGTATTCGTCGCAGTGTTAAACTAGCTTTACTAAGTGCTCAGAGATGCATGATAAGCCTTGGTGATATTGCAAGATATCGGGAACAGACTAATGAAACATCTAATTATGGAAAAGCTCGCAGGTTTGTTAAATAATAGTCATTCTTATAAAATATTAAATAAATATTCAAAAGTGTATCAAATATACAGATTGTCAAATTATGGAGAAATAATGCAAGTGATAGATTCCTTATTTCCATTAGAAATAGTGATCTTGCTTAGTATTGTACTATTTTCATTGTTATCATTTACTCATTGTATTAGTATTCATTTTTTCTGAAATTTATTTATAAATATTAAAATAATCAATTTAATAATTTACTAATTTATAAATATATGAATCACAGTATTACACCTCCAATTAAGCAAATAAAGTTTGCTCTACAACAAATAATTTCTATTGCAGTATTTATATTAAAAGTCTGATGAGGATTCAAGTCATAATAAAATGTAACTTTATCATATTTGTGAAAGTCTCTTATTCATATTTTAGTCTATTTAGAGTCTTTATGGGATGCATATTTCTCTAGACTGCCTCTTCTATATCAGAATATCTATTAATGAATGGTCATGCATCTAATGAGTGAATCATGAGAGACTAGAGATTGAATTCTTTTGAGTGGAGTTGATAAATTGTTTTTTGATTGAAAACCTGTGTCTATAGTCACATATTAAACATACAAATTTTTCATTAATTTTTGGCAACAGATGATGAAAGAATATTGTTGAAAATATCCTTCTGTAGTGTTCACAATTATCTTTTATTATTTAATTTCACAGAATGTTATGCCTGTAACTAACTTAATATATTATTTTAATTGATTAAGGCTTAATATATATTTTTGTGTACATATGCTCAGACATAAATATTATACTCCTCCATTAGTATTTCTTTTTTTTTAGATACAGGTGATGATCTTAAAGGAAAAAGCAAACTATACTAAAAGTATGTAAACAGCCACAAGTTTTCAGAAACCAACCACATTGACGATATTGCTATTTTTAAAATATTATTTTGCTGCAGATTATTGAAGTAATATTGGAAGGTTTAAAATTTTATTGCTTTACCAAGCAAACTTAATTTCTCTTACTGGTTCTTTCATCCATATATATATATTGTAACTAAATAAATATGATGATGATATTAATAAAGATCAAAAGAGGTTATTATTGAGAGACAAAACTCTGTATAATTCTTAAGGATAAAAGAAACTCCCTTTTGGCTTTGTTACAGTATGAGACTCTTTAATAATATTTAAAAAAATAACTGATATGCAGATGCATATTTAAGACTAGCAATATTAATATCTCTGGGCTGATTTTCTACTAGTAAATCTAAAGTGTAAGTTAAATATTAATGAATCAATTTGTTATACTTACATATTTTAATAAGGCTAGCAAGATGGTCTAAACTTTCATGTTGCATTCATTAGATTGAACAATTATCTCAGGTTTTAACAACAAATAATAATTACTATTTTTAAAATTATTAATCTCAGAAATTATGATAAAATATTTTATTGTTGATATGACTAAATAACAAAGGGCTTTCATTGTATCTACTCATATTTTAAGTGAATATAAATGCTACAATGTAAATGGTACAAATGAATGAAATAAAGAATAATATTTTTTTTAAGCAACGCATAAAATTATAAGATCATGTGACCATATTTTACGTTATTAATTGATGATGAGCATTTTTAATAATGAAAGACAACAACTCAATAATTAAACATAAAATCAATTTATTAACAATAACAAAGTTTTTCTCACAATATTTTAGATTATATTTTATTGTATCTTTTATTAAAATAAATAAATCTGCTTTTTCTTGGTATCTAGCTTATAACTTAGTTAACTCCTAAGATAAATAAATATTTACCCAACTTTAAAATACTCTTCTATATTAATTGATTCCATGTAACTTCTAAGTTGCAAGTTGAAATATAGAAGATGCTTGTTATACTAATATATAAACAGTTATAATGGTCGGGGAAGATCATAGTGTCTTACCGTATCTGCCATACAGGGTGCCACCAGGCTATTTGAACCTGGAAAATTTATATAGTAGGCAGATATGCGCTGTCAAGATCTAATTTTTACATATATGTTTTATTCCGACCATCAGCCCATGCCACTAGCTCAGTGAGCCGCAGAGATTTATAAAATATATATTCATATCAAAAATATATTTTCAATATTAAAAAAAAATAAAAGAAGTCACTGCCAGTAATGACACACACACAAACATTTATTAAACATATATAGAATTTAGAATTATTTTAGTATAACTTTAATTTTTTTATAAAACATTATAACTCTACTTTAGATTTTAATTTACAATTTAACTTTTTATTTTAGAAGTTTGCACAGATGAATTTATTAATATTTTATTAGAGTGTCGAGTATGAATAGGCTACATAGATTGTATTTGAAAAGAAAATATTTTATCCCTGATTTAACCTTAGGCCAAAAGTGCAGTCAAACTAACGCCAATCTATCTGATATGTCGATGTATTCAATGCAGCATGAATACGACAGCACAATACCATACTGTCAGGAATGCACATCTGAACAGCATGGTTATAGAGAAGAAATTGTCTCTCGTCCAGTACAGTAATGTTACATCTGTCTGGCGAGAAGAACAATAAAAAAAAAAACTCCATAGGAAGGGATTGCGGTCCTTTTTGCCAACTTACTATCCCATTCCATAGGCTAAAGGAGTGATCCAAGGAGCAGGGAATACATCTGCTTCCGATGGTTAGTACAAAGTGCGGCGTATAATGTGATCCTGCACGTAGCGGATCTTCATACTATATTTACTAATTACACCAATATATCCAATCCATTAAACCAATTTAACTACGAAACAAATAATCTAAGATTTACCCTCCCTTAATTAAACTAATATAACTTTACAAATCTATGCAGCCATTCACGCCCGACTTAAATTTAACATTTATTAAGTGTATTTAACAAAAAAAAAAAAATCATAATAAAAACTTAAAAGAATGGAAAAAAATAAATTAATGGAAATGATTTAAAAAAAAAAAAAATACATTCAATAAAAATAATTAAGAAATAATTTAGTCAGATAGGAAATTCTATTTCTATTTAAATATTGAAAAGTTTCGAATTTAGAGTTTTTATTGTTTTCAAATTAATGTTCATTAGTGTTTATAAAGTTCTTACGGTTTTAAAAAGTTCATCCTTAACAGTTGCTTGCAATTTGGGATCCAGCATTAATTCCCACGATGTCCTGTGGTCCGCAATATAGGAAAATGATGTCATTTCTTTTTTTTTATAGAAAAACTGAAGGAATTGAAATTGCTTCTTTCAATCTCTTCTCCTTCTACTCTCTCCGCATTAACACATGCAGCGCATCCTTGCTTTCACATCTTTATCTTGTCCTCTATTTATTTCCAAACTTTTCCCTTTATTGTAAACTTTCGGATCGAGTGGACATTACGTCATGATGATGATGATCCTTCCGTTGAGGTCCATTTCCTGAGGGATTTCTTTCATTGGCCATTCAGTTCCTATTGTTTTTTCTCTCCTATCTGACTTTTACTTATAAATTTTGAGATGCCCACGGGCTAGTTTACTTTAACTAATTGAAAAGAATCATTTCCATTTTACACAATAGCATTAATTAAATTATTGTACATTCTTGTTTTCTTTCTGAAAATTTAGTTTTTTTTCTTTAATAGTTTTCTTTTAATAATTTTTCATCTGTGTGATTATATATATATATATATATGAGTTTAGATGATGTTTAATTTTCAATTTTTAATTCTTAAAAAAAAAGAAGTTTTTATTTGTGAACTTTTATTTTTAATGTCTAATTTTTTTAAAAAAATAATGTAATGGCGTGTGTGCCCGTTACGCAGTAAAATATATTGTCAGGAGTTTTTCTCAGTTGAACAAAATATTGATCAAAGTATCAATGCCACAAGCATTATTCACTTTATTAAATATTCTTTATGAACTTCTAGTTGTACCTATGTGGATTATAATAATCAGGATAATATTTATGAAATATTTAATTCTATAAATCATTCATTTACACATCCATTTGAGATACCTTTAATTCTAGAATATGCAGAACAGAATTAAGGGGCAAATAAAAGATATATCATATATTTTGACTATTAATTAATTACTAATTGCTTTTAATCAACTAACAACTAATCTCCACAAATCAAAGAATAACACACACTTTAAACTATTATAAGATTAAGTCATACTATCTGTATAAATTCTGATACCTTTTTTCAAATGAAAATATTTTATTAAATACAATAACTCTTAAATATAAAATTAAAACAAATTCAATAATTATTTTATATTCTTAAAATAATGATTTATAATTTTTAAAACATTCCAGAATAGTTATCCATGCACAATCATTCAAGTATCCATAATCATATTAAATCATTGATGTTTTAGATAAGTTTATTAGCACTTAATCCTTTTGAAAGAATACTTAATAATGAAGACTGAGCTTTTTAAACACAAATTTACTAATGATCAGTTTCCAAACAACATTTTGATAAGCTTATAATTATTTGTTTTGTATTCCTTAAGTATTAAAGGCAGTAATTAATCCTTTAAGGAGTAGCTTTCATAGATTTTAAAATTCCTAGGTGTATTTATGAAGATAAAAGATTAATGAATATAAAACCATTTAGTAACAATCATTTTCATTATCCACAATTTTAGACTATTGTGGTTATTGTAGTAGTAAATAATCATTAATTCTCTGGTTGCTTTAGTTTTTCAGAATAAATTCAAAGCTTTAGATAGTTTTTCTTAAATATTATATTAAGCAACCTTGTCAATCCATTAATTCGCTTTAGTTTTGTAATCCTCATCTGGAGTTTTATATTTCCAAATATGTAATTTCTGGTTTGAAGAAGAGATGACTAAATAATACAGTCCAAATAAAAATGTAGCATTCTACGAAGCATTCTTGAAAATTTTTGGTAGTTGTTTTATAGATATCACGCCACGTGAGAGGGTTGTTTTTCTTGAAAAAATATAACTTATGAACATTCTCAGGCCTTTTTTTTTTTTATTTGAATTCCTTATTTTTTTTTCCCTTTTTTTTTATTTACAAATAAATTAAACACAAATTTTATTTTATTTTTTTGTAAACATTTATTTTTATTAACATCAACAAAATAAATAAATATAAAATAAAATCAACGTGTTTCATTTTTTTTTTTTTTGGGTTTCTTTGTTTTTTAAATGTAAAACTTAGTATGCTTATTATGGTTGTATTTTTGGTTTCCTATTTTTGTTTAAAAAATAAATCCTAAAGTTAGTAAGCTTTTTTTTTTTTGTTTCACTTTTTTTTTTTTGGGTTTCTTTTTTTTTTTTTTAAATGTAAAACTTAGTACGCTTATTACAGTTGTATTTTTGGTTTCCTATTTTTGTTTAAAAAATAAATCCTAAAGTTAGTAAGCTTTTTTTTTTTGGTTTCGCTTTTTTTGGAGGTTTCTTTTTTTTTCAATTTAAAACTTAGTACACTTATTATTGTTGTATTTTTGATTTCCTATTTTTGTTTAAAAAATAAATACTAAAGTTAGTAAGCTTTTTTTTTTGTAAATAACATCAAAAAAATTAAAACTTATTAGGTTCTTTTTTTTTTTGGTTCTGCTTGAAATGGTATTATTTAGCCATCATCCCGTTTCACCTACTATATTCCATCGTAGTTAGTATCCTTTCCAACAGTTTGAACCCTCACAGTCCACGTATATAATCAGAATAATTTATTTTGATATGTAATAACGTATATTTACATGTATGTGTGTGGATATGTGCGCACATTTAATATATATTAATGTCTGTATGCATATAATGTATACACAGTTATAAATTTAAAATTAATAAAATGATATAATTAAGTTGTGTGAACATTATTATATGTGTGTGACCACTTACATATATATGCGAGAGAAGATGTAATGCAATAGATTTAAAGAAGCATTACAACTCTTTTAAATTAATAATATAAATTTGAAATATTCTCAGTTAAAAACTTTTTCATTGGTATATAAATTTCAATTCTTGGGATAGTCTCACACACATATATAATAAAATGTTTACAAACTCTTTAAAAAAAAAGTTATCTATTTTTATATATAAAAAAAAAAAAGTTGTCAATTCTTAAGAAACCATCTGTAAGCAATCAGTAACAACTGAAGGTAACCTATCCTTAGAGTCTTACAGACATTGGCCCAGCTTATGTGTTTTCTATTTAGTATATTCATTGCAATCTTTGAACAATAATTAGAAAATAATAAATTTCTTAAGATAGCAATTAATGAAACTTGTGATTAAAATTTTAAATGTACTTGTCTATTTCTTATATTAAATTCTAAAACTCTAAACACTTGTTAAATAATAACTTATTCAGTTATTATTCTATTACTTGCTAATATTTGTTTTATATATGTTTACTTTATAATCCACCTGCGTGTGTCGTTGAATGCGCTTATGTTTATTTAATCTATATTTAGGAATTAAAATATATTAAATTATAAACAATGTGTTGCGTATCATTCATAGTCCATTCCAAATCTTAGTTAAATTCCTTAATACTAGCGTTAATTATTAATGTATGCATCAACAAATTTCACATATATTACAGTTTCTTTTTTTGGTATAAATAAATTTAAAAAACAAGCTGTTCATGGCTACAGTAATATATCAGACATATAGTTTGAACAAAGTGGTCGTTAATTGTGAGAATCGAATGACATCTTGTTTTTTCCATGTTCTTTGTCTCATTGAGGGTATCGAGAATACATTATTTGACGCATTATCTCCTTCAAAGTATTGTTCAGACATACCCTTTGACAAGGTTTTGTACCTTAAAACTTGACTACAGAAGTGTGTAAACTCTTCGATAATTATTGCTTGGTCAAACCATGTGATTTCAATAAAAAAAAAATAAATTAAACTTTATTTACAATTAACAATTTATACATAATTGTAAGACACACACCCTCACATGACACCGTAAAAAAGTGTGAAGTGTGCAAATTGGACGAATTCATTTACTGCGATGCGACAATGCAACCTGCAATGTGTAGTACAACAAAACTGTTGTATACATACAACACATGGCCACGAAAATATGTTCGGCCGCGTAAAAGTTTTTATGTGTTTTAGCACATATAATCGCACCATCACGTGGCATGGATGTCTATAAAACAACTACCAAATTTTCATAATTAAAATTCAAATATTTGATTTTAATTTCTTTTAAATTCATTATTGAATGATGTGTCTTGTTATATATTTAATTTCTCTATTCAGGACAATGTAGAAGACCATTTTTCATTAAAAAGGCAAATGTTGAGTTCGTTGATTATCCAGACATTATTTTCAAGCAGAATGCCAAGATGGGTTATTCTGAATTTAAATCCTATGTAGTTTCTCTGCATACATTCAGTAAAGATTAAACAATTTTTAGCATATACATATATTTATAGATTCATATTATATGATTAGTTGAGTTCATAGTTTTTACCTAACATCCTTTCACTTTTTTGGATTTTTACGGGAATATTCTATCATGGTCACTTAGAAATGGTATGAAGCAGGTGATATTTGGAGATTTTAAAATTTATAGTGCCAAAATTTGTGATGATATTTTAAAAGTCTAGATGAATATTATTTGAAATATTAAAATGTCAGATTACATTAATTAATGATCAAAAATAAAACAAAAATACTCATTCTTGTTTTACAAATAAATTACTTATAATATTAAAATATTAACCAAATGATTTTTCATTTTATATATTTTTAAAGTTCTCATTATAATTAATAATAAATCTATTTATTATTCAAATAATACTCTATTATTTCAAATTTAAGCACACTTTCTATTTAAATTTTGAAGTTGTAATGTGGCTTACATTCGAAGCAAATATTTTAATATTTTATTTTTGCCATTCTCACATTTTCTACTGATTGTGTCTCATATCTTTGCTTAAGGTTTTATATGGGCGCATAGTATTATGATTGTTGATAGCAGTTTATTTATGATTCCCTGTTCACACTTTTTTGAGTTAATCCTGCTATGTAGAATTACATTGTATCTGGCCATATTATTTTAATTTTGAGTTTTTTTTAATCATCCATATTAATTCCAAGTGAATATTTTAGCATCTCATTTCTGCCAAGTTCGCGCTTTCCAACAATCATATCTTTGCATTACGCTCTACGCATGTGCATAGTATTATGATCATTGATAGCAACTGGGTAGAATCATATGCTTTCTGGACGTATTTTTATTTTGAATTTTTTTATTACTCATACTCACTAATTATTCAAAAACGGTCTACATATGATGCTGAATTAAAAAAAATAGTTATATTAGTTCCTATTTAAGTAAATAAAAATGTTTCTTACTTTTCAAAACTGTACATATAAAATCATTTTTAGATTTTTTCCAATTTTTCCAGCTTAAAATCCTACTGTAGCTTAAATTCAGTGACGGCTTATATTCAAAGTAATATAGTAAATTTATTAAAGTAATTTATGATTATATCTTTAAATTTTAAACACATTCAACCACGTAATCATTAGTGCATACATGCGCATGTTTGAATGTTATGTTAAAACCTTAGATTATTACAAGTAATTTATATCATTAGCTATAATAATAAGATTATTATACTAAAATATTTTTAAATATTTTGTTCTCGCTTTAGTTAATGTTATATCTTTTTATTCTGTCTATTATTCTTTCAAACTTAACTTTTATGTGGCATGTATCTTTTTCAACAAAATTTTAATTGTGATAAAACAAAATTTGATATATATAATTTTTAAGATGTTGTGACTTTTTAAAATATGCACAGGAAGACATCTTAGATAACTTTAATAATTTTTTTCATTAGGTAGAAGAATCAATAATATTAATATTATTTCCAATCATTTTATTTGCATCAATAATAACAGTAATAATCAATATTATTTGTTTTATTTATAAACTAACAATTTTTTTTTAGAATTTATGGTTGTGACTATTAATCTAAACATTAAAAATATTATTGTAATATAGATATAATGCACAGTTTTTAGCATTCATTGGTATTATAATTTTTCTCTTCACAGCTGTATTAAGTAGAATTCTGAATGAATTGATTTTCTTAATTGAAACCATTAAGGCCCATAATATACTTTATCTTTGACATAGGCTGTTTATATTTTACCTAAGTATTTAATAATCCAACTTTAGGAATCGTTGAATAACTCAAGCTAAAAATTTAACTATATTATTTTAGATAAGGACATTACACTGCATTTATGATGGCAGACATGAATGATTTTTTGTACAGTAATTGATAAATATAAATTATGATTCAAAACAAATTTTGAATCAAAATTTTATTATTTCTCATAAAAATTCTTGCAAATGTACATCATTAATTTTCGATTTTAATTTGCTTAAAACTATTTCAAAATTAACAGTTTCAGGCCTAACAAACAGACCTGTGTAAAAAGTATGTTATGTAATAGAGATTGTCATTTGCATAAAATTTATATCTAAATGATATTAGTGGACAAAATGCCCTGAAGTGATATCAAATCTTCAAGACATTATCTACAATTCATTTTTAGAATATTTTACCAGTTTTTCCATTATTGAAAAAAGTTGAATTCACCATTGATTCAAGGTGCAACCAGCCTTGTTCTGTTAACATTAGTTTTAACAATTTCATTTGTCATTTAAATGCCATTAATATCATTCATTTGATAATTAAAAGTTTTCACACATATGAAACAAATTGAAGTCATATCAAATCTTCAAAGTGCCATCTACAACTTTATTAGTTTCTTCGTTATTGAAAAAAGTTTGATAATTAATTGATCTTCTGCCATATTAGTTGAACAAAATTCATCGTATAGAAATTGACTTCAATTTTTTCAACAATGTAGCAACTGATAAAATATTATAAAAATTATAGACCGTGCTTTCAAGATTTGATAACATTTTGTTTCAAATCTGCTTATTAGTCCTATTGTTTATTTATTGTGTATATATATACACACACACATGCATGATGTGTTGCTTTCATATCCACATTTTGGGTCTGAATTATGTCTGGATAAAATTTGGAAAATTTTAAATTCTAATCATGCTTTGGATTTTTTTTTCCAGGCATCAATCTAGTTAACCATCTAATATCGATTAGTAAATGGATAAGTAGATATTCTTAGCTAGAGAATGAAATAAAATTAATGGAAAACTATTAAAACTCTTACCAATCAACAATTAAAGATTTGTAAATAATGTCATCTTCTTTACTGATTCTTTATTTGGGGAGGGGTAGAGGTTATTGTAGAAGGCTTTGCTCTATAAAGAAATAATTAAAGACTGTTTTCTATATCTATATAAATAAAATAGATGGGTGGATACAAGTTTTTTTTTTGGACAGAAAGATAAAGTCAGTAAATAAAAAATGCATAATGTTGCCTTTGTTGCAATATGTAATTTAATATTTTTTATTATTGGAATTCCTCATCGTATCACTGAAAAAATAATGATCTTAAAACTTGCCTTCATAATGATGCTGGTACTCATTTTATTAGTGATTATGCACCAACCTTAGACTCACAGAATTCAGAGAAGGAAAGTTTTTACTCCTTGTTGAATTGCATTATTACAGAAATACAATTAAAAGATGGATTTGGAGTAGAGTGGTATCAGAACTGTAAATTCAAATGGTTTGTTGTTATTGAATTGATGGACAGCATATGGATTGACTATCACAAACATGTTGTTTAGGCAGAAAAACTGCTACAAAGAAACATGGATGCATCTAAGTTCAAAATAGTTGTATTTAATAGATACATTATAGTTAGAAATCAGATACAAGAGGAATTTACATTGCACTAGCAGTTACAAGCGCAGATTGTTGGCTAGATCATAGATTAGTACGCTTCAAAATTAAAATGATAAATTGTATTAAAAATAGATATTCCAATTATATTCGCACACACAAAAAAAGATGTTTGTTTTTGTAGAAGAACCTACTTATATGAACTAAATTTCAACAGTTATTAAACATAAAATTTCTAATTTGGATCTTTGGAACTGTTATTTTACTGAAGCATGGAATTCTTTTAAAAAATGTTTTATGGATACAAGTAAATCTATTCTTGGATTCACTAAAAGAAAAATCATGACTAGTTTTCTGACAAAGATATTATTATTAGTGATTAAATTAAAAAGAAACATGGCATCTTTGCTTGATGAAATAATAGATTAAATGTTGAACATAATACATATATAGATCTGAAAGCAGAAGTTCAACTATGGACAAGAAGGTTTAAATATGATGGGTGGATTAAAACTGCAAAAAGATACAATCATTTGCTCATTGTGGTCACTCTAGATCTTATTTTGATGCAGTGAAAGCAAAATATGGAACTGTGAAACAGTATCATAATTCTATTAAATCCAGTGGATGCAGAATATTTTTGATCAACTTTTGAATGATGATATAAGAATTGAGATTATGGCTTTTAATGATATATCCATTTTATTTAATGCAATCTAAGCAGCTCTTTGTAATCTTAAAAATGGAAAGTTTTGATTCTGATGAAATGCTTGGAGAAATTTTAAAATATGGTGGTATGTTAGCTTAAAAAATATTGAAATTTTTTAGAAATATTTGAGCCCATGTAGTTAATGCCATTAAGGATGCCTTTATTATTCCAGTTTTTAAAAACAAAGGGAATAGACAAGATTGCGATAATTATTGTGGAATATTATTATTATTCACTGCAACAAAAGTGCTTTTAAAAATTTTGCTAAATAGATTGCTTCTGATTATGAATAAATAATTATTAAATACTCAGTGTGTTACTATAGATACGATTTTTGTTGCCAGGAAAATGCAAGAAAAGTGTCTGGAACAAAGAAGTGATTTATATATTACTTTTATTGATTTGATCAAAGCATTTGATTCATTCAATAGGACATATCTATGGTGTTGCTTGAAATTAGTTGGTTGTACACTAAAATTTATTAGCATTATATAGCTTCTACATGATTGAATGAGAGGAAGTGTTATTACTATATGTAGAAAATCTGAAGCATTCAAAATGAAAACTGGTGTTAAGCAAAGATGTGTACTTGCTCCAACATAGTTTTCAATTTTTATAACAGTGGTTTTTGGAATTGTTTATAATCAGATAGGGATCAAGATACGGTGTAGGTTTGATGGTGGAATTTTTAATTTGAATTGATTAAAAACAAAAACAAGAACTTTTTATTCCTAGATTCTGAATTTACAGTATGCAGATGATTGTAAAATTTTTGCCAGTTCAACAGACGAGTTATAGAATGTTCTTAATATTTTGAATGCAATTTATAAAGATTTTGATTTATTAATTAATATCCTCAGCAACTTTCAGCTTGGATGATTATCATTTAGAGAATATAAATCAGTTTAAATAACTTAATAATTTTATAAGTAGAAAAATGACTTAGATGTTGAAATACCGTTAGACTTTAATGTGCTTCTATTGCTTTTAACAGGTTAAAAGATAGATTATTTCATCATAGGGAAATAATTACTTTAACTAAGCTGTATATAGAGCTGTTATTTTATCTAATTGTATGGATATGAAACTTGGACATTATCTCAGTGCAATATAAATACATCAAAAAAGTTTTATTTAAGGATGCTCAGTAAAATAACTAATATGTTCTTCAACTTGCTGGATGTGAAACTATTGAGTCCACTATTGTAAAATCACATCTTCATTGTACTGATATGTAAAACAAATGAACAATGTAAAACTTAAAAGGGTCTTTTATGATAAACTTGAGTATCGATTTTGTAGAAAAAGCAGATCCTGTCTACATTATAATGATTACATCAAAGTCATTCTAAAGAAGTGTAGTGTTATTTGTTTCTTTTAAGAAGATATGGCAAAAAATTGAATACATTGGAGAACTACAATAAAGACAACATTCTAAAATTACAAGCAAATAGAAAAATGGACTAGCATGTTTTAGATATGGACATATTTGTGGTTCTTTGATTGGTTTGTATATTTATCACAAAAATCATTTTTAGACTAGTGTTTCTCTCTCTCTTTTTTTTTTTGAAATTGGAATAGCCGTTCTTATTTTTGAGTGGCTGTTTATTGTTTATTATTTGAACTAAGATCATTACATTAATTTTTTTTAAAAACTATTTGATAACTTGTTTAAGAGTTTGCAAATAATTGGAAATTAAAATAAATATTTGTTTTAATTAAGTGATATTTTTTTTTATAATTATAATTTATTAATGATTTATATTATTTATTGTTATTCTGAGTAATTTTTAAAAATATATTAGCATTTAATATTGTTTAATAATTTGTAGTTGGTATATGAAGGCTCAACAGATTGCGCCCAAGAATGGACGTCCATACAACCAGCTTGCTATACTTGCTCTTTATACGGTAAGTATTTTTTCTGAGAATTTTATGTATATTTATCAGTAATAAGTAGTGAATTCAGTATGATAGTCCCCCATGACTTATGGTTTTTTTTTTTTTTTTTGACAAAGAAGATTTTAATAAGATCTTTTATTATTTTTTAAAATTAAATCTTTGCATTACATAGATGATCATCAGAAAACTTTTCAGATGTGATCAATAATTACAGGCTAATTTACCAACTTCAGAGGAGTACCCTTCTTGGCACAACAACTAATGTAAAGAGAATATATTTCTTCTACTCTAGTTCTGCCTCCTAGAAGAAGCTTGAGTAATCAATAGATGCCAGATCATAGTGCTTAATAAATTCTGATCCAGTGCCATCTTATCAATATCCCCAGACTAATATAGCTTATATTTGTCAGTGAGGAGTTATTGGATCTGGATCTAGTGCATCTGGATTTTTTTTCTCCAGCTTTACTTCTTTTTATAATCCATGTATGCTAAATACAGATCAGAACTTTACTGATGAAAAAACTAATTTGGAGTTATATTTAGAAAAGTACTGATTAGAGCTTTATTAAACCGTACCATCGGACATTTATTGATTGCTCAAATTTATACTAGGGAGCAGAAATAGAGTAGAGAAATATATTTCTTTTTAAAAAGTATTGTTTAAATTGGATTTATGTCATGTTTTGTTGATTGATATAATAATATCTGTAACTCTTATTAGTTTGGAAAAATTTACATTTAAATTGAACTAAATATTCCACATATTAAATTTGACTGAATGATATTTGACATAGTAAGATAGAAAAGTCCAGGATTGTCAATTGTTGTTATTCCAGAACATCATTTCTTTAAAAGGACAAAAATAAGCCTTTCTTATTTATTCCAAACAAAAATCCTTAGGATAGTCTGTGATTGCTATGGGTTATTTTATCAATGATAGCATTAATGTTTAATGGATGATGAGAAAGAAAAAAAAACCCATAAGAGTGTATGATGATTTGTGTCCATTTTTTATTATTATTACGTTTTATTATCTCCGTCCACTAATTTAAATATGTGATATATATACATAAATTGTATCACCACAGCCATCATGCTTAAACCAGTAGAATATTAGCTGTCATCAAGGTAACATTACAGATAATTGCTAATATTGTCAAGACAATATTGAACAGATTATTAATATTACAACAGATTGCTAATATTCTTTTGATATGATTAAGCTCAATTATGGTGGTGTTATAATTTATATAAAATAACTAATTGGTTGTTGATATTTAGAATTTAATATATACTATATAAACATGTTAAACAGGTTCTTTGTAAATTGCTCATGTGAATTAATTACATCTTCCAATCAAAGAAAATAAAATAACTACTGCTGATTGAAATGTTGATGTTTTATAACAATAGATTAGTATTTCAAAAAAAGTGAACTGAGATAAATGTAATTCTAGTTTGGATTGTTGTTTAAGAATTAGATATCTGCCTATAGTATTGACTTCCTATATATTTTTAGAATTATTCGTTTTAGTGATCTAAAGAGTCTCACCTGTGCAGTTTTCAGATTGTAACTCTTAGTTATTAAATTATTTAGGAGAAGTTTAAGATTGCACAAGTCTTTGCCTCATTAGTTAGTATGGGAAGATACATCTCACGCAAAAATAAGACAAGATACAGCTAGCACCTTTCTTTTGATGTCTTAGTTTTTTTAAAAAAAAATATGTTTTTTTATCAAAGAGAACTAAGTGGTTATGATGAAAATGAAGGTTATAATCTGAAATATAGTTTTCTATTGGAAAGTAAAGTTGTGTTAGACAAAATGATAGCATGTATTTCAGGTTTGATTAGTGATCTTATTATGTAATATGTCTAAAAATTTTTAATCATTAGTTGATAACAAAATATGATATATGTTATTTTTAACATATATTTAGGATTCAGTTTACGGTGTGGAATGCTATTTTTTTACCAATATCTTTTGTCTTTTTTGGAAACAAAATTTTGGTAGGCTTTATTTTATTGAGGTAGTATAGTTTTGTAAACTATTTTTTGATAGTAATTAGTAGCTTTTACCGAAAGTTGAATTTGTGCTAATATAAAATGATAGAAACTGTTGGATTTTTGAATCTGAAAACTGATTAGAGGTAAATTTCATCAAGCCTTTTGTGTCTCTTGAATCTCATTGTTTGATCTATATGAATATCTTTTAGGAGGATGTATCTATAATTTATCTTTAGTTTATTTTGCCATAATAACATGAAGCTAAAATAGAATGTTCTCAAGTTATCATAAAAATTTATATATTGTTATAATATAGTTATATACATCTTTTTTTAATAATTTTTATAAATACTATATATTAATTATATATTGCTTGCTCTACATTTAACTCTCAAATTCTTTCTTACTCCTCAGTTCAATATTGGTGGTCATTGTTTTAAATTCAATAATGTATTTTTAGAATCAGGTCTTTGGTCATATGATAAATTCTTCCTGTGTAAATAACATCCCAGACTGCTTTAAATCTTTTTCCTCAAAATGTTTTTTTTTTCAGACATCTTTATTATTTTTCATTCTGTCTATATCATTTTCCCATGCCCTATACCAACAATACTTTTCAAAAGATTGAAATTTTACTTTTTTAATTTTTCTTAAGATCAATATCTCATATATATCTTTATCCATAATCCTAATGATTTGTTGTTTTTTTTGTCTTTTTATCGAAATTTTGTAATTTTGATTGTTTTTTAAATATTTTTTGTTTGTTTGTAATGCCCACATTTATTTACATTTTCCATTTGATATAATTATGTTTTGTAAATTATGCTTTGTAAAATGTCCATATATCCCATTCTTTCATTTTTCAGTCACATTCATTTCAATAATTTTTTTGATAGGTCTGTAATGATTAATTTTTTAAAAATATGTTTTATTGATATTTAGGACAGTCTTATTCAATATTTTAGACTTTTAACCATTAACTTAATATTATTGCAGATGGTAACTAGTTTCTCTAATATTTATGTTAATAATGAAATATCTTTTTATAAATAAATTTTATCTAGCTGTGGATTCCAGCATGGTGACTATTTGTTTTGATTAATAATTAGCTTTACATTACCCATTTTCAATTATTTAAAATCTGGTTATCTTGAGTTGTATAAGGTCTAATAGTGACTTTTCACATTATTTCATAGCAATTAGTTGTAGTTATTTTGATTTTAAGATTAATTACCATTAATGAATTTTAAAGGATTGTTTTATCTGTAAAAAATATTCATTTTGTAAATTGCACATTAATCCATAATGCCTACAACCATAAAGTGATACCGTTACATATTTTTAAATGCTTTAAATTGAGCAGGTGTCTATCTTAGTACTATCCTAAATTTGTTTGCTATTTTGTTTTAGCAGTATCTCACACCACTTGTAGTCTAAATGCTATTTTTTTTAAAAATCTTTTTGAAAAAAAATCAATATTTTTTTTCTACTTTTTAAAACAAATGTTATAAAAACTATTATAACTAATGGCAAAAATAATAAAAAGCAAACTTATTTTATTATAATAATTGATTATAAGGAAGCAATCAACTGATTATAAGAAAGCAGCCAACTGAATCCAGTTAAGTAAAAGTAATTTTATTTCATTTCCTGGCTATATATTTTAATTTTTTTATACAAACATTTTAATATCAATTGTAAATAATGCTTATAAAAAAAAAATCAAATTTGAAATGATAATTATGTAAAACAAATACATATGCTACGAGCAGTATGAGATATTGGTTATAGTTGTACAATACTGCATTGTAACAGTTGTAGATTAAATTAATTAGACATGTATTAGTTTATCATAGTCTTATATTTTATTCCTATCTTCATTTGCTTTATATCTTAACTAATTATGAAATTAAGAATATTTTTAAAACAGTAGATTATGGTTAAATATATTTAAGTGCTATATTATCATTAATGATAAGAATCTTTGAAGAAATATATTTTAAAAAGGACATTACCACATTCATAATTAATGTACTGGAAAAAAAAAAATCAAGTGTTTCTTAAAAACACAAAATCATGAGTCAGGATATCCAAATTACAATTTCATCCATACGTATTGCTAAACATAGATTGATTATTCACCTTGCAGTAGATGGATTTGGAGTAAAGTGGAGAGAAGTGCTAGGAAAAAGTCATGTAATGTTATGTTTTTGGTATTAATCTTTCTAGCTAAAGGACTTTTTGTAGGCATCAATCCAAAGATCTCTAAAATATAGAGAAACTACCCTGGTGCCAGATCTATGTAACTAGGCAAGCAGGTTGGCTCAAATTCTAAATATTAAAAGGATTTTTTTCCTTTTTATTTCAGGATAGTAGCTTGAATAATATAAAGGAGTAAAAAATGGTTGCTAGATTTATAAGTACATTAATTCTAGTTTTGAATCTTACGTCTATTGATGAATGCAAAAGGCAGAAAAAAGTTTGAGGGAAGTGGATATTATATCATTATTTCATTTATGCTTACAGTGAATGGCTTTAGAATAAGGTGAAGAAAATTGCTCTTGGGAGGCTAGGAATAAGAATATAAGAAAGTTATATGATAATTGGTATTAAAATATACATAGATACAATGAAATCATTGCAGACCAATAAAATAACTTCACAATAAATTAATGAATTTTAATTCATTGTGAAAGGAAATGAATTTTAAGTTTATCCTTCATGAATGAGCTATAGCAAATCTAGAGACTTAGTTCTTTCACCATCACCCCTTCCCTTTGTAAATAATTGTATATCATACATGGAAAAGTTAACATATAATAATCATTAAGAAGAAAAAAAAATGAAGCTTGGAATAAAACAGTAATTTAAAAAAAAATGTAAACACATATCACAATTAATTGTTTCCACCTTAGGTAGATTAGTGTAGTAGTAGAGTAATAGATTCTAGATCCCAAGGTCGACAGATCTCAGTTTATCTTTGTGAATTCTGGTATTCAAATTTCATATGAATTTCCAAGTAATAAATCATTTGATTATTATTATTATTATTTTTTAGTTATTTGTCAATATTGCATCAATTTACTCAAATTTTACAAGGCTTTTCGTTCACTGCTCTACTTTCAAATATTTGTAACTAAATTTCTTCTCATAGATGATCATTACTTGCATTATTTAAGATCTAATTTTTGATTCTGAAATTCTTTAAAAATTATCTAATTTATAAATAGTTGATATATTATTTTTCTAATAATCTTTTTTTGGCTTGATTAAATTTCCTTTTTTTTTTATCCAAATTGTTCATGAGAAAATTAGATTTCTTGTCAGAGAGAATGCTTTCTGTTTCAATATAACATTTTATTCAGTTCTTTATAGAATATTGTTTCTAAATTGATGCTTTGCTAATTAGTGATGTATTTCTTGCTTTTTTACTTTGTTTCATTGTTTATAAATTATTCTGTTATTAACCTTTATTTTTTTTTAATAGATTCTATTATGATTGATTGCTGGTTTTTTGAGTGTATTTCATTAATTTCTTCTTGTAAAAATTTTTAAATATCTTCTTTCTTAGTATTTTTTTTATACTGTTCACATTGACACTTGTTGTTTTGTTCACTTTTATTTATGCTGATTGATTATGGAATTATTTATTTAGCAGTCTTTTTTCTTCTTTTAGAACTAGCATTAGCAAATGTCTTTAATCTTTTAAAAAATAATATTAAATCCTTTTTTTCTTTTTCTGTACAACAGGTTTAACTTTTTATATTATACTGCTAATAATTAAACAAACAAACATAAAATTTTAGTAAATAATAATAATAGTAAAAAAGATACTGAAATTTACTTTCTATATAAAAGATTTTAATTGTTTATATGCACAAAGTTATTTATTTATATATACTCATTTGTCTTTTAGAAACGAAAGTTAGATGCAGTATACTACTACACTCGGAGCCTGGCAGCAAGTAATCCATTCCTGACTGCAAGAGAGAGCCTAATGTCTCTTTTTGATGATGCTCGCAAAAAGGTATCTTTATGATGTAGGAAATACATGTTTCTTATTAAACTTTAAAAAAAAAAAAAAATTGTCATAATTTGGAAAATTTAAATTTTATACATTAGCAACTTGCATTAATAGTTGGTTAGTGATTAGATATTAGTGAATATTATTGTTAGTTATTATTTTTTATTTTGAGAATAATTTTTCTATAGTAAGATGTGAGAATTCATAAAGACATTGATGAACTATTATTTTATAACTACTTTTGTAAGCTGAAATTATGAAAAGTTAGTTAGCAATCTGTGATTACATGTGAGTACACACACAGAAATTGCAAACATATTCAGTTAATGTTATATATATTTGCATTTAAAAATATAATTTTCTAACGGTACTCTTACTAAATATTTATTAAGAGTACAGTATTGCATTCATTAATATTTATTTTATTTGTATTGTTAAGGAAGAAATGTTATTCTTTAAATATTATTTTTAAACATGTGGGTGTTGTGTAAAAAATGAAATAAAATTAATTATTTTTAAACATGTGGGTGTTGTGTAAAAAATGAAATAAAATTAATATTTTTATTCATTGATTATTAGCAGCATGAACTATCATGGCATGACTTTTTATATATCATTTTAATTATAATATTATAAGGAATGTCAATAAAACTGTTACTAAATTATCAATTTTTTATCTTTTTAATCAAAATAAGGCAAAACTCTCCATACAGTAGTGCCCCCCTGTGCCAATCAGAGTAATCAATGGATGCCAGAAGGCTTGTGCATAAAATCCCTATCTAATGCCTACTCATCCAATATCCCCAGACTAGTTTCTGGCTTGTGGCCTTCGTCGGTGAGGAGCTTTGGATCTGAGAGCACTGCACCTAGATCTTAGGATCTAATGCAACCCTCCAGCAACCACCTTTTATCTCTATTTAACTATAAAACTATGAGAATGGAATTGAAAACACAAATTTTCAGTCTAAGCTCAATAGCTTATATAGTCATATGGGTCCGAACTCAGTTCAGCACCCATACATTTTGGTGTCTCTGGCTCTTTAACAACCATAGCCACTACCATCCTATTGTGTTTTCAATTTCATTCTCATAGTTTTATAGTTAAATGAGATAAAAGGTGGTTGCTGGAGGGTTGCATTAGATCCTAAGATCTAGGTGCAGCGCTCTCAGATCCAAATCTCCTCACTGATGAAGGCCAAAAGTCAGAAACTAGTCTGGGGATATTGGATGAGTAGGCATTAGATAGGAATTTTATGCACAAGCCTTCTGGCATCCATTGATTACTCTTGATGGCACAGGGTGGCACTACTGTATGGAAAGAGTTTTGCCTTGTTTATAAACAATTATGTGCTAGTATGAGATGGTGATCATGTGATGCTTAATGGTTTAACACCAATCCAGTTTAATAGGATAGTGGTAGCTATGGGTTGTTAAAGAGCCAAAGACACCAAAATGTATGGGTTTTGAACTAAATTCAGACCCGTATGACTATATAAGTTATTGAGCTTAGATTGAAAATATTTTTGTGTTTTCAATTTCATTCTCATAGTTTTATAGTTAAATAGAGATAAAAGATGGTTGCTGAAGGGTTGCATTAGGTCCTAAGATCAGATTCTAAGCTCCTCACTGACG
Source organism: Epiperipatus broadwayi (assembly GCA_028023455.1). NCBI lineage: Eukaryota > Metazoa > Onychophora > Udeonychophora > Euonychophora > Peripatidae > Epiperipatus > Epiperipatus broadwayi. The sequence goes on from JAQFVV010006426.1 coordinate 1,157,818, forward strand.
AAGGCCACAAGCCAGAAACTAGTCCGGGATATTGGATGAATAGGCATTAGATAGTGGTAAGGAATGGGATAAAAGGATAGATTTACTAATAAAGAATAAGGAATTAGAGAGATGGAGAACTAGTATGGAGAGTAAAAAGAGTTTAAATATATATAGAAATAAACAGAATATTATAAGATGTGATATGTTGGACTACCTGTATTGTCTATTTGTGTGTTATTACTAACAAGTTGTTTGTATTTGAAAAGTTTAAATAAAGTTTAAAATTTTCTGTACATTCAACATTCACTCATAAATGATGGAAATAGTCCAACATATCACATCTTATAATATACCATCATTACAAACCTTCAGACAAAAACAGAATATTAGGTGTGAATTAATTTATGATAATAGTAAGGAAAGTAGTTTATTGTTTAAGGCTCGAACAAGATCTTTAGCAACAAGAGAATATGCACGTCAATGGAAAATTATGGGTGATTTAGTCTGTAAATTATGTAAGGAAGGAATAGAAAAATATTAGGCATTTGTTAATTGAATGTAAATGCTTGAAAACAGAAAGGGCACATATAATGAAGTTATGGGAAAATAAATATGAAAAAAGTGATTATACAGAAAGTGGATTATTGGTTTTTATGTTGAGTTTGGAAAAAGATAAGGGGGATTTAGATATAAAGGCTGTAGAGTTGACAAAGATTATGTTGTGGAAATGGGATGGAGTAGAATATGGGAAAAATTAGACTGGGGAATGTAAAATCAAGTAGCTAACAAGTTTTTCTTGGTATATTTGCTGAGAGATTCTTGACTTCGTTTAAGGAGTAGCTACAGTACATCACATCACATCACATCACATCACATCACATGACTTGTTTATAAACAATTATGTGCTAGTATGAGATGGTGATTATATGATGCTTAATGGTTTAATCAAAATATGTAATGTATGAATAATTATGTAAAATTAATAACCTCAATAATGCTTAAGTTCTTTGCTTTTATATATTGTGGTAAAAAACTATTTTTTTTCTGCTTCATTGCTTTTTATAGTATTTTACTTTTATGGCTTCATATATATTTCATCTTTGCATTTTGTGAAAATATTATGTCTCAAATCAAAAAAAGAACAACGAACAAACAAATAAAGGATATAATTTTAAAATGTTGCTGCTATAGAAAATTGCCATTAAGTGAGCTGTTTATTGTGATGTGACGCTGTATATTAATAGTGTATCAAAAAAAAAAAAAAAACTGAATTATTTCTAAAACAAAAATCGTATGACTTCCAGTTTACACAAAGTTTTACAGGAACCAACTTTATTTATTGTACTTACTGCTGCTATCTATTGTAAACCTGAATAATCAATAGATACTATGCATGAGTGCTTATTAAATTCATATCCCATGCTATTTTTAGCTATATCCCAGGCATATGACCTTCATCTGAAATTAGTATGTTCATAAGAGTGTAGGATAGTTTTGAATGTGGATTTAATAAGGGCTGCTGTCTTCCATCAATTACTCAGACTTATAACAGATGATGGCAGTGGACTAAAATAATTTGTTCCTATTGATTATTATAATATAATAGTATTTATTTCATTAATTCTACTGGGAAACTATTTTAGATTTAAAATAATATGATTCCTCAAGGTTTATAAAAAAAAATAAAAGTAAATTGTATGCTATCATCCCCAGACAAATATAATAGTAATTAACTATTATATACAGTCTTTCCATCTGCAAAAGTACTTTCAGTAAGGAATTAACTGAAAGTACTTTTGCGGATTCAAAGACTATATATAATAGTTAATTACCATCATATTTTTATTATTATTACAATAGTTTTTTAATTACCAGACATTTATTTGTATTATTATTCCCAGATATATATTTTATCTCCTCCCATCCCTTTATCTTTATTAAATTTGACATGAAATTATTAATAAATTTGTATGTTTTTGTCGATCAGCTCATTAACATTAATCTGACCAAAGTTCTTTACTATCCAACTAAGAATAAATATATAGTCTTTTGATATCAATATTGATTGCCTAACTGCGTTCTCTATAAATTGGCTATGTTAAAAATATTAAACTTGTCAGAACAGTTTTTAATTACCAGAAAAAGTTTTCACTCTTGGGTTTGGACATAGTAGATTGGTTACATAAACATATATATATATATAAATATAGTAGGAGATCAGTTATCCAAAAGGTTAATCGTCTACATCGTTAATTATCTAAACCACTGTACTCTCATCCTTTCTTCTGAACTAACTAAATAAAATATCTATTTTAGTGCAGTTATAGCTATGTTGAAGTGTTATTCCTGCTATTTAATCTAACAATTTATAATTGTTTTTGTTTTTTTTAATAAGATATATGCAATAAAAGATTGTGTATAATAGATTTATCATAATAGAAAAGAAATGCCACAGTATTTTAGAAAATTTATGAAATGGTTTTTAAGATTTTATTTTAAATCTTTAATAAGCTTGAACTTTCAGAATGTTCAAAAAGAAAAAAAAAATTTTTTTTTAAAAATAAAATTAAAAAAACACTCTTTATTTATTATCTTTAATAAATTCATCTTTGAATGACCATATAGTATTGAAAATATTTTTATATAACAATATTTGAAATTACATATTTTCATTAGTAATATTTGAATCTATAAGGTTAGTAAATTAGTAAATTGCAAAAATGATCATGTGCTAATAACTGAAAGGTTGAAACTTTTTTGATGTTTTAACTCAGTTAATTTTTCTTACTATTTATTCTTGATTGAAGAAAATAAAAAAAAACAAAGGTAGACGATTAGAAAGTCTGTTTTCTTATCATAAATAAAGTGACTTATAGTATAATAGTTTTATGAAACTTTTTAGAATGTTAAAATTTTCTATTTTATTTTCACTTTATAAGTATTATAATAATATAATAACAAATCAGTGAATAAAATCTTCATTATTTTATTTTGATTTTTATTAACAAACATTATTAAATACTAACCTTTATCATATACGCCTTGATCATTTATAATAGTCAAACAATGTCTATTTTTGATTATAGACGGACCTCTCAAACCTCGACATAAGATAGTGACTTTAGAAAGATAAAAATGGCTGCCTTATCTTTAACCTAAATTCCCATTTATATAGGCTAATCTGAATGAGGCATCTTGATTTGAGAGCATGAAGCTGTTAATCTCTTTACTTTTTAGATCCACTATTTCCTTTACAAATTAATCTTCACAAAATTTTGCGATTTCCAATGAATTAATATTACGATCTTTATACTGAAAATATATAAACTAATGTAAAGTTTTATTTATTTATTAAGTGCATAGGAAGTATGTAAATACTTTAGAGAAAGGCTTTAACCATTGTCATATGCGCCTTGACCTAAAGTATTTACATACTTCCTATGCGCTTAATAAATAATCACGACTAAACATTGTTAAATTAATTTTATTTTTAGTTGATTTTGCTTAATTTTACAATTTTCATAAAAAATTCAAAGCTCAACCTAAGATGTGATTGAACATTATTTTTTAAAAAGATTTTTGCTGCTATTTACAAAATCTTTTTTTAAATCATCAATTTTTACAATATTTCATATTTCAGATATTATAATAATAAAATTATATAATTAAACATTATTTTGCATAATTTGAATATGATTTCATATGCATGTTTGCTTATCTAAAATATTTAATTTCTGAATTATTATCAATTTTAATTAATTTGGATAGTCAAGGGTCTGCAATATACATCCATGCTATGTATATATATCCATATAATTATATAGCCAATATATATGAGAATGAATAAATTAATTGTGCTTTCAATTAACTTCATTGGTTCAGCATTATCTAGGTTATCTTCTTCACTTCTTGTAGATTCATAGAACAGTAGGAAGAGAGTTAGCTATAAGATGATTTGCATGTTATGTAATACTGAAGTAATATATAAAATTAAATAAAATATTTTGTCAGGAATTTAACTCTATATTACAAACAAAGCTTAATGCAATTTTTTTCCTCTTACTTTTTATTTATCTTTGTTAGAAATAATAATTCATTCCAAAGTCATCTATTATGAGTTCGAGTAAGGAATGGACACTAGTGCCACATCCAAATAGCCAGAAACTTATATAGCAAATTGAATATAGCTTGACCACAGTGTCCATTGATTACTCCAATTTACAATAGATGGCGCTATAATAGAAGAAAGTTAATTCTTGCTTATAATATACATAGTTTTATATAGACTAGAAATATAGATTATTAAAAAGTGATAAGAAATGTATTTGAAGAGTTTTTATGATTTGAATGATAATAAAGGATAGTTGGATTCATAAATTTAAAAATTAGACATAATGAAAATGTCATGTGTTGTAGTAATTTAGAAAAGGCAAGATAGATTAGTAGGAGTTAGAAACAGAAACAGAACTAGCTGTTCAGGTCAAACAAAGAAATAAAAAAAAAGTATTACAGATTAATGCAAAAGGCGAAAGGAAAAAGGAAAGAAAAAAATAGAGGAACTTAAGAAAAGAATAGTTATAAAGTCTTAAGAATATTATGAAGGTAGGATTTGAAAAAATAATTTATCATGACATTTGGAATTGACTCACTTATAATAGTGCCTTTTGCAAAATCACATTTGAAGACTTAAATTTGCTAAACCATTATCACTGTTTTTCAATACACATATATTTATATACATTACACATATGACTTATTTGTGCATAAAGAAGAGCTAGAGTCCTAATTGCTATGTAATATAATCAAAAGATATAAATGTGTTTTTACATAAACACATTGTTATTGGATTACTGCAGGTGTGAGAAGCTTATGGGCATGTGACTAAAGACAATAAGGGGAAAAAAATAAAGAGAAATAGTGTAGAGAAAAGGTAAAAAAAACTATCAGAAACATCAGCTTGAGCAGCAAATATTATTTGTTTGGGAAACAAATCAGTTTTGATGAATCAGGGTCATTTCTCATCAGGTGTCAGGATATATTTTTAGTCAGGAACTATTTATTGATGATTCATAATTAATGCTCACATTTGAATCATTTTGCTATCTTCCAATTTTATATCTCATTGGTAGTTCAGCATCTTGTGTACATATGTATGTATATGAATAAATATTATTTTTATATGATATTATTCCAATAAAACAGATTAAAAAAAATTACAAATGCCAGCCTGACAATTCAATGTATCAGTGATATGCTCTAGTGGAAAGTAGAAATGTGAAAAAATCATAGAAAATCAAGGTAAACATTAAGTGAAAATTCATACAAGTTGGAAACTTATTTAGAAATTGGCGATAGGATACTTTTGCAAATGTAATATATATTTTTTTTAATAGTTCTATATACATTAATATTTTTTCTCTCTATTTGTTATTTTTTTTTTTAAAATTATATTATTTTTATCCAAACTGAGTGTACTTTGTAAATTTTTTCAAGTTATATTTAAGATTTTTCTTCAGATAGATGATCTGTAGCCAATACAGGTAACTATTGGAAAATGGATATCCAGTTATTTTTAACTAGAAGATGTCAGTATGTTGACTGTAAATACAAATATGATTGTCATTAGATGCAGACTTTACTACTGGTGAGGGGGGTGGGTGTAGAGGATCATATGCCTTTGGGCATTGGGTTAATGTTTATTTTATTTAATATATTTCACTGTTTTAATTTGTTTGTTTATTTTATAGGCAGAACATGGTGAAAAGAAAAGATTAGCTGAACACTATGAACAACTAGCTAAGAAGGAACTCAGGATAAAAAGGCATAGCGAAAGGCGAGAAATTTGGATCTCGCCAGATGGAATTAGTTCCGAACAGCATCTTCCTGATAGTGAGGAAGATGATGAAGATTTGTACTTAAGTAAACTTTCTTCTGTTGAGGTAATTTTTTTTTTAGAAAAATAGTTAAACAATTGGAAAATATTTTAAATACATTTCTATTGAATATTTGATAGAAAAAAAAAAAGATTATTTCTAAAGCATTCACTGAAATACAATGATAATTTGTTTTGTATGTAGTTTTATCTTTATAATGGGTAGAAATGAGCCTGCAGTGATGATCATTTGGAAGATTTCTAGATTTTCAAGAGAGACTTGATATTTGCCTTGCATGTTCAGTGTTGTTTTTAAAGTGCATGATTTTATATATATGTAATTGGAGCCAAATGGAAGCAGTTTTGGGGAGACATATAAGTATACCGATATTCCTAAATTTAGGAATTTGATAAAGTTTTACAAAAATGCAGTGACCATGATTTAAAGAGACATTAGAAATGTATCTCTACAGAAACAAAAACAAAGTATGTACTTGTAAAAACAATTAAACTAATTTGAATTCATATAAGTAAAAAATGTTTTAGAAAAATAAATGATTGCGGAGTGAATAAAGAAATGAGTATTTATAGCTATGGTAATAAAATCATGTATAAGGAAAGTTAGGGTTTTAAAATCAAGAGCAAGAAAGAAATTTTTTAAAGGGAAAATTTGTAAATGATAGGTTGGTGGTGAAGTTATAAGTCATTCTGAGAAAGTCTGTGATTGTGCCAAATAGTGTTATATAAGTATATTTATAAAATATATATCATCTATGCAAATTATATATTTAGTTTGCTGGATACATGTTTCTTTCAATAAACCCAACATTATTTATTGACAGAAACACATGTCTAGTAAAAGCTTGAGATTCTTCGACAAACATAGCCACTTAAAAGACTCTAAAATTGCTATATAATAAGTAAATAAAAGCAATGTTAATATATTACATACATTAACAGTGCTTTTACTTATTTATTATGTTAGAAATTTTAAGATCTTTTAAGTAGTTATGTCTGATGAGAATCAATTAGTCTTTTATTGGATATGTATTTCTGTCTATAAATAATGTTGGATTTATTGACAGATACATGTATCCAGCAAGATATTAATTGATTTTTTTCATCAAACATTACTGCTAAATGACTCTATAAATCTTTTTTCTATAGAGGATATAAGTACAAATAATGTTAATATATTATATGTATTTCCGCCAACTGTTCTTTTCTATCTATATTCTATTCAAACAGAAATAATATGGAATTTTTTCATTAAATAAAATGAAATGATCACATCGTGGTCATGAAAACTGGTCAACTTATGTCATTTTGATAATCCTTTTTCTTATTCATTTATCATTCTGTACAGTTTATCATAAAAGATAGAGTGGGCAATTTGAGAGCAAGAAGTTTATGGGTCAATTCTTAGCCAACCAAAATAAAAAAAAAAAACTCAAATATTGAAGGCTTGAGCAATTAGGATAGTAATTTCAAATTTTTTTTTTTTTTTTAATGAACTTATATCTAAAGAAGAGATTTTAATATTAATATTATTTTATTTGTAAAACAATAAATGTTGAAATGAATTGTTTAATGTTGTCTTTTACTGTGCTGATGTTTTATTAAAAATTAGACTTTCTTTATATGGTGATACTTTTTTGAATTTTTTAGCTAGGAACAATAAAATATTTTTCAAAAATCAGATGGAGTAACACAGTAAAATTAATTTAGATGTTAAATATATATTTATTCTTACTCTTTAAAACAAACAAAAAATATTCGGAACACATTAACTTACTTTGAATATTCATTGATGTATTTAAGCATATGCTGTTTCATAAATGAAAATTGTTTATAAATTAAAGTGGGGTTAAGCCACATTTATCATACTGACGTATTTAAAAGAAGTATAAAGAAAGAATTGCAGATATGCTATTATCTAATATTTGAATGGGTTGGATTTCTATGGAGGATGTTTGAAATATTTATAATAATGTTGAAATATTAATATATTGTCAAAAAAGAAGTAAGTGACAGGAAGGAGAGATATTTTTGTAACTGCCTGTGTAAATTGCTATTAAGAAAAAGAAAATTATATATGTAATATGGATTTTATGCATGTTAAGATGTATATATTGTAACCTTCCACTTAGCTAGATAGAGATGTAGGTGGAAAGGGAGTGACAGAGAGATATATGTATATATGTAATCATTTATTCACCAGGGCGCCAAATTGTAACTATATCCATCAGCTGATGTGCCAACTCGAGATCCTCATTACGTGACAAATTGTATGTCCATGAGGGAAGCAAGTTATCAAAATTCCCCCCCCCCCCCAAAAAAAAATTATAATTTATAAAATTAGCATGTTTACTACTCATTTGATCCCTTGGTGCAGCTACAACAATTCCAGTTCTCTATTTCTTATGTTTAGATTGTTGTGAATGGTTTGGTAATCCATGTAGAGAACCTTGAAAATCAGACTTACAAGAAATATTAAAAGTTTTACTACCCAAGATAAAAGAGAAATCTTTACTCACCCCAACCCCACCATTAATTATCAGTCTTTATTTTTTTCCCCCCCCCAACCTCTCCACAATGCTATCTCTAGATACACACAGGATCAGAATATACAATATTCTCAACTCATTAAACTTTTTAATGTTACAGTATACCAGCAATGATTACCTCTTCATTTAAAATTTTATAATTGTAAAATCTATCGTTCTCAGGGTCTTGATTTATAGTGCTCAACTAATCACTTCCAAATTTATTGCAGGCCACTGAACACTATCCTAGCAAACTTGAGTCAAATAGACATACACTCACTTTGGAAGCTAATGTCTATTCTTATCTAAGGATAACAATCCTAATCATAATAGTAATAATAAATATTAGAAACTACTAAAAGGTTACTTAAATGAAATATCTATTTACAATAAATTTTGACTAGAATCTCAATATCAGGAGTGAAAAAGGGATTTGATATTTACTCATGACATTAGTCATAGTGCAATAAACTTAATAAACTAAATATTAAATTTAAAATTAAATTGTTCCCTTAGATGTTTGCCATATGATCATTATAATTTCAGATATAAATAATGTTTCAGCAGATTAATTCTCAAATCTCAACAAATGAATAAGAAAATAAAAAAAAATATTAATTTAGTAAGTAATCTTGAATAATGATATTTCGTGACACATCTGTACCGGAAAATATGGAATATTTTTTATAATTTTTCTATATCAGATTTCTGGAATCAATGGATACCCAAGCATTAAGACACAACACCAAAGTTTAAATTCAAAACAAAATATTTATTAACATACTAGCAATAAATAATACAATATAAACACAAACATCATAGCGATCCATATAGCTAAAGAAAATAATGAAATAATAATTACAAAACATATTTATAATGGGTCTACACTGGCTATGGATTATAAGTTCTTTCAGGGCTCACCTCACCTTGGATTGAACCTCATCCCAACATCGGTACCTACATTCTAGTACTGGGGACAACTAACTCTTATATTATAGAATATTCAACAAACTGTTTCGACCTGTGACACATTATTTTAAGACATCAGTTATTTTCTTATCTGAAGCAGCGCTTCATCAATACTAATACTTTAACAAATATAATTATTAGAAAGTATTTTATTTTAGCCCTTATCAATTCAAATCAATGTTTCATTCTTTATATTAAGGAATTCACATATCTTATAATTTACTTTAATTTTGGTATTTAAACTTATAATTAAATTTATGAGCTATTATTCCCCATCAACTTAATGCTTAACTTATTTTTTATAATTGTATAATAATTTAAAAAGTTATATTCACGCATGCACACTTATATTGCATACTATGGCCTAACATGAGTTTCTCTACCATTGTCTTACCAATCCAGCTGTGACTTGCTTCAGCATGGGCTGGATCTGATGCGCATTGCTTGTCGGGGTTTGAATTATTAACCTTAAATTTGAAATAATTATTGGTTCAATAACAAGTTGTGAGCTAAGCTCAGCTGCACAATAGATCAATTTCTGAAATATGTTTTTATAATTCCCTAAAGCAAATAACTAGTCTCAACTAATACAAAATGACCTAACACAACAGTAAACAATATTTAATTCAATTCATGATAATAATGGTACTTTTGTAAGAGAAAATAAATCAATAGTGACAGCATATACCTAAGTGTGCCTTCTACCTGAGGCTGTAAGATATGTGAGAACCTTGTCGCTGCACATATAAAAGAGGTATGCTAAATCACCACATACTACAACTGTATAAAATATTTATCTTTTATGAAGCAAACTAATAATGGAGCTGGGAATATATCCTCTATCTCCAAGTACCTTCAAATTTAAATGTATCTAAACGCAAGAGAACTATGCTCTTTCTCCGCTTTCGAGGTGGCAAGAACTGAACTCACCTCAAACAAACAAAGGTCATTTGCACTCTCACTTAACCTAAGGGTATCATATTATTGATGTGTGAACCAATAAATTTTAAAATAGGTTAATATGACTAATGAACAAAATTTTTATTTAAACATTAACACTATAGACTAAGAAATGGGCATCATTTATTTTAAATACACCCATTTTAATTAACTCACTCTCTAGGCCATAGCAATCAAATACTTAAAAATATATATGAATTAAATAAACATGAAAATATTCATTTTAAAACTATTGCCATAGTAATATTTTGAAAATCTCTTCCATACTTTGCATTTTCACCAGCATTTCATAATTAAAAATATATATGTGGGCTCGAGCAATTAAGTAATGAATAAGATAGATTTTTATCCTAACCTAAGTTTAATACTAGGTCGATATTATAATGCTTAATTAAGAACACATAATAAAATAAAATTCAACATATAGCATAACAATAAATATATAATAAAAAAAATAAAAGTCCTTTCAGCACACTGCATCATTTGGGACTATTCTCCATTTGACAGCTTAAAGTTTATCCACATTTTAATACATACTTATCCTAAATGAAATAGATACATGGCTATGGCATAGCGATTTCACATTTATTCCAAATTGCAACTTTTATTTGTAACAAAACTGAATTTAAAGACACACATTTTTGAAAGTAGCTTCATTAATTATCAGGATCCTTGCTCATTTATTAATCCATTATGGTAATTTATATGTTAGCAATATCATTTATTTTATAGTTAATTATTAGAAGAGTTTAGTTTCTCACGCTCTATGAATTAAGTTATTCCATGGGTTCTTCTTTTCCTTGTTAAAATTCTACCATTCAAGTCAGAGTATACAGCTCAAAATCGATACTCACTATGGTATATTTATAAAATCATTCATCAATCGTTTATTCCATACTTCCTTTCTCATTTCAATCTCAGTTATTCTGACCAATAGTTTAGACTTTTCTGTTAAAATTTTCTCCCACAAGAACACGAAAGTTTTCACTGATGATAACAATTAAATAAAATATAACTACTGCTCAGATTTTTATTATGTCTTTAAGAAACATAACACAGATGCACAATTACAGCAATTGTTCTCCTTTCAGTCTTTTCCTACATTTTATTAAAGACATCCATCTAAGTATCATACATAAAACATTTTCGACTGAATAAATATCAAAAGTTTGTACTTGAAATATCTTGTACTGGGAAGATTGGAGTATCCAGACTATTTTTGCATTAGGCATGATTTACTAAATTTTGTTGTGCTGGCAATTTCAGCTATAATTGACTTCAGAAGGAGATCCTGTGTGCCTAACTTAGTTTGTTTAGGGAAACATTTTATAATTGCACTATACTCTTAAATAATTCATAGGTCAGAAGATGGCAACCATCAGAGAATATAACTTTATCAGAATAAAAAACAATGAAGCAGAAAATTTAACTATGTGTAAACGTAACACGAATAATTTAGAGAAGACCTCCTTCACCAATGTATCATCCCTTTTATAAACTTTGATTGTCCATCATCCTCTGACCTACCTACTTAATCTTTGACCCTTGGTTATTAAGTGCTAAATGGCTCATCAAACATAATTTTGACAATAATTATTCACAAGGCGGCCTATCCCATCTGGTGTGCTTGAGCTTTTCCCACTTTAAATAAAAAAAAATATGTCGGAAAATTTTGAAAGAAAAAAAATTTTTTCAATAAAAAAATTATTAATTTATTCAAAACTGATATAAAACAATTATTCTCTCAATTCCCTTTCCGACAATATATTGCATGATATGCAAATTTTAGGATTGTTTCTATAATTAAAATTCCATATATCACGCAAGCACACACGCACATTTATTAATAATCTTCGCTACCTACATGTAGCGAATTTCAAGTAGCATTAAACCTATTACATAGGTTTTTAAAATTTTATAGCTATCCCCCCTCAATTAAATATTAAACAAGCGCTATAATAAGCAAGTTAAATTTCCTGACCTTTTCTTATTAAACTTTCACTTTTCAAATATTATTTGTCCAATTCAACACTTAAACTTTTATAAATAAACATATTCACAATTTTCTGTGCGTGGCAGCCTTATCCCCTTTCATGCACTCACTTATACATTAGACGTTTCAATAAACTACAGACATAATTATGTTTATATGTTGCACAACTGCTATACGAAATTTTAATTTCTAAAAAAAAAAAAAATCCCGATTTTTATTTGATCTAAAACTTTTCTATGAGAGAAAAAAATTTTTTTTCTTTTTAAAACTCTTCTGAAACCAGCATTGCCCTCAACTCATCGATCTTTGGTTTCTTAGGTTCAAACTAAAGGTCACAATATATATAATATTACCAAATTTACCACTTCTTTATTTTTCTGTAATATTTTATATAAATACAATTTATCCACTACTTAGAACACTTTTTAGCAAAAACCTTTTATTGATCTGAATATAGGTCTATAAAAGGTTTTGGTAAAAAGTGTTCAAAGTAATGGATAAATTGGGTATATAATATATAGTTAAATTCAAAATTTAAATCATTTTAATTAAAAATGTATAAAAGTCAATCTATTTTTTTTTATAATCAATATATTTAACATTAATCTCACTAATATTCTTTTCAATTAGTAAACTTTTCAAGATATTTTACATCTTTATAATCTCAAGACTAATATCTTGAAAAATTTTTAAATGGAAGGAAAATTAGTGAGATGATGTTAAATGCATTATTTATAAAAAAATCAGATTGTCTTTTGCCAATATTTAATTAAATTTTAATTTTAAATTTATATGTCACAGAATTTTGAATTAGGATTGAACATCTAAGGTATAGATACAGTTGTAAGTGTATATTATAATGTGATTCATTTAAAAATGTGTGTTTATACCTCTGACAAAGATTGTTGGACAGTCGAAACTGTTAGTTAAAATAAGACGAATAAAGAAATTGTGTGATATTTAGTGCTTATATGAAATGAATTAATATTGTTAATTATATTTGTAGTAAAGATTAGAAGTACTTTTCTTTAAAAAATATCTTTTTTATTATATTCTTGAAGCAGATATTTATATTCATTGTGTTTTCGGATAAAAGAGAAAAAGATTTTTTTTTTGTGTATTAAGATTTAGTTTTGTAAAAAATAATCTTGAGTAGTACATTATTATCTGTGTGTGTCTTTTGTACTTGATCTTTATTGTAAATTATAGATAAAAATTTTTAAGAGTTAGGGAAAAGATAATTTTGTGATAGATCACTTTTATCCACCATAACTTCGATTTTTTGTTAGTCATAAAATAATAATATTTATGTCCTGTAATATTGTTTTTAATTTAAGAAGTGCTACATTTACTTCACATTCTGCAGATAAGAAACACCTATTTTTAGATTCAGTTGAAATTCTGCTTCAATAGAGATGACAAGAGTTAATTTGCATAAAAGCTAATTTATTCAATTAGAATGTTAGGTTCTAAAATAGCATTTGTTTAAAGAGTTGATATAATAAAGCTGTGCAGTTTTGGGTTTTGGATTTGAGAACTTATAATATATGATGGAATTTAATAGTTTTATTTATTTAAATGACATATCTGAAGAATTAGGCCAACTGCTCTTTAAGTAAATTTGAAATTCAGCTCTTTAAGTAAATTTAAAATTCAGGAAGAATAATGTCTGCTACAAAAGTTTTACCTTTTTTAATAGCCAGAAGATTTAATTTCGTGAACTCTGTATTTTCAATTTGGAAACAATGTTTCTTGTATTTTTTATTAGCATTACTATTATTTTTGACTGATTTAGATGTTTTACATGAAAACAGCTGGTAAAATTATTGGTTTATTTTGTCTATTTTGGTTGGAGAATCCCCCGCCCCCCCAAATATATTCTGAGTTGACATCAGTTTCAACATCATAATATAAATGAAATTCGGAGAACTCGCTGTTTCAGACAACCTTTCTTTCCGAATTTATCTCGAGAGCATTACACTTTTTTTTTTTTGATGTCTTAGAGTCGGAAATCTCAAATTCAGTAAAGTTTTTTCTTTCCAAGTTTTATTTTGCTATATATATTTTTATCCTAAACTGATGGAAATATTCTTTTTAGTCACTTTTGAGATGGAGTTTAAAAAATCTCAGATATATTTTGAATAATTCTAATTCTTGTTCTACTCAAATTATTTTGAAATATTAGGCTTTTTTTTTTTTTAATATTCCATCTAGACGTAAATGGTCAGAAATTATAAAAATGTATTTCAAGAGTAAACAACAGAGTCTGTACAGACTTTTGGCAAAGGATGCTAGTACTCTGCATAAATCTTATAAATCAGAGTTATCATTTTTAGAAAGAACATTCAGGTTGTCTAGGATTCATCATCTTCTAGATGTAAAGATACCACAATGTTTAAGTTCATAAATGAGAATACATTATTAAGCTTCATTTATTCCATTAGTGCAGTATCTAGTGATGTATGTTGACAGCCTGAATCTTAGGAGCTATTTTTCATATTCGCTGAATAGTATGCATCAATGGTGATATTTCAGAAAAACTGCCTTACTAAGTGGAGCATCAGGAGTTTTTTCTTCTGGAGATAGAACCTTTTTTCATTAAGGAGCATGTATTTAGGCCATATTTTATGATATCTAAGCAATAATTCTTGGACAAATTCATACAGCATCTAATGTCAAATTAAAATGACACAATAAACTACAGAATTAAATATTGAAACTTTATTATTAATTAAATTTTCTTTTTTTTGAGTAACAAGCAGGATCTTGCAATATGAAAAATTTAAAGGAAAGATTTAATGAAACAATGAATTCTGGCAAATGAAAATATTAAATAATTATCTATATTTTTAATATTTTAATATTGTGTAAATTCTTTGCACTTCAGCTCATAAAGAATCATGACTGCCACTTACAGGAAACTGCTGATTGAGGAGGTAAACTACCAATGACCATTAATGTCAAATAACGTTTGGTTAATTATTAGGTATATATGTTAAATCCATACACACACATATATATATATTCTCATATGAAGTCATATTAAGTTTTTATTTAGTTCTTTTTGAATTGATACATCTTTTGATTATCTTTTTATTAATGTATCTAGTATATCCATTTATTACAATTTTCATGTTTTTAATGTAAATGAATTTGACTGTAAATTGTTTTAGAAATTTCTAGAATAGCCCTCGTTATACTAAATTTATTTTAATTGATGGTATTTATACCATCAGTTGTCAGTGTGGTTAAATATTTTATAGTAAATGGATTTCACAGCAACTCACTCTATTTGCTATACTCCAGAGCTATCTTGTATTCTTGAGTAATCAGTAGACATTAGTTAGTAATTTTATATTGATTAGATGATACTGTAGGACTTCACGAAAAATGGATATACAGTAATATCATTTAGTATTGTATGATTATTCAGGCTTATAATGGACACTTCTGAATTAAATGAAATAGATTATTGATCTTAATAGAAATGCAGTAAGTATACAGACAAAATCATGATTCTGCTTGGTATAATTTTACTGTAAAGTGAAAAACTTCTATTTGAACTTTTTCTGTCTATTTTATGATTGGTTTTGATCTTCAACTTATTATCATATTATGGTAACAATTGTTCATTTAATATTTGTTTTCATTGTATGGTTGCTTCTATTTGTTTTGTTTTTGTATTAGTTATTTGCCATAA
Source organism: Epiperipatus broadwayi (assembly GCA_028023455.1). Taxonomy (NCBI): domain Eukaryota; kingdom Metazoa; phylum Onychophora; class Udeonychophora; order Euonychophora; family Peripatidae; genus Epiperipatus; species Epiperipatus broadwayi. Next base: position 1,173,840 of record JAQFVV010006426.1, read on the forward strand.
TTAATGTTTGTTTTCAATTTCTGAATGCTTTTATTTTATTTGCTATAATGTGTTATATATTTAAATATATATTATCACATATTTTATTATAATCATTTGTTTAATTAATATATTACAGAATTATAACATTACGAATGAGAACATTTAACTGACCTCTAACAAAAGTCATGGTTTACTGTTCAATATTTAGCTTCTATATAATAATACTATATTTTAGTTACATAATCATCTAATAGAGGGCACTTATATTCTCTCATGATGTTTTATTCTAAATAAAAATATTTACTATAGATCCAAATCTTGACATATAAATGTAGATAATTATATATATTTGACTTTATGTTTGTGCTAATAAAATCTTATTTACAATAAAAAAAATGTTAATAATTATAAGTGAATATATCAAATCATTGTGGAATTCCATGCATGCTATTTGGAAAAACAGATTGTCTTTATTTATGGCAAGCCTGGAGAATATTATTTCTCCATTAATGTTTTTCTATAAGAGGTTTGTAGGAGAGAATTTTGCTTATAATAGGCTATTTAATAGCTTTTTTTTTTTTAACCTATTTCATAATTATTTATATAGTTTAATTATTTCTAAAAATTTTTTTTATCATTAATGGAGATAATAAATTTAATTTTTAATTTATATAAATTAAAAATTCACAAAATTATTTTTTATCTTAATATTGTTTATGTTTTCATTTCAGTTAAATAAACGGTTTGTGTTAAGTTTTTTGAACTGTCATGGAAAATTATTTACTAAAATTGGGTAAGCATGATGTATAAAGTTTAATTTTTGTAATTCAATTTATTTCTTTGGTTTTTGTATTTTAATATTTTTTTTTTAAAATTTATTTTTATGAGAAGGATGGAAACATTTCCAGAAATTTGTAGTGGCCTTTTGAAGGAATTCCGTGCTCTTTTACAGCATTATCCTTTACCTTTAGGCAATCTGCGATTATTACAGTTAATGGCCATCAACATGTTTGCTGTAGAGAATACTGCTTCAAAAGGTGAGTTTAGTCTATGGAAATAATTCTATTCTTTATAATTAATTTTTAATACTCTGCCTAGTTTAACATATTGGTAGAGGATTGGATTTAAGAGCTCCAGCTTTTTGAATTGAATCTTAGCTTTAATTTTTGTTTATTAAATGGAACAACAACACAGCCAGCATGTCACTTTGTTCATTAATATAATATTTTTTATCAAAATTAAGTCTTTTTTTTTTTGTAATAGTTTATACTTCATTTTATTAGCTTTTTTTGTAATAGTTATCAAAACATTTTATTAGTTTGATAATTTTAATTTATTTATAGATATGTTTATTGAATATAATTCAATCAAAAACAAATTAAGTTTCCTGAAGTAATTACTGCATTCACTCACTCATGGCTAAATGGTTTCTTCTTGTTTATAGTTCACTCACCATAGTATGATAATCATATAAATATCTTAATGATTGCTGAAACACAATAATGGATGTTAGATAATAAAATATATGTACATAGTACAAAGAATACTTATTCAAGACTTTGATGATTTTTACTAGTTATTTCATGTTTGACTATCTTCTGTTCTTATGCCGATCGTGGTCGCAAGATTAGATCTAATATTGCTGACTTTGCCATATGTTAGCCATTCAGAAAACAATACCATTTGAAATAAAATGGAAAGCCGATTTAGTAGCCTTATTTTTTTTATATCTAAAATAAAGGGATTGTAAACTAGTTAATTATATTAAGCATAAATTGACAATATACATTTTACAAAACATTTAGTTTCAAAAAAAATAAATAAGTGAAAACAGTATATTGAGAGAAAAAAAGATTTTAATTAAATTATTTTTAATAGGTTTTTTTCTTTTTGAAGAAAGTATGCTGTCATATTAATTAAAATTTCTTTTTTTTTTTTTAATAAACTTGTTATTATTTTTATTTTAAAAAAGAAGCACTTTGTGGTTTTTTTTTTCTTTATAAATACTATTTACATATACACAATTTATTTTATTACACAAATCCTTCCAGTGAGGCTTCATATTAATATTTGCATTTAGAAACTTTTTTTTTTGTACTGTAAACAACTTTTGCTTCCGTTCTTGTAATTAGCTTCTAATGTAACTTTTTACAGTCACTAATATGTATTGCTGGGGAGGCAAGACTCCCTTCATCAGTCTCAACGTTTTACAAAAACCCAAGATTCTTAATGGCCTTAGCCTTCACTCGCTGAAGATTTTTTACCCCCAGTGAACTCATAATATACTATTCAAGATTTTTAAGGATAATCCCGATATGGAGTGCCATTCACCCATGGGAAAGGGAGAGCCTACCGATCGACCTCCGCCTAGATGGAGAAGCATTTGGTTACAAAAGCAAGTTACGGTAATTATTCAAAACTTCCAGTAGTCAGGTTCCCTTTTTCAGGGGAAATTATCATATTGGGAAGTTTATCTATTAATGTTTCCTGGAAAAACTAAATCTGCTAATATACTCCCAATAGGAATCTCTCGATTTTCCAAATTAACAAAATTCATCAAACTGAGTCCAAAATTTGTTGATAATAAAAATCATCCTTGGAGCACTTCCCCCTGGGGCCTTTCTCCACTACCAAAGGGGTTACAACATCAACTCCCTTTGTCCCCTATGTAACAAACTGGAGGAGTCCATTGACCACATTCTGGATCAATGTGATTCGTGGACTTACCTTCATAATATAGCATTAGACCGGATAAATGGCAATGACCCAGCTAACATTTCTCTTAAGGCTGCAATTAAAAAGGGTCAATTTGGAACAATAAGATTGGCCACTTTCATCAACCACTCAATTTGGACCGCCAGATGTAGCATGATATTTGATCATGGCTGTGATGACTCGATGGTTAATCGATTTTTCAAGTCCCTCTACAAGATAAAAGATGAGGATAAACGAACTTGTCAGCCTTGGCTAATTGATCAAACCTGGAACCAGATGAGGCTAGAAACTTAATTCATGTATTTCTTAGGCCTAAAACTTGAACTTTCTTCCATCCACTAAACATTTAACTATGCAGAATCTTTCATACATCCTATATATTTAATACATAATCTTTGCATTAGTTCCATACTGTCTAATTAATTTACCTATATCCTAGCAAATTATGCATATGACGCACTGCCTTTAGGCATTAGTGTAATCTTTGATTTTATTTATATTTATTTATGTTTCTTTCATACTTGCATTAATTGTCTATCACAATTTTCTTATGCAGCTCTTGAGACTATGTTATTGATTAATACAACTTTTGATTTTTCTATATACGTGGTTTGCATACCACATTTATATGTATACATTGAAACTTTCTTATTGACATAATTTTATGCTATCACTGATTTCTCTTGTATCTACTCTAAGATGTAAATAATGTTTTAATTTTGAAAGTAATGCGAATTTGAGCTCAGATAATACCATAACTTTGTTGTAAACTATTGCCAAATAATCTTAAACACTCTTAGGAATAATAATTCCATTCAGTTTCTTCTGTAGGCTTGAGTCACAATCTTCTGCATGGGAGTTGGGTATTTACAGTGTTAAGCCAGATAGATTACTAATATCTATAATAATCTAATTTCCCTGAGCTTAGTGATGAAGGTATTGGAATCAAGAGGAATATGTTTTAGATAGATTCTTAATTATGATGGATATAAAAATTAAAGAATAAAAAAAAATCTGTCAAATATGTTCAGTCTATTATTAACCATATGATAAATAATTTCATGTTTATATGTGGTAAGATGAATATTTTCATGGCTAAAATATACCAAATCATTTTTGTATACTATTTGTGTAAAAAAAAAAAAAGATCACTAGGCAAAATGATCATTGTTGGGGCTAACTTGCCGGTCTATGATAATGTACTAGTTAATGAAACAGTATTAAATGTCATATATAATATTTAAAGCAACCTTTAACTGTAAATCCTTTTAATAAGCTCAAATTTTTCACTTGAATATAAACCCTTTTATAAATATCAAATTTCCAATTTATCAACTTGGTAATTCAATGGAAAGAATTTACGTTTCTAAAAAAAGGATAATTCTTTTTAAATACTTCAAACATGAAAATGAATACTCTTGTTCACCATTGCTGATCTTTTGCTTGATCTTACATGCAGAAAAAAGTGAAAAAAATATTTACTATTTAATTAACATCTTACATTTCATGCGTATACACAAGGATAAAACTATGATAATAATTTCTAAGATACATTCTAACCAATCAAGGTTTCTTCAATTAAAACAAAACCTTATTGCTCTTTAAATACTGCATACAATTGTTTGTATTGCTTATTGTCAATAATCATCTTTTAATAAATCTACAAATCATTGTATAATTATTCTTTATTAGATTAGAAATTATGTGTTATTTTAAGAGTTGAAATGCACTATCTAAAAGCGAATCAGATTAATAAGAACAAATCTATAAAATCCAAATTTGAAACTAATAAGAGAAGTAAGTCAAACAAATTATTTAATGTTAATAACCAAGAATTTAAGTATGAAGAGGCATTACAATCAAAGTATGGGGTAAATAATGTTATGCAAGAGGCTTATGATAATATATTGGATTTAACGGATGAGGAAGATGAAAAATCACCTGTTTTAACGAAGTCACTTAATGAATAACTTTTAATAAGGATTGAGAAATTTAAAGAATAAAAGCGAATAATTCTTTTATCAAGATCATAACCACAGACAAATTCATTTAACAAACTGGATGCTAGACACTCCAGCTAGGAATATCATTTTTGTAACAGTAATAGAGTTTTGTTGTAATATTTGAGGGCACAGGTCTGCACTCCTCATTTCTTCTGCAGGGGTTGATGATGGCAGTCGTTGGGGGTCTAGTTTATGGGTTCAGGCTGTTGACGATTATTGCCGCTTCCGGAAAACCTGCCGGGGTTGTACAAGGTCAAAGTTTCCAGCGCCTTTTCTGCTCTGATGGGCTGCTGCTCCCCCTTGATAGATTGTTTTTGGGCAGTGCAGATCTGTGCTCGTTCATGTATAGATACACATTAAGCAAAATTATACAACCCTTTTATGGATTATTGGGCGTATGTACATTGTAAACCTGGTCATTAATTGTTTTACCTTGTAACATTGAACACTTTGTAACATCCTATAGCAGGTGATCAGTCACCTGTGTTTTTTTTCCTTAATAAAAAAAAAAAAAAATACACTCTTTGGAGCGCTTAGCATGATTTTTGTTTACCTCAATGTTTGTGGCTGCATGTTCAGTAAGTAAAAATGAGCTATTAATTATAAGCAATATCATAATATATGAGTAGATATAGTTGAATGTTTCAAAGAAGGAGATTATCATGCACTTACGTAAAGATATTTATATATATAAGTATATAACTATGATAGCTATGTCACAAATATAAAAAATTAAAGACATTACTAATACTGTATATTTGGAGAAAACATTGAAAATATTGAATGCAATCTTAAAGCACTATAGGTGCTGAGCACTTTTATCAAATGCAATTATATTTTAAATAACAACCAATAGATACCAAACTTTACGTTTTAAGTGCACATTTTCAAAATGCAGTCAACTTAACAATTATATTTTCTGTTCAGCAGTTCAAACTATCTGGACTGAACATAGTGACAGGAAACATACAATTAAAGAAGCCTGATTCATTAATAATGTAAACTAAAATTAGTGATGAACAGAAAAGTAATGGTATTCAATTGTTATTCAGTTGAATGTAATAGTTGCTTTTGTCAAGGGCACTTAGACTGAAAATATATTAAAAATCGCATTTAATATGTTTAAAGTTTTCTCTGAATATTTTATATTAATAATATCTGTAATTTATTATAGATATTATTGATATATTTTGAATTTATTAAATTTAAATTCTGTATCTAAAGCTAAATGAATTGTAACAAGTTAGAACAAATATAGAATGATTAAAAGTTAGACAACTGAAATTTCACTTTTTTTTTGTTTTGTTCATCTAGTCTCTTTGGAAGAAAACAGCCGTCCTTTGTTGCAGGAACAAGCCCTTCAACTTGGTTTAGACATGTATGGTCTTGTAGTCGAATGTTGCATTGATTTGTTTAAAAATCACATGGGCTCAAGTAAATTTCCTACTCAACTGATGAGCGAGGACCTTCAACAGGTTTTTCCTAGTATCAAAGTCTGGTCCGATTGGATGATGTGCCATAAAGATCTCTTAAATCCCCCTCCAACTCAGCACCACCTGTCATTAGGACCTCATATTGATGTTTGGAGCTCAGTGGCTGAACTTATGAATATTTTGTTTAGTATTGATCAGAAACCCTATGGATTACATGACACAAAAAAAGAGAGTGAGTATTATTTTTTAGCATTATAGCATTACAATATGATTTTGCTAACATTTATATTTCTCATAGTATTTAACTAGATAGAAATGAAATAATAAATTTTACTTTCTTATTTACATTCTTTAGATATTTGCTTACTGTTTTTGTTCTTTAAATAAAGTAAATCAAGTATTAAAGTACGGTAGGTTTTAAGTCATTTGCTGTCAATCTTTAATTAATGCAAATTAGTTATCACATTTAATTTTTTACCTACTGCATTTGTTTAGTACAGTAATTTATATGAGGATCAAATTTTAAGTTTATTTCTCAATTAACACTGAGAAAATCACTGTGCTTAATGTGTCGTAATGATGCTCAAGCTTTACATGACTGATATGATTTAAATAAACTTTTCTGCTGCTTTTTCTTTTTTTTGTGATTACATTAGCTAACAAAGCATCACATTACAGTTTTTGTTCGTGTTCAACAAATGATTTTAGGAATTCTAATTAATGTATTTATCCCCAAGTCACCAATTATAAAACTTTTTTTTTCTAATGTCATAGCATCCGCCGGGAAGCGAACCCACAACTGTCTGCAACCAACTACTTGCTTGCAAGGCAGCTGCGAAGATCTCTCGACTAACAATGCTTGACACCAATTATAAAACTTGAATAACCAGTCATTACTAGATTCTAGTTCTATAATCTTCAGATTAGTTTCTAGCTAACAGCCTTCATCAATGAGCAATGGCAAATACCATTATCCAGAAACTGGTCTGGTGGTGTGAATACAGTACTAACATTTTATATTCATTGGCTAATAAAATTCTGAACTTGTCAATTAGTAACAGTCTCTATAGCATTTTTAATGTAAAACACTATAAGGGACGAGTTCTCAGAATTTATTATATTTAATCCGATAAATTTATAATTTTGCATAATGGGAATGATGTAGATCTTTTGTAAGGTAATGAAAAAAAATCAACACTAGGTGATTCTGTCTTGAAAAAAATTATTGGGTCAATTTAAAATAGGGGTTGAATATATTCATGTTTATCAATTACTCAAACTTTCATTAGTTGACTCAAAGTAAATAGAGTGATTACTGCTTGTAAAAGCATATTTTGAGATGATTCTAAGCTATTAAACTTTTTCTTACTAGTTCAGACATGATAATATAACAATATTAGGATTTTTCATTAAATAAATCTCTCCTGGTGAAAAAAACAGCTCTCCATTTTATATCTAACGAGGGTAAGCTTGAATAATCAGGGATTATTAGATGCATGCAAAATTCCTAATCTTAATATTTGAACCCTCATTCTCAGACTGATCTTTGGCTTTTATCTTTATCGATAAGATCTGGTATTCAAAGTTAGAAGGAATGCATATATGTATCTAGCAACCATCTTAAAAGCTCAATTTTATCTCTCAACCTAAAAATTTGAAATCGGCCCAAGATTTGAATTGCATACCTCATTGGTAAAGGCAAAAGCCAGGAATCTGTCAGAGAATAGGGATTCAAATGCTAAGGATAGGGATTTTATATGCATCTGGAAATCACTGATGGCAGTAAAGTGGAAAATGTTTTTGTATGGTTTAGTTTGGATGTTTGGTGATTATCATTGATGATGAAAAACGTTTATATTTATAGATAACCATTACCTTATTTTAATACTAAAAAGTTTGTCTCATAGTTGTTATAACTATTTAAATTTTTTGGTTCTGGATCTTTCCAAATGGTAATTAGCTATGGCTTCTATAGGATCCAGTTCATTATTTTGTTTGCGGTGTGGCAGTATCATGAAACTTAATTCGTCTCTGTATAGTAATCATTCTATTTTGTCACATGTAATAACTGTTGTAGGATAATCAAATTGAGATCCATATTAAAAATATTTGTCTTTCATATACCCTGCATCATTTATTACAGCAGTAGAATGGTGATCTTGTTAGCCAAAAACACAGGAAATACAATTTAATCTGTCACTTCTATCATGTCTATATCTTATGATCTCTCCTGAGTAACAAACCATTAGATTATTTTATTATTAGTGGTATCTTATTGCTCCGGACCTGTGAAATGTATTTATCAAACATTTTTGTATGATTTTAACTAAAATAATATATAATAAAAATCAGTATAAAATATTGGAATTTATATTAACGATAATTTGATTGTATATATTACATATAAAAAATACATTGATTAAAAAAAAAGGTAATTTCGATTTGAAGTGACCGAGTTATTTATTTTATAAAAATCAAAATTCTTTAAGAAATCATGTATTTAAAGATTGGGTTTTGTTTTTATTTTGTATGTGATTTATGTGCATTTTTTTTTTTGTTGAAAGTCTGGAAGTTATTTTTTTTTTTTTTTTTAAAAAAACCCATCATTAATATATCATCATTTAAAAAAATTAAGTAGAAGTCATGCAACTTTTAAAGACGATAATTGTTAATTTTGGTTCATTTTGAGTTATTGAAAGATTATAATATCATGTCAAAAGACTTCATAGATACTATTATTAATTAATGAGTTGAAAGAGTGGAAGAAAGGATAAAGCAAACAAAAAATAAAATGTTTTCAAATAACTGAAGTATAATTTAAGTAAAGTAGATTAAATTAATTTATAAAGTATGTAGACTCCTTATAGTAAAGACAATGATAAAGGTAAATCATAGATAAATCATAGACTCTCTGTTCTGGGAATGAAAACTATTTTATATTTATATTTTTTATTTTTCAGTTAGTAAATTGATTCTTAGATTAACCAGAGACTATTACTGTCTAGCAAAGAATAGTTAGAAATCCATTTACCAACCCCTATTGGATGTCTAGTTGGGTTGACAGTAAGTTATCTATCTGGAAATACTCCTAAGCCTGATTATGATATGACAAAAGTTTAAGATTCTCCTAGCCTGGATTTGAACTCTAGTTTATTGCCAGGCTGATGAATGTACTAACAACAATATTACAATTCACTTTGAATATAAAATGTATTTATAATATAAAACAGAGTTTCTAAAAATTTGACAAATTCAACAGGGAAACTCTCAAATTTTCATGACCGCCAGACTATTATTTTGGTAGAAGCTGGTATTTACTTAAATAATGTTTTTATTTAATCTTAAATACTCACATTTTTTTTTGTTTATATTATGAATTTTTTTTTTGAGAAAAGTGTTAAAAGGAAATGGACATGGTGTACAGCAGAATTGGATTATATTTTGTCTAACAGAAAATACATATTTCAAGATTGTAATGTTCTTAATAAATTTAACACAGGAAGTGATCATTGATTAGTAAGATGTAAGATACATGTTAATGCAAAACTAGAGTCAAAAATTTGATCATCGATTAGTAAGATGTAAGATACATGTTAATGCAAAACTAGAGACAAAAATTATTAAGAAAAATAATAGTTACAGTTGATATTCCTAATCTTCAGAAACATTCTAATGAATTTAAATTAAAACTTACAAATCGGTTTCCAGCATTAGTAGATTTTGAACATGATTCAGATTTGAATGAAATTAATATAAAAATAACTGATACACTTTTAAAAACTGCAACAAAGATAGCTGGTAGAAAAAAGCATCAATTGACCAATAAAATTTCTACTGAGACTAGAGAATTTATGAAGAAAAGAAGGAATATGAAGATATATAAAAATGATGCATTAAAAAGGATTGAATATCTAGAATTTTGTAAAATGGTGCGGAAAAGAGTTGAAAATGATATAAAAAAGTATAACTGTGAAATAGCAACGGAAGCTGTAGAAGAGAATAAAAGTGTCGAGTGTAAAACAACATTTTGGTATTGATAAGAAATTTATATCTGCAATAAGAAAAAAAGATGGAATCATTACTAAAAAGAAAGATGACATTATGAAATGGGTAGAAGACTTTTATCAAGAATTATATAGTAATAAAGTACAAGTACCTCCTATATTTATTAAATCTTATGAATTGCCCAATGAAGAAGTGAGATATGCAATTAAATGTATGAAGAAAGGAAAGGCTCTAGGTAATGATGGAATTATAATTGATATATTAAAAGAAGCAGGTGAAGAAATATATATTTTTTTAGCAAAGTTATATATCAAGGGTCTAAATGATAAGGATGTACCAGATGATTGGAAGAATGCAGTATTAATATTAATATTTAAAAAAGGTGATAAAGAAGATATTAGAAATTACAGAGCTATCAGCCTTTTATCAGTTTTATATAAAAGTTTTACCAAGATAATTACAACTCGTCTACAGAAAACATTCAATTTCTACCAACCAAGAGAACAAGCTGGATTTAAAAATGGTTTTAGTACAATAGATCATATCCAGATATTGAGAGAAGTTATAGAAAGGACAAATGAATATGAGTTGCCATTATGCTTTGGATTTGTAGATTATGAAAAGGCATTTCATTCTATAAACATTTCTTCAGTGATTAAAGCATTGGATCATCAAGATATAGTTCCAGGATATTGTCATATTTTAAAGGATATTTATAAAAATGCAATAGCAACAATTAGATTACATAATGCTACTGGGAAAGTCAACATTGAGAAGGGCATAAGACAGGGTGACTCCAAAACTTTTTACAACAGTGCTGCAAGAAGTATTTTGTGAATTAAAATGGGAAGCTAAAGGAGTGAAAGTAAATGGAGATTATTTAAGTCATTTAGATTTTGCAGATGATGTATTTGTTTTTGCAAATAATGCTTTAGAGCTGCAGGAAATGTTTCAGGAGTTATCAGATGAAAATAGGACTAAAGATAAATGTTAAAAAGACTAAAGTAATGTTTAATGGATTTTCTCAAAATATGAAAATAAAGATTGATTATGATGAATTAGAAGAAGTTAACAGTTACAAATATCTTGGTCAGATTATTAATACAGATGGAAACATAGGATGAAATTAATTATAGAATTAAACTTGGTTGGAGTGCTATTGGTAGAAATAACTTTATACTAAAAGGAAGTATGCCTATGTGTTTGAAAAGGAAAGTTTTTAATAAATGTGTTTTATCAGTTCTTACTCATGGATCTGAGACCTGGACACTTAATAGAAGAGCAATACAGAGACTTCAGACCACTCAAAGAAGTATGGAGAGATGCATGTTGAGAGTAACAAGAAGAGATTGAAAATGCAATACATGGGTAAGAGAACAAACAGGTGTTACTGACCTCAGTGAAAAAAATTAAGACTGGAGTTGGACTGGACATATTGCTAGAAGAGATGCCAATAGATGGACAATTGAAATCTTAAACTGAATTGGAAGAGATTGTGAAAGACCCAGAAAGAGATCACATTTGAGATGGATGGATGAAATAAGAAAGGGTGCAGGAGTGATGTGGAGAAGAGAAGCTAAAGATCAGAGATGGATTGAACTTGGAGAGACCATCCTGCAGTGGATTGATAATGGTTGATGATGATGATTCACATTTTAAAAACAATAAATAAACAGTAATAGGAGCTATAACATGGCTTCTTCTTGTCTAAAACCAATCTCAATAGGTGTTAGTTGCTGACAATTTATAGAATATATTCTTACAAATCCCAAAATACTTATTTTTTCTATCTCATTTTTTAAGACTACTTTTCATTTTTCTTCCCTATTTTAGTTCTATGTTTTAATTTTTTTTTTCATTCGCACTTAAAAAGATATCTATAAATTTAATTTTTTTTTTGTTGTCAATTTTCCTGTCATTTTTATGTTTTTAAAACAGTTACATACATAATATTAAATGTTCTTTATTGTACCTATACAATTTACATGGTAAATTTAAATTTTTTTTTTAATTGTTAAATAAATTTATCCTCTATTTAAATAATAATTTACTTTCTCTACCAATATCTTAAGTTCCTTTATTTTCAGTATTGATTTAATTAGATACTATAAATGGTTTTTTTTTAACTACTTATTTTTAAATTTCCATAATATTTTTTCAATTGTTTATTAAATTTTATAATCATCATCCCATTTTTTAACACTTTATATATTAAATCTTTTATTGGTTTATTCATTTCAATTTTTTTGTTTATAGTACATTGATGTAATAAGATGTAAAATAGTTTTTCCCAGAGATGAAGTCAAAAATTTATATGCTTTACCATGTTAAACATTTTCTCCCTCTAAAACCATTATATATCACTGAAAGTCCATTGTCATTTCAGTTACTATGTTTCCCAAAAAATTGTGGCCATAAGCAAAGCAGCTGTAAGGCAAAGCTAATTTAATAATATTAAAAATTAGAGAGGTGAAAATATATATATTTAAATAAGATAATGAAATTTTTATTCACTGATTTTATATATTTATTGAGTCAATTTTATCAAAATTTATAATTTTTAAAATTACAATAATATTTTTTGTAAAATTCTTTTACGTCATTTGTTTTAGGTGGAAGAATAGGATGTTATAATCTCCCAACTTTTTTTTTATGTTGTTCAATAAAAACTGAATGATATGAAAATTTGGATAAAAATGATTAGCAGTTAAAATTTATTAATTACAAACTTATTAATCCCAAAGTGAATACTATTTTAAACATTCAAATTTTATACTTTAAACATAAAGTTTCAAATAATATGTGCTTTAAAAAAAAAAATATTTATTATACATATTGAAAAACATCTTTGAGTAATTATATAGTATTTGTAAATTTCCATATAATTTGATTTTGATATTTTAAATCAAATTGTATGAATTCGATTATTTTGCAAACTTTTATTATTTTACTGTTAATGAATAAACCATACAATATAAATACACACATACGTATCTAAATTGATATGACTTTTTTTTACCAGATTTTCCATTTCATAAAGATATATATATAAGATTCTCCTTGATTTTATAAAGTGAATCTAACTCTGAACTCTTTATTAATGTTTTAAAAATGAGGCGATATAATAAATTACATTAAAAGGAAAACAAGTAAATTATTACTTTTGTTACAATGATTTGTAATACCCATTACTTTAGATACTCAATTTGAAATTTGAACAGAGAATTTTTATTCACATATATACTTTAAAATTTATAAATATATATATATATATGTATGTATGTACTGATAATTTAACAAATTTTGTTATTATTATTAGATGATGAAACTATTATTTTACCTGAAGACACTATGCTTGCCGGTTTTGTTCCTCTTCTTAGTATATCTCCTCCTATAGTTTATATTTACCCATCGATAGATAAGGTAAAAATATATATTTTTTTTTTTTATGTCAGTTTGTTTAAAAAAATGAATGTTATAGTTAATTAAACATATTTATAAATATGTATAAATACACACACACATACAATAAATTCTTTTATATTTATATAATAAGGTATAAAACTCAGAGTACATTATGTAAAAATGTAATGTATTCTTTGTTTAGCTAGCAATGAAAGTAAGATTCTTTTAGATGTTATATAATTACAAATTCCTGAAAAATAAGCAAACAAATACAATATTAGGATCATAGGCTTTAGTTTCAGAGAAATTTCAACTTCAGTTGACACACCTTTTCAACATTATTAGCCATAATTCAGAAGATAATTGTATTAAATAATATATATTTACTAAGGGAAGTAATTAATTTCAGACTTCATTGTATCTAACTACATGATTTTAATTATACACAATCCAAAGTAAAATGTAAACCAATAAATAAAAATATAAATAAATCAACAAAAAAACCCATTAAAATTTGCAAATTTTAATGTTCGCAGCCATTTTTTCTTTTCTGAAATGAGTGCATACAAATTATATTTATTAATAAAATATCTTCGGTTTATGTTGAAAGCACACTTATTTTATGACTTTGATATAGAGTATTTCGCGTAATAAAATATTTTCTAAAATTAAAAGTTTTACAACTTTTCAGAATATTTATTAAACATTAACATAATTGGGGAGATAGTTAGTTTCTAAACAAATCTGTTGTTTTATAGGAGAGGAAAAGTTACCAAAAAAAGATTATTGTCCAGAATTTATTTACTTTAATTTAAAGTTAAAAACACAGTAAGAGTTAGTTTTTGGCTTATTGTTTCAATAGATGCATGAATGAACACATACTTTGTAAAATAAAATAAGTATTTCCTCCATTTATTATTAATAATTATATTATTATTATTATTATTATTATTATTATTTAAAATGTAATTTATAATGTAATTTTGATTTATTTATATATATAAAAACGTCTGTGTTATATATGTGTTTTGAAAAGTACTATGTTCTTGCAGTTCAATAAACAATACGCATTCTACTAATGATTTTTTATCAACAAAAGGAGCTATTATATGCTTTTCCTTTAAATGTGGTGGGTGCTTAAAACAAAATATAGTATAGTTCATGGCCCCACTATATATATCTTTATTAGCTTATTTAGTTGTAATAGTTAAATAAAAGCTACTCAGTTGATGAGAGTTACCATATTAATAAATGTGTACATAGCCTGTTTCATATAGATTCTGCTAATTTTTGAATTGTTGGTAATGTTGTGTGAGATTGGGAATGCCTACTGGAGATAAAAGCTTCTGGCATGGATTCTTGTTTCATTGTTTATTTTATAGAAATTGGCAGTCATATAATATTTAAAATAATCTTTTCATTGCTAATTATATAGAGCATAAATTATTAATGGTTTATGTCATACATAAAAATATATAACCTATGTATATGGATGTTCTCTTCCTAAAGAGAAGAGAATATATGTTTATACATATTCCTATAAAATCTACTATACTGATACTATTTATATATTAATTTCAGCCAGATTACAATATTATATTTTCATCTTCAGTAGTGTATATATTACTGTTGGGAATTGTGGACAAGTAAACTGGCTATGTAACATGTTATGGAATTACCTTAAGATGGATATAACTTTATTTATGTAATTATTAATGGCATAGTAATTTTTATAAAGCTATGTCCAGTTTTGTATTATTATAAATAATGTTTTATTTGATATATATATATGTTATATATAGAGCTTGAAAATAAGCTCTTAACAAGCTTTGCAGATTATCCTCAACCCCAGACCGGTTTATGCTACTGGCTTCCTCAGTGAGGTGCTAGGATATTCAAGCATTAGATTAAAAATACCAGAACTAGGATTGGGGATATTCTGCAAAGCTTGTTAAGAGGTTAACATTTGTAATACAAGCCTATTAAATTAGGTCATGTGACATATAACTTGATTTCTTTGTAATTTTATTTTTTGCTATTAAGGCTTTGGCAGTTTTATATTGCTAAAGTTATTAATATGTGATGTATCTGAACTTGGTTCAGTCCCATATGGCTATTTAAGTTGGTACTCATCTTTTAGCTAAAGATGCCGCTCTATGACGCGGTTTTCATGCCAAAACACATAAAAATGCTGTTTCTGCAGCCGACACGTTCGAACCCGCGTTTTCTATAATACAACTTTTTTGTTGTGCTACAGAATGCAGGCCGCTATGTCGCGTTGCAGTACAGCATGTATGTCGCATAGCAGCAAATACATTTTCTGAATTCGCACAATTTATAAAATAATTACGGCTTGACGAGAGAGTTTGTATTTGAATTGTATTGAAATGTTGTTTTCATTGGATTTTTTATTATTTTAAACTATTGAAATGTTCAGATTTTTTAAAGCAATAATTATAAGACTTTTTACAACGTACTGTATTGAACTTTTATTTGGGAAAATGTTAAATATTTATGTTTTTATTGAGTTGCAATTAGGTAACGTGTCAAGTAATGTACTGTTAGTAACATTCCACGAGACAAAGAAGATTCTTCCGTCTGTATATTTTTGAAGTAAAAAAGAGCGGTACGAAAAAAATATCCAGTAAGAAAAGTCCAAATATACAGTTTTTTTTGTAAATTTCATAAAAAGCAAATATTATAAACATGTTTAATAAGTAAAGAAGACATTTATATGTGTTGTTGTTTAAAAAAGTTTGAGTTTTTTTCTTTTGTCTGAGTACGGTTACGATTTTGAATTTTTTTATTTTAGCATTACAAACAACAGAACACTAACCCTAAAACTAACCCTAAACCTAACCCTAAACTAACCCTAAAACTAACCCTAAGTCTAACTGTAACAACTTTTACTTTTATTACGATTATTATTTTTTAGTTAAACAACAACAAAAAAAGTCGTAACACAAGTAAAAAAATATCCGATAGAAAATTGATAAAAAAAAAGCTGTAACAAGTAAAAAAATATCCGATAGAAAATTGATAAAAAAAAGCCATAACACAATTTAAAAAGTATACGATATAAAAAACACGAATCAAATTGTAATTTGTTGATTTTATTTTACATTTATTATTATCATTTAAATTGTATACGTTAATAAAAAATAATATTTAAAAAAGACAATTTTGTTTTGTTTCTATTTTCGCATTACAAAAAAGCACAGAAAAATTATTAAAATCAACGGCCCGTGAATGTTCATATTTTATAGTTTTAGCGTGAAAACGGCACCATCCAACGGCATCTTTAGCTATAAGGCAAGTACCTTTAAGTTAAATAGCTGGATTAGAAGACATACGAATATCTGAAAATTTCAGATTTTCTACTTAATAGTTATCCATTAGATAAAGTGCTGGGCTTGTCCTGGTATTTTTAATCTAATGCTTGAATATCCTAGCACCTCACTAAGGAAGCCAGTAGTAGAAACCAGTCTGGGGTTGGGGATATTCTGCAAAGCTTGTTAAGAACTTATTTGCAAGCTCTATATATAACATTTGTAATACAAGCTTGTTAAATTAGGTCATGTAACATATGACTTGATTTCTTTCTAATATATATATATATATATGTAATATTCAAATCAATATATACATCAAAATATGTAAAATTCACATAAATTATAATTATTTTTAGAAGTACTTTCAACTATACATCTTGTAGTCTTTATCAACTATATAACATTGAATAATCAAAACGAGACATCCTTTCACAATACCCTAAGTTTAATTTAGATTTAGTTCTCCCACAATTCTGTTATTTTAACATTTGATGGTTGCCGAGTCATTAACATTTGACGATTTCTTGAAATCAACATAGACTCTTTTATTTTACATTTATTGTGACAACGTTTAATTTGCATAATCTTTATATTTTTATAATCAAATTTAAATCCATATTGACAAGATTTATTATAATCAAATATAACAGATGATGATGGTTTATTTACATCTTTTCCTGATTGTTTCTCTTATTGAATTATATAAAAGCATATGCTCTTTTATTCTCTTCTCCAATGTACATTTAGATTTACCGTTATATTGTAAGCCACATTTACATATCAATTTATATATAATACAATTTTGATTAAAATTTGAATTTTGAATTTAAGTAATCTATTTGTATTATTTGTTGAGAAAAAAGCAATATGGCACAAACCATTATAAATGCTCCTAATCAACCTGACTTGCTCATCCTATATAAATGGCATTGGAATCCGTTTCATTTTGATATTAATTTATGTGAATTTTACTGTATTTTGTTATATATATTGATTTGAATATTACTTATATTTTGGAAAGAATACATATATGGGATAAGCAAAGTAAAATGTGAGGACATATGCATGCAAATAAGCTAGTAATGTATAATATTTCTGTAATGTAAGTTCACTACAACATTCTCACGCAAGGTAGGAACTTATTTCTATAATTTTTAACACCTTATGGAGGGATGTAATTATAAGCATATGACCAAAGATATAAAAAAAATCTATGATCCCCAAGATGCATCTTTTATACTGAACCAGCACTCATTCATCAGTTGACCCAGACCACAATCTCTTACACATCTCATTATCATTGTTTGGTATATATGTAGATAGTAATACTGAACAATGATAAAGGTATGTGTAAGAGATTGTGGTCTGGTAACAATTGATAAATGCTGGTTCAGCACAAAATGTGCATTAAACTAAGGGATCATAGATCTTTTTCACATGTCTTTAAATCATATGTTTATGATTGCATCCCTCCGCAAGGTGTTAAAAATGAACAGAAACTAATCCCTACTTTATGTAAGAGTGTGGTAGTGAAAATTACACTACAGAAATATTATTGATTATTGGATAATCTCTAGTCAAATGAATGATTAATAAAATTATTAAAGCTAGTAATGTGTTTTAGCAATGTTGTTGCCATGAAACCAAGTCTAAATCACCTTTTTTTTTATTCTTAGTGTCCAATAAAAATTTTTTTATATTGAGTTTAATTTAGAAATAAAAGAAATTTCATCTTTTATTTCTAATCGAAGTTGTTATAAGGATTTAATTAAACCTAGACAGCTATTTTTACAAGCGTGAGGACTCAGAAGATTTATAACTTCACAGGATGTTGAAATAAATTGAGTTTTCTGAGTTCTCAGGCTGTCTGGTTTTAAATTCTTATAACAATTTGGATTAGAAATAAAAGGGGACTTCTTTTTGTTCCTAAATTAAACTCAAGACAAAAATGCTGTTATTGGACACTAGAGTAAAAAAAGTAGTTTAGCCTTGGGAACTCTCAGTGGTGATTGATTATTTTCTTAGCAATATCATCGCTAAAGCACATTACTAGTTTACTTACATGATAATGTCGCTATACTTTGTTTACATAAAATAATAGATCCATGAAACATGTAGCATTTATACAAAATGAGCCAAAAGTTTTTGAAAAGTTAAAAAACAAAATTTTATACAGTAGGAACATATGAATTATTTTCACTCAGTAATGATTTTTTATTCCTAAATTGTTAATACTTTTCAATTTGTGAATTTTTTGTTGCACTGATATTCAACAATCTGGTTTTTTAGATACTCATATTCTAAGGCTCTGCTTATTGTACTTTATATAATTAATGAAGAAATTAGATTATAGAAAACTTAATCTTTTTGCAGGCATACATGTCAAGTTTTTTTAAAATGGTCTGTTCATGATATTGTTTGTAAAGTGTATGAAAAGGCTTACTAGACTTTTTTTTTCCAGTATTGTTTTTAATTGTCTTCTTTACGAGATCAAGAATGTTTTCAAAATCTTTTTACTCCAAGACAAATGCTATTATAATTTTGGGGGAGCCATTTTTTAAGCTTTAATAGATGGCATTTTTGAAAATTCTGCTAATGCATATGTGTAGATTTTGAAAATGATTTTATAACATGGTGGTGACTTTGTTTTATGTATTTGATTAACCAGTATTATTAATTATTATTTTGAAAAATGTAAATAGTTTGAGAGTTTTTGAGATTTATGCTTCGATTATAAATAATTTGATTATTATAATGCTTTTTCTACAGGAAGTGGCGAGAGATTGTTTAAGGATTCAACGTTTGTTATTTTTTGCGGATTGTTGGTGTGGTATTGATCCTCCATTACTTACCTTTCAAGTTGACATTAAGAAGTATATACCAGTAATGACTTCTCCTAAATCTGATTCACAAAGCAAGACCCCATCAGAATATGAATCTGAAACAGAAAATCAGGTTAGATATAATATTTTATGAATGTGTGTAGCATACATACATACACATATATACACACACATTTATAATGCCCACACACACATATACTATTCAGATTGTGAAGATATTTTGTTGTAAAGAAAGAGCATATGTAATTTTAAGTGTGAGAATTAGTTGCTTCAGTTAGACTTTTTAATGTCATAATATGAATAAAAAAATTTATTTTGCCAAATCACTTCAAAAATATTTTTAATGGGATATTCACAATGGATATAAAACAGTATTAAGAAAATGTAATGAAATATTCTTAAATCTTAAGATTTTTAAGTGAGGTTTCAATGGAGTTGTTAGAAAATGAAGAACAATTACCCAGGAGTTGACATTAATTTTCCAGGACACTTCTAAGGAATGAAGAATAATCAATTTTGAAAAATTTTCTATGGAATTTAAATTTAAACAGTTAATATTAAAAAGTTTTATTCCCAAAAAATTTATATTATTTGCAAGAAACATATATGGATTGAGTGTTCTGGATAGTGGGAAAGGATGGTGATATATAGTCTCAGAAGTATTTGAAGTGAAAATATTTATAGGTATATGGTACAAGATATTAATAATTTAGGGACAGTTAATATTAAGAAATTTTAACAATTATACAAAAAAGAAATGTATATTTACAAAAGTAGGAGATTCTTAAAATTATCTGAAAATATTTGTCCTAGCAATAATCAATGTATTTAAACTATATAATGAAGGTTTTACATGTTTATGAAATGGTGAGAAATGTCCTGGATTGTGCATTAATAGACAAAATAGAAACTGAAATATTATTAAGGATTACAATTTTTAATGAGAAGAAAAACATTTAAATAATCATAATTGTTTTGTAATGGAAATGGCAATAGAATTGATATTAAATAAAATAGTGAATACAAATAAAATCATAACTGGGGTACAAATAAAATGAAATTAAAACATTTTATATTTTGAAAACGAAAATATTGGATATTGGTAGGAAATATAGGATTATAAATATCAATATAATAAAGTTAGGGAAGTAGTCGATTATTTGCTTATTAGAATAAAGGAAAATTAATAGAAATTTTAGAAAATGCAACTTAATTACTGTAAAATAAAGTAAAAAATTAAGAACTGAGTGTAAAGAGGCAACAAAGAACCAAGTGGGTGAAGGTCTCATAAATGGAAAGTATATTTAGAGACGAAAAGCATGTTAACAGTAAAAAAAGCTATTAGTGGATATTAAAATAATACAGGAAGAGATTGTAGTAGGACATATTGGAAGTGCATTAACTGTAGAAGTATCTGATAAAAGCATTAAATTACAAAGGCCATAAAGAATGCATAGATAAGGGTGAAGTATAAAAAAGAAATATATTCACTTTTATGATGTAAAGAAAAGCTGAAATTAATGTCAGTAATAATAAAGTAATAATAACTTTTGGTAAGTTGAAAGCGTGAAAATTTAAAGATCCAGGTTAACTGATAAGCAGAATAGCTTTAAGATTAAGGTAAAGATATTTAATCTTATTATTAAATTGTTTTATGGTGTCTGAAAATGATGAAATTATTGGGAAAGTTAACAGATTACATGAATAATATTAATTTTTAAAAGGGAAAGAAAAGATAAAAAAGATTTAAGTAATTAAACCACTAGTAATATTAATTATGAACAAACTTTTTTTTATTTTATTATTGTGCATGGACAATTGTACAAATTATTAAGAGAAATATAGAACAAGTTTAGGAATGGTAGAAGAATTAGTTATATTTTTGCATTGACTTAAATTATAGAAATTAATTAATAGAAAGTATATTTAGCACTTTGTTATATTTTGAAAAAGTATAGGGCAGAATTAATAATAAAAAAAAACACCTAATGGTGTAAATTAGAAAAATTTATTGGAAAAATTGTATTAGGAAAGTTGGTGGTAATATTGTTTACAGTTATATATCTATATGGCTTTTGCATTCAGCATAAGAAAAACTGATTGATAAAAAATAAAATATTAAGGAAATAATCTATATCTACATAGCATTTACCATGAATGAAAGAAAAAGTAATTGATAAAAAAATAAAATGTCAGCATTTATTTTTGAATTGTAACCGTAAATGTATGTTTAAAGTGAAGAGAATATATTTTGTAATAAAAATGTAAGTAAAACAAAGCAAAAAGTAATCCATGCACAAAATATGTATGAAGTAAAATTAAGCAAAAGATTAATATTTGATATATCTTTATTTTGTGAATTCAATAATAAATGCAGACTTTTTAATTTTTATTTCATTCCAGCTTTACAATATAAAACTCACTAATTTTATTGTTTTTTTTTTTGCTTATTAAATGTAATTCAATTTATTTGGCAAGCTTGCTGTTGCTTGGAATGGTTTTGTTTTTGGAATTTAGTTTGTTATTTGGTTTCACACCCTGCATTTGATTTGCTATCTATTACTTTTGCTTAAAGTTTCTATCACCATGAATTAAGTTTTGTTTTCTTTCACGTAATACACATTTTGTGTATGGACTAACTTTTGCTTATTTTTATTTTATATATCTTTTTTAATGCTATGCAAAATATGGAGGGGACTGGAAAGTAATCAATTATTTGGATCATATTTAAAATATACCATTTATTAAAGAAAAAATTTACATTAGTCAACGATATCTTTGCCCATGATTAACTGAATTCAAAATTTTCTTTTTTTGAAAAAAGTTTCATCCTCGAGGTCAAAGAATGATCTCAATCCTTGTTTGACATTATCTTCAGATTTCAAAGATTTATTCTTTATATTATGTTCTAAATATCCAGAAAATACAGTGGATGAGGTGGAACTCTCCAAACTAAGTACATAATTTTTTCTTGAGTCAACCTTGCAGAATGAGGTTTGGTGTTATCATGTTGCTGCAATATTATGCCTTTTTGATTGTTAAAAGTTGGATGTTTGGCTAGAATGCTGGATGTAATCTCCCACTTGTTTGCAGTAAATGGTTGGGTTTATAGTCCAATCTGATTTCACGAGTTCCCGATATCCCATCATTCATACTATAGAATTTTTGGGGGCAAAGGGTATCTTTAGGAGCCAAAATTGGGTTTTGTTTTGGATAAAGCCATTACTTTTTATACATAACATTCTTATACAGTATCCATTTCTCAACACTAATTAGGACTGTTTCTAAAAAAGGGTTATTTGTTTGTCTTAATAATAATAATGCAGTATAAATAATTTATTTCTATTTTTTGTTATTTGATAATTCATGAAGAATCTGAGTACTTTTCAATCTTTTGTAAATATGATTTTGTCAGTGATCTAATTCTACTCAACTCTTAAGAGCATCATTGTCCACAGTCGAAGGTCTTTCAGATCAAGGACAATTGTTTAGATAAAAATTTCCAGAATCAAATCATCTAAACCATCAGTGATATTTGTTCATTTTCAAAACGACTCCATATATGCATCAAATGATATTATAAATCTCGGTATCACTTTTTTTTTAATAGAACAAAAAGAACATATAATGTCTTAATTGACTCTCTTCCATTTACCTAGCAGTGATCTTAAGAATAAAAAACAAATAATAATGAAAATAATTATTTTTGAAAAAAAAAAGGTAGAACAAAAAACAAATAATGAAAATAATTATTTTTGAAAGAAGGTAGTTGTATACTTTGGGTAATGTGGCCACTTGATGGCATTGTTTCTCTGCAAAAGCACAGAAATATGCCGTTTACGTGGCCCAACTTATAGCCTGTAGAGCAGTTCTGTTCATATTAACATTAGCAGGCATAGATGGCATTGCATATTGTGCTTCGCGTCACTATGAAAGTAGCGCACACTTCATAGATTGTTACTGTAGGATATGAGGGTGTATGGAATTCAACCAGCCATAAGTGTTTTTATGTGCATTTGAATTAAGGATTGTACACCTTACCTGACGTACTATTACATACTAATAATTGTAAGTCTGTTGCCACGTTTCCCTACACATCTTGGAAGGTGAAAACAATTGCAAAAGGGTAAGTCATTGAAGCATTTCACATAAGTCATGTGAAAAGGCACGTTTGTGGGAGAACAGCTATGAGAGTAATAGAATGAATGCCATTGTCCGTTGTTTTGGAGATCATAATCTTGGTTTGCTCAGACCAGAGCATGTATTGGCTGATCCTTTGGATTGGCAAAACCATCGACCCCCCCCCATTCTAGCTCTACACGCTAAAAACTTGGTTTGCTCAGACTAGCACATGTATTGGCCGAACCTTTGGATCGGCAAAACCATCGGACCCCCCCTCCCACGCATGCTAGTGCTTTGCGCTGAAATGTATAATATAATTAAAAATGCAATTTATAAAATAATGTTTGTTTGTAAATTTTTTAAAACTACTTTGAAAAATTGGCAGAGAACAGAAAGCACAAAAAATTATCAGCCTGTTAACTTTACATTTCATTATTTTTGCAAGCAACAATGCCATCAAGTGGTCACATTACTCTAAGTATACAACTACCAAAAAGAATATCTAATTACTATACATTAGCTATTATGATTTGATTTATTATTACTCATATTAGTATTTCTATTATTATTTTTAATTCACACACACATGTTTGGATATGTTTATTGTACCTAATGAAATTTGAAATAAATTTCTGTATATGATGGAATGTTAGTCATAATTTTTTTTTCTCTTCTTATTTGTTTTTAATGGTGAATATTTAACCTGGACTGCATTGGACTATGTTGCTATAACAATATATAATATTGAAGAAAGAAATGTTTATTAACTGTAATTTGTAAAAATTGTGAATTGACTTTATTCATTATAGATAATAAAGTAAAATTTAGTCTTGATAAAATATTTGGTTTTATTGCTTTATCTTTAATCTATTGCAAATAATTCTTATATTTTAGGATAGCTTGAAGTAATGTTTTTATTTGTTTTCAAATGCTATTGGAATCTATGAGGTTACAAAAATTATTATCATTGTTTTATTAACTTAAGATTATTATTCATTGATTGATTGATATTCATTTTAGCCTAGTTTATTATTTTCTTTCTGTTTCAAATGATGCTACAATTCATGGGCATTAATAAATTCGGATTGTTCTTTCTTGGTTCATATTTTTATTTTGTTGTAAATGGTAATCAATAATTAGACTATGATTAAGGGTACAATATGACCTATATTTTTATTCAGTTACAAATAGTGACCAATGATTGGGCTATATTTTTATTTAGATTATATTAAAGTTATCATTTCCCATTGACATCATATTTACTTTGTTACATATGGCTCCCAAATCTGTGGGGTATTAAAAGAAGAGCATATCCTCATTTTTATTCTGTTACAAATGCCACCGCAATTTGCAGGGCATCATTAATCCAGGACCATTCTTTCATGGATGGCTTACATATTTATTCTGTTACTATATATATATATAGCAAGTTACGTGATTCTTACTTGTTTTTGTTTTTCATATATATATATATATTAAATTATTGAATTTTATGGCTAGCAACCAGATCAAATATTTATAGTGATAATTGCTTCAAGAGAATAAATATTTTTATACAACACAGTATTTATTGTAATTTCTTTAGGAGCAAATCAATTTTCATACATGCACTGTTTTAGCATGTTAATTGCAGGTGGTTAAAAATTAAATAAATTCTCTCTTCTGTAATATTTAAATTACGTTTGTACAATTTGAATATGAATTAAAAAAATTAGGCATATAATAGACTCAAGCCTGAATATGCACAATAATCAAAAGGTTGGCTTATATAAAGATAAGCTCGAAGGATAAACAAATTTATTTGTCCATTTAAATCTTTGCTTACAGGTGAGTGCACATCAATTTTACAGTGTATGTGTGAAGATTGATTTGCTCCTGAAGACATTCCAGAAAATAAGTTATATTTGTTTGCTACTGTGATTTCTTATCTTTGCATATTTATCATTTGAATTTTCATTTGTGAAGTTTTAAAATAAATAGAAATAGCTCTGCTTTATAAATTAAAAATATCAATTGATTTAAACTAATTAATCATATATCTCTCAAATGATTTAACATTTGCTCCATTAGCTAAAGTTGTTAATGATAATCTCTCTATATAGTAATGCAGGAAGCAATAAGAGGCCGCCATTCTCTTATTGCATAAATTATCAAGCATTGTGATTACAGAGTAGATCAATTATTTATAGCAGTAATCATTTCAAGAGAATTATCTGGAATAATATATATTTATATATCATATATAACAATCATTAGCAGCCATCATAAATGGCTACCTTAACTCGAGAAGAAAATAAGAAATAAAAAGGGAAAGATAAAAA